>CM052897.1:48212522-48282307 GCA_028534135.1 Potos flavus | reverse complement strand
AAAAAAAAAAAAAAAGAATGGGGATCATATTATTCTCAGCAAGTCCTTTTCATGTTCATAAACTCTCCGGTTTAAAAAACCACCACAAAAATTGTTATATAGAGCTATAAAAGTAAAAGCAGTAACAATATTTGAAATGGATTAATTGGCTATTAGTTTATAGGCATTATATTAATTCATAAAGGTTATATATGCACTCTCTATCTATCTATCTATATATTACTATGTAACATATTACTATGTTATATGGCATGGTTTGTTGCTGTATAACAAACCTCCCCTAACTTTGTGGCTTAAAACAATAATTATGTATTAGCTTGCTTTTCTGTGGTTCAGCACTATGGGCCAGCCTCAGATGGTAGGCTTCTCTGATGGTTTCAGTTGGACTCACTAATGCAACTGCAGTAAGCTTGTGGGTCAGCTGGGGGCTTATTGGTTTGGTATGGCTTGGCTCACATGCCTGTTGGTTAGTACTGTTAGCTGCTGCTGGCTGTCCTCTGAATTGCTAGTGCTGATTGGGCTGCATATCTCCACCAAGCTTGTCTGGGCATGTTTATATGAGGACAGTTGCAGTGTTCCCAGAAGCAGGAGGAGGACAAACCCCCAAACATGTGTACTTTTCAGTTCTCTTTTTGTAGCATGTTTGCTATTAGACTATTGATCCAAGCAAGTACTTGGAAAACTTTGAAGAAATGTCTATTCAAATCCTTTTCCCATTTTAATAAATAAATCAGGTTATTTGATAAATCGGATGAATTATTTTTTGCTGTTGAGATGCAGAAGTTCCTCATATGTTTTGGATACTGACCCCTAATCAGATACATGGTTTGCAGATATGTTCTTCCATTCCGCTGATTGTCTTTTCATTCTGTCGATTGTTTCCTTTGCTCTGCGGTAGCTTTTTAGATTTTCACTGTTTAGTCTCATGTGAGCTGTGGGCTTTTTATATAGCCTTTATTATGTTGAGGTGCATTCCTTCTATATTTGTTGAGAACTTTTTACTACAAAATGGTGTTGAATTTTGGCAAATGCTTTTTCTGCATCTTTTGAGATAGTCATATGATTTTTGTCCTTCAGTCTGATAATGTGATGTATCGTAGTAATTGATCTGCATATGTTGAATCATCTTTGCATCCCACAGATAAATCCCACTTAATCATAGCATATGATCCTTTGAATGTGCTGTTGAATTCTGTGAGTATTTCGTTGAGGATTTTGGGCATTTATGTTCATCAGGGATATTGGCCTATAGTTTTCTTTTCTTTGTCTAGCTTTGGTATCAGGTTAATGCTAGCCTCATAAAATGGGTTTGAAAGTGTTCTCTTAATCTTTTTGGAAGAGTTTGAGAAAGTCGGCGTTTATTGTTCTTTAAATTTTTGTAGAATTCCTCAGTGAAGCCATTTGGTCGTGGGCTTATCTTTCCTGGGAGGTTTTATGAAATGGTGCTTAGTATCACTAGCCATCAAGGAAATGCACATCAAAACCACAGTAAGCTATCACCTGTTAGCATGGCTATTATCAAAAAATAATATAATAAATGTTGGTGAGGATATGGAGAAATTGGAATCCTTGCACCCTGTTGGTGGAAATAGAAAATGGTACAGCTGATATTGAAAACAGTATGGAGGTTCCTCAAAAAACTGAGAATAGAACTCATTTAGAACTAGCAATCCCACTTCTGGGTATAATCTAAAAAAATGAAAGCCGTATCTTGAGACAATATCTGCAGTCCCGTTTACATTGCAGCATTAGACATAGGAGACAAGGTATAGAAATAGCTTAAATGTCCAGTGATAGATAAAAGGATAAAGAACATATGGTATATACATATAATCAAATATTTTTCAACCTTAAAAAAGGAAATCCTTCTATTTTTAAAAACAGATGAATTTGAGGCACCTGGGTGGCTCAGTGGGTTAGAGCCTCTGCCTTCGGCTCAGGTCATGATCCCGGGGTCCTGGGATTGAGCCCTGCATTGGGCTCTC
This sequence comes from Potos flavus, assembly GCA_028534135.1. Taxonomy (NCBI): domain Eukaryota; kingdom Metazoa; phylum Chordata; class Mammalia; order Carnivora; family Procyonidae; genus Potos; species Potos flavus. The sequence goes on along the minus strand of CM052897.1, from coordinate 48,280,322 downwards.
TGCTCAGTGGGGAGTCTGCTTCCCCTTCTCTCTCTGCCTGCCTCTCTGCCTACTTGTGATCTCTCCCTCTCTGTCAAATAAATAAATAAAATCTTTAAAAAAAAAAAATTCAATTCAGAATCCACTAACACTCTCTACTTGGAAGATTTTTAAATACTTGAATATGTAGATGTTCAACTTTTTCTCAGTTTCATATATTTGGCCAGTAAAACTAAAATGGGAACATTTCTGGACATTTGATTTTAAAACTTCTCTGTATAGCAAACATATCTTTTCGAAAGTTGTTGTAATTTTTTGTTTGCTGCTTTTTTACTTTTCTGTAAGAAATAATTGAATAATATTTTAGGATCATTAATGCTTTTAATACAGTTTGCATGAGATAATTAGTTAACCTTAATTTGACATAAAATTGTAATGTTCATTTTGTATATTACCACAAAATGTTGAAAACATCCTGTGGCATTTTAAAAATTATATTTCTTATTTTTTTTTATAACTACATTATGAAACCTGGCTGCAGGGACTATGGCTGGAAACCTGAATTCCATCCCCCATTCAGAGGCATCAAGCCTTCCCCTCCAACTAGTGACTGGGGGAAAATGACAGAGAAGAACTAAGCTAGAGAAAAGTGTTTTTAAGTTTGCACATTAAGTCCTGGGCAGACCCACAACTGAGTTATGCATGAACCAACCACAATTAACTGTGTAAGAGGTCTGAGAAGTGGACTATAGTGTAGAAGACGACTAGGTCTCACATTGGCCTTTGGGTGGCACATACTCAGGAAAGACCAGAATAGCACAAAAAAGGCTTTGAAAATTAAATTGGCATTTGCAATATAGCACATAAAACTGGGGCAGAGTATGTTTTCTGAAACTAAAGACTTACTGACTGCTAAAATAAATGAACAGAGTCTTGTAACGTAATACCTAAAATTTCCAGCATACAGTAGAAAATTATTCATCATGCCAAGAACCAGAGAAATCTCAACTCAGAAAAGAAATGACAACAGATATCAAGATTGGGATGACATAGATGTTAGAATTTTCTGACATGGATTGTAAGGCTGCAGTCATCAACATCCAGAAACAACTACAAAAACTCTTGCAAAAATGAAAAAAACAGAATTCTCAACAAAAAAAAGATGTAAAGAAAAGCCAAATGGAAATTTCAGAACTGAAAAATAAAATAATTTAAATAAGAAAATGTGACCATCAGAGTGAATATGAGAGTGTAGATGACAGGGGAAAAATAGTTAAGTGTATTTGATGATAAATCATAAAAGAAATGATCCAGATTGAAAAATAGAGATAAAATATATTGAAAAATATATTGAAAAAAAATGAACACAGGCTCAGGAACTCGTGGGACTCCAATAAAGTGTTTTGTTCTTTGGTGTCCCAGAAGAAGAAAGAGTGTGGATCTTAAAAGGCATTCAAAGAAATAACAGCTGAAATCTTCTCAAGACATAAGCTTACAGATTCAAGAAGGTTTGTACTCCTAACAGGATCAGTCTGAAGAAATACACACTAAGAAGCATCATAATCAGATTTCTGAAAGCTAAATTTAAAGGGAAAATATTGAAAGCAGACAGAGAAACACATGTTAGAATTGAGTAAAATTGTAGGACAACCAGCTGGTGTCACAGAGAATTGTTTTGTGTGGGGAAAACCCGCCCACACAGTGGTGACCAGAAGTGTCAGAATGGAAGTGTTCTGTGTGGGTGCTAAAGGAGACACACAAGGGAAGACACAGTAGGGAAGGACTAAGTCCCTACCTAAATGGAAGACTGAATTTTTTCCTACTTAGTCACCTACCTTACATCATACTCAAAACTTAATACCAGATGGACTGCAGATTTACTTGTAAAAGGTAAAACTGTGTATTTTAATGGAAAATATAGGGAAATGTATTCCATGGAATAGGAAAATTTGTTTAATAGGACACACTATACACTAAGAAGGTACAAAAGATACTCATTACAAAGAAGAGAAAAAAATAATTAGTACTGTGTGAAATATGTACTTCTATTTATCAAAAGACACCAAGATGGTGAAAAGTAACTGGCAGAATTAGAGAAGTTATTTAAAATACATACATCCACCAAATGGCTTGCTATCCAGATTACATAACAAAATTCCTACATGTTAAAAAAAAAAAATTCTTACATGTTAGTAAGAAAAATACTGAAAACCCTAGGAGGAAAACTGGCAAAAGACTTCAATAGAAGATGGCTACTAAGCATCTAAAAAATGCTCATTTTTTTTTTTTTTATTCTTAAGGGGAAGTTAAGTAAAACAATAATTAGACACCATTACACACCTTTCAGAATGGCCAAACAACAAAGAAAATTGGAGATTTTCTTGAACAGCTGGTCCTCTCAGACATTGTGATGAGATTGTAAATTGGTACAAGTGCTTTTAAAAACTCTAGCATTAATTAGTCAAGCTAAAGAGATACCACTTATGACACAGAAATTCCATTTCCACGTGTGTGTCCAACAGAAGTGGTATCTGTTCACTTAAACCTTTTGCTGAAATGTTCATAGCATTTCTCTCGCTCTAGTTTTTGGTTTGGTTTGGTTTGTAGCCTTCTTTTTAATTCCAGCCCAAACTGGAAACTATCACAGTGTCCATAAATTAACTGAATGGATTCATATGTTATGGAATCTTTACATAATGGCTTACTAAATAGTGATAATAGGAACTAATTAAAACTATATGCAGCAACATGGATGGATTTCACTAATGTGATGTTGAGGGAAAGAAGTCAAACATAATCATCATGTTTCCATTTTTGTAAAGTACCAAGACAGGTAAAACCAATTTATTATTAGAGGAAGGGTAATGGTCACCCTTGGATTAAGATGAGGCAAGAGTTGTGGATGTGAAGGAAGCACAGTGGGCATTGTTATAGGATAATGTTCTTTTTATTCATCTGGTTGCTAGTATATGTGTTTGCTCAGTTTTTGTATATTCATCATCATTCTGTACAGGTTTGATGTGTGCATTCTCCTGTATGCATATCATATTTCCATTGAAATTAACAAAATACTAGGAAAGATTCTGAAACCCCAGTGGAAACTAATGTGTCAAAATCAAGTATGTTCTTCAGAATTCAGGAATAGTTTAATATTAGCAAATGTATTCATACAGGTTCACCATTATAGTAGATGTAAGGAGAAAAATTTTAGAATCATCTTAATATCAAAAAAACTTCAAGATTCAACCTTAACCTTGATTTAAAAAACAACAATGACAAAAATTTAAACAGCTAGGAATTAATGTATATTTCTTATACATTTGTTACCAGGGTTACAAACCCTGGTAACAAAAACACACCTCACCCCAAAAGATAGGAGCTTATTTTATATTGAAATACAACATTCTTACTATTCATAAAAGCCATCTTTATTAAGCATGGTGCTTAATTTGAAAGGCATCTAGTCTTGCTTTTTCAGCCCCCAACTTATTTAGACTTAACCAGCAAGTTTGAGATAGCACCAGAATGGGGCATGTTTTCCAAAAGGGTTAGGCCTTGAACAACCTAACACCTTGGAAAGACAGGCAAAATCCTGTTCTCAATGAATGTATCACTCCCAAGAGCAAGAAGAGAAAGATGGAACTGAACTGGGAACACCCAGTTATTTTTATGAAATCTACACAAAAATAATGAGAGATACATGAAGAAAAAGGTCAGAGAGAGGCTCAGAATGACATGTTACTCTTCCTGTATAGGAAGGAATCAGAATCAATATAAAAATGCTCACAATGTAAAATTAAGCAAATACATGGGAGGTAATTTTTTAAACATGATTATAATAAATATTAAATATGTAGCACATGTATGTGCAAAAAATTATAACATTTTCTTTTATTAGCACATAGCACATTGCATGGCACAGGTCAGACAGTAAAAAATCTTTGAGTAAAAGAATAATAGAGGATCTAGAATCTGCTTAGAATCTCATTTCAAGTTGCTCTATACTTCCTGTATATTTATCTTTTAAGATTAAATTTTTCACACCTTTAATATCTCCCTGAAAGGCAATTACACAATTTGAGGAAATAAGTTCACATTTGCATAGTGTCCTTAGCAATCCCTCATCAAGTGTGAGGAAATTAGAAGAGTAGGGGGCAGTGTATTCAAGTGATATTCAATTAAATTGAATGAATAATCATCTAGATCACATTTAAGCTAATTTGAAAGTGGCAGGAGGTAAAAAGACACGAAATAACTTGAAAATGGGTGAAAAGATGTATAAATGGAAAAACAAAAACAAAATCACTTCAGAACATGTTTCTACTTGTCTGTCCTATTTTCCTTTAAATTTTGAAATGTAATAATTATTTAATGAGTTAGTTAAGGGATTATAATAACTAATTGCAGCACAACTGCATTGTATTTTACTTTGAGAATTACAAATAATGCTAAATTGAACTGGATTTCACTTCCACCTTTCTTCTACTTGTAATTTGTTTTACAGCCATTTTATGGCATATTTGGGCATTCTACCCAAATTAGGTAGAATGAATCTCAGCTGAGTTTGCAGCACTTTTCAGTGAATTTTTTTTTCAGGGCTAGCTAGTCAACTTCTCCAGGTCCATTAAACAAGTGTTGATGGGTGATTTTTATGTATGATGCTCTGGGCTGCTCGCTGGGACACAAAATATTTTTGTGACCTGAAGAAAGGAATGGTATTATAGAGGAAATAGAAACGGATGGTACTAAACATGTTTAAGTATCCATACCTTTTTGACCACATGCTCTTTATTAATATTCTCATGCAAACACTATGTTTTTTTTTTCCATGAATTTGAATGACCCAGGAAGAACAAGGACTATTGCAACCTATTACAAATGTGTTTATGAATATGCTTAACAACACGGAAGTTATTAGAATATGTACTAATTTGTTTGTATATATTTCCCCTTCTAAAATACCACTTGTTCAAGACAGTGATTATGTTTTATTATTCTCATGCTCTGTGCATAGCAGAATATGGTCCATAAGAAATGTTTGGTGAGTGTTTGCTACATTTTTGGCAAATTGATAGACTATTTTTTTTTTTTTAATTGATAGACTATTAATGACATTAAAAACATCTGAGGGAAAGTGTTAAGGATGAAAGGAAGGAATATGATGATCTGTTCAGCTTTTGATAGTTTTTTAAAAAATTTGCTTATTGAAGAAACAGTTACTGGTCACCTAAATAACATTTTAGGGAGAGAAGTATAAATAATGGTTAGCAAGGCTGGAAATAATCAAGAAGAGAGAAAGGAAACATTGTATGATGTAGTAGGTGTCAGTAGAGAACTTTGATATAAAAATGGATAGTGTGAGTTATCTTATTCATGGCAAAGGGATGTGATTTTAGTAACCTGGAATCTAACATTTAAGTGATCAAGGAATTGCTATTACTTGTTTTAGTCAAAATCTCTTGCTGTTGATATTTTTGTTGTTAATGATAGTAATTATTCATGACTCAAAATTGAAAACAAGTACTTAGGGAATTGAATTAATTCTAGTTGATGAGTCAGAAATCACTTAAAGAGAGTACAATAAAGCTGACAGAGGATTATAATTACTTGAAAATCACAATGAAATTTTTCTGAAAATTCCATTAGTCTTTAATCTTCTTGATAAAGAAATGTCTTTCTTTCAAAAATATGAATAATCATGTGTCCCCTATTTTTATTTCCTCATTTAAAACTAGTATTATTTCTCTCAAAAATTTCTTTGTTCTGAACATTTGTTCAGTTAAAAAATATACATATATATATATATATATATATATATATATATAGTGATATATATATATATATTTATAGTGATGTTGTTCTGCATATTCCATGGGTTCTATTCTTAGTTAGGTCTACTGGAGATACTTCAGAATCGGTTTTGAATCTTGTTTACAGAATTTAATAAGTGCAAGCTTATGTGAAATCAGTGTACTGTGTACATAGAATTTAACAGCTATGATCTAAAGAAGTTAATACTTAGTTTGCTTCAGTGTCACAAAGTGGATATATAAATAGATTTGATTTCATTTAATTCTAAGGCTATGTAGATATTTATAAGGAGTTTTTCTTATTTTTTTATTTTTTTATAAGGAGTTTTAATTTAAATGCTACAAGTTAGCAAAAACTAAATTTTAAATCCTGTGAAAATTGTATAAAATATTTAAGTAAACTAGATAGTTGAAGTCAAATAAGTGGTGGTTATTAAATCTACTCAATAAAAACGAATGTAAGGCCAATGTAGATATGTAGATACAGATATATAAGTACAATATAGATATAGATGAAAAGGAAAGTTTCACAGTAATCAACCAAGTGATTTAGGTAACCTAATTATCATAAGATTTCCAGTACTACATAGGGCCATAGAGAAATTTTTACAAATGACCATCTACTTCTAATCACATATAATCCACACAAAAACTCCATGAGGCAAGACCTATTTAACTGTCTATTTTACAGACAAGATAACAGGTATATAAACTATTTTTTTTTTCTTAGCTTCCTTTACCTAGTCTTGAACCCGGAAAACCCATTTTCTAACTTCTCCATATTACTCTCTAACTCCAGATTAGCTGTGTTACAATCTGAATCAATCTTTTTAAACATCTCAGCATAAAATATACCTACAATTTATATTTTCATACAGTGGTCTCTGTCTTTTCTCAATATTTCTCATTCAGAAATCCTATATTCCTATTTGGTTTTATTTCCTAATTAAGAAGTTTTTTGTTTTTGTTTTTGTTTTATTTTTTTGTTTTTTTCCCAGAAAGATGGGACTAGAGAATAATATCTGTAATTTGGGCACTCCTGTACCTAGAATCTGACTCTATTAAATCTTAATAAGAGTCTGTATATTTAAGAAATTCTTCTCTTTTTTAAAAACTAAAGTGACATAGATACATTTGAGGCCCACTATCTTCCCTGATTCGTTTTCTGTTCTTTCTCTCTAAAGGCAGCTAGCTTGTGATATCTGTGTTTATCATTCTCATGTATATGTTCATATATTTGAAAAATATGCATGAGTCTATAAATATGCATGAATCTAAATATGTATGAATCTATAATGTATTGTTATGTAGAGTTTGCAATTTATTTATTGAATGCTACCATGATGTTCATACTACCCCGCAGCTTCCTTTTTTAAAGCAAGCTTTCTATTTATGAAACTTACCTCATTTGTATATGTAGCTTTCACTTGATCATTTGTGACAGTCTCACAATTTATCCATTCTTCTGTTGAAGGCCATTTCATTTCTTTCTAATTATTTTCTTCAACAAACAATGTTGCAGTGAATGCACTTATATATCCTCTCTTGTGCATATATCCAAAATTTTTTGCTGGTCATCTGTCTTAGTACTGTACATTTAGAGTCACATGAATTTTTCCAAGGTTAGTTTGAATCTATAATGTAACCAGATTCTACATGTACACTTTTTTGAAATTGTTGTGCCTGAAAATGCACCTGAATTAAAGCGATGATGCCAGAATTCCTTTTTCAACTTTTCATTCAAACTTGCCTTTCTTTATTTCAAAGAGAATGGTATATTTCTCTTATTAATTTGTTGAGAATTTTTAGGTTGGAGATCGACATTTTTAATGAATATATTTTTTCTATACATAATATATACCTGCATGTGTTTACTTGGTGGAAAGGTGTCTCATTGTCTTGACTCTGTTTTGGTAACATTTTCTAATATATTTTTTATACTTTATTGAATTATGTTATTGACACTATCTATAGCAATATCTTTTTAAAATAATGTTTATTTCTACCTTTGTCAGAAAATTATCTGAAACTTTCAAATATATAAAAGTAATTAATGTTCTTGCAGTCATTAGACTTTCATGGATTGTGTATTGAATGTGCTATTTTACAACTCTGTAGAGGCAGAGTCTAACTTGTAGATTTCTATCTGGTAGAGGTACAAAGACTTTCTGTCTGGTGGAAAGTTAACTTCAAAGTTTACAGTTTATGTTCCTCTAAGACAGTTACCAGACATCTTATCCTAAAATTTCTATAGTAAGTTGCCTGTATTAGGTATACCTAGCTCCTCAAATACACTTTGGACTATTGTAACATCCTAGTAGTTTCTTTTTTAATTAGTGAGTTGCATAAAATCTTTTGCATGTATTCGTTTTATGTTTGCATTACAATAATGGTTTTATCTTTTTATTTTTTAATTTTTATTTATTTTTTTAAAGATTTTATTTATTTATTTGACAGAGAGAGATCACAAGTAGGCAGAGAGGCAGAGAGAGAGGGGGAAGCAGGCTCCCCGCTGAGCAGAGAGCCCGATGAGGGGCTCGATCCCAGGACCCTGAGACATGACCTGAGCCAAAGGCAGAGGCTTTAACCCACTGAGCCACCCAGGCGCCCCCAAGAGTTAGATGCTTAACCAACTGAACCACCCAGGCTCCCTGATTTGTATTATTTTTAACGTTGTTCAGTTTTATTTATTTTGGTCAATTATAATCTCTTATGTGCATGTTACTTAGTATAGTAGCATATTTCTTTTAATTTAAAGAATTTTCAAGAGACTGGCAGCATTTAGTTCCTTATTCTGTTCATTTTAATTCTTTTGTGCCATGGTTATAGATCAGTTCTGTCTCTACCCTGTTTTCCTAGTGCTGTAATTGTCTTGGCCTGTGGAACTTGACACAGTACCCCTCAAAAAAGAGAGGTGTGAGCATTTAGAAATGCTTGTTGCTACAGGAACAGAGAAAAATTGCCTAGCCTCCATAGAACCTTTGGTTGCTCTTTTGAGGACTCTTTAACTCCTTTGGGTTTCTGGATGCTTCTTTTGTCCTAAAATGCCGGTCTCTGGAGTGCATCATCCACATTATGTTCATAGCAGAAATCCATTTATGTGACGTCTGTGAATAAAAATAATTGTAGCATATCATCATCTAACAATATGCTATCTAAAACTGAATTTAATACTTTGTTCCTTATAGCTTAATTACATAAATAAATAAAAATAAACTCTGGTCTCCTTACAACTGATTCACTGTTTCTTCTCTTTAAGTTTGACAAGAGAGTATTTTGTTAAACCCGTTTTTTAAATAGTGACATAATTCCATGGGAGCAGTGATTTATACCAGTAGGTTGTGGAGAGGATAAATTCATTTATCTTACTCTCTTCAGTAGTCTGGAAGACAGAGAAAGGAGTTCAGAAAGAAGTTCAAATGTTAATAACAAAACAGATTCCCCCCTGCTCCTTCATTTTAAAGATCACTCACTATGGTTGGATCAGCCAGAAGACCTATGGAAACCTCAGTGAAATGAAATAGTATGGAAATAGAAAAGTGAAAAGATTTAGAATAATAATTATTATTTTTTTTAAAGATTTTATTTATTTATTTGACAGAGAGAGATCACAAGTAGGCAGAGAGGCAGGCAGAGAGAGAGGGGGAAGCAGGCTCCCCGCTGAGCAGAGAGCCCGATGCGGGCCCGATCCCAGGACCCTGGGATCACCACCTGAGCCGAAGGCAGAGGCTTTAACCCACTGAGCCACCCAGGTGCCCCTCGAATAATTAGATATATTTTTCTTAAACGGATAATAAATGAAAGTAACCCTTTAAAAAAGTGAATTAAGCATTTTATGTTTCTGTTTAATCCTGATTTAGAAAATATAACAGGAAAATTTTGAAAAGTGTAGTCATCTGAAACAGATAATTGTAATATTGTCAAGTTCCACTATTAGAGAAAATATGTAAATGAAAAATTATTCAGCTCTGACTGAATGCTAATCTCTTACACAGTTTACTTTAAGAACTAGTTTCTCATTTTCACTAATGTGTCAATTTCTTATTTGTTTCTATTCTGTCATTTATAACAAAGATTGGTATTCTTGAGACAAGATAGGAAGCAGGTTTATCCCACAGTTCTAATTAGACTTTATTTTTTATATATGTAAAGCTAGTTGAACCAACAATGACTGTTAATTGGTTTCTTCTCTGACTTTTTTAAATGTCACATATTATGTAGCAATTCCACATATGGGTTAAGTAAAGTCTGTTTCTGGGCTCTCTGTTTTCCTATATTTTAACACTGCTTTGTTTAAATTAGTACAACTTGAAAATAATTCTTTATTTTTTAAGCAAATATACCTGCTTTTTCCAAGCCTTCAAAATTTCCTTTTTTCCCATGTAAAATTTAGAACCAGTTAATCAACTTCTATGAAAAAATCTTGTTGGGACATTTATTGGGATTATGTTGAACTATATGTTTAAATCCAGTGAGACTTTAGATCTTTAATATATTTTCTCATCCTTTAATAGGTTGTGTTTTCTTACATTTATTCATATCTGCTTTTATGTGATCTTCAACAATATTTTGAAATTTTCTCCTTAAAGATTTAAAAAAACTTGGTTAGATCTCTTCCTCTATATCATATACTTTTTATTGTTATTTTTTTAAAGATTTATTTGAGAGGGAGAGAGCAAGTGAGTGAGAAAGCATGGGTGAGGGAGGGGCAGACAGAGAGAATCTTCAAGCAGACTCCTCACTGAGCGTGGAGTCCAATGGGGGGCTTGATCTTCCAGGACCCCAAGATCATGACCTGAGCTGAAATCAACAGTCAGACGCTTAAGTGATTGAGCCACCCAGTTGCCCTAGTTTTTATCATTATAGGATACAGGAATGCTATTGATATTTATATCTTAGTGTTTTAGCAAGCAATATTAATAGATTGGGGTTTTATTAAACAATTGCTAGGTCTAGGGGCGCCTGGGTGGCTCAGTGGGTTAAAGCCTCCGCCTTCGGCTCAGGTCATGATCTCAGGGTCCTGGGATCGAGCCCCGCATCGGGCACTCTGCTCAGTGGGGAGCCTGCTTCCCCCTCTCTGCCTGCCTCTCTGCCTACTTGTGATCTCTCTCTGTCAAATAAATAAATAAAATCTTTAAAAAAAAAATAATTGCTAGGTCTAGATAAAAAGAAATGTCTTTTTTCCGCTTTGCATCAGTTATGGTATCTTGTACTGTGTTGACATGAAGCAGGAATAGGAGCATGTCTTTCTTGTTTTGCTGCTGTATTAGTTTGTTAGGGCTGCCATAAAGTAACACAGACTGGGTGACTTAGCAACAAAAATTTATTTCTCACAATCTGGAGGCTGGAAGTCCAAGGTCAAGGTGTCAACATGTTTGATTTCTTCTGAGGCCTCTCTCCTGGCTTTCAAATGGCTTCTTTTTCCCAGTGTCCTCACATGGTCTTTTCCTCTGTGTAAGCCTGCCTGAGGTGTCTCACTATATTTCCATATTTCGTATAAAGACATCAGTCAGATTGGATTTGAGTGTACCCTAACAGCCTCATCTTAACGTAATCTACCTCTTTATAGTACTAGTTCCAAACACAGTAACATTCTGAGGTCTAGGGTGTTAAGGCTTTAACATATGAATTTGCAGGAGACAAGATTATATCCAAAACAGCCACTAATTTGGAAGTTCTAAGGATTTACTATTAAATATGATGATAGGAATTTTATAGGGTAAAGCAATTTTTTGTATTTTCTTAGTTTGGTGATTTTTAAATTACGAAATGGTGAATTTTATAAAATTAATCTGCATGTATTAGCACGATTATGAGTTTTTACTTTCACTTTCTATCTAATGTGGTGAAATACATATTAGATGTGTTGATGTCTATCCATTCTGGAATCTTCAGGCTGGATCCAATATGTTCATGGAAAAGTTTCTTTAATGCACTGCAAAATTAATGTGCTTATGTCTTATATGGAATTTTAGCATCTGTGCTCATTCTGAAACTTTCATATCTTATACCCTTGTGATCTTTCATATTGAGGTAATTCTATTTCCATACATTTTATAGCTGTCCCTATTTATTTTGTCTGATAAAAATAATCAGTTTCTTAAAAATTTAATTAGCTTTCTTTATAATTGTCTACTCTGGAGGACTGAGTTAGTTTCTGGTTATTTGTGGAGATCACATGGAGAAAGATTTCTGTATACTTACTTTATTTTGGGGACCAATCAAATATCCTAAATATTAGGTGATTTTAGATAATTTGTATATTTCTAAATATTTTCCATTTAATCTAAATTTTTAAAAGTATTAACATAAAGGTCATTATTTCATGACTTAAAAAGCTTACTAGTATTTTCACTAGTATTTTCTTTCCTCATTTTGTTTCTATGTTACAAATAATAAATACACGTTCCATTTTAATCATTCTACATCCTAAATTTTAACATTTCTAAATACGGGCTTCATGATTCTTCACCATCTTGAGTTTACACAGTTCTAAATGCATCTCTCAGTAAACTCATTTTTTTCATTTTATAATTATTTTAAAATATTGTTGGTTGTAGCTATAATTGTGTCCCATTTTTTATTCCTAATACTGTCGATTATCTCTGTTTTATCATTCTTACTAGATTCCGTCAATTTTCTCTCCTTTTTTGTTTTCTTCTACATTAATTTATGCTCCTTCTATTATCTCATTATGTTTTAGTATTTATTTCTTTTAATTTCTTGACTTGAATGCTGAGCTCATTATTTAGCTTTTTTTTTTTCCCTTGGTTTTAATTGTATTTAGTTCTATAAAATGTCCCTTAAGTATGGCTTGAGCTGCATCCCATAAGTTTTAATATGTTGTATTTTTCATGCTGTTCAGATAGAAATATATATTTTAATTTACCTTCTAACTTTCTTCAGCTTTGAGGTATAATTGAGAAATAAAATAGTATTTACTTAAATACTTAAAGTCTACCATATGATGATTTGACATACATATACTTTGTGATGATTACTACGGGTTAATGAACAGATCCATCACCTCACATAGTTACTATTACTTTGTTTTTCTGGTGAGAATGCTTAAAGGTCTACTCTCTTAGCAAATTTAAAGTACATAGTATTATTTATTGTAGTCAGGGTGCTTTACATTAATTCCCCAGAGCTTATTCATCTTATAACTAAAGTGTGTATCCTTTGACCAACATCCCCACTGTGTGTCTTCTTCAGTTTTTCACTGTCTTAGAGTTTGTTTTTAGTGGATGGAAACACGACTGGCATATTCGTTTATCAGTTTGATATCCTGAAACTTTACTGAATTTGTTGATTAATTTTAATAGTTTTCTGGTGGAGTCTTTAGAGTTTTCTATATAGAGATCATCTCATCTGCAAAGAGAGACAGATTTACTTCATCAGTTCCAATTTGGAGACCTGGGATATCTTCTTTTTTGCCTACTTGCCCTGGCTAGGACTTCCAGTACTGTGTTGAAAAGAAAGGATGGAAGTGGGCGTCTGTACTGTTCCTGGTCTTAGAGGAAAAAGTTTCAGCATGATGTTAGCTGAGGACTTGTCATATATGGCCTTTATTACATTGAGGTATTTTCCTTCTATATCCATTTTATGGAGAGTTTCTTATAATGAAAGGATGTTGGATTTTGTCAAATGTTTTTCTGTATCTGTTGAGGCAGTCATAGGATTTTTATCTGTCATTCTGTTAATGTGGAGTATCATAGTTACTGATTTGTGTATGCTGCATCTCAGAGTAAATCCAACTTAATCATGGTATATGATCTTTTTAATATGCTGCTTAATGCTGTTTGGTAATATTAAGAATTTTCAGATCTATATTCATCATGAATATTGGCTTGTAATTTTCCTTTCTTGTAATGTCCTTGTCCAGGTTTGGTATCAGAGTAATGCTGGCCTTGTAGGGCCAGATTGGAAGTGTTCTCTCCTCTTCAAATTTTTGGAAGGCTTTGGGATGGATTGGTATTAATTCTTCTTTAAATGTTTGGTTGAATTTACCAGTGAAGCTATTGGTTCCTGGCCTTTTCTTTATTTGGATGGTTTTGATCACTGACTCAATCTTCTTTCTCATTATTAATGTGTTCATATTTTCTAGTTCTTCCTGATTTATTCTTGGTAACTCATGGGCAAGCTTCCTGACGAAGCAGTTTTAGTAAGATTCACATCTCTATGACGCCCTCCAAGAGCTGTTCTCCCAGCTACTCCTCACCCCTTAGTCATCCAGCACATCTTAGTATTCTACATGGGGCAAGAAAGAAGTGGGCCTCTTTGGCAGAGCCCCATACAGCTGGAGAAGTCAGGCACTCACTCACATGTTCTCTTTCCCTCACAGTGAAATCATGGGTTGTGAGATGGTACCTTATGGGAGAGGTGAGGCAAGTATAGCAAAACTGTTCTTCTTACCCTCTTTAACTTACCTAATCTCATATTTTTTTTGCTCCAGTGATGTGTTAGAACTTCTCAGATGGACTCCTGGACTTCTACAGAGGTACTCCTATCTATGAGTGGTTGTTAAAGTCAGTGTTCTTGGAGGGCAAGACAGTAGAAAACTCCCATTCCGCTATTTTGCTGACATCACTCCCTCAATTATAATTTTGTAGTTTCTAAATATATGTGTTACTGTTTTTATTGTTGCTTCCTGATGATACTGTGGTCCAATTAGGTGGCTCTATACTATTGATCCTTTGGAATTTCTTGAAACTTCTTGAGTAGTTGATATGGTCACTTAAAACTGTTTTACATGTAGTTAAATAAATACAGGCTTTTTTAGGGGGTATAAATGTGTGTGTTTGTGTGTGTGTGTTGATATATAAAATCAAGCCTTACTGTTTTACAGGCTGTTTGGGGGTGTTTCATTCGTGATTTCACACAGTGAGCCTTGCTCTAACTCTCCACCATATATGGTATAGTATTTTATTTACTCTGTAGAAGTTACTGTCTTCTTAATCTGCTTTTCACCTAGGATTTCCAAAATCTGAAGTTTCCTATTGAGTGCTAAGTATGTCTTTTCCATCTCTTTCCCACTGAGCTGTGTGTATTGTGGATGTTTATTTCTCTTAAAGGGATAGATATATTGATAGGGAGTTTTTTTTTTTTTTTGATTATTAGTATATATTGAACATTTGGTCATTGCAGTCATGAGGAAGTTATGCATAAATTGGCGTTATCATTCTGGCTCACAGTTCTGAATGTCTTTTTTAAAATTTTTTTTTAATTTTTTTAAGATTTATTTATTTATTTATTTATTTGACAGAGAGAAAGAGATCACAAGTAGGCAGAGAGGCAGGCAGAGAGAGAGGGGTAAGCAGGCTCCCTGATGAGCAGAGAGCTCAATATGGGGCTCAATCCCAGGACCCTGAGATCATGACCTGAGCCGAAGGCAGAGGCTTTAACCCACTGAGCCACCCAGGTGCCCTCTGAATGTCTTTTTTTAGTGTCTGTTTGCTTGCTTAGTTTTCATATATTACTGTATCTTGGGTCTCACTCTCAGATACCCTGAATCAATAGATTGGTGTTTGAATAAATAGAGCTGCATTTCTAAAAATCACTTCTGGTGATTCTGGTAATAATCCAAGTTCAGGAACCACTGGCTCAGTATTTAGATATTTATTTTAGTTTTTTCATTTTCATTTTTGCAAGTTATATGATTCATCCTAGATCATAGCCACATGGAAAACTATTCAAGTTTGGAAACAACTTTTTAAAATTTATATTGTATACAACCTATATTTTCTTTTTTTCCCCATTTTTTAAAAATTTAACTTTATTTTTTCAGTGTTCCAAGATTCATTATTTATGCACCACACCCAGTGCTCCATGCAGTACGTGCCCCCCCTTATTACCCATCACCAGGCTCACCCATCCTCCTAACCCCTCCCTTCCAAAACCCTCAGTTTGTTTCTCAGAGTCCACAGTCTCTCATGGTTCGCCTCCCCCTCCAGTTTCTCCCAATTCACTTTTCCTTTCCTTCCCCTGATGTCCTCCCTGTTATTCCTTATGCTCCACAAGTAAGTGAAACCATATGATAATTGACTTTCTCTGTTTGACTTATTTCACTCAGCATAATCTCCTCCAGTCCTGTCCATGTTGATATAAAAGTTGGGTATTCATCCTTTTTGATGGAGGCATAATATTACATTGTATATATGGACCATATCTTCTTTATCCATTTGTCTGTTGAAGGACATCTTGGCTCTTTCCACAGTTTGGCGATTGTGGCCATTGCTGCTACGAACATTGGGGCACATATGGCCTTTCTTTTCATTACATCTGTGTCTTTGGGGTAAATACCCAGTAGTGTAATTGCAGGGTCATAGGATAGCTCTATTTTTAATTTCTTGAGGAATCTCCACACTGTTTTCCAAAGTGGCTGCAAGTTTTCTTAGCTATATCTATTTTTTCCTTTAAAAACTCATTTATTAAACATATATTATTGCCTTCTATGTGCCAGGAACTACTCTTTATACTAATATAATAATTGCTAACCATTTTTTGAAAAGGTAATCTGATAGTGATTTAGTGCATGGGTACTGGAAGTAGACTGCTTAAGTTCAGAACACAGCACTAGCATTCACTAGCAGCGTATTGTTGAGAAATTTGCTTAATGTTTTTTGAGTCTTAATTTGCTTATCTGTGAAATGGATACAATGATAGTATCTTTCACATGGTGATTTATTATATGTTTACTGTTTGAAATGGTGTCTGGAACATAAAAGTGCTCATTAAGTATATGCTCTTGTATTATCGAGTGGTTGCCATGCATCAGCCACTGTTTGAAGCATTTTCATGCATTACTTAATTTAATATTCACAGCAACCATTTGAAATATATCACTAGTTCAAGTAATCTTTTGAGGACATGGGATGCATGTTACTCATATTTCTAGTTTCATGATTGAGCACAGTAGCCAGAATACTGTAGACCCTCATGAGACATGTCAAATAAATAAGCTTGCAGTGAGCCAAGGATGAATGGAAGACAGGCATTTATCACAGGCTGTTTGAGGGAAAGACAACTCAAAAAAGTAGGTTGCATCAAATAGAAATATGCCCAACAAATAAGGCTGTGCTCTTAGCCTATAGAAGGTGAAAAGATGAGAGAGAAAACTTTGTAAAGGAATATTATTTATTTATTTATTTATTTTTTAAGATTTTATTTCTTTATTTGACAGAGGCAGAGAGATCACAAGTAGGCAGAGAGGCAAGCAGAGAGAGGGGCAAACAGGCTCATTTATAAGCAGAGAGCCCGATGCGGGGGTCAATCCTAGGACCCTGAGATCATGACCTGAGCTGAAGGCAGAGGCTTTAACCCACTGAGCCTCCCAGGTGCCCCTGTAAAGGAATATTTAAAGCAAGTTATTTAAGACCTGAAGGGCATGAGGAAATTGGGAAGCACATTTTCTATGTCACAATAGCATGTGGTATTAGTGGGGATGGGCTGCCCATAAAACTGTAGGTAGAATACGATGGGTTGTATAAGCCAATGTAAGGGGTTGACTCCTATATTCTAAGACTAGGGATCAGCAAACTTTTTCTGTAAAGCGCCATAGAATAAATGTTTTAGGCTTTGAGGGACAAATGATCTTTGTTACAACACTCATCTCTGCTGTTATAGTATGTAAGTAGCCACTGACAGTAGTAAATGGACAGGTATAACTGAGTTTCAATAAAACTCTATTTATTAAAATGCATGTCAGGCTCATTTTAATCTGAGGGTTGTAGTTTGCTATGACCTACCCTAAATAATTAAAAATAGAGCTACCATATGACCCAGTGGTCACACTTCTGGGTATAAATGCAAAGGAAATGAGAACAGGATAGCGAAACAGTATCTGCACTCTCATATTTATTGCAGCATTATATGCAATCACCACAATATGGAAACAATATAAGTGTCCATTAACAGATGAATAAAGAAGATGGATAAATAAAATTGTGTGTGTATACATGATATATGTGTGTATATATATAGTATCTGTGCATATACATATATATATCTGTATATATACACAGATACTATGTGTGTATATATACACTGTATATATACACAGATACTGTATGTGTGTATATATACAGTATATATACATATATGCATGTATATGTCATATATATATACACAATGGAACATTGCTCAGCCATAAAAAAGAAGGAAATCCTGCCATTGTGATACCATGGATGAATCTTTAGGACATTATGATAACTGAGATAAATCAGACAAAGACAAATACCGTATGATATCACTTATGTGTGGAATCTAAAAAAAACAAACTTGTAGAAACAGAGAGTGCAATGGTGATTCTGGACTTGGGAGTGGGAGGGGAACGGAGAGGCATTGATTAAAGGGTACAGATTTACAACTAGAAGGTGAATTAGTTTCGGAGATCTGATGCACAGCAGAATAGTCAATATAGCCAACAATACTGTATTATATACTTCAAAGTTGCTAAAAGACTTGATCTTAAATGTTCTCACTACCTCCAAAATGATAATTAAGTGATTTGATAGAGGAGTTAGCTAATTCTATAGTAATGATCATATTGCAATATGTAAGTGTATCAAAGAACACATTGTATGCTTTAAATGTACACAGTGCTGTATGTCAGTTATATCTCAATTAAAACATAAGCCAATAAAAGAGAACCATAAAATTATATATTGATAAGTAATCTTGATGGCTATAATTACATGAAATCTGAACATGAGCCAAACACTGTACTTTATGCATAATGTCTCATTCATACTGTCTCACTTAACTGTGTCAGAACGTTAGGTCAGTATGCTCATTATTTTAATTTTTTCTGTTGAACAGAGCAAACATATTTGGGGGGATTAAATAATTTGCCCAAGACTACCCAGGTAGTCAATGTTTACTTAAGGCAATATATCAGGAGTGTTAAAATCTTTGGGAAAATGTATTAGAAGCACTATATTATGGACTCCTTGGACTTAAGAAATTTATAATTTAGAGGGGGGAAAATCATAACATATATGATAATTTCATGTTTACTAGCACAACACATCTGTCAAAAATAATATAGTGAAGTCATGAAGGCACTTTCCGTATCTGTGGATCCCACCACACTTCAAAACAAAGTGAAATATTGTGCAGTTCATTTGTGGTACCTATATAAAATTATGGAACAATTAAATACCAATTTTATAGCAAAATTCTGGTTTTATAAGTGAAAATATTATTTTACATAATAGATTTTTTGCTTATAAATATATGTACAACATAGAAAATTCTGAAACACTAAAATTATACAATATAAAGTATAACCAAGTAGAATCATGTCATAGGCTTCTATTATGTCAATGCATTTATTTCTATGATTTTTTAAAACCCATGTGTACTTTTCTTATAAAACGAAAAAGTGTTCCATATGTTTTTTTTTTCTAGTAATCATCTTTGGAATGACATTTCCAAAAATATATTTTGTTTTTATTTTTAAAAAAAAATAGTTTAATATTGCTATCTTAGGTGAACTTTAGGTAACTATTTAGTAAAGGCTAAAAAGTTGATTAAAATGTGATGTCAGTGTCTACTACCTATTGCTTCCAAATTAGAGGTCACCTTCTCCATTTATAGTCCCTTGATGACATGATATCAAAAAGCAGTCAGAAAAAACACAGCCCTACAAAAATACAATATAAAACTGGTAAATCTCGGAGGCTAGCAAAAAAAAAAAAAAAAAGGTATCTTCATTAAAGTATTATATATTAACAGTAAAATGTAGTGTGACAAAAATATGACTTTGTTCATAAAACCAACTTCAGCGTAGGCTCTCGTGATGGTTTAAGAAAGATATATGAACAGTTTAAAGAAAATTACAGAAATAAATCTTTCTTGGCTGTCCCGAAAGCCCTGAAGATAGTTAAAAACAAGAACACAGGAGGAAGGAAAAGGTGTAAATTGTTTTGTGTTACTTAATCCTCCAAGTGACAAGTCCTGTGATTTTCACTGATATAATATTAGTGTTATTAACATTTATCTTCATTGGCTACTGTATTGTGATTGACATTCTATAGACCACAGGCTAATACTTAAAAGTTGTTGGTAAACCAAGCACAGAATTTGAATTTTAATAATCATTCCTGTTTGGGTGACCAAATGGAAGGTCTGAAAAAAGCCATGTGAATCAAACCAGTGTTTCCGGAATATTTCTACGGGGCAGGAACAGATAATCATGGAATCGTTGGTTCTTAAAAATTGTCTCCTTTGCTTACTTATAACCCTCAGGATCTCTAGTCCTTTCACTTTCTAGGAAACAGAATGACTGAAAGTTTATTTTATGTTGTTTTCTTACATTGTTGTTAAACAAAGAGTGGGAGGTTTGCTCCAACGCTGCACAGTTAAAACATCTGGTTTACCCAGTGCCCCGGCTTCTTGGGTTTAACCTCATTTCTACCTCAAATCTGAACTCTGTCTACTACGTTTGACCTTGAGTGAGTTCTAAAGATCCACTTAAATTTTCCTCATACTCTTACTCACCCTATTTCTCACTTTGAGTCAGGCTAATTGAGGTTTAACTTACATGTTAAACTCTGACCCAACATCAGCAAATGCTGCCACCAGCTCTACAAAGCTAAAGCTCGATGCTCTCCTACAATTTCAAAAGTAAAGTTGACAGAGGAATATAGGGATGGTAAAAGAATACGTTTTTCTTGATTTCCTCTGGTAATTTTAGATTATTGATATAAAATTAAATCTCTTTTTAGCTCCAGTTACATCACAGATATTGTTGATCCCAATTCAAGGCAGATACAGTCCTTCCACCATCCGATAATAGGTGATAGAGGTAGGTTTTAGAAAAATTAAAAATTAATCTCTTTGATCCTGAAGTATTTAAAAACTCATGAGAATACCATTTGTCTTTTCTACAAGGTACAGTTTTTAAAAGGGGACAGAATCGTAGTTTATAATCCTAGGTCTCAGTTGGTGGTGTCTTAAAATAACACATATAAGAATTACTGACCCATGCTATGAAATTTATTAAAGTTCATATATAGCAGAACCTTAGTTGTTTGATTTACAAGAATAACTAAAAAAGAAAGCATCAGATTCAAAGCCAAAATGATGTTACATGGGCAAATTAGAAAAACTTTCTGAGCCTCAGCTGGCTCATCTATAAAATAGGGATAATATTGTATGTTCTCTCTAGATCAATAAGTCAATATTAAGAAAGCAAGACAGTAGGTTTTAAGGATATTAGATGAATATAATGTAGTTTATACTTTATAGAAATCATCAAAAATGATATATGGAAATGGAATCATTTGACATGCCAGATTAGTCATCAAAACTACTCTCCAAAGATGTCTTTCAGAGAATTAACACTTGCTTTTATTATATACATAAATATATTTTGTAAGAGATGCTTTACATGAAACAGTCTTACTAGATGCATTCCTTTTTTATTTAGAATATGGGCAAAAAGGGTAAATTATTTTGTATCTTGATTTTATATTTCTAGTAAAGTTACCAAAAAAAAAAAAAAAAAGGTGGAAGGGGATAAAAGATATTCTAAGGAAATAAAAATATACCTCATCAATTATCAAATTAATTGTACATATGCATGTGTATGTGTGTGTATAAAATCAAAATCTTTTTATATAATGACATAGTTTGTATTAATGTCACCTTGTCACCCTTTCATAAGAACTTGGATTAAACAGAACTTTTACCAAGGTGTCACACAATTTGTTTCAAATATACCTATCTGCACAGATACATATTTATTTTTAATTGATGACAACTAGAAATTAACCTTCTCATGGCCATGATTGTTTCTTATAACCCATCTGCTGATTGCTTCTTTCTGGGAAGATGAATTGAATCTTTGTCTCTCTGTTATCTGACATGTTTTCCCTATATAGTAGGTGACAGCTCTTGCAGTTTCCTACTTCCAGCTTGTGACAGGTATTTCTTTGAGGAAGATGAGAGTATTTCATAAATATAATTTCTTGGAAAGCTCATAGTAATCCCAAGTCATCTGTATAATTTGTTTTCAATGAAAATGATAAAATTTTATGCCATGAAGTTGATATAACTTCTTAGATTTTTTTAAAAAAATTCCTCTTTGTAATGCTTTGAGAAGCATCTGCTTTGATAATCATTATCTGTACATATGGTCAAAAATACTCTCCACATGTTGATTGCTGTAAAGAAAGTTTATAAAAACCATAACTCATAACTCTGTGGAATATTAGTAAAGTGTTTGAGTTATCCATTGCCATTTAAAATGTCCATGTGGGTTTGTCAGTACAGCTTTTGAAATGTAACAGATTAATATCCTTACTTTGACTTAATTTGTGGACAGATGGCATGAATAGGACTGAGTGATACATTGGGCTATCCCTCAGCTTGTCAAGACTTATTTACAGCATAGGCACCATCCTCCCATGGCTGATTATCTGCTTCATTTAGTAGGAAGGAAATTATCCTCTGATTTCTGTGCTGATGACTCAGCAGGTAGCATCACTAATGCAAATAAAGTTTGGGAAAAGAAATAAAAGCATTTTATTTCCCGGGCTTACCAAACAAAAGGTAGTATCTTAAGTGATACTCTTTATATAATTCTATGCATTTCTGTGTCTTAGAATGGACCCAGTTTAGAAAGAAAGGTTCCGTGCAGTAAAGCACATATTTCAACTCCATATGTTTTATGTCACTTAATCCTTAATTAAAAGCAAGCCCCTAAGAAAACACTGGTAGCTAAGAAGCATAATCTGAAGTAGAGAAGCATGCTTTTTCTCACAACATAAAATTCACTTAAACTCACAGATTATTTTATAGTCTGAGTTACTTTAATAAGGACCTTTCTTGCTGTGGTGGCATATCTTACTGCTGTCAAAAATGTAATATTATGAGAAATGTGCTTAATGCAGCAATTTTATTTTCTCTCTTTGGACAAATAAACTGTTTGGAAGCATTAATATAGTAGCTATTTGTAGAAAAATGTGTTATTTATAGATACATGGTACAAATGGTGCTAGAGTAACTGTACATTAGTATGCAAAAAGATGAATCTAGACACAGAGCTTTCATCTTTCACAGAATTTATCTAAAATGGATCACAGACCTAAAAGTAAATGATAAAACTATAAAACTTCTAGAAGATAACATTGGAGAAAAATCTAGGTGACCTTGGGTTTTTCAATGAGTTTTTAGATACAATACCCAAAGCACAATTGATGAAAAAGCAACATTGATATGTGGGACTTCATTAAATTTAAAAACTTCAACCCCGAAAAAGACGCTGATAAGAGAATGGAAAGACAGGCCAGAGACTGGGAAATTTTTTTGCAAAAGACATATCTGATAAAGTGCATCTATCCCAAATATACAAATAATTTAAAAAGATTTTTTATTTATCGAAGAGAGAGAAAAAATGAGGGGGGGCGGGGAGGGCAGAGGGAGAAGAGGAAGCAAACTCCCTGCTGAGCAGGAAGCCCAATGCGGGGGCTCAATCCCAGGACCCCAGGATTATGACGAGCCACCCAGGTGCCCGAAAATATACAAAGAATTTTTTAAAATTCAACAGTTAGAAAGCAAAACCCAATTTAAAAAATGAGCAAAAGATCTGAATCGACACCTCGCCAAAGAAGATATACAGATGGCATATAAAAAAATCTTTTATGAAAAGATACTCAACATCATATATCATTAGGGAATTGCAAAGTAAAATGACAAGATAGTAATACACACCAATTAGAATGAGTAAAATTCAAAAAACTGACCACACCAAATGCTGGTGATGATAACTCTCCTTCATCACTGGTAGAAATACAAAATAATACAGCCACTTTGGGAGATAGTTTGGCAGTTTCTTACAAAGCTAAATATAGTCTTACTGTACAATCCACCAGTCATATTCTGGTATTTACCTAAGTGAGCTGAAAACTTGTGTCTTCATTAAAGCCTGCACACGAGAGCCTCTAACAGCTTTATTTATAATTGCAAAACTTGGAAACAGTCCAGATATCTTTTAGTAGGTAAATGGATAAACAGTGGTACATCCATATAATGGATGGAATATTTTTCAGTGACTAAAAAGAAATGGGACTATCAAGCCGCAAAGTGACATGGGAGAACTTTAAGCACGTATTACTAAGTGAAAGAAGCTACTCTGAGAAGGTTACACACTATGTGATTCCAGCTATGTGACGTTCTGGAAAGAGCAAAACTATAGACCTAGTAAAAGGATCAATGGTTTTCAGAAGTTTGGAGGGAAGAAAGGAGGGATGAATAGGTGATGCCAGGGGGTTTTTATTAGGGAAGTGAAACTATTCTGTATGATGTTATAGTGGATATACGACATACATTTGTCAAAACCCATAGGATATACAACACAAAGAGTTAACCCTGGACTATGAACTTGAGCTAATACTGATATCAGTATTGATTTGTCAGAGTAAGAAATGTACCACACTAATGTAATAGGTTAATAATAGGATAACAGGAGGGGATGTGTGTGGAAGGAAGTATGTAGGCACTTTCTGTACTTTCTGCTCAATTTTTATGTAAACCTAAAACTCTAAAAAATAAAGTCAGTCAATTTAAAAATGGACTAAATTAGGGATAAGCAAAATAAATTTAAGCAGAATGTCTTTTTCAGTCTAGAGCAATATGTGACTAATATTTAAAGGTTTCTAAAAAATGTCATGATTAATCACAAGGATTCTGTCATAGTCAATATAAGAAAACAAAAGTTAAAGAATTCAAGTTCAATAAAATCAATGAAATCTCATTGAATGCTTTGGGTAACAAAGCCACTAATTGACAATTTCAGTTACCTGTATGTATCCACGTAGAGAAGATAAACCATGTGAATTATCCTATGTATGCCTTCATGTATTCACTCAGGTACAAATAAACTACCTGGTGTTAAGGAAATTATGGAGTAGTATAGCATGCTGGATAGACTGAAGAGTCTTCCATTAAAATCAAATGGGGCAAAAATGAACCAGACATTTTAATTTATTGCTGAGCTCTGAGGGATGTAAGAGAAATCATCAAGATGAACCCCCAGTTAAAATGATCTTAAAATAAAAAGTGGGGCACAGTGATTTATTTCCATTTCCAAAAGTTAGGGATGCCTATGAAAAATGCAGGCTGAATGCTGGAAAGATGGTTAGACTGTTTCCAGATGCAGTGTCCTTGGCCCCAAACACAAATACGAATTCTCTTGAGTGAAGGAACTACCCGCATATCTGATAAATAAGCCAAGTACAAACTTACAATCAAAGATAAAAAAAATATTCAGATGTAGACTCTTAGGGACTTTAGATATAATGTATAGAATACAAAACAAGTATGGAATTTTTAAAAAATGAAAAACAAACTTAGAAAAATGAGCAGGCCAAGCTATAATTAAAATAACCAGATTTGAAAAAGCACCAAGTAGAAATCTTAGAATAGGAAAAGTTTTGTGTGTGTGCATATGATTATATATATATTATGTAATATATATATAATACATATAGGTATATATGTATGTGTTACATTATATAATTAGATGTGTAATTACGTATGTGATTATATGATTAGAGAGAATTGGCACTAAAAGTAGGTAAGTGGGAAATGTATGTGAGGAATTTGACTTTAAGGTACTGTAGTTAATTAATTTTTAAAAAGATTTTATTTATTTTAGAAAGAGAGAGAAAGAGGCAGAGGGAGAGAGAGAATCTTAAGCAAGCTCCATGTTCAGCATGGAGCCTGACATGGGCCTTCATCCCACAACCCTGAGATCATGACCTGAGCTGAAATCAGGAGTCCGACACTTAACTCACTGAGCCACCCAGATGCCCCTAATGCATTATAATTTAATTAAATTGAATTAAGTGGCACATTCTCTTTGTTTGGAAACAGAGTATCTGGTTTATTTAGCAGCCAAATAGAGTTGGAAAAGAGCAGAGAAGTGAGTTTTGATGGTACATCCAGCACTAGGTCACAGAAATTGTCAAAAAATTTCATTGCCAAAAGGAACAGACCTCTTTCTGAAGGCAAAATTTAGTAAGTAGATCTGAGAGCAAGTGGTGAAGCAGAAATTGAATCCCTCCCACTTGGGGTGAATGTGGGAAAGACTACAAGGGAACGACCAGTGTCCTAATGGCTTCAGAAAAACAGATCAAAATAGATTTCCAGGACTGAGGACGGCACTAAGGAAAATTGCTGAAACTAAAATCCAACTTTAGTAGGAAGAATCATTGGTGGTTTAAAAAAAAAAAAAAGGAGACAAGGTTTCAGAAGACATGGATCTCAGAGCAGTGGAGGAGGCTGCATAACCACTGTTTTTTTCTGTTTTGTTCTTTTAAGATTTTATTTATTAGAGAGAGAGTGCACACACATTTGTGGGGAGGGTGAGAGGGAGAAGCAGCCTCTCCACTGAGCGAAGAGCCAGACTCCATCCTGGGACCCTGGGATCATGACCTGAGCATAAGGCAGATGCTTAACAGACTGAGCCACCCAGGCGTCCCCAAACAGCCACTATTTTTAAATGCTGTGAGATGTACGTAGTTGAGAGAGCCACCCAGGCACCCCTTAACTCCCACCTAGGACACTCCTTTAAACAGGAGTACCATAAATAATATGCTAATACCAAAGTGTTGAAAAAAGAAGAAAAGTATCTAAATGATAAAAGTGCATCAGAAAAATAGAAAACAATTAGGGAAATAATTTAACCTAATATTAAAAATAAGTCTACTAGGGGTGACTGGGTGGTTCAGTCAGTTAAGTGTCTGTCTTTGGCTGGGTTCATGAACTCAGGGTCGTGAGACTGAGCCCCTCATCAGGCTACCTGCTTGGTAGAGGGCTGCTCCTCCCTCTCCCTCTGCCCTTCCTCCCTGCTCGTGCTCTCTCTCTCTCAAATAAATAAATAAAATAAAATTAAAAAAAAAACTAGAAAAATCGTATTAGGTAACGAAAACTCATAGGAAAAGCTATGGCATAAGGATAGATGGCAGGCGGTGCCTCAGGAAAGGATGAGTAGCAAGCGACTCCGTGGAATCTCAGTTTTGAAGAGGGCCTGCCTTCACATTGGGCCTTTTACATTTGTAGACACTGGAGGCCGGCAGCAAGGATATCTTGTTTGATGAGATAAGGGATGCGAGAGTGCTTTGTAACCAGAAAGTGCCTTTCAAAACTCCTGATTGGCTGCTGGTACCTGGTAGAGATAGAACACTTGACCATGGACCATCAGGTGACTCTGTGAATAATCATACTGTCCATCATGAACTGGTGTTATCTGATTCACCAGACTATGCAACTGGGGCACAACAGCAGTCCACTCCCTGCAAGACTAGGAACATAACCACCACTAAACTGAATGAGCAGGTGACTCAGACTAGTGTTAGTACCTGCCGGTATTGCTTCAGCACTTCTCCCTCAATCCATAGAAATTGGCTTTATAAGGAGTTCCCTCTGACGGATCTGCAATGAGCTGCCAGTAGCTGGGTGTGAGTGGGTGTGAGTGGTCACAATACAACACCATCACTCATTAGTGGCCCTGAAGCACAATAATAAAGGGAAATCCTTGCATTGAGAAGAACTTCAGAAGACATGGCCTGAGGGGAGGGTATACCCTGGTTCATTGTTAATGGCTTATGAGTTGACAGGCTGGAAAAGAACTTAGAACAATAATAATCTACCCCTTCTTAGTCATTACTCTTTTTCCTTCCCAAAGGTAATCACTATCCCAAATTCTAACACCGGAGATTGGGTTTGCCAGTGGTTAACCTTTACATAAATTGAATGTGTGACATTAAAAAAAAAAAAAAAAAAATCCAGTCAAGAAATGGGCAGAAGACATGAACAGACATTTCTCCAAAGAAGACATACAAATGGCCAGACAGATGAAAAAATACTACACATCACATGTCATCAGGGAAATACAAATAAAAACCATAATGAGATACCACTTCACACCTGTCAGAACGGCTAAAATTAACAAGTCAGGAAACAACACAAATGTTGGCAAGGTTGTGGGGAAAGGGGAGCTTTCTTATACTGTTGGTGGAAATGCAAGCTGGTAAACAGTATGGAGGTTCCTGAAGAAGTTAAAAATGGAGCTACCGTATGACCCAGCAATTGCACTACTGGGTATTTACCTCGAAGATACAGATGTCATGAGACGAAGGGGCACCTGCACCCCAGTGTTCATAGCAGCAATATCCGCAATAGCCAAACTGCGGAAGGAGGCAAGATGTCCTTTGACAGATGAAGGTTTAAAGAAAAGGTGATACACACACACACACATGCACACACACACACTGTAATATTACTCAGCCATCAGGAAGGATGAATACCTGCCATTTACATCGACATGGATGGAACTGGAGGGGATTATGCTCAGTGAAATAAGTCAATCAGAGAAAGACAATTATCATGTGGTTTCACTCATATGTGGAATATAAGAAGTAGTACAGAGGATCATAAGGGAAGGGAGGGAAAACTGAATGGAAAGTAATCAGAGAGGGAGACAAATCATAAGAGACTCTTAACCACCTGTAGGAAACAAACTGAGGGTTCCTGAAGGGGAAGTGGGTGGGGAATGGGGTAACTGGGTGATGGGCATTAAAGAGGGCATGGGATGTAATGAGCACTGGGTGTTGTATGCAACTGATGAATTATTGAACACAACATCTGAAACTAATGATCTACTGTATGTTGGCTAATTGAATTTAAAAGGTAGATGGCAAATGTCAGGTATAAATGTTTATAAATAAATAAGTAAAGTTATAGAGGCAACTATGCCAGAATAGTATGTAAATGTAGCGTGCTCTGCTGTAATCAGATATAATCCAGCTATCAATAAAATAGAAAATAGAAATAAAATCTATTAAGATAATACAGAATCAAAAATGTTTAAAGTTTTGCAGCTCTCCTTTTGTTTCCACAGACCCCCCAAACTCCCTCTCCCCATCACCCTCTCCCTACACCCACCACACAGCTTTCAGTTCAAATCTCTATTTTCTTCCTACCAGTTACATGCAGAAATTTATTTTTGCACTATACATTTTCTTTTTGCCAGATGTGTTTAACAAGTGTGTATGGGGAGACCTACTTGTAGCCCCCCGTCTCTTGCTACCACGTTCTCTCAGGACCTCTCTGGTATTTTTAATATATCACAGAATTACCCAGTCTTAATAGTCCTTGGTCATGACTTTTACTGACATTTTGTTCTTCTGTCAGGTGTTTCATTCTGCAGAAGTCTTAAGATTTAAAACTGTTACTTGTATTATATGATGGTGGTATTTTAATGTTAAAAAATTATTAATGAAGAAAAAATATTTTCCTCACTGCTGTTTCATCATTTTTAATTAATATAATATATCTATGCAAAAATGTGATGCATTTTTATTTAAAAATGCATTTTAGGTAATAGTAGAATGTGTTTGGCCTTAGGGAAAAAATGGACTCCCAGACATGTGTAACTGCTGGCCATTTGGTCATGGTATCCCTAAAAGAGAAGTAGTCTACTAAATTTTTACCTGATTTGTATAACTAGAAGAGTTCTAAGTTACAAAACAGAAATCTAACTTGAGTCACCAAAAGTGAGAGTCATTGGTCCTAAATCAAGTCCCGGATAGAGCCAGTTTATAGACCCAGAACCCCTCAGATGAAGGGGAGGTTGTTTCCCCATGTGTGTATGTATACATGTGTTATGCTTTAGAGTGATTCCAAATATATTCATGGAGCAAATCTATGTATATGCATGTTTTACTTCAGTTAAGTGCCCTTAGAGTAATCCTTTATATATATAATCAAAGAAAAAATTAAATGCATGATGTCATACGTTAGGTGAGCTGTGAGCTGAAAGCCATTCCAGACTGGTATGAACTGAGCAGATGAAAAATATAGCAAAGGGTAAGACCCTGAGTATTCCAACTTCAACTACTGAAATTAATGTGGGAAATAGGTTAAAGGGTTTGTTTTTCAGATAATTTCTAAGATCAAAAGAAAGCATCAAAGCTTTCTTTGACAAGATGTCATCTTTGAAAGATGACAAATCCACAGTCAGCCACAGGCCTTGCCTTCTCCAGAGCCTGACTTCTAATTTATAATTTGAAATATATTACTAGGGGGAAATGACTTGAAATTTTTGGGAATGCAAATTTTTATTTGCTTTTATGGATATTGTTCGTGCTTAAATGTTTTTGGAAAAATATTCAAATTACATTTGTGGTTTTATACTTCCTGAAATCTTTTCATAGTCTGAGACATTTATATAAATGAAGGCTGTTAATATGATAAGACTGATGATTTGGTAGAATTTATGAAATTATTCTGCGTAGATATCTTTAAGGCAGTGCTGTCCAACAGAAATCTCAGTGATGATGGGAATTCCCTGTCTGTGCCGTCTAATACTGTAGCCCCTAGCTATAGGAGGCTCTTGAATGCTTGAAATGTGGCTAGTGAGACTGAGGAGCTGATTCTTGATTTTTTTTTTTCTTAATTTATTCAGGTATAATCTTAAGTATCCACTTGTTGCCTATGGCTGCTGATCCATGTTAGACAGTACAGCTCTTGGTCTTTGAGGGGTGAAGTCAAATATATAGTTGTACAAACAAATGGTTCAGAATTACCTACTGTTCTGTGTTCTAATAGAATGTTAACTAAAAAATGCTGCTTTCAGAGTTGTATTTTAATTAGTTGAATGCTGTCCCTCTTATCTACAAACACACACATAAGCACACATGTCATGCTCATTCAGCCAGTAATTCCAGCTATCAGGTAAAATTGCCCATGGATTTTTCTTAAAATCTGTAAGGTAGTTGAGTTGAGAATGATACAGTCTCTAGTTGGTTATGGAAATATTGTTTTAATTACTGGTATATTGATATATATATATAAGATCACATATGCCAACTCAGGACAGTGTTATATTCTACAGCATCATTTCCTGCACCAGACTACCCACATGACATCATTTTTATCTTAGGATATTACTCCTACATTTATAGTGGATTTACATTGACCATTTGTCTAGCTGCATGATACTCATTTTTTGTTCCCTCTGTTGTATAATCATTGCATAAAAGCATATTATGTTGCTGAAGCCACAATTCTCAGTAGTTACCTCTGGCATGAATTCTTAAGGAAGGTGACCCATTTTAGATATTCTGTCTGTCATGATGAATTAAAGTGGCTCCAACTGACATGCTTAGGGATCAAATCTTTGCCTGTGGCTTCTTCAGTATAATATAGTAACCAATTAAGTAGGTTTACTATTTATTGCTCTAACACTGTGGTGTGCCCAAGAGGAATAAATTATCTGTGTATAAGAAGGTACACAGAAACATGTAAGCAGATGTAAAATATAGCAAAATTATAAAAAAATAGAATTTACCTGTTGTGATCTTGATCTGAAAAATATATATCAACTTGAATTATACTCTTCTGTAGTTTGCTTTATGTATTTTTAATTTGTTTTTGTCATGTGGTAAGCTTGTTGGAGTGAGCTGGATTGCAAGAAATTATTACTTTCCTCAGTTGTACTACAGGGAATGCAGTTTGCACTATATCTTTCTTTTGATGGTATATCATGAGAAATTGATCCCCAAATATCTCTGTGAATATTTATAGTTTAAGTTAAAGTGTAAGCTCTGGATGACATGAACTGTGTGTTACATTTCTTTGGGCTTCCAGACATCCTTAGTATAATATAGTTTGGTTTATGTCTTCATTTAGGTAAACAACACTACGGTGATACTACTGAGAAAATAACATACACACACTGATAATTCCTGAAGCAGAGGCACAGACGATAAATATATGGTGAATAAATGAATAAAAGCTACTTAGCTTATACACAGGCCAGGGTCTTTGTGTTTACTAAGTTATAGTATTTCAGAAGATAGCATTCAATAAATCACAAAAATAATTTGGATCAGAGCTATGAATGTAAAATTTAAAAAACTTGGAGAGCTTACAATGAACAATAAGCTAGGTGGGTGTAAGAAAGAGAGGTAAAAGATGATGAAAGATAGGCTTCTGGAGTAATTGATGTTTAAGTTTAGAAATGAAAGGGATAAGAAGGAGTTCATTGTCAAAGAGGAAATGATATGATTATGTGCCAGAGGGAGCAGAGAACACAAGCAAAAGCCCAGAAGTGGGCAAGGACAAGGCCCATTTCAGGAATAGAAAGGTGGTCAGTGAGACCGGAGGTTGGGTATAAGCCAGTAGTGAGGGAAGATAATGCTGGCACAGCAATTTGGCTCCATATGATGCAGGATTACACGGCCATGCTAAGGACTTTTAACTTTTTGTTAAGAGAAAGAAAAAGCAGTTAAAGAGGTTCAAATTTAGAAATAAGAAGATACAATTTACATGAGTAAAAAATCCTTTTGTTACGGTGAGGGAGTGGTTGCTAGATCTTTTAGTAAGCTCTTGTAGTGTGCTAGGAAGAGAAGATAAGGCCTAGAACTAAGATGTATTATCATTGATGATAGAGTGATTTGAATGGATCTGAGCTTTATTTCAGAGTAGGGAATGACAAGACTTGGTAATTAACTGAATGTCTCCAGTGAAAGGAGGATGTCAATCATGACTTCTGGGTTCCTTGCACAAAAACCTCAGTTAATAGTGATGACATTGACTGCAATGGGAGAAGATTGCAGAAGAAAAAAGAAGTGAGAATGCCATGAATTCATCATCCAGTGGAGATCACAAGGTTGTAGTTTGGTATACATTTAGAGTTGAAAAGAAATTACTGAGATGGGAACAGTCAGTGCACACTTAACTGTGTATAGACAGCATACACATTCAAAGGAGTTGAAAGCATTGCTTCTTTAGACGACAGAGAACAAAAAGAGTATTTTGTATCAAAGGAGATGAACCCCAATATTCCAAAAGTCAGAGGAGAAGACAACAAGAGCAAATACGGAAGAAAATCAGAGAAAAAGCAGATTATTATGACAGTTAAAATGCTATGGAAGCTGAGGGAAGAAAGGGTCTAAAAAATATTAGCCGATATTCTTTGAATGTTGTCATGAATGAAGTACATTAAGATAAGGACTGGAAAATAGCTCTTGGACTAGCATCATATTGGGAGTGACTTGAGTAGTTATAGTTTGGCAGAGTAGGGGAATGCCAGTGAAATGGTGAATGATTGGGAGACACAGAACAAAGTTGCATGAACTATTTTTTTCTCAAAAACATTAGTTGTGAAGGAAAACAAAGATGAGGAAAACTACAATCCAGACAATTTAGTCTAATTTGATTTTTCAGATGGGAGAGACTATAGAGCATGCTGAAGAAAAAGAACTAATAGATAAGATGAAGTGGCTGAAGCATGAAAGAAAGACATTAATGTATTAAGACTGAAAATGATGGAAGTGGATATAATATGTAAGATATGTACAGTATGGCATTTTAATGAATGCAGAATGGAGGACTTCATGGGTGAGCTTCATTATGCCTAACATAAGACACATAGAATGCATGACAAAATGCAACTTGTGTAAAGCTATGTGTAATGTTTTAAAAAAATGAAGAAGGCAGCAGAAAAGAAAAGCAAGGAGAGAGAGGAACAAAGATTAGGAGAGAGAAAGGAAGGTAGGATGAAAACAGGGAAGAGCTAACTAACAGATCAGAACAAATTGTTGTAAAGGATATCCAGCTTTTTCCTGACTACGAGTGTCTTCTTGGACAGTTGAAATCTAGGTGTTTTGTTTTTTTTTTTTTTATACCATCAGAAAAAATATTAGTAATTTTCTTTTACAATCATTTGGAATGTTACAGCCCAAATTTTAACTTGGTCCCTTCATCAATTCTAAATTTCTCATTAATACTCAGAAAACTGGAATCCTCTTTGTGATGGATTGAATTGTGACTCCCAGAATGATATGTCCAAATCCTAACTCTAGTTATCTATGAATATGACCTTATTTGGAAGTAGGATCTTTGCGAATGTAACTAAATTAAGGATGTTGAGATGAAGTCATGCTATATTTAGGATAAGCTCAAATTCCACTGACTAGTGTCCTTATAAAAGAAAGGTGAGAGAGATTTGGCACAAAGAGACACAGAGAAGAAGACTAAAGACAGAGGGAGAGATTGAAGTTATGTTGCTGCAAGCCAAGAAGTACCAAAGATTGTGGGCCACCACCAGAAGCTGGGAGAGATAGAGACCCAGCAGATTCTCAGAGCCTCCAAAGGAACCAACCCTGTCAGACAGCTTGAATTTGAATTTCTGGCCTCCAGAATTGAGAGAGAATTAACGTATGTTGTTTTAAGCCGTCAAATGCGTGATTATTTGTTACAGCAGCCTTTAAAAACTACTGCCACTCCAAATAATAGATTGAAGCACACAAAGACTGCCTCTTGGGATCATTTGTATCTTCCTCTGGGTATAATCTCTGTGAGCAACCAAAATAGAGAGCAGGGAAGGGTGCCAGAGCCATTTACTCTGCAATGTGAACATTCCTCCTACAATGAACTAGAAGAAGCTGGGACAGTGCTTGTCCTGACTACACCTAATCAGCAAAAAGCATCATGTACTGCCTCAAATCTTTCTGGATCTCATTTTCTTTCTCCTATTCAGAGAAGTATACACTGACACGCTGATGGGATGAAAATGTTTTAATTATTTGATTTGTAATAGATGTGCAATTTTAGGAGATGGATAGTGAAGTCAAGATCAGGGTCCCAAATGAAAGCATCCTGGGTAACAGGATGTTGTTGACCCGACATAACAGGTAGGTGAGTGTCTAATCCCTAGGCCCATTTTGTGTTTGTGCTAAGTGCTTCCTTGATCATTCAGTAGCCTCATAGAGTTTTACAACAGTAACCTAGCTTCTACTAGTCATTTGTTCTCAGGAATGTCAGCCTACTGCTTGTTTTTTTATTTTTTAAGTTTTTTTTTCACTCTTCAGAAGGATGAGGATAAGCCCTGAACTCATATGTAAATGAGCCAATGGTAATTCCCAATGTATAAGATAACTCCAAATCTATCTATGGTAAAGCTGAATAAACAGCAATAACAGAGTTACCTGAGTGTTGTGTGAAACAGCATACATGGGCTAAGAAACATTGCTCACCATAAGGACAAGGTGGTTGTCCCATTTATGGTATTTTTAAACAAAGAATCTACTGAGCCAGACCCATGTTTGTATATTTCAATACGGGTTGAAGAAATTAGGAAAATCATTTCCTGTTTTGATTTCAAGGTAACAGTTTTTCAACAGACTTCTCCCACCATTAATAAATTACTTTTAAAAATCCATCCTTAAAAGAAAAAAATCCATCTTTCATCACAATTCTTTGATTACTGGCTTTCTCCTCATCTACAGTCTAAGACCCATAAGGGCAAGGTATTTGCTTTTCTCATTCATTGCTGTATGGCCTGCATTCCCAGTAGTTCTTGGAACATTGTAGTACACAGTATATATGTAGTGATTGAGTAAATTATGATTATTCTCATTATTGAGTGATTAAATTAAAAATAAAGGATGTTGGGCAGACTTGAAAACATTCCCAAAGCTGTACATAGATTGGGTGACAAATGGTGGAAGCTTCACTTGTTGAGAGGCATAAACACAACCTCTGACCAAACACCAGGCAAACAATAATCCACTCTGACCCAAAAGAAACTCCAAGAAGCCAACTTAGAAATAATATTACTTAGGTCCTTGGCAGTCTGGAAGAGTGTGTATATACCAAAGAATCAGGCTTCTTGAACGTGATTGAAGAGGAAAAATCCAAACAATTTGTACCAATTTGAATGGGATGGGGCAAAAACATAAATGCCTTGAACTGTAATAGCAGTCCGCAAAATATACATATACACACAACCAGTGGTAAAAAGCTAAAAACTAGCTGGCTAAGGCTGTTTAAATACAACTTTGACCAGTAAGTAGCCTTTTTTTAATCCAAGATGACCCCTATATAACAAGGGTAAAAGATAACATTAAGGAAAAAAATAACCAGGTTGTAAATATTGTATATTGCACACTGCCAGGAACGTGACTTCACAAAACTGGTTAAGCCAAATCACTAAACAAATAAATGACCCAAAAAATAACAGCAACATTAATACCTTTGGGGAGACGAGGAGGAAATCAATACTTAGTTCACTTCAGAATATTATTTAAAAATCCAGTTTTCACCAAAAACATAAGAAACATGCAGAGAAACAACAAAGAGTAACCCATGCAGAAGAAAAAAACTGGTGATAGAAACTGCTTTTGAAGGGGCCTAGATGTTGGACTTAGTGTACAAAGACTTCAAGACAGCCATTATAAATATGGGTAAAGAACTAGAAGAGAGTGTCTAAAGAATTAAAGGAGGACATGACATCAAACATAGAATATCAATCAAATATATAAATATTTTAAAAAGCAAAGTGGAAAATATAAAGTACAAAAACTGAGTTGAGAAGTTCATTAGAGGGTCTAAGTAATAGATTTGAAGTCGTAGAAGAAAAAGATCACTGAATTTTAAGCTAGATCAATAAAGATTGTATTCTCCTAAGAAAAGAGAAAAGACAAATGAGATTAAGAAATATGAGACACCATTAGTCACACCAGCATGCATGTAATGTAAAGGAAAGAAAGGGACACACAAATCACAAGAAATAATGGCTAAAATTTGCCAAATTTGCTGAAAAGCATTAATCTAAACATCCAAGAAGCTCATCACACTCTAAGTAGGATAAACACAAAAAGAAAATTCTCCCTAAGATCAGGAGCAGAGGAAAATGTATAACTCTCACCACTTCTTTCAACAGTATCAATTTACAACTTACAACTCAATAACAAAAAGACAAACCGCCTAATTTTAAAACAGGCAAAGATTTTAAATAGAAATTTCTCTGAAGGAGGTAGGCAAATGACCAATGAGCACATAATAAGATGCTGAATAATTACCATTAGAGAACTGTAAATCAAGCCATAATGAAATATCACTCCATACTCACGAGGACAGATACAATCAAAAGGAGAGGTAATGACAAGTGTTTGTGTGGATGCGGAGAGATTGGAACACTTACAGATTGCTGCTGAGAATGTAATATAGTGAAACTGCTTCAGAAAATGGTCTGGCAGTTCTTGAGATGTGAAACAATTTCCATAAGACCTAGTAGTCCTACTTATGGCTAAACATCCAAGAGAAACACACACATACACACACACACACACACACACACACACACACGCACACACAGATAATAATGCCCAGAAAGTAAAATAATACATGGCCAGGTATAAAATGTCCATCAGCTATTAGATGGATGATCAAAATATGGCATATTGAGATAATTGAATGTTATTTAGTAATAAAAAGGATCAAAGTAGTAATACATGCTAAATATGGATGATCTTTAAAAACATGCAAAGTGAAAGAAGCTGGTCACAAAAGACCACATGTTGTAATGCTTTCCCATCTATATGAAATATCCAGAATAGGCAAATTTGCAGAGACTGAACGTAGATTAGTGGTTTCCTAGGGCTGAGGGTGGAGGGAAGGAGAATGACTGCTAACGAGTACAGGGTTGCTTACTGGGGTGATGGAAATGTCCTAAGCTTGCAGTGGTAGGTGCAACTCAGTGAATGCACTAGAACAAATAAGTATGACTAATGAAACCTCATAGAAGAATAAACTATGAATTAATATATGTAGTCATAAGATGTGGAAGGCCTTTCTAAACTGAAAACCATTAAATAACATGATTAAAGTTTTTAACTAGTAAAGCATTATAATTTCTGTATAGGATAGAAGAAAAGCCAAAAAACAGTAGTCCAGTTATGTTTGAGATAACAGGGAAAGAGTGAATTAGTTGGCCTTAATAATTCACAAATGAAATAGTTTATGCCCTAACTCTTATCTTTGACTGTAACTGAAAGAATATTAATGTTTGTAAAATGTAGTTATCAATAAAACACAATTCTCCTTCATATAATTTTATTTTTTTATAATTAAATTTAAGCAAAGTAATGTTTCCTATAGATAACAGTATCCCACTACGGAAATACAGGCATCTTCATTTAGCATGTAAGTTAAATGCAATAATTTCTTCATTTAAGTAAATTTAACATTTTACAAAATAAACTTTGGATCAGCTTCAAAAGCAGAAGTACATTGGAGAAGTGTCTGTTCATGTCTTCTGCCCATTTTTTGACTTGATTATCTATTTTTTGGGTGTTGAGTTTGAGAAGTTCTTTATAGATCTTGGATATCAGCCCTTTGTCTATAGTGTCATTTGCAAATATCTTCTCCCATTCTGTGGGT
Organism: Potos flavus; assembly: GCA_028534135.1. Taxonomy (NCBI): domain Eukaryota; kingdom Metazoa; phylum Chordata; class Mammalia; order Carnivora; family Procyonidae; genus Potos; species Potos flavus. The sequence continues at coordinate 48,242,295 of CM052897.1, read as the reverse complement.
TGCCTCTTTGTTTTGTTGACTGTTTCCTTTGCTGTGCAGAAGCTTTTTATCTTGATGAAGTCCCAAAAGTTCATTTTCGCTTTTGTTTCCCTTGACTTTGGAGATGTGTCTTGAAAGAAGTTGCTGGGGCTGATGTCCAAGAGGTTACTGCCTATGTTCTTCTCTAGGATTTTGACAGATTCCTGTCTCCCATTGAGGTCTTTCATCCATTTTGAGTTTATCTTTGTGTATGATGTAAGAGAATGGTCGAGTTTCATTCTTCTACACATAGCTGTTCAATTTTCCCAGTACAGTTTATTGAAGAGACTGTCTTTTTTCCACTGGATATTTTTTCCTGCTTTGTTGAAGATTATTTGACCATAGAGTTGAGGGTCCATATCTGGGCTCTCTACTCTGTTCCATTGACCTATGTGTCTGTTTTTGTGCCAGTACCATGCCGTCTTGGTGATCACAGCTTTGTAATAAAGCTTGAAATCAGGCAACGTGATGCTTCCAGGTTTGTTTTTCTTTTTCAACATTTCCTTGGCAAATGGCTAGCAGACACATGAAAAAATGTTCATCATCATTAGCCATCAGGGAAGTTCAAATCAAAACCACTTTGAGATACCACCTTACACCAGTTAGAATGGCAAAGATTAACAAGGCAGGAAACAACAAATTTTGGAGAGGATGTGGAGAAAGGGGAACCCTTTTACACTGTTGGTGAGAATGCAAGTTGGTGCAGCCACTTAGGAAAACATTGTGGAGATTCCTTAAAAAATTAAAAATAGAGCTACCCTATGACCTGGAAATTGCACTATGGGTATTTACCCAAAAGATACAGATATAGTGGAAAGAAGGGCCATATGTATCCCAAAGAGCCGAGATGCCCTTCAACAGATGAATGGATAAAGAAGATATGGTCCATATATACAATGTAATATTATTCAATCATCAGAAAGAATGAATACCCAATTTTTGCATCAACATGGATGGGACTGGAGGAGATTATGCTGAATGAAATAAGTCAGGCAGAGAAAGTCAATTATATGATTTCACCTACTTGCGGAACACAAGGAATAACATGGAGGACATTAGGAGAAGGAAAGGAAAAATGAAGGAGGGAAAATCGGAGGGGGAGATGAACCGTGAGAGACTGTGGACTCTGAAAAATAAGCTGAGGGTTTTAGAGGGATGGAGGGTGGAGGGATGGGTGAGCCTGGTGTTGGGTATTAAGGAGGGCACATATTGCATGGAGCAGTGGGTGTTATACATAAACAATGAATCTTGGAACACTACATCAAAACCTAATGATGTATGGTGACTAACATAACACAATAAAAATTTTTTAAAAAAAAGCAGAATTACACTGAAACGGAGGAATAGACTTCCTCCAGAGTCTTAAGAGTATTCTCAGATGCACTTTTTAATGGAAGAATGTAAAGTGAAAGTGAGGTGCCTACAGGCATAGAAGATTATGACAACTTGACTCTAAATTAAGGTGACTTTGGGAAAAAAAAATCATCAGAAATTAGAAATATAAACAAAAAAGATTAAATGGTCCAAATGATCATAATTTTTTTCCAGAATAAATATGCTTTTGGAAGTATTAATACTTATGTGTGTAAATTCCCTTGAAAATGTGATTGGAATATTCCTAGTAATAGGCTATAGTCTAATTGCTCTGGCCTTTTTGCTGTAGTAACTCTTTACGTAAAACTTAGTAAAGTCTTTAATCTGGAAACACACCTTGCTAGTTTTTATAAAAATAGTACTTCTGTTTACTGAAGATTTACACTATGTTTATGCTAGATTACATTGTGTGTTTATTTGGTATATGAGAAAATTTTTAAGAAGTTATTCTTTAATGAACTTTGCTTAATTTCATTCTATCTGGATTTGCCTGTTTATACTGTCAACCTTCTATTTTTAGAAGACGGCATGCCATAAAGTTGCTCATGTAGCAGTATTCATATTCAAATTGCTTAGAAAATGGAATATTCCAGACAGAAGATTCATTATTCATTCATTATTGTACTTAAAACCCTTTGGTAATTTTTATTTATTTATTACTCTGAACCCCTTATATAAATCATATTCTGTATTTATTAGTTATTCTCAATAAAAAGAGATTGATAACATGTTTTCATGTTTTAGTAACAGAGCAGATCAATGTCTAGAGCAGGGCTGAGCAGTTTATAAAATCATGAACTTGATTTTCATTTAGTTTCTGTTTTTGATTCTGTCATGAAGGCTAAACACAATTTGTTAACTTAAGGACCGTTGCCTTAATTAAAACATCATTATGTGACAGGATTCAGTTTCTAATCTCTGCTGGGAATAATAATATAAAATATTTAATAGGAAAATTTCAGCTTAAACTATCCTTGGCTCCTACCTACAAAGAGCTGTAATAAAGAAAAGAAGACTAAATCAATAGACAAATGAATAGAATTAAATGACAGAAAAACAGGGCCTAAATAAAAATGCAAATTTATTTTCCTTAGTGTTAGTTACCAGATAAACCTGTCTTTCATCTGTTAAAGTTATATGAAAAGTATTTCTCACAGAATACACTAGTTTACAATGTAGGGGATATCATGATAAGTCCTAATAGTCTTTTTTTCTAACTCAGATACTCATGTATTGGATAGGCGAGTTTAATGGAGGCATAACAATAGATACAGTATATTCACAAGATCTACAAAGGAATTCCAAAAAAATAAGAAGTCTTACAATATTTATTATATTCTAAAGATACCTCAAGAAGAAATCAAAATTGATGAAAATCGTGTATATCCCACAGGATCCCAGCTAGTCAGAGTACAAAAGCCAGGAACATGGAACCTAAGGGATTGAGAAAGGCAGGATGGTAGGAGGGTTTAGAAAGATTGTGAATGCTGTTGAGAATGGAGACACGCAAGCTACACAAACTCTCTCACAGCAAGACTAGAAATAGTCATGGTAGAAGAAGTAGATGACACAAATTTAACTCAAGTAAAACCTAAGTTACAAGTTTAGGGAGCAGAAATGGAAAGGTCCATATAAATAATACCTAGTTGTGAATCAGGCTACTGATAAGTCATATTTAATATTCTGTAGCTTATCTCCATCTGTACTTCACTTTCCTCATTCATAAAATCGGGACGATAATAGCATCTACTTCATGGGGTAGTTGTGAGAATTAAATGAAAGTTCGAGTATGTGTAAAGCATTTACATTAGTGTCTGGAACATAGTATTTATGGGCCCAGTAAATGTTGCTTATGATTATTTATAATAATTTTATTATTAAAAGAACAGTAACTTAGGAGAGAACCTTCACAGTATACATTTGTGAAGCAGTATAAATTGAAAATCAACAACATATCAGCCCAAAATAGCAGAAAATTGCTGAAAATTATAGAAACTCAAAATTACTCTTGGGATTCTCTCCAAGAGGCACTGGAAACTAATATTGCAGCCCTTAAGGAATGCAATAAAACCAATTTTCCTCTACTGTTGAAACAGAAGAATGTTTGGCTAAGCCAGCCTAGTCCTTCCACTAAATTAGAGTTTAGGGAAAAAAAAAAAGTTTGCCTTATAATTAATATACCAAACCAAAGGGTGCTATCTCTGCTAAGGTACTTTATTTTCCAAAACAAAGTACTAGTTAGAGAAGATGTATTTCCTGAAATGAGTTGTGAAATCGGTAAAAAACAGGAGATTAAAAGAATTGAGCATTTATTACGTCATTATTCCTAAGACTATGACCTCGTTATTTTCAGTGTTGTGTATTATTGTAAACCTACTTTATAAACAGTATTTATAGGAAAATATAGTTAATTAACTATGTTGTGGAGAACACAGGAAGAATGAAAAACAAAACAACAACAAAATCCACTGTATTAATGCGCACGAGTGGAGTAGCTGTGCGGTTCTTGTTCTCACCAAGTCTCTTTCCTCAAGCACATCACATCAGAGCCACAGGACTATAATGAACTAACTCTGCTTCCTGAAGTCATGGGTAGACTGGAGTAACAAGTTTAGCCTTGAAATCTTTACTAGCCTGGCTCTGCCAAACACTAGGCAATATGTTACGGTCTGGGGAGATTTGCACAACTCAGGTAGACAGGCTCAAAAAATGACTGAGATTAAGGTTTCTGCTAGCTGTCAGAATTTGAGTTGATAGAATTATTTTGAGTTAACAGATTTTTTTTAAGTGAAATAGTCCGGTGTCCCTAAATTTATGGATTGAATACCTTGCTCATCTGTATTTCTTCTTGGGTTAGACAAGAAGGATTAATTAATTGTGGAACTAATGCCTTGACTGAAGCTTCATTCTGAGATCTTTGAAAACTCCATGTGTCTGGAAGAGCATGAAACGAATGGAGCCCACCACAAAAATAGACAAGCATACAAACAAGCAAGCAAACCAACAGGGGGATGACATAATTGCGAAGAGTTTGTGTCTTTACCATATATTCTGATAGTAGTATTTTCTTCATTGTGGGAGACCGTTCCAAACATGAGAGGGATTGTAAGTTCCTTCCTGTCCCCATCTTGTCATAACATGCCAGTAGCTCTGAAGTTCTTGACTCCATCTCAGTTAGGAGGACAGATAAGCACCTTCACATTTACCCATGGTGAATGGGGCTTATACAGCCAGGTCCAGATCATTATTCTCTTTCCCATGTTGTAGTAGGCAGAAATGCAACTCTGTGTACCATGTTTCCTTGAGAGAAATGCTTGTTTTATAAGAATCGATTTGGACTTGACTGAGCCTGCAAAGTGTTGTTTGCTTTTGTGGAGATAGATGTTTTGGTTTGAGCCATTTCTCACAGGAGATAAAAACCTAAGAGAGATAGAAGTGCATAAGGACCTCTCTACATGGAAGATCTATTAATTAGAAGCCAGAAGCTTCTGATTCAAAACAGATGATTAAAACACATGATCCAGATTCCCTCCCACACTACCATTGACCTGATGATGTAAATATAAAAGTAAGATAATAGCAGTTATGTTACTTGAAGAGTTCAAGTGTCCAAATCCAAAATGAAGGAAAAAAAACTATAGGAACTAAAAAGGAATTAATAGAGTAAAACCTTTTACTTAATTCACTTCAAAACATATAATCTAATCTCAGCTTAGAGTGCAGAGAATTGAAAAATTTTTCCTTCAACTTGAATTAATCAACGACCCTGAAGCTCTCTGAAACCAGATAAGTAGCAACCCAACCTCATTTCTAAAATTAGACAAAATGGTTTTTGCATGCTTCTGTTGATGGGTTAGAGATCAAAACCAGGCAGAACAGGGTACAAACATTCTGATATGGAATTGAAGGTGAATGTGCAAGACAGTTTTCCCCCAAAACAACTGGTAAGACTTTAATGATGGCAGGGATGAGTGAGCACACTGAGGTTCACAAACCAAGCAGCTTGGAGCTCAGACTATCAACATTTGGAGTATTAAAATTAATGGTGGCCTCACCTATACTTGTTAGCTAATTATAAAAAGACTTGAAATGGGGGAGATTAAAATATAAGTATATGGTGCCTCAAAGGGGTTAGGTCAAACATTGTATGAGATGGAGACTTTAAGGGGGACCCCAACAGAAGGTAGAATCTGGTAATACAGATTCAGGGGAAATGATGGCCAGGGAGGATAAGGAAGTTGGAAAATAGAGTGTTCATTTGTCAATCTAGAATATTTGTACATTTGATAGTTTACCTAAAACTTGAATATTAACATATCTGAAAAATTTCAGAGGTGCCCGAGTGGCTCATTTGGTTAAGTGTCTGACTTGCAGTTTTTGCTAAGGTTGAGATCTCAGGGTGGTGAGCCCTGCATTGGGCTCCACACTCAGCACAGAGTCTGCTTGAGACTCTCCCTCTTCCTCTCCCTCTGCCCCTCCTACTCATGCTCTCTCTTTCTCTAAAATAAATAAATAAATAAATTTAAAGATTTTGTTTATTTTTGTGAGAGAGAGAACGAGTAGAGGGAGAGGGAGAAGCAGACTCCCTGCCAAGCAGGGAGCCCGATGTAGGGCTAGATCCCAGGATCTGGGATCATGACCTGAGCCGAAGGCAGACACTTAACTGAGCCACCCAGGCGTCCCAATAAATAAATATTAAAAAAAAATTCAGTCATCTCAAGATACTTTTTGCACATAGTCATGGTATCTGAGAATGTACATGTAATGCATATTCTCTAGATCTATTAAAGGATAGATATGCAACATAGAATAAAACATTCAATAATCACATTTAGTAACTTCAGTCTTATCAATGCACTGAAATACACACAAGCACACATATAGGAAAGATATAGTGAATCATGTCATTTGCTCATTTTAACAGATATATTAAATGTGGGAGATTGTAATACTATACCAAACCGTGGCTCAAAAAGTCAAATTCTAGTTTTTGTTTCAAGTTAAAGATCTGTATCTTATATTCTCTAGATGTAATTTCACTTTAAAACCCATTTTTAAATGAGTAAAAAGAAGTAAAAGTACACTTCTGTTCTAGGAAACTCTCTAAAGTCTTCATTTTTAAATGTATACTAATGACTGCCATTGTTTTGCCTGAAAAATGGACATAATTTAGTGTATCAAGTTTAATCAAAGATATCTCAAGAGAAATGTATTCAGGATTGCTAAATTGCCTAACAGCAATTCTATGCTTGCTTTGTATGTGTACTATTTTACCTAAGACATCAGCATATTCAGGGATAATCAACATTTTGTAAGGAAAAAAGTCAGTTAACTAGATGTTTCTCAGAAAGATTGCTCTTTCACCTAAAATAGAACATACATTAGTTTACAGCTTAGATGGTAAAAGCCCAGTAATTTATAAAATACCATGAAAAAACACATTGAAATGTACATTTCTTCAAGATCATATGTCCACATTTTCATTGAATATACACAAATATGAAGAGCTACCCTCCCTTGGATTAGCAGTAACACCATTACTCTTTTCTGTGAATATTAACTTGCCTGTGTGACTCATCTAAAGACATGTGGAAATCTTACATTTGGTAATCTGTTGGTTTTCACTCTCAGAATGGAACTGGGGTAGAGCACAATGTAATGAAATCTAGTTGCACAAGATGAAAGTGGGAAAAAGTTGCCCAGCAGCAGTATATGTAAGGTAAAAGAAAAAGTCACCTTTTGGATTTTAGGCAACACTAAATTCGGTGATTAGACATGGTGATGTATTTTTTTCAAACCAGCGAATGTGGCCATATACTACATTAAGAGAATTATCATTTTTAGAACAGGGAGGTTTAGACTAACCCACTTTATTTGTTTTGCCCTCCTATGTGAACAATTTGAATACATATCTTTATTGCTTAGCAAACTGGGAGATAAGTTCATGTTTATATTCTAATGGCATTGGCCTTTCGATCATGTTCTAGGGAAGGATTCATGAAATGGGCTAAAGCTGTTCAATTTCATCTGGAAAAACAATTAGATCGTTACCACCTCAAGGGCATAGAGTATATACCATTTGTGGTTTTTGTGCTTTAATAGTCTAATACAGTCTAATATATAGTGTGAATTGAGTAATTGTTTACTGAAATATTATAATTCCTTTAAAATATGAAACAATATTAATTATGGTAAAATCTAGAATATATTCACAGCCATGTTTTGCATCTTAATAAGTTCACATATTTAATTATTTCTACTTAATCTTGCAGACATGTTTCCTTAAAGGCCTCATTGCAGGGAAGTTACATTCGATATTAAATGATACGACGTCTACTGTAGGTGGACATTAGGTAACTGCACTTCTCAAAATTCTTTCAGGTCAAGGATGTGTCTTTATTTCCTAAAACACTGAAGTTTGCCCTTAAAGACATCCAGACTTCTGAAAAAAGATAAGCGTCTTCCTATAGGCAACCCCACAATCCACAGGTAGATTGAACAACAGGGAAACAGGACTTTAGTTTACATTTAATATATGCTAGATACCATAGCAGGTAATTAATTCTTATTAAACTTCCATGGAGGTGAATATCACTACTCCCATTTTTTAGTAGACAGGGGAGGGCATTTCAAAAGAATTCAGAAGAATAAGTTACTGGGGCACCAGGGTGGCTCAGTCGGTAGGGAGGTTACCTTCAGCTCAGGTCATGATCCCAGAGTCCTGGGATCAAGTCCCACATGGGGCTCCCTGCTCAGCAGGGGTCCTGCTTCTCCTTCTGCCTCTGCCCCTCCGCCCTGCTCATGCTCTCTTTCTCTCAAATAAATAAATAAAATCTTAAAAAAAAAAAAAGAATAAGTTAACTATTTCAAAGACAATAAATAACTTGCCATCTTATACACCTTGTAAGTGAGAGATCAGAAAATGAAATATGTATCTGATTCACTGAGACTTTCCCAGAAGTCTTTCTGATAGTCTGCCAGAAGGGGTCAATACTCAGCCAGTATGTAGCATAAGATTACTTTTCTGAAAACAGAGTCTGTGGGGACGCCTGGGTGACTCAGTTGGTTAAGTGTCTGCCTTCAGCTCAGGTCATGATCCCAGAGTCCTGGGATGAGTCCAGCATCTGGTTCCTTGCTCAGTAGGGAGCCTGCTTCTTTCTTTGTCTGCCGCTCCTGCTGCTTGTGCTCTCTCTCTCTCTCTCTCTTTCTCTGACAAATAAATAAATAAAATCCTTAAAACAAAAACAAGAAACAGAGTCCGTGAACATATTGGATCTTATACTATGCTATCCTCAGACCTTCCATTACCACCTGTTAGGGTCAAGAAAAGACCTAGATAATGGATCTTAGAAACTCTTCTCCACCAAGATAACTTGGCTATGCAAAAGAGATCTTTTTTAGTTTAAAGAAATTCACTTATTTTTGCTTTTGTTGCCTTTCCTTTTTGAATCAGATTTAAAAAATCAGTGCCAAGACCGATGTTACCACCTATGTTTTCTTCTAGGAGTTTTATGGTTTCAGGTTTTGCATTAAGTCTTTAATCCATTTTGACTTAATTTTTGTGTATGGTGTACGATAGGGGTCAAGTTTCATTTTTTGGCGTGTGGTTGTCCAGTTTTCCCAACACCATTTATTGAAGAGACTGTCTTTTACCCATTGGATATCCTTGGATCCTTTGTCATAAAGTAATTGACCATATATGTGAGGGTTTAGGTTTGGGCTCTCTATTCTGTTCCATTTATCTATGTGTCTGTTTTTATGCCAATACCATACTTTTCTGATTACTGTAGCTTTATAGTATAGTTTAAAATCAGGAAGTGTGATTATCTCCAGCTTTGTTTTTCTTTCTAAAGATTGCTTTGGCTATTCAGGATCTTTTGTGGTTCCATACAAATTTTAGGATCTTTTTTGTTATAGTTCTGTGAAAAATGCCATTGGAATTTTGATAGGGATGGCAGTGAATCTGGATCATTTTGAATAGTATGGACTTTTTAACAATATTAATTCTTCCAATCCATGAGCACAAAATATCTTTACATTTATTTGTGTCTTCTTCTGTTTCATTCCTTAGTGTCTTATAGTTTTCACTGTACATGTCTTTCACCTTCTTGGTTAAATTTATTCCTAGGGATTTTATTCTTTTTATGGTGGAATTATAAATGGTGTTGTTTTCTTAATTTCTCTTTCTAATAATTCATTATTAGTGAATGGAAACAACATATTTCTGTATAATGATTTTGTATTCTGCAACTTTACCGAATACATTTATTAGTTCCAGCAGTTTTTTGGTGGAGTCCTGAAGGTTTTTTATATACAGTATCATGTCATCTGCAAATAGTGAGGTATTTTTATATCTCTGGAATAAATCCCACTTGATCATGGTGTAGGGTCCTTTTAATGTGGAATTTAGTGAGGATTTTTGCATTTATGTTCATAAGGAATATTATCCTGTAATTACCTCCTTTATTTTCATTCTTCTCTCCCTCCTTCTCTCTTCCTTCCTTCCTTCCTCTCTTCCTTCCTTCCTTCTTTCCTCCCTCCCTCCTCCCTTTCTTCTTCTCTCTCTTTCCCTTTCTTTCTCTCTCTTCCTTTCCTTTTCCTTTTCCTTCCTTCTTTCCTTCCTTCCTTCCTTCCTTCCTTCCTTTCCTTTCCTTTCTTTAAAAAAAAAAAAAAAAGATTTTATTTATTTATTTGTTAGACAGAGAGACCGCAAGAGATGGAACACAAGTAGGAGGAGTGGGGGAGGGAGAAGCAGACTCATCCCTGAACTGGGAGCCTGATGTGGGTCTCTATTCCAGGATCCTGGGATCATGACCTGAGCCGAAGGCAGACGCTTAAGGACTGAACCACCCAGGCACCCTTCTTCCCTTTCTTTACTTTGTGGTATCCTTGTCAGATTTTGTTATTGGGGTGATGCTAGCCTCATAAAATGAGTTTGGAAGCATTCCCTCTTCTTCAATTTTTTAGAAGAGTTTGGAAAGGATAGGTATTAAATCTTTGAATGTTTGGTAGAATTCACCAGTAAAACTGGCCCTGGGTTTTTGTTTTGGGGAGGTCTTCAATTGTTGATTCAATCTCCTTTCTAGTAATCAGTCTACTCAGGTTTATCTATTTCTTCCTGATTCAGTCTTGGAAGATTGTATGTTTCTAGGAATTAATCCATTTTTTTCTGTGTTGTCCAGTTTATTGGCATATAATTATTCATAATAGTCTCTTATTAACTTTGTATTTCTCTGATTCAGTTGTAACTTCTTTCATTTCTGAATTTATTTGAGACATCTGTCTTTTTTACTTTGTCTATCTAACGGTTTGTCAATTTTGTTTATCTTTTCAAAGAACTAGCTCTTGGTTTTCTTAATCTTTTCTATTGTTTTTTAGTCTCTATTTCATTTATGTCTGCTCTGATCTTTATTATTTCCTCCCTTCTACTAACTTTGGGCCTTATTTTTTCTTTCTCTAGTTCATTCAGGTGTAAAATTATATTATTTGGGATTTTTCTTATTTCTTAAGGTAAGCCTGTATTGCTATGAACTTCTCTCCTAGAACTACTGTTGCTCCATCCCATAGCTTTTGGATTGTTATATTTCCATTTTCATTTGTCTCAAGGTATTTTTTTATTTCCCCTTTGATTTCTTTGTTGACCCATTGGTTGTTCACTAGCATGTTGCTTAATCTCCACATATTTGTGATTTTCCAGTTTCCTTCTTATAATTGATTTCTAGTTTCATACCATTATGGTTGAAGGAGATGCTTGATATGATTTCAGTCTTATTGAATTCATTGAAATTTGTTTGTGAACTAACGTGATCTCTCTTGGAGAATGTTCCTGTACTGGAGAAGAATGTATATTCTGCTGTTTTAGATGAAATATTCTGTATGTATTTATGAAGTCCATCTGTTTTAATGTGTTTCTGAAGGCCGATGTTTCCTTATTGATTTTCTGTCTAGATGATCTGTTCATTGATATAAGTGGGGTATAAAAATCCCCTACTATTATTGTATTGCTATCAATTTCTCCCTATAGGTATATGAATGTTGCTTTATATAGTTTGGTGATCCTATGTTGGGTGCATAAATATTTACAAATGTCATATCCTCTTGTTGGATTGACCTTTTTGACATTATATAATGCTCTTTTCCGTCTTTTAGTATAGTTTTTGTTTTAAAATCTACTTGTCTGATATAAGAATGGCTATACCAGTTTTCTTTTCCATTTGTATGGAATATCTTATCCATCCCTTAGACTTTCAGTCTGTGTGTTTGTCTCTCTTGTAGGCAACATATAGATGACTGTTGTTTTTTTATCCATTCAGATACTCTGTGCCTTTTGCTGGAGCATTTAGACCACTTATATTTAAAGGAGTTATTGATAGGTATGTATTTATGGACATTTTGTTAATTGTTTCCTAACTGTTTTTGTTGTTCTTTTCTGCTCCTTTCCTCATTTCTTGCTCGCTTCTCTTATGGTTTGATGCTTTTCTTTAGTGTTATATTTTGATACCTTTCTCATCTTTTGTGTATCTACTGTAGGTTTTTGCTTTGTAGTTACCATGAGATTCACATAACAGCCTGCATAAATAACAATGTATTTTAAGTAGGCGATAACTTAAATTTTAATGAATTCTAAAAACTTTATATTTTTGCACCCACCACGCATTTTATATTTTTGATGTCATATTTTGCATCATTTTATTTTGTGTATCTCTTAACTGATTATTGTATTTAATTTTATGACTTTTGTCTTCTTACCTTTATACTAGCTCTATAAGTGTTTAATTCACTACCTTTACTATAAATTTGCCTTTACCAGTTAAATTTTTACTTTCATATATGTTCTTGTTATTAGTGTCTTTTCAGCTTCACAAGGTACCTTTAACATTTTTTGAAAAACTGGTTTAGTGGTGACAAACTCCTTCAGCTTTTGCTTGTCCAGAAAACTCTTTATCTCTCAATTTTGAATAATAACCTTGCTGGGTAAAGTATTCTTTACAGTTTTTTGTCTTTGTTTTTGTTTTTTCTTTTCTACACTTGGAGTATATCATTGTACTTTCTTCTGGCCTGAAAAGTTTCTGCTAAAAAATCAGCTGATAGTCTTTTGGGGGTTCCCTTGTACATACAAGTTGTTTTTCTCTTCTAAGATTCTCTTTTTATCTTTAGTTTTTGATACTTTAATTGTAGTGTATCTTGGTGTGAATTTCTTTGGGTTCCTCTTATTTGAGACACTCTGTGCTTCCTGGATTTGAATCTTTGTTTTCTTCCCCAGGTTAGGAAAGTTTGTAGCCATTATTTCTTCACATACCTTTTCTGCCCATTTCTTTCTCTCTTCTTCTGGGGACTCCTGTAATACACATATTATTTCACTTGTTGTTGTTCCATAGATTCCTTAGGCTATCTCCACTTTTTAAGATATATATATATATATCTTAAAATATATATATATATTATATATATATATATATATATTTATTTTATTTTATTTTATTTTATTTTTTGCTGCTCTTTTTGGGTGAGTTCCACTGCCCTGTCTTCCGAGTCACTGGTCCATTCTTCTTTGTCTAGTCTGCTGTCGAACCCCTCTACTGTACTTTTAGTTCAATTATTCTGTTCTTCACCTCTGTGACTTCTGTTTCTTACTTTTAATATCTTCTGTTTGTTGAAGTTCTCACTGTGTTCATCCATTTTACTCCTGAGTTTGGTAAGCATTTTAACTTGAACTGTTTAAAAGTTATTTTTTAAGTACAGTTGATACACAATGTGGTATTTTTACGACCATTGCTTTGAATTCTTTATCAGGTAGATTATTTATATCACATCATTAAGATCTTTTCCCGAGGCTTATCTTGTACTTTCATTTGGAACATATCTCTCTGTTTCCTTATTTTGCTTGACTCCATTTGTTTCTGTGTTTGAGAGGTAACTGGATTATATGCGAAAGAGCTACCTCTCTCTGTTTTGATAAAACAGCTACCTCTCCCACTTTAGATGAGTGGCCTTGTGTGGGAGGTAAAGCTTATCATTTAACCTTGCCCTCCCTCTTGGTGGTCTTTCAAACCTTTGTGATTGTCTAAGTAGTCTGATTACTCTTGATAGGTCTCAGCTCTTGAAACTGTGCCAAGACCTGCTAGTAGATGATCTCAGCACCTAGTTTCAGGCTGATTGGAAGCCAGATCCTCTGGCAGCAGGTTTTAAAAAAATGTAAATATATCTAATCTTGTGAGACCATAGTGGTAAGCTCTGCTGCCTTCCAGACCACAGAATGTGTAAGTAAGTGTCCCTTAGGTGACAGTTGCTTTAGGCAAGTGTTATAAACTCCTTCTTTGGAGGTACCAGGGAGCTGTGGCAAGGGAGTGAGGGAGGGCATAAGAAGGTTGTTTCCCTGCCTATGTTCCCTGTAGCCTTTGTAGCCTCTAGATGTGTGGCAAACCTGAAGCCTGTCCTTTAGGTTGGAGCTCCGGGACAAGTAGATAGGCCTTTTTCACAGGCAGACTAGGTGTGTGCTGCAGTCTGCTGTCTGTGTAGTACCTTAGGTGCAGTAGCCTTCCCGGCACTGTCTTTTCGGTTGTTATAGCTCTGTGTAGAAATACAAGCTCTTCTGGCCACCAGGGCCAGGTGATCAAGGGGCATCCCCTGTAGATTGTGCTCATCTGCCTTCACTCATCCTCAGGCATTAGTGAGGCTGCAGGAGAGCCCTGAGGCTGGGCATGTCCACCGCTTTAGCATGCAGGGGGAGCCAGCTGGAGGCAGGATATGCTGGCAGGTTTAGTGAGGCAGGAAAGTAGTGCTGGGGGTGGGGCACTATTTTTAATAAGGTTTCAGTGAGGCTGTAGAGGAAGAATGTAAAATTGGCACTTGCCAGCTACTTTGTCCCCAGAGAAAGTCCCAAATGGTCCTTGTCCTTCTGGCAGATGCTTTAAGATTAGCAAATGAAGCTCTTTCCATATAATTGTTACCTCTCAAACTGCTGCCTTTGCACTGCACCCCAGGATGAGTGATTCCGCCCATGAGCCCCTCAAAAGGAGTATCTCAGATCCTCATAGCCCTGTGGATACCCTGATTGTAAGCCTGATTGGTTTCCAGAGTTAAGTGTTTCGGGGCCCTTGTTTCTCTGGTGTAGGTCCCAAGGGTTGGGTTGGGGTGCCTACTGTGGGGCACAAACTCCTCACTCCTCAGTAAGAGGCTCTAGGCCCATGAGATCCCTCCGTATTGTGGTTTGCTGTTCCAGGGTGGGGTTTTGGTGAGACAGCATCTCTGCCTTTCCTACCTGTCTTAATGTGGCCCTTTTATTTGTTGTCGTGGAGGGACTGTTCAGCTAGTTTTCAATTCTCTTTCAGTAGGAATTATTCCATAAGTAGCTGTCTATTTGCTGTGTCAGTGGGAGGAAGTCTTCCCATTCCACGATCTTGGTCCACCTCCCAAGGATAACATAGTATATGCCTGCAGAAAATTGTTTCAGTTTTCCTTGTTGAAGTTTATCTGTATGGTACAAAATTTTTTTTTTTTTTCCCCAGTCTACAGAGGGAAGCCAGTAGAGTCAAAAGGAATTTAACTGGTTTTCCTAAAGGCGTATCTGGCAAATTTGAAAAAAAGTACAGATCTGGGTGGTTTGAATTAAGAATCAGGCTTTCAAATTGAGAGTAATAAGAAATATTTCCTTTACTGAGTTTAATGTATCAATTTCTTAACTCTATTACACCTTCCTTTCTTTTTACACTTATCCTTAGGAAATCACATTTATCTCTCCCATGGAAACAAAATATTCTATTGACTTCATTGCATTTAGTGTTTATGTCATCTGGTACTAGAAAAATAACAAGGAAAATACATCAATTTTGCTTTTAAGGAAGGAAGGAATGAATGAGAATGTATATGGATTCACAGATGGTAAGATTGTGTTCTGTCACAATCTGGACATGTAAACTAAATGTCCAAAAATATGCAGAAGATGGTTAGTCATATTAAAAGTAGTTATCTGGGTTTGCTTTATGTGGTCCTTAATTTTATTACACATGTGCTATTAGCAAAGTTTGGGTAATACATCCAAAGAAGTCATTGACCTTGGAATAAGAAAACCTGAGTTATAGTTCATATTAGCTTTCTGTTACTGTGTGGAA
The DNA here is from genome assembly GCA_028534135.1 of Potos flavus. Taxonomy (NCBI): domain Eukaryota; kingdom Metazoa; phylum Chordata; class Mammalia; order Carnivora; family Procyonidae; genus Potos; species Potos flavus. Next base: position 48,226,792 of record CM052897.1, on the reverse strand, counting down.
AGTAACAAAAATTTGGTTGCCTAAAATAATACAATTTATTATTTAACAGCTTTCATGAGTTAGGAGTGCAGGGATAGGTAGCTGGGTTCTCTACTTAGGGTCTCACCAGGCTGAAATTAGTCATGGCTAAAATCTCATCTTGGGCTCAGAGTTCTCTTCCAGACTCACCGGTTGTTGGCAGAATTCAGTTCCTTGTAGGACTGAATTTTCCATTTTATTGCTGTCACCAGCTGGCAGCCACTCAGCTCCTAGAGGCCACCTTACAGTTCTTGCTATATAGTTTCCTCTGTAGGCAGTTTACAGAATGTTTTTTTTTTTTTGGTTTTTTTTTCTTCTTCTTCTTCTAGTGGGAGAATTTCTGTCTCCCTGGTTTGTTTTACCTCTGATCTCTAGATCTTTTTTAAAGAGTTCATCTAATTTGGTCAAGCCCACCAAAGCTAATATTCTATTTGATTGACATAAGTTAACTTATTAGGGACCTGAATTATATCTCCAAAATTTCTTCACCTGCTATATACTATAATTTCATCAAGGAAGTGATGTGTTATTTCACTCATCTGCAACTCAGATGGAGGGGATTATATAAGCACGTATATAATGAAGTAGCAATCTTGGAAACCATCTTAAAATACTGCTTACCTTGTAGCCAAATATCTGTTATGTTTATCTTTGTAACATTGAACAATTGGCTTCTCTTATCTCTGTCTTCCCATGTGTAAAATTAGGTAAATGCACTGAATAACCTCTCTAGGAAACTTCTCTAGCTTTGATGTTCTAAAATTCCATGAAGGAGAAAGAGTCTGAAATTATTAAAAGTGACGAGGGTTAGATACACATGGATTTGTGATACCCTCTGATTGGTAACAGTTTCATGAGCTTCCCTTGGATTTGGAAAGTTGTCAGTAAGCAAGTAAATAAAGACATCAAGAGCAAGTATTTAAATGAATTCAGGGCACACATTTATTGCCTATCACCTACTCATTCAACTGCTATGGGATTCAGAGCATAACATGGGACATTAAAGTATTCATTGAACTATAATCGTTATGGAAATTTAGAAATTTGAGAGGTTTGACATAGGAGGTAGTAAAACTGACTAAAACTCTAAAAGTTGAGGTATTTTTAATGACTTCTCATCTAAAATGACAAGCTTATATTGCTATGTAATCTGTCATATTATAAAATTGTATTTCCAGGCTAATAAAATGGTTTATAAAATTTGACTTGAAATATATTAGTAGTAGTATATTAATAGTAGAAAGATGTAAGAATACATAAAGCATAGATGCAACAAACTTCTGTAGAGAAAGTTTAGCAGTTATGCCAGACAATGGATAGTTCTCTAATAAATTCCAGAAAGCATAAGCTCTCCAAGGGTAAAAAAAGATAAAATGAAATGGGATAGTAGGGTTTTCTTTTCCATCATAACCCACTTAGAGTGTTTCCAGTTTGATTTGAAACACCAGAGATGTTCTTGAGCAATGCCTCTGAAAAGACGGTGTATGCTTTCTTTTTGCATGGTATTCCACGTAACTGTTTTTCAGAAGGCTTCTGGAAGAGTTTTATAGCATTAACTAACTCAGGACAATGTGGCACTGTGTGGTACTTGAAAAATTCACAGGACTGGTCCTGGGCCAACAGATCTTATTCAGTCTGGATAGATTCATGGTCAAAAAGAAAGTACAAATCCTTCAATAACAATGAAAACAGCAGTTATCATCAACTGGGATATCTTTGAGGGGCTTAAATGGTGACCTGGCAACTAGCTTTGGTCGTAATCCTCTCGGGTTGAATAAGAGCTGCTAGAAAAATCCTGAGCCACTTGAAATCATTGTCCTATTTACAAAGAAACGAAACAGAGGGTTGAAAAAGTGGACATAAAGGTGATGCAGGTTGCCAGGTAAATCGGCATAATGGTGAACTTCCTTTATTCATGCTCCACCAGGCTGACTCTCAAAAGGGATTTGCTGTCAGACTTTCTGGCTGACTGCCAAATTTATTGGTCTTGCTGCCACATGTGTTTTGACTCACAGGGAGGTGGAAAGCTTGAAATACCTTACAGCGTGCTCTGCTGTACTTAGAAAAGGCAGGCAGTCACAAAATGTCAGAAGCACAGTGCTACACTTCAGACTTCCAAAGTCACCCTACCATCAGTTGGGTAACTGAGTGGCATACTTTAGAAACAGTATATGAGCTCTTGCTCTAGGGTTATCTGAGATCTGTAGATTTTCGACTGCTGGTAGGGAAGACAGTTCAATAAGTTATTCCTCTTTTTAATCTAATTGATGAAAGAATATATAAAGAGGAGAAGAAAATGATTTTTTATTTTAAAGAAACTAAAATTGCTGCGGTGGCAGGAATAGGCACTTGGTAGGTCATAAGCTCTATTGGCAGTAAAAGGAAGTCTTAAGAACTCTATTTAAATGTGGGCTCTTTTAGATCTTGTGTGACCTTTAGCAAATTAAATTACCTGCTCTGACCTTGGCTTCTATATTTAATAATAATAATCTAATAAATTATTAAATATTACATAACAAAAAAATCTTTTTTATCCAGCTAGAACTGTAACCTCCCAATGCTGCAGTTCACTTTTATCTTTCATTTCTCCATAGCTCTTATCATTACACTTATTATATAGCTTGCTTATTTATTTTGCTTATTTTGTTTTTCCCTCCCCCAAGAGACGTTAATTCACAAGGAGAGGTAGTCTGTCTACTTTGCTAACAGCTTTATCTCTAGGGCCTAGAGATACTTAACACACCATAAAGGTTCATATTTTTATTTGGTGAACAAATAAACTGATTCCTGTTTAATAGGTGCTTGTGGAAATAAAGTTAAATGGCTTATGTAAAGAATTAAGTCTTATTTGAAGAAGTAAGCCCCTAATAAATATTAGTCCCCCTCTTTTTTTAAATACTGTTCATAGGTCTTTTTTTTTTTTTTTTAAGATTTTATTTATTTATTTGACAGAGAGCACAAGTAGGCAGAGTGCTGCAAGCAGAGGGAGAGGGAGAAGCAGGGTCCCCGCTGAGCAGAGAGCCCGAGATGGGGCTCAATCCCAGGACCCTTGGGATCATGACCTGAGCTGAAGGTAGACGCTTAACTGACTGAGCCACTGAGGTGCCCCTAAGTCTTTTGTTTGTTAAACTATATAGGGATCCACCTCCCTGTCATGTCGTAGTTCTGAGAATGCAGGTTCTTGTTTTATCTCTGTATACTCATTACCTGGTAAAGGGTTTGGCATAGTGTTCAGTAACTACCCAGTGAATTAATGTGTGAATAATGTTTCAGTAAGCATATGATCATCAAATAATTGAGCAGGAAACAAACAAACAAACACTTGAGCCATACCTGAAGACATAAAGTACATCCTTCTAGTGAACAAGGTAATATAATTATTTGCTTTCTTGGCAAAATCATCTACAGCTGTCTTTAACTAGACACTAAGCCAGAGGCTTTGGCATTTTGCAAAACAGTACAGAATACTTTACGTCATTTTGGTCTTATTTCCATTTGTGTCGATTCCATAAATATTTATCATAGTCCCTTATGTATAGTAATAGGTGTTTTTCTTGTAGGAAAAGTGATCAAGACCTATTTTTGATCTGAGGATCTACATTTTCTTCCTTTGAAACTAATCTACTAGAAATCAAAATATAAGAAACAACTTGTTCTATGAATGGCTACAATCTACCTGTCCATACTAAACTTTAATGATAACAGGAAGAAATGAAGCACCATGGTTTCAACTACATTTATCTTTTGGTTAAAAAATACAGTAGAGGAGTTAAGAAACAAACGATCATGGAGGGGGAAAAAGAGAGAAGGAGACAAACCGAGAAGCAGACTCTTAACTATAGAGAATAAACTGATGGTTACCAGAGGGAAGGTGGGGGAAGGGTTAAATAGGTAATGGGGATTAAGGAAGCCCTTGTGATGAGCCCCAGGTATTGTATGGATGTATTGAATCACTATTTGTACACTTGAAATTAATATTACACTGAATGTTAACTGGAATTTAAGAACTTTAAAAAAGGATAAAAAAGAAATGCACTAGAGGAGTTTCATATTCTTAGCTTCAGTTGCTGAGAGAAAATTCAAAACAGACAAAATCATAGTCTCTAAAGATCATGGCAGTGTGGCTGGTTGTCCAGATTGTCTTGAATATAAGAAATAGATACGTTAGCATAATGAGGAAAGCTTTAAGTTCTGTCCAGTGTTATTTCCCTCAAAGGTTCTAAAATTTGAAGACTTGGTATCAGTGAAATCTAATAGCAGTTAGAGATGAAGTTAAGGTCCAGGAGCAGAAATCTATTTGGGATAGAGTATGAGGTTAAAAGTCTATAGTATGAGGTTAAGAGCTTATAGAATGTTAGATAAATTGGAAAATTAATAACATTTCATTTGTAGGACTACTGGAATTCTTGGCAGTTCTCTAAGAAGGAAATGGGTACAGGAAAGTTAAGCCAAATTTATCAGGACAGACACTCTAACTGGGAACAAGAGTAATTATACTTTTCCAAAGTGTTCTTTAATTCTTATAAACAACTTACACTGAGTTTGGACCTACGAAAAACCTGAAATGGGAGTAAAATGATCATAACTTCCGCATAGACTTAATATAAGTTAAGATTCCTAAAATAGGAGATTTATTAGCAGGTTTAAAAGATACAGACAATCTTACATATATAATTAATGACAAATAGAACTGAACACGAGTCCCCAAAGAATCTGTGCAAAAAAAAGTTTTATGCTATTAATTCCCTAAAATCACATTTGTAAAAATTACATATTTTTATAAAAGGAAAGATAATTTTTATCTTGGAATTATTTCAAGCTATAGAAAAGTTGCAAATTTCGTACAGAAAGCTTTTCTCCCCAAGACAGTTGAGAGGAGATTGCTGACATGATGGCCCATCACCATGTAACACTTTAGTGTGTCAATTCTACAAACAATATATAAAGACAATAAAACCAAGAAAATAAGAAAATTAATTTGATACAGTATTACTGTCTAATCCACAGACCTCATTCAGGTGTTTCCAGTTAATGTTGTTCATGGAAAAGTTAATCAGTCTCAGGCCATGTGTATTTGTTTGTTGTGTTTATTATACTCAAGTCCGGAACACTTGTTTTTTAGTTTTTCTTTGAATTCTGTGATCTTGAAATGTTTGCATATTGCATGTGTAATTTTGTGGAATATTTCTCAGTTTGGGTTTATCTGATCTATCATGATTACTAGTTTCAGGTTGTGTATTTTGGCATACTTGTCAGGGTGTGATGCTTTAGTCTTTGACTTGCATTATATTAGGTCCCATATGATTTCAGTTTTCCCATTACTTGGGAAGCTAACTCTATTCACTTGATTAAATCAATCGGTATCTACTAAGTTTTTCCTTTGAGAGAGTACTATGTTTTCTCCATTGAAGTAATAATTTTGGTAAGAGGTAAATTAAGCCTGCATAAATCCTGTTCCTTAAAAACTCATCTCCACTGATTTTTCTTAATTGAATGAGTTATTATTGTTACCTAATGGTACATTTCTAATTCCATTATTTCTTCTACTTTTATTGTTGCATTTTTATTGCAAAAGATATCTTTCTCTTCCATTCATTCTATCATTCATTGATATCACTATGAACTCATGAGTCAGTGTTTTATTCAATAGGTTATTTTGATGCACACATTATTGTAGGTGTTGTTCAGTAGGAACCTCTATAAGATGAATTCTGTGTCTTTTTGATGTATTTCTATCATTCTTCGATTTTTTTTCTAAGAAGCTGTGCTCCCTTTTTATGGGGAATCATATTTAGAAAGCGAATCCAGTGCTAGGTACTCATCAGTTTTGGACAGAGCTAGAAAATTTATGTAGATATACATTCACATAGACTTCTACATCTCTATTTCTCTCTACATATTTGTATGTTCACACCTATGGTTCTAATTCTAATCCAGTATTACAGAGTTCTCCATAGTTGTATCCTTTTCCTATGTGTATCTCCTTTCTCTGACAGTGATAAAGCTGGCTCTCAATATTCTCAATATAATTACTTACTAAATTAGTCTCTAGAATATAGAACCAGTCTCTGTTTGTCATCACTGTCTCCCCATCCCCTTTAGCATCTCCACATCTCCACTCTCAGATTCAACTCTGATCCTTTATGCTGGGTCTTGCCCATTTTTTACCCTTCCATCTTCCCACGTGACCCCCACTCCTCAGTAGATTGCCTATCAGCTCACACCTTTTTTTTTTTTTTTTTTTCCTGTGTTGTTATGACAGAAGGGAAAGAGAGGGGGAGGTAGAAAGGATAAAAGAAAAGAAAGACCTTTTAAAATAAATTTTGTCCCTTATTCAATCTACCCTACCCTGAATTAATTTTAAAATGGTAAGAATTTAAACACACAATCTGTGATTCTTTTCTACCTGAAATTTTGCTTTATGTAGCCAAATGTACAGACCCTGGGAAACCTTTGCTTACCTTGTAAATGGTTCATTTTGTTATGTTACCTTCTCATACAAGCAGTGGTTTTACTCATAACCAATATGGTATCATGCTTGCATGTTGATTAAGACAGTATCTTTCTCTTGGACTGCACAAGTGAGAACTAGATACATATCCCACTATTCTATTTCTGTTCATCCTTTGTAACAACTGCTATTCCATCTTTTTTTTTTAAGATTTATTCATTTATATATTTATTTTTGAAAGAGTGAGAGAGAGAGAGAAAGAGAGAGCAAGAGAGCATGATCAGGGAGGGGCATAAAGGGGGGAAGAAGGAGACCTCCGCCGAGCAGGGAGCCCGACTTGAGGCTTAATCCCAGGACTCTGGGATCATGATTTGAGCAGAGGTAGAGGCTTAACCGCCTGAGCCACTCAGAGTCCCTATCCCATCTTGTCTATAAAAACGTTGTCATCCAAAAAACAAACAAACAAAAACATTGTCATCCTTCTATGCTAATCTGCTTTTTTCCCATCTTACTTGGGATTTCTAGCTGGGAATCAGCTGCACAGTGACACTGTCATTCTCAACTCTGATGGTGAGTTTACTCAAGAGAGAATATGTCTACAAAGATCTAGCTAATCTAAGCATAGTAAAAACTGTTCTCCAAATGTTGAGCAGTGTTCTGCCCTCCAGCTTTTAGAATCCTGTCCACCACACCCAGAGTGTTTCACGAAGAGCCACTACAACTCCATATACAGACATATACCCATATGCACACATCCTCACATTCATCCTTACATCCTTACGTGTATACATTTGCAGAGATACTCTTGCTCACCTCCCATGGTTTTCATCATTCTTCGAATGATACTTTCAACATTTTGGCACTGCCAAAAGCCAGCACTTTGAAATGTTAGTATATGCCATCCATTCTCAGGTGTGATGCTTTTGTCCCAAAGAGGGGAAAGAAAAGCGTTGTGATGTGAAAAAAAATTACTTTTTTATGTATAAAGCACAACTATGCTTATAGTATACACATACACACGTTCCAATACCCACACTATATCTATGGCATTAAAATTTCATGGGAAAAAGATAATTAGGAAAAATAAATGTGTAATAAAATAATCCTTAGGGGGCAATAATGAAAAAGGTTTGAGACATGCTGCTGTATGCTGATCACCTTGGAAAAAAGTCTCTGTCATCATCAGTGAAATAAAATGTCATCTTGTTTGGAATTTCACTTTTGCTCTGTGGCCTTCTGGCTCTGCTCTCCTATCACTTGAGGTGGCTTAAAGTATGTCTGAGAGTTACAGGTCATTTAATTCTTTAACAGGTAATAGACTAACCTTTAGGTTTTATAGCTTTCAAAGACACTCCCTCTGGATAATACAGCATGGCAACTCTTGAAGAGATAGTTCTTTTTTAAAGATTTTATTTATTTATTTGACAGACAGAGATCACAAGGAGGCAGAGAGGCAGGCAGAGAGAGAGGGGGAAGCAGGCTCCCTGCTGAGCAGAGAGCCTGATGCGGGGCTCGATCACAGGACCCTGAGATCATGACCTGAGCCGAAGGCGGAGGCCCTAACCCACTGAGCCACCCAGGTGCCCCATTGAAGAGATAGTTCTATATTAAAAGTTAGTAATTCCCTAATTTAGGGATATCAAAAGTTACTATAATTAGTAAGCTAGTTGTATGTTTATTCATGTATTTTTGTGTTTAATAGGCAGGGTTTGATGGGAGATGCTAGCTAAGAAGATGCTAGTTGGAATCACATATTCATTCAAAAGCTATGGGATGGTTATTAAAAGCAGCATAGCAAGTGATAATCTTATTAATATTCTGATACTCAAATCACTCCTTCATTATAGAAAGCCTACAAGGCACTAAGCCAGGCTGTGAGATTACAGCTTTAAATAACACAAAGTTCCTGTTCTTAGGATTTTTACCATGTAACAGCAGATACTGTGCAAATGAAACAAGCAGTTACTCATCACCTACATGGGCTGACCAACATATTCCTGCATTATATATAGAATAATAAAATGTAATTTCATTACCATCTTGTCCTTATTGTAATTAATTTACATTATGTTATTTCCCTAGAATATTATATCTACTATATTAAGGAAAAGGGATGAAATTTATAAAGGAAATAATGTGGAATGGAAGTGCTACTGTATCTTTGTTTATAAACGGCTGTGCTGTGACACCTATCTGTGGTCAGAGTACCATAAGGCTTTATAGCTAAAAAGAATACCACCTAGTCTGTTCACAGTGTGAAGTATTTTATCTTCAAAAATATTTCCTGGGGCGCCTGGGTGGCTCATTTGTTAAGTGTCTGCCTTCGGCTCAGGGCATGATCCCGAGGTCCTGGGATCGAGCCCCGCACTGGGCTCCCTGCTCAGCAGGAAGCCTGCTTCTCCCTCTCCCACTTGTATTTCCTCTCTCACTGTCTCTCTCTTTCTCTGACAAATAAATTTTTAAAAAATCTTTAAAAAAAATATTTCCTTATAGCACTGTAAGGAGCTGTTTGCTTGAATATCCATCAAACCAGCTTCTGGTACTGTAGCAGGGGGGAAACAGGTGGGCAGAGGGCAGTTATCTGTGCTTTGAAAAACAAAAGAAAGAAGGTTGTATTCTGCACCAAGGCTAAAGTAATGTACAGTAGGCAGTAATCAGATAAACTCTGGACCTAAAGCAATGTTGGGCTAAAGAATAAACATATTTTTGTCATTTTTCAGAGTTAAGAAGATTATGATGGACATAGGGCTCAGAGATCCAAAATTTGTTGAACTTTTGGTGGCTGAAACAAATTTTTCAAAATGCATTGTGGAACTAGGAGAGTCAGAAAAGACTTGAGGCATATAGTTCCTCATGGTAATATGATTCAGAAGGTGGTTTCACTTCTAGGCTTATTGTTTTAGGACACAATAGGAGATCTAGGAATACCTATTATGCATGAAAAGTATTTTTCTTCTATATATTCTGCTCATCTCTATGGTTGATAAAAAAGCTGATGCTTTTTTATTGGTGATTGAAAATTACGTCAGAAGAATTTTGATCTATAATTTTATAAATGAGGAATGGCAGTGAACAGTGCCATTCTGGATAGGAACAGTGAACTCTCTGACATATAAAATTGAATGGCATCTGAAAAACCTTCACTCCAAGCAATTCAAGCATATGTGATTGGAATCTGGTTTTATCAAGGCTTACAGCAGTGAGTAATAAAAACAACTTAATAGCTATAGAAATTGAATAATATAAATTAGTAGATCTTATATTTAAAAAAATTTTTTTGAAAGAGTTTATTTATTTCGGAAAGAGAGAGACAGCGTGCGCATGCATGGAGGGGAAGAGGGAGAGGGAGAAGCAGACTCCCTGCCAAGCAGGGAGCCCCATGCGGGGCTAGATCCCAGGACCCCGGGATCATGACCCAAGCCAAAGGCAGACGCTCAACCGGCTGAGCCACCCAGGTGCCCCTAAATTAGTAGATCTTTTAAAAATTAAAATTAGATCTTAACATTTCATTAAGACACCTGTCCCATGAAGTTTCACCCAGTTTTAGGGAGATAATTGTGTCTTTAATATTAATGAATTCACATAAGAGCTTTTAAATACTACATAATACTGTCTTTTTTTTTTTAAGATTTTATTTATTTATTTGAGAGAGAGAGAGACCACAAGTAGGCAGAGAGGCAGGCAGAGAGAGAGGGGGAAGCAGGCTCCCCGCTGAGCAGAGAGCCTGATGCGGGGCTCGATCCGAGGACCCTGAGATCATGACCTGAGCCGAAGGCAGAGGCTTTAACCCACCGAGCCACCCAGGCGCCCCAATACTGTCTATTATTTTAAAACCTTTCCTTAAAAATGATGGACCATGAATAAATGCATTAACAAAATAGTTAAGTAATTCACTGACAAATAAGCAAAAGAGATTAGAGTTGTAATTACAGAAGCTTTATATGCCCTTATAATTAATATATAATTATATACACAGAGAGAAAGAGTCAGGTTAGAGAGAAGACCATTTTAACATTCACAGAAACTATACTGACTTCTGAAATTGATGATTATCACAGAAATAAGATTCTGCATTTTCAGGGGAAGGTGTCCCTTTTCATGGAGCTCTTCAGTCAATATCAGGTACGTTTCCAGAGTCCTAGGTACAAAGTCTTCTTCAAGACATAACAACAGGTAGGTTAAATGAGTACTTAAGTTTTTGCTGTAAATTCAATTTCCTTAACTCTTAAACAAAGTTAGTCTTAGTATAGCCAATCTTAGAAACTGGCTATAGAACTCCAGTCATTATGATAGTGTGAGTTGATGTGGAAAGAATAATCTTATGTTTTTTGAACACATACAGATGTTGGATAAAATAAAAAATATTAATAAAGTGTGTATACATAACTGAGTTTGATACCTTCTGTTAGAAATGAACAAGAGATTAATAGCCAGTACTTTGTCACAAAAGCCCAATAAAGAGAGGCAGAGAGAGAGAGAGAAGTCAGGCTTTGTTTTATAAATAATTAGCTGAGCTAGAGCTTTATTATCTGCATAAAGACAAAAGCAATGAAGAATGGGGACTTGAGAAGAAAAAGAAAAGTACACTGATTCATTATTTTAAAAAACATCAAAAAGGTTTGGCGACTTCTATGACTTTAGGTGAAAACTTTCTTTGAAAAATTGGAACCTCATGCTAACACCTTGCTGTAGGGTCCAAATTCACATGACCAAAGTACTGAGGGGCATCAGCTGAGAAGTCAGTATATAACACTATTCCAGACCCATGGGGCCTTGGTGGTGGTGAATGCAGAATGGTCCTCAGGAGGGCATCCGGCAGTCCAGAACACGCAGTGACCCCATGGAAAGTCATGCCTGCTGAGGATACGTAAACTCCAACTCAAAGACCTCAACACATGGCAAAGAAATGAACTGTCCCAGAGAGTAGAGGATGAAAAAAATTGGTGACTTGTATCTTGAAATGTAGGCATTAAAAAAATGTGAAAGGGACTTCAAAACAAGTAACTTATTATCCTCAAAGGAGAAAGAAAAATGCAGGCAGATTCAAAAAAGAATCAAATAGAAATTATAGAAATGAAAACCATAGCCATTGAAATTAACAATAAAATAAAACCTCAAGGTATGGTTTGAATTGTTGACTAGCCATAGTTGTATAAAGAATTATTGAGGGGTGCCTGGGTGGCTCAGTGGGTTAAAGCCTCTGCCTTCGGCTCAGGTCATGATCTCAGGGTCCTCGGATCGAGCCCTGCATCGGGCTCTCTGCTCAGCAGGGAGCCTGCTTCCTCCTCTTTCTCTGCGTGCCTCTCTGCCTACTTGTGATCTCTCTCTCTGTCAAATAAATAAATAAAATCTCTAAAAAAAAAAAAAAATTAAAAAAAATTAAAAAAAAAAGAATTATTGAACTGTAAAAACACCTCAAGCTCACATCGGCATAGCAGTGAATACTAGAAAAGATAATTTAGACATGTTGGAAGAAGGAAAAAGTCTAAGAAATAATAAAAAGGATGGGGCAAAAATATATTTCCAGTAATTAAGGACTTGGACTTTAGGTAATTTTATGAGATGATAGTAATGATTGCTTTTTTGATTTTTTTGACTGCCTCCCTCCAGAGACAACCACTGTCCTGACTTTCTTATGTTCTCTGTGATTTTTTCCTTAGTTTTTATATTGTTTAATTTTTCTTACTTTTGAATTTCTTTTTAAAAATTTTTTGTTTAAATTCTAGTTGGTTAACATACAGTACAATATTGATTTCAGGAGTAGAATTCAGTGATTCATCACTTATAACACCTAAGTGCTCCTCATATAAAGTATGCTCCTTAATATCCATCACAGCCCACCCCCCACCCACCTCCCTCTATCAACCCTCAGTTTGTTCTCTGTAGTTAAGTGGCTCTTGTGGTTTGTTTCCTTTTCTCTTCTTTTTCTTTTTTTTCCTCCCGCTTGCCATCTATTCTTCTGTTTTGTTTCTTAAATTCCACATATTAGAGAAGTTATATAGTGTTTTTCTTTCTTTGATTGAGTTATCATCGGTTAGCACGATACACTGTCGTTCCATCTGCGTCGTTGCAAATGGCAAGATTTCATTCTTTTTGATGGCTGAGTAATATTCCACTGTAAGTATATAACTATAGTGGCGATTTCTTACAGAAAATAGATCAAAGTATTTTTAAGTCATTCAAAATTTTTTAAAGATTTCATTTATTTTAGGGAGAGAGAGCATGAGCAGGGGGAGGAACAAAGGGGAAGGGAAAGAGGGGCAAAGAATCCCAAGCAGACCCTTCCCTAAGCCCGGAGCCCACCTTGGGCCCTATCTCATGACCCCGAGAACATGACCTGAGCCAAAACCAAGAGTCAGATGTTTAACCTACTGAGCCACCCAAGCTCCCTTAAGGTCATTCAAATTTAATTCAAGGAAAAGCAAAATGCCTTCTGCCTGCTTCTAATAATTTTTAATTGGCTTTGCCTTTAAATAAAATGTTCTTAAAATAATCACACATATCATTTCTAAATGTCTTACTATATGCTAAACACATCACTAAGCACTTCACATTTATTTATCTCCCTCAGTCCTGGTGACATCAACATGAGATAGGTACCATTTTTGTCCCCCTTTATTAAAGCAAAGGAAACTTGGGAAAACAAAGGTTTAGAGGGAGTTAAGTAACTTGCAAAAGCTTTAGACAATTCAGAGGTGGAATGTAGATTCCAATTGTAATTGTCTGGCTCCAGCCCATGTTCTTAGCAACTGTCCTACACTGCACATTTTAAAGAATGAAATTTCAGGTTTTCATATAATGAAGACAAGTATTCAAGCAAACCGAAAAGAAAACCTCCTTACCAAAATCTTTTAGACAAAATTCTCCAATCAATGCTTTTTAAAATACAGATATCCTCCCCAAATTACCATGGTTTTAATGGTTTTGCTTACCAGACATCTGAACTTTCTGAAGCTCTCAATATGTGATCCAGAGAGTCATCTACTTTAAATCAGTCCAATAACCTTGACAATTGAAAAAGACAAATGTTTTTATTGTGATAGATCAAAAACCACTTCTGTTATAAAACCCTCTGCCTTTTACCTCATCGTAGCATCCAAAATCTGTTGACAGTAACTGACTTCTTTCAGTTTTTAAGACTTGCATGATTTTCATACTCAAAGGACAAAATAAGTAAGGAGAGTAATGGATTTTAACTGCAGACTAAAAAGTATCCACGAATTCAAATTATATGAAAAATTATTGGATGAATGAATAAATGTGAGAAAAGGGATCGCTCTTCCTTGCCACAGAGTTCCCAAACCACCATTAGGCAAACAGCACAGTACTAATTGCCACAGGCAAGAATCAACAATAGCCGGTAAATTAGTGGATTATAGTATAAGAAATATATATTTGTATACAATATATATACAATATATAAGGATATTTCAGTTTTTAGTGTTTCCACATAAGAATTTTATTAATTCCAAGGAGAAAAATAGTAACTTTACATTGGAAAACCTAGAAGACACTTTTTTTTTTTTGGAATGCAAACCAGTTGCATTTTATTTTATTTTTTCAGTTTAATTTGTAAAGATTCTTTTTTTTTAATTATTATTATTAACATATAATGTATTATTTGCCCTAGGGTACATGTCTATGAATCATCAGGCTTACACATTTCACAGCACTTACCATAGCACATACCCTCCCCAATGTCCATAACCCAGCCACCCTATCCCTACCCCCCCCACCCCTCAGTCACCCTCAGTTTGTTTTATGAGTTTAGGAGTCTCTTATGGTTTGTCTCCCTCCTGAT
>CM052897.1:48119622-48212022 GCA_028534135.1 Potos flavus | reverse complement strand
TAGCATAATATCCTCTAGTTCCATCCACGTCGTTGCAAATGGCAACATTTTGTTTCTCTTGATGGCTGCATAGTATTCCATTGTATATATATACCACATCTTCTTTATCCATTCATCTGTCAATGGACATCTAGGTTCTTTCCATAGTTTGGCTATTGTGGACATTGCTGCTATAAACATTCGGGTGCATGTGCCCCTTCGGATCACTACATTTGTATCTTTAGGGTAAGTACCTAGTAGGGCAATTGCTGGATCATAGGGTAGCTCTATTTTCAACTTTTTGAGGAACCTCCATACTGTTTTCCAGAGTGGCTGTACCAGCTTGCATTCCCAGCAGTGTAGGAGGGTTCCCCTTTTTTCCGCATCCTCGCCGACATCTGTCATTTCCTGACTTCTTAATTTTAGTCATTCTGACTGGTGTGAGGTGGTATCTCACTGTGGTTTTGATTTGTATTTCTCTGATGCCAAGTGATGTTGAGCACTTTTTCATGTGTCTGTTGGCCATTTGGATGTCCTCTTTGCAGAAATGTAGAAGACACTGTCTTAATCAACTATTAATGTTCACATCACCTGTAGTAAGATACAGCTTCATTGTGTACCTCCTGATATGATGCATTGAGAAGGCCATCAATTACTTTTAGGGTAGTTTAGTAAAAAAATACAAAACTTTAAGAAGATAAAGAAAACCTGGCAAATAAATGAAATCTGGGACCCCAGATTGAAACCTGGAACCAGGAAAAGAATGCTAGTGGGTTATTCCAATAGATTAGTTAATTGTATTGAGTCAATGTTGATTTAATTGTTTCAATAATTATACTATGTAAAATATTTTCTGTAAGTCTAAAATTATTTTAAAATAATCCTATACTGGGCTGTTTGCATTTGGTTGGAAAATATTTGCTGTTTGCTAGAGAATTCTTTCCCTCCTGTGAACCTGTGAATTTTCAGTTCTTCATTAACTTACTTTCTTTGTCTTAAAATGCACATGCACATACACACACACAAATTATTTGCTGTCTTTATGTATTTTTCCAAGAGAAAATTTATTAAACTTTATTAAATAAATAATGACTGCCGTTCATGTTAGATCATGCCTCTATAGAGTTGCCTAAATAAGAAGCAAGGTGGTTTGAATCTATGTTTATAGATGTTCTAGCACAGTAGTTTTCAACTGGGCAAAATTTTGTCTTATGGGAAATTTGGCAGTTTCTGGAGACAGTTTGTTATGACCAGGGGAGTGCTACTGACATCTATGGATGCTGTTTTTTTTTTTGTTGTTTGTTTGTTTGTTGTGGTTTTTTTTGATGCTGTTAAAGATCCCATGATTGCTGCGCTTGGCTGGCTTAGTCAGAAGAGCATGTGACTCTTGATCTTGGGGTGGTTAAGTTCAAACCCCATGTTGGGTGTAGAGATTACTTAAAAGTAAATAAATAAACTTAAAAAAAAAATCCTATGATTCATGGTATAACCCCCCACAACAAATAATTACCCTGTCTTTCAGTAGTGCCAAGGTGGAGAACCTGCTCTAGTCAGTGATTATTTAACCCTTTGAGGTGCTCCATGTGGCCCCAGAATTAATTGTATGCATAATATGGATTCTTTATTGTTTGTCATGCCATCTGTATATGTCATGCCGTCCCAAATATATGTGCCAAATTTAGTAAGAAGCAGTACAGCTGTTTTTGTGTGGTGTGCAAACAGAAAATTAGCATAAATTTAATTGAATTTGTGTTGAAAAAGAATATAGGTAACTTAGCCTGTGTGAACATTTTGCTTTTATCTTTTTCTTTGCTTTTCCTTTTTTATGTTTTTTCCCCAAAACACACTCCTTACATTTCAGTAGATACAGTGTTGCAAACCAACATCATGAAAGCTGCATTCAGAGCAGAAGAGGACAGAAATACTGGTTGCCACTTCACTGTCTCCATTTCAGTGACTTTAAGGCTTTTGCTTACTGACTAGCAAAAGTTATTCTCTTTAAAAAAGAGTTTTCTGTTCTTCTAATTTTTTATAAGCTTAGATATACCCTGTTCCAGTACAAATCCAAGCAGTTCCTTTTTTTCTTTTTTTTTAAAGGTTTTATTTATTTATTTGACAGACAGAAATCACAAGTAGGCAGAGAGGCAGGCAGGGGGGCGAGGGTAACAGATTCCCTGCTGAGCAGAGAGCCAGATGCCGGGCTTGATCCCAGGACCCTGAGATCACAACCTGAGCCGAAGGCCCGGGCCCAACCCACTGAGCCACCCAGGCGCCCCAAGCAGTTCTTTAAAATAGGCCTCTTAAGGGGTTCCTGGGTGGCTCAGTAGGTTAAGCATCTGCCTTCCTCTCAGGTCATGATCCCAGAGTTCTGGGATCCAGCCTGAGCCCTGCATCCTGCATCTAGCTTCTAGCTTCCCACTCAGCAGGGAGCCTGCTTCTCTATCTCCCTCTGCCCCTGCTTGTGTGCTCTCTCTCTCTCTCTCTCTCTAATAAATAAATAAAATCTTAAAAGGCCTCTTAGAAGACTGCTAAACAGTCATTGTGATTATGATTTTTTATTTGTATTCTGCCCTTGTATGGATTAGCTGTATATCCATAGGAAGATTAACTCTCTTGCTATATTTTTCTCACATATAGAATTAAAACCATAAAATTCCCACTTCTTAAGGTTGTTGTTTGGATTAGCTATAAATCCTGTAGAATACTGCCTGACACATTAAAATCTCCATTTGAATTTCTGTATTATTATTATTACTTTATTTTTTTCAAAAGGAGGCTACTCTTTGTAGAATAGCCATGATTGAATTTAAGGCACAAGGAGTATCTCCAAGTCTGGTTCATTCACAATGTCCTTCTGCGGTCTGCATAGGCAAACATGTAGAAGTGATAGGTTTTTCCTCAGGTCACTAGGGACCATATGTATCTCTTCTTAGTGGAGACTTTTTTCCTGTAAGAATTTTTCATCAGTTTTCCTCATTTTTTTCCCAGGTCCCTGAGGTTCAGGTTACCTGGTTCTGGCCTCACAGGGCCTTTCCTACAGACAGATATACTTAATCACTAACAGTACATAGTGCCTTTTGATGTTAAAGCTAAAATGTATGGTAATCATGGAGATATTTTGGGTAATTTCATGTAAGAATTGATCTCAAATTTATGACTGCATGAAATTGGAACCACAAAATATCTTTAAAGATTTGTTCCCATATTATTTTGTATTTGTTTCAAAGCTGGCCATCTGGGATCTTCCTTCTGCCTAGAAATAAACTCCATTTACCCATTTCTAAACCGAAACATTTGCTAAAACCTTTACTTGGGGAACCTGAGTCTCTAAAATGTGATCTTGTTTTAAATGCTGTAATTAAAATGCAATTATTCTTGTCTAAAATGGGATATATTAACTAAATGCATGCACTTTTGTTCTGTATGTTACATCCAGAATGAAATCAAAAGCTTCTTTTTAAAGCTGAGCCCTTTCTATTTTTATAACTCTAAATACATTATTTTCTTTGCATTTTGACTTGCTTTTGTTACATAACTTGATAGACTATAATGACTATCTTTTCATTAGAAGTTTAGAGAATTGTATAATTTAAAATATGCTCTTAAATTAGGACAGGTTTTTAAAGTTTAAGTTTTTTTCTTTTCCTTCACATTTTTGCTTTTTAGTCTCATTGTGCACACCAGAGAATAAAGCGGAAAGACATAATGTAGTACGTGTGAAACCAATACCACAGTTATTTCCACTTTTTATAGGATAGAAGTAAAGGAGATACTCTGTTCAATGATGCCTCTCAAAAGAACCTTAAAATCTTTTAAGTGTTGTTAATAAACATGCTATGCAAAAGGCTTAAAAATTATGAATTGCTTAATATGCAAAGAAATACTGTCTTAGCTTAGGCTGCTATTAACCATCGAGAGGTGAGAAATGTATTTCTCACAGTTCTAGAGCCTACAAGTTAGAGATTGGGATGCCAGGACTATGTTGGTTCTGGTGAGAGCACAACTCTGGACTACCAACTCCTTGTTGTATATTCACCTGACAAAAGGGAGTGAGCTGGCTCTGAAGCCTCTTCTTGTAAAGGCACTAATCCCATTCATTAGAGCTCCACCTTTATGATTTAATTACCTCCCAATGGCCCCCACCTTCAAAATCATCACTTTGGGATTAGGACTTCAACATATGAATGAGGCGGGGAGGTTACATAAATATTGAGTCCATTGCAAATAGATTATGCAAAATATTGTGGTAAGGCACAGTTTCCTTTACCATGAACTTAGGTACTGGGGTTGGAAAATGTCTATCTGAATTTTAATAAGCAAAAGAAAGTTATTTGGGGATTTAATGTTTTTCTAAAGTGTGCCAGTCAGGAACAAATGGGTTATCACGGAAAGTACAATTTTTTTGTACTTGGCATAATGTTCTTCATTGTAAATTTTTTGCCCAATCTCCTGCTTGAGTAATTTGTGAAGACTACATTAACTTTCTGAAAGTATCTCAGAAAGTGTTAAGTAACAAAGAGGTAAAATGAAGCTAAACCATATCTATCTATCCATCCCTCCCTCCCTCCATCCATCCATCTGTCCATCCATCTCTATAGCTATCTACCTAACTTAATTCAGTTTTGTAGAACGCTCTTTATAATCCTAGGTAGCCATATGTTTATTCTCTGTGAAATCTGTTCTCTGATGGTAGTAAGGACCGTGTGCCACATTTATATAATACATAGCTGTCCCATTCGTGTCATTTATTTATCTAGGTATATGTTCTGATTTGGTGTGCTCAAAATGATGATTAAGTTAGACATATAAACATTCATCTCACTTTTTTAAAGTTTTTATTTTAATTCCAGTTGGTTAACATACAATGTAATATTAGTTTCAAGTGAACAATACAGTGATTCAACAGTTCCATTTATTACCTGGTGCTCATCACGACAAGTGTGCTCCTTAATCCTCATCACCTATTTAACCCAACCCCCTACCCACCTTCCCCCTCGTAACCATCAGTTGTCTGCAGCTAAGAGTCTGTTTCTTGGTTTTTCTCTCTCTTGCTCTCTCTCTCTCTCCCTCCCTTTGCTCCTTTGTCTTGTTTCTTATATCTCACATATGAGTGAAATCATACAGTATTTGTCTTTTTATGACTGACTTATTTTACTTACCATTATACTCTCTAGCTCTTGCCATTTGTCCTTGCAAAATGGCAAGCTTTAATTGTTTTGTATGGCTGAATAATATTCTATTGTAGATATGTACCACTTCTTCTTTATCCATTCATCAATCATGGACACTTGGGCTGCTGTAAATATAGGGGTGCAGGTATCCCTTTGAATTAGTGTTTTGTATTCTTTGAGTGAATACCCAGGAGTGCAATTGCTAGATTGTAGGGTAGTTCTATTTTTCACTTTTTGAGGAACCTGCATACTGTTTCCCACAGTGGCTGCATTAGTTTGGATTCCCAACAGTACAAGAGGGTTCCCCTTTCTCCACATCCTCGCCGACACCTGTTGTTTCTTATGTTTCTGATTTGAGCTATTCTGACAGGTACAAGATGATATCTCATTGTAGTTTCGATATGCATTTCCATGATGATGAGCGATGTTGAGCATCTTTTCATGTCTGTTTGCTATCTGGATATCTTTGTTAGGACCCTGGAATCACCACCTGAGCCAAAGGCAGGCGCTTAACTGACTGAGCCACCCTCACACTCCTACCCTTCCTCTTGTTGATGTGATGTATCACATTGATTGATTTGTGAATATTGAACCACCCTTGCAACACAGGAATATATCCTACTTGATCATGATGAATGATTTTTTTTTTAAAGATTTTATTTATTTATTTGACAGAGAGAGAGAGATCACAAGTAGGCAGAGAGGCAGGCAGAGGGAGGGGGAAGCAGGCTCCCTGCTGAGCAGAGAGCCCGATACGGGGCTCGATCCCAGGACCCTGAGATCATGACCTTAGCCGAAGGCAGAGGCTTTAACCCACTGACCCACCCAGGCGCCCCATGATGAATGATTTTTTTAATGTATTGTTGGATTCAGTTTGCTAATATTTTGTTGAGAATTTCTGCATTTGTGTTCATCAGGGATTTTGGCCCATGGTTCCCTTTTTTAGTGGTTTCTTTATCTGGTTTTGGTGTCAAGAGTAATGCTGGCCTCATAGAATGAATTTGGAAGTTTTTCTTTCTCTTCTATTTTTTGGAATAGTTTCAGAAGAATAGATATCAACTCTTCTTTAAATGCTTGGTAGAATTCACCTGTGAAACCATCTGGTCCAGGACTTTTGTTTCTTGGGAGTTTTTTTGATTACTGAGTCGATTTGTTTGCTGGTTATTGATCTGTTCAAATTTTCTATTTCTTTCTGTTTTAGTTTTGGTAGGTTATGTTTCTAGGAATTTGTGTAGAATTTTTTTTAGGCTGTCCAGTTTGTCAGCAGATAGTTTTCATAATATTCTCTAATGATTGATTGTATTTCTATTGTGTCGGTTGTTATTTCTCTCTCTCTTTGCCATTTTATTTATTTGGGTCCTATCTCTTTTTTTCTTGATAAGCCTGGCTAGAGATTTATCAATTTTATTGATTTTTTTTCCCCAAAGATCCAACTCCTAGTTTCATTGATCTGATTTACTTTTTTAGTCTCTATGTAATTTATTTCTGCTCTGATCTTTTTTTTTTACTTTATTTATTTGAGAGAGAGAGAGTAGGAGAGAGAGAAAGGGGGAGGAGCAGAGGGAGAAAGAGAAGCAGGTTCCATGCTGAATAGGGAGTCCGACGTGGAGCTCAATCCCGGGCCCCCAGGATTATGACCTGGGCTGAAGGCAGGTCAGGTTTATTAACTGACTGAGCCACCCAGGAGCCCCAAATATCTGCTCTAATCTTTATAATTTCCTTCCTTCTACTGGTTTTACATTTTGTTTTTTGTTTGTTTGTTTTCTAGCTCCTTTAGGTGTAAAGTTAGGTTGTTTGAGATTTTTCTTGCTTCTTGAGGTAAGCCTGTTCTACTATAAACTTCCCTCATAGAACTGTTTTTGCTGTATCCCAAAGGTTTTGAACCAATATATTTTCATTCTCATTTAAGTATTTTTTAGGTTTTTTTCTATTTCCTGATTGGCCCATTCATTTTTAGCATCATGTTATTTAACCTCCAAGGATTGTGGTCTTTCCAGATTTTTCTTATGATTGACTTCTAGTTTCATAGCCTTGTGGTCGGAAAAGACACACTGTATCACTTTGATCTTTTATAATTTGTTAAGGCTAGTTTTGTGACCTAATATGTGATCCATTCTGGAGAATGTTTCATGTGCAATTGATAAGAATGTGTATTCTGCTGTTTTTAGGATGAAATGTTCCAAATATATTAGTTAAATCCATTTTGTTCAGTGTGTCATTCAAAGCTATTGTTTCCTTGTTGATTTTCTAGATGATCTTTTGATATAAGTGGGGTGTTAGAGTCCCCTTTTGTTGTTATATTATTATCAATTAGTTTCTTTATAGTTGTTATTTACTGTTTTATGTATTTGAATGCTCCCATGTTGGATGCATAAATATTTACAATTGTTATATTGTCAGTTGTTATAGTCTTTGTTTTAAAGTTTAGTTTTTCCGATATAAGTATTGCTATTCCCATTTTCTTTTGACATCCACTTGCATGATAAATGTTTCTCTGCTCCCTTACTTTCAATATGCAGGTCTCTTTAGGTATAAAATGAGTCTGTAAGCAGCATATAGATGAGTCTTGTTTTGTTTTTTGTTTTGGGTTTTTTTCCGCCTTCTGCCCCCATGTCTTTTGATTGGAACATTTAGTCCATTTACATTCAAAGTAATTATTGATATATAGGTATTTATTGCCATTTTGTTACCCGTTTTGTGCTTGTTTCTGAAGATTTTCTCTAATCCTTTCTTGTCTCTTTCATGAGTTCTGCTTGTTTTCTTTAGTGATATACTTGGATTTCTTTCTCCTTATACTTTGCATATTTATTAGTGATTTCTGATTTGTGGTTACCATTAGGTTTTAAATAACCTCTTCTGTATATACCAGTCTATATTAAATTGATGGTCATTTAAGTTTGAAATCATCTTTATTCCTCACCTCCTCACATCTTAGATATATGTAGTCATATTTTACTCCTTTTATTTTGTCAGTTCCTTGACTTATATTTTACAGTATTCATTTTTACTGCTTTTGTGTTTCCTACCTTCGTACTGTCACTTTTGGTCTCTCTTTTCCACTCAGAGTCTCCTTTAATATTTTTTACAGGACTGGTTTAGTGATCATGAACTCCTTTAATTTTTGTTTGTCTGGGAAACCCTTGATCTCTCCATCTATTCTGAATGATAGCCTTGATGGATAGAATATCCTTGGCTGTAGAGTTTTCCCATTAAGCACTTTGAATATATTACACCATTCCCTTGTGTCTTGGAAAGTTTCTGCTAGAAAATCCCCTGCTAGCCTTATGGGGTTTCCCTTGTATGTTACTGACTTACTGACTTCTTACTTTTTTTTTTTTAAGATTTACTGATTTATTTTATAGAGAGAGAGAGAGCACACACACGAGTGAGTGGGGGGAGGGGCGGAGGGAGAGAATCCTCAAGCAGACTCCCCACTGAGCCTGGAGCCCGACATAGGGCTTGATTCCATGACCCATGAGATCATGACCTGAGCCAAAACTAAGCCAACGCCCAACCTACTGATCCACCCAGACACCCCAACTGTCTTCTTTTGTCTTGCTGCTTTTAAGATTTTTTTTCTCTGTCACTATATTTTGCCATTTTAATTATAATGTCTTGATGCGGATCTGTTTTAGTTGATTTTGTTGTAGGTTCTCTGTGCATCCTGGATCTGGATATCTGTTTCCTTTCTCCGATTAGGGAACTTTTCAGCTATTATCTTTTCTGTAAATTTTCTGCCCCCTTTTCTTTCTGTTCCTCTGGGACTCCTATAATGTGAATATTACTATGTTTGATGGAGTCGCTGAGTTCCCTAAGCCTGTTCTTATTTGCATAATTCTTTTTTCTCTTTTGTTCATCTTGATTGCTTTATCTGTCTTCTAGGTTATTAATTTGTCCCTCTGTTTCTTCCAGCCTGCTATTCATTGCATCAAGCATGTTTCTAACTCACTTATTGCACTCTTCATCTCTGGTTGGTTCTTTTTTTTTTTTTTATCTCTGTGTTATGGGTTTACTGATGTCTTCCACTCTTTTATCAAGTCTATTGAGTATCCTTAGGATCATTGTTTTAAATATTCTTTCAGGAATGTTACTTATATCTGTTTCGCTTAGATCTTTGGTTGTGGCCCTGTCCTCTTCTTTCATTTGTGATAAATTTCTCTGTCTTCTCTTTTGTCTATATTTCTGTGCCTGATTCTGTGTGTTAGGGAAGTCAGCTAGGTCTCCTATTCTTGAGGGCAATGGCCTTATGAAGAAGAAGTTCCATAGTGTCCTGCCATGTAATGTCCCCGGATCCCAGGACCTGGTGCTTCTGGTAGTGTCTCTACTATGTGCTGCATGTGCTCTGTTTTGTCCTGGCCACTTTATCCTTCAGGCCAGCTGCCTGCAAAGGCTCTCTTTGCCTGTCGTGGGCAGTGTTTGTGCCCTGGCCTGAAGGGTGGCATATTTTAACTAGATGTGCTCGGGTTTGCATGTGGAATGAGACCTGTCACCACTGCCACCAGGTGAAACCGAGGCTCTGCAAAACTCCCATGTTGGGAGATGTGGTGTGAACAGGGGTGAGCCTGTCTTCTGGGGCAGAGGGCCCACGCTGGCAGTGAGACAAGCATGACTGGGAAGGGTGGTTCCACTGGAGCATGGAGGACAGGGCTTAATGTAAGCAAGTTAGGTGTCCAGTGTTGGCACTGCACTGGTTCCCACAGGTTGCCCAGTGCTATACTGATGGACGGGAGAGGAAAATGGCATCTGCCAGTTCCTTTGTTCCCAGAGAGGTCACTCTGTGAATGCTGCCTCTCAAGAAAGGGCTCTGAGATGAGCAAGTAACCTACCCACTGTGTGCCCCAGGCACTCTTCAGATCACTGTTTCCAGGCTTTATGTCCCTGGGCCGTTTGCCCTGCCTTCTCTCCAAGAGCAACCCCGGTGCCTTTGGGTTCTCCTTGAGCCAAGCCCCCTGGACCTTTAGAAATCCAGGCTTTATGCTCCACTGGTTGCAAGAACTTATGAAATTTGGCTGCTCTTGCTTTCTAAGACAAATGCTATGGGGATTTGTTTTCCCCGTGTATTCCTGTATGTTAGTCTGTCTCTTGCCCTTCTGCATGACCTTGACTCCTTCCCCACCTCAGCAGCTATTATCTGTTTCTCACTCAAATTGCATTTCTGCACTTCCTACCTTCTTCAAAGTGGGCTCTTCTCTACCTTTAGTTGTGGAGTTTGTTCTGACAGTTATCTATTGTATTCAGGGAATGATATGAGCGTTGGGTCCTCCTACTCTGCTGTTTTCTACCCCCTAAATCATCAATGTCACTTTTTCAATAATCATAACTAACATATATTGAGTTCATACTAGGTACCAGACACTATCCTAGGGTTTTATAGGAATAAATTTGTTTAATTCTTAGAACAGTCCTAAAAAGTAGGTATTTCTTTTATTTCATTTTAGCACGGAGAAGTTAAGTCAGTTGCCAATAGCTGGTAGCTTGCACAACCAGGAATTAAATTCAGGAACATGGCCCTGGAGTCTTCACTTTTACTGCTACAAAATTTTTTTTGCCAGGAACTGGGTAATGCTATCAAAGACAGTATTTTTTTTTCTTTCCAGTACCTTGAAACAAAGGCTATTCTGAGTGTCTAGGATATGTGAGATGCCAGAAGTATTCTTCATCATATTCCCCTCTTTTGTTTGTCAGAGGAGGGAATGTATAGAATAGCCCAATTAATCAACATTTCTGCCATTATTTTATATAAAGCTGAGCCCCCCATCCACATTGCTATCTAATAGAATAAAATTGAAGACTGAAGAGGAGGAATTCTGGTTAAAAAAAAACAAACAAAACAAAAACCCAAAACAAACAAACAAGAAAATAAGTAATGTGGAAATAAAAAATTCCCAGCTAGAATACTACAAGAAAGCTGGCAATCTCGGAATATAGACACAAAATCTGTATAGATGCTATGACAGAATCTTTCCTAGTGCCCCTTTCTAAAGAAAGGGTCAGATAGTGGACACTTGCAAACCTCTGATGGGATAGCTAGTGTTGATGATTGATGTAATTATTCCACTGGCAAGAAAATTAATGAACTAATGCTGGTGAGATTTGTTATTTTTTCGTGTGCATGATCTGTTTGAGCTTATGGAGTGATTTCCATTTTGACTAACATATTACTTAAAAAATCAAACACTTAGACTTTTTAACTTGTACTTGAATTTTTTTTTTTGTTAGAACACCTGTTGTGTATAAGTACTTCATCCTATTCCTATAAAGACTACAGTATAAAAGATTGTACAGACATTTGAAAAAAATTCACATTAATCTCCCAGTAAACTTGAGAGTTTTCAAAGTGCTCACAGAAATATTTTTAGAATTCATGGCAATTTTTTTGCTACTCAAATTTCAACTTTAATAAAAAGTTTTGTATGAAAGCTATGGCTCTGTTATGAAGACTAGATTGATCAATTCTCAAATTTTAGAATAATTTTGTTAAAAGTATTAAAATATATTCATGTGTGTATTTGATAACAGATTAAAGAGTTTTAAGTAAGAAAGAAAAGATAAAAGAAAAATCAAAGGAAGGAATAAATTATGCTGAAGCAAGCCTATGGGATCAGCCAGAAACATACATATAACCAATAAGTTCTTGTAGTGTGCAAGCTATAAATACAATCTATGATTCAAAACAGTTGCTTTAGACAGTAAGAATCAAACAAAACATATTCTAAGAGGAAAAATATAAAATCAAATGTGAAATAAGAAATAGGATTCTTCAAGAAACACTTAAGGACAAAACCAAGAGACGCCAGCTAGATTTTATCAGTTAGGATATACATCCATAGAACAAAACTGCGTTATAGAAGAAAACACCATTCTCTCTTCATTGACTTTACTAGTGGTCAGTTTGTAAGAGCATGCTTAGAAGAAAGCTATTTTAAGCCCTCTGGGAAATATTTTATTCATCAGTAGATGAGCGTGCTTGAAACAGAATCAAGGCTGTATTTATATTTAAGATACAAATTAAAAAGAGTTCCTTTCATAGAGAAAAGATAAATGAAGGAGTGAAGTAATTATAAAACAGCCAAAATATTAATATAATATATAAAGACATCCATCAAAATATTACTCTCAACAGCACACTTTATAATGAATATTCTATGAAAAAAACCCTATTCCGAATATAGGATATCATATAAAGAAACACACACACTCACTGTGTGATACCTGTCCTTAATGAGATTACAATGTTTCCATTACAATTCAGAACATTTCTACATTTAGAAGGAAAAAAATTTCAAATATTTACTTTCCAAATGACTACATTATGAAAGACTTGCAGCTTCAAATTTAGAGTTGCTATTTGTTTGCAATAAAGAGCTTGTCAAAGTGAAAATTTTGTATGTATGTATCATAAAATTATATGTAATGTCTTCTTTTCATTCTTACTTATTCCTGTTACTTCAGATTTAGAAGTGACATTCAAATGCAAAATAGCATTTCTCTTATTTTTAACTTTATGTAAGTCTTTGAATGCTAATTTTTATTATGGCTTCACAAAGGTAAATGAAACAGTGGCAACTTCATTATTTTTATCTCACACTAGCCCATACTTCTCAAAGACATTTTTTTCATTTTCTTTTTTTTTTTTTAAGATTTTATTTATTTATTAGAGAGCACGAGCGAGGGGGAGGGGAAGAGGGGGAGAGAAACAGGCTCCCCGCTGAGCAGGGAGCCCAACATGGGGCTCAATCCCAGGACCCCAGGATCATGACCTGAGCTGAAGGCAGACACTTAACCAAGTGAGCCACACAGGCACCCCTGTTTCTTCTTTATAGTTAGCAACCTTTTCTAACTTGATAATTCCCACCTACCATGGCATATTCATTCTGTCTGCAAGTCAATTAACACTGGTGCATCAATAACAAACTCTGTCACAATCAGCACATTCAAAACTTATCCTCATCCTTACCTTACTGGCTGTTTTTCTAATTATCCTGTATCATGTAGTTGGGGAGTTCCTGAAGCCAACATTCGAATTTGCCTGCCTGAATCAAAATGTGTGCTCTTTCTACTATGACATTACACAAAGAATTCTCACGACCCTTTATATCATTTACAATTTTTTTCATTTTTGTTAATTTGCTGTTATCTTTTCCAGAAATTGATATATATATATCTGTGTGTGTGTGTGTGTTTTCCATATGGATAGATGGGTATCTATTTGTCTTGTCAATGTGTGGAACATACATAATTTCATGATGTTTTGGAGAACAACGTAAAGAATTAAGAGGAATTCTACTATCAATTGCCCTGTTGTTTCTGTATATAACTTAACATTAACAAATATTAAAACCACCTTATGTTTTAACTTCTCTGAGTTATGTCATAAAAGAAGAGAGATACAAGAATACCTAAGGGCCATTTGATCCAAGTTACAAGCCATAGTAGAAATACATTCTGCAGCATCACTGGCCTGTAATTTCCACAGTTCTATATGCATATGTTCATCTTCTTCATTATGTTACTCAGCCCATTGTTACATAACCTTAGTTTTCAGAAAGTTTTATCTTCTATTAAAGTAACCTTACCTTCATCTAATAAAGCTGGTTCTTTTTTGTGAAAGTTAAAATCAACCTATGAAACAATTTCAATCACTCTCCTGTGACAACTCTTCAAATACTTCAGACAGCTGTCAAATAATCCCTTAGTCATTTTTTGTTGAAACATTTTCTTATGCTCAGATATTTCTTCTATGACATAATTTTCAGACATACAAAATAGAAAAAGTTACTAATAACTATTTTTATAATAGTCTTTGTATGTCATTTTTCATTATAACTTCAATAGAAATTTATCCAAAGATAAGCTTATAAGTTCAATATAATTAAAACTGTTTATGGTATTTTCTTATATATTAGATTCACAATAAAATGATTTAACTTAAAAGACAATGTTTGACTTTTAATTCAACAAATAATGAATTTCTGAAAAATGCCATGGCAGTGAAAATTGCTTAGGATAAGGAAAAGAAACAATTCCCACCAATTATAAATTCAGAAGGCAGATTATGACGCATGCTATGACTAGAATGGAGGATAGGGTCAGATTGCTTCAGAGACAGAAATGAAGGAAATGCAAACCAGTTTGGCGGCTGTAAGGGAAGGGATGTGTCAGGAGATTCTTGAGTCATGAATACCAGCTTCTAGCTCTAGGTGAATAAAGATGGAATTAATAGATTTACAATAAAAGCATCATGGATTTGTCATATTTTCCTGATATTTCCACAGTTCTGATTTAGGTACTTATATCTTGACCCCTTACTCTCACCAAACTCAATTCTTCTATCGCATATGAATTTAGCACAATTTTCATTTGTTCCAGATCTTTCTGGATTTTCTTATTGTAGAATATATTAAAGAGAAGAATACAGAAAATATTAAAGCAAATACTTGTGTATATGATGCTCAGTTTAAAAAATCTTAATTTTTAAGCAATTTTGTCTCTGAAAATGCAACATTCATATCCTTTGACCAGAATTTCCTACTTTCTTTTTTCAGTTTTGTTGTTTGTTTTTTATTGAAGTATAGTTAACATATATAACAGTGTTATTCAATATAATGATTCAACATTTCTGTACATTACTCAGTGCTCATCATAATAAATATATTCTGAATTTCCTTTATCTCTATCACTCATACCCCCACCCACATCTCCTCTGGGAACAACCAGTTTGTTTTCTGTATTTAAATGTCTGCTTTTTGTTTGTCTCTTTTTTTTCCTTTGTTTTGTTTCTTAAATTCCGCATGTAAGTGAGATCATCTGATATTTGTTTTTCTCTGACTTATTTGACTTAGCATTTTACCCTCTAGGTCCATCCATATTATTGCAAGTGGCAAGATCTTTTTTTTTTTTTTTTTTTAACGGCTGAGTAATATCCCATTGTATATATACCACGTCTTCTCTATCCACTTATCGATGGATACTTGGGTTGCTTCCATATCTTGGCTATTGTAAATAATGCTGCAGTAAGCATAGGGGTGCATATATCTTTGAATTGGTGTTTTTGCTTTCTTTGAGTAAATACCCAGTGATGGAATTGCTGGATCAAATGGTAATTCTATTTTTAATTTTTTGAGGAAGCCCCATACTGTTTTCTAGAGTGGCTGCACAAGTTTGTATTCCTAGGGCAGAAGGGTTGCTTCTTTTTCACATTCTTGCCAACAATTGTTATTTCTTGTTTTTTCGATTTTAGCCATTCTGACAGCTGTGAGGTGATATTTCATTGCGGTTTTGATTTGCATTTCTCTGATGATTAGTGATATTGAGAATTTTTTCCTATGTCTATTAGCCATTTGTATGTCTTTGAAAAAATGTCTATTCAGGTCCTTTGCCCATTTTTAAACTGGATTTTTTGTTTTTGTATGTGAGTTGAGTTGTATCAGTTCTTTCCATATGTTTTGGATGTTAACCCTTTGTTGGGTGTATCATTTGAAAATATATATATAAAAAAAATATATCATTTGAAAATCTCCCATAAGGGGGTTGCCCTTTTGTTTTGTTGATAGCCTTCTTTGCCATGTAAAAGCTTTTCCATTTGGTTTAGTCCTAATTGTTTATTTTTGCTTTTGTTTCCCTTGTCTCAGGAGATATATCTAGAAAAATTTTGCTTTGGCCAATGTCAAAGAAGTAACTACCTATGTTTTCTTTTAGACATTTTATGGTTTCAGGTATCACATTTAGGTCTTTAATCCATTTTGATTTTATTTCTGTGTAGAGTGTAAGAAAGTGGTCTTGTTTCATTCTTTTGCATGTAGCTATCTACAGTATTTCCTATTTTCGATGGAAAAATGTACAAAATGATATCTTCCTTTTCTTCTTTCTTTCATTTTTCTATTTCTTATTGGTAATCTGCCTCCCTCCCCATTGTTAAATTCATTCCAAAGACACATTATAGGTAAATCTCTCCCTGCTTTAGAAAATAGTCATCAGTATAAGGTGGTTTACATATTTCTTCCAAAATTCATTTTATTGGTTAAATTGTGTCCCCCAGAATAAAATGTGAAGTCCTAATTCCCAGTCCATCAGAATTTGGTATTACTTGAAAATAGAGTCACTGAAGATTTAATTAGTTAATTTAAGATGAGGTCATACTGGGATAGGGTGGACCCTTGATGTAGTATGACCAGTATCCTTGTAAGATTATGTGAATACAGAGGGATTGATGGCTTAGTCAGTTAAGCATCAGACTCTTGACTTTGGCTCAGGTCATGATCTCGGGGTCATCAGATGGAGACCCCACATCTGGCTCCACGCTGGGTGTGGAGCCTGCTTAAGATTTTCTCTCTCCCTCCACCCCGTCCCCCCAAAATAAAACAAAAACCACCAGGAGCGAAGTGGCCATATAACAACAGAGGCACAGATTGTAATATACATCTACAAGCCTATTAATGTAAAGGATTTCCAGTAAATACTAGAAGCTATGGAAGCAAGGAGGAATCCTCCCCACACAGATTTCAAGGGATACCTGGCTCTCCTGACACCTCAGTTTCAGACTTAAAGCCTCCAGAATGGTAACACAATGAATATCTGATGTTTTAAGGTACCCAGTTTATGATACTTTGTTATGGGAGCCCTAAGAAACTAATATGTTACATCCGTTATTCCGAAGTATGTGTTTAATGCTATCTACCTGCAAGACATAAGAAAAATAGATAAAGTTCCTATTATAAAGCTTACAAGAAAAAAGAAAGAAGCTAAATATATACTATTACAAATCGTGATAAGTACTTTGAAGTAAAACCCAGAGTACAATGCATGATAAAATTGGAGTGGACCTTACACAGATGGAATGATCAAAGATTACCTGACAAAGTAAAGTGAAGATTAAAAAGGAGATCTCCTGGAAGAGTATGAGAAAGATTAATTTAGAAATTAAGATCAGTTAAGAAATTTGGAGTGTATTCGAGTGCTATTAAAGGCTATTGAAGAGTTTTAAGAAGGGACATAATTCACTTTAGATTTTTACAAGTTCAGTTCTATGCTAGGTGGAGAATTAATTGAGGGGTACGTAATAAGGAAAGTGAATGAATCAGTAGGCCATTACAGTTGACTGGATGAAAAATTCTAGTGACTTAGAAATGGGAATAGAGAAGAATGGGTTGTTTCAATCTATAATCTAGAGGTAGACTCAAGAGAAAACAGTGCTAAATTGTATTGGAGTCTTCTACTAGATAACTATATTTCATGAGCTTGGAGAAACTATCTCTGTTTTCTAACAGTATCCAAATTTCCTTTTGTGGTATTATACCTTCACAATGTATAGATCTGATAGAACAAGAAAACCATATATCCCGTTTTCATCTGAAAACTTAAAATATTCCTGAAGGCTCCTTTGTCAGGTACTTTCCCCCTAACTTATTAGCAGGGATTGGATAATGAAGCATAGCCTATTGGTCACAATCTCCCAGATGTTTTTATCTTGAGAGAATGGTGAAAGTTGGAACAGTTGGAGTTCATTGGCTGGAGGCCAGTCTAACTATTCAATTCCTGCCGTGATACCATTGCCATAGCTCTTGTTTCCTGGCTGGATCAAAGCCTGGTTTTTCATTATTTGGTTGCTTTGAGGAATCTAAATTTATTTAGAATAATTATACATTTATGTTAACTGGAGTCTGATTCTGTGATTTATATACAAAGAATCATAGCACTTCCCAGCTTTTGTTTGAAACATCTGAGTGAATGGTGGCACAACCTGAGGAATTAGGAGAAAATGGGACAGACACAGGCTTTTGAGTGAAAGTGAAGAATGAAGCTTTAGATATGTTAGTTTCAGGTGCCTCTTGATGTTTAAAGAAAGAGTGAGAAGCAGTTGGAAATAAGTGTCTAGTGGTTAAAAATGGAGCATTAACTAGAAATTTAGGAAGCATTATCATATATATGATATTTTAAGACCATATAAATTATGGAGAGCATTTAGAAAGAGATAATTGAGAAGACAGTGTGTATAGTTAGGACAAACCCTGGGAATTCCAACTACTAGAGATGGATTAGAGAAGATAGGGGTCAAATGAGACGAAGATTGACCAGCAGAACAACATGGCTTACTAATAATGGGTTTATTTCATAGCATAGCATGTTCTCACAAAAAATACATAGGTAAAAGTCTATCTCAGGAAGAGAATGATCAACATTATGGATGCAACTAAAAACTAAGTAAGACGAGAACTGAAAATTGTGTATTTATTTGGCAACAGGACTGTCATTGGTGACTTTAAAGGAAAAGGAGGACAGATTCTTCAAAAGCTATCTTGGACACTTACTACTGAGCTGATTAGAATTAAAGCAGCTCTCTCTTGGGGGAAAAATGCCAAGAACAAAGAGAGACAAGTCTCTTTCTCACTAAGATTTCCATATGAAACTGTGGCAGATTCATTCTCCCAGTACCCTGGCAACTTAGAAATAAGAATTTGATCTAGATTCAGTCAAAATTATGCTTCCATGTGTGATTTTAGTCATGAGAGAGTAAAAGAACAGCTAGAAATGATTCAGTGGGCTGTGGTGGGGCTATAATGATGAGTATTGGACAGTTATTGTGAAAGCTTTAGCATCCTCAGTGAATATATCTTGTGATTGGACTGTGGTTATATGATGCCCCTCGTGGTTCCAGTAAAATTTTCTGTTTCTACTGTACCAAATTACCAGAAGGTTAGTGACTTAACACATTTATTTTATAATTCTGGAAGTCATGTCCTAAATTCAAGTTTTTGGTAGAGCTGTTAGGAGAAAGTCTCTTTACTTGCCTTTTCTAGCTTCTGGAGGCCAGCTGCATTCCTTGGCTCTTGGCTCCTTACTCCTTTTTCAGATCTACCAACCTAGCATCTTCAAATCAATCAATCAGTCAATCAATCAATCACTTTCTTTCCATCTACTTTTCCCTTACCCTCTTTTGCTGTTGCCGTGGCTTCCATCATCATAACTTTTTTCTCTGACTTTGATCCTCTTGCTTCCTTCTTGTAAGGGTCCTTTTGATTGTGTGTACCCACCCACATAATCCATGATAATATCTCTATCCCAAGATCCTTTGGCTAATGACATCTGAACAGTTCTTTTGCCTTTGAAGTCATGTATTCACAGATTCTTGGATTATGACAAGGATACCTTTGGGGGCACAATATTCTGTATAAAACAGTTCCTATTGATTTCCAAATCTGGATCCCTGGGCTAATGGAGATACTCTCCCCAGAATTCTATCTCCCACCATTTTTGTGCTTATATTGAGCATTGCATATTTCTCTGGTTTGAAACCAATAATCTTAAATAGCAGAGAGTAGAAGCCAAAGAAAAGTTGAGTCCTCAGTGTAGAAAGTGAGAGAACAATCTGACTGACTGACTGAATGAATGGATGGATCAGTAAGATTATAAAATAATATGAAGTGCTTATTTGAAGATTCGAAGTTGAAGAAAATGTATATAGATAGACACTAAACTGGCTGGGTGGTTTCACTTTCTTGGACAGTATTAAACTGCATTGGTACAGATCTGGAATAGAGGTGAAGTCACTTAGGTTACAGTTTTGATAGCCCAGTGAAATGTAATATTTTAACTCTTGGAAGACAACTCAATTTCTCAATGTAACAGAATGTCAAGTGCAACTTTTGTTGATAATCCACAGTTTTTATCCAGAGTTTATTACTGGGAATAAGGTGTTTATTACTCCAAATTCTAAAGTGAGTTAATGATACTTTCACTTTTAATTGTATGGTAAGCTAGGTATTCTAAGATGATTATACTCCCTCAAATGAATGGCTCCTGAATAAAACAATTTCATCAGTGCACTTCTGGATATCTACAAATGATTATATTAATAGATATGTTGAAAAGTAGAAATCATTATGAATAAAAAAGAACTAGGTAATTAAGTTAAAGTATGGCATTGATAATACCATAAAAATAAGAAAAACTTGAGATAGGAAAGAAAAATGGGAGAAAAAGAAATATTTAACTGGGTCTGATTATCATTTTCATTTTGTTTCTATACTCCTTGACTAGTGTGTACCCTACCTGAGTGGGTCTGGGAAGACAGTTGACTCTGTGAAAAATTCAGGCACTCTGGTTCTACCAAACAATGACTGTTCCTTGACCCCTCATTCTCTTTGATCTACCATATATCTTACAGCCTCATCTATGGTATTCAGCTAGGCAGATCAATGATAAACAAGTCTGCAAACGCTGGCCTTTCATATTGGGGTCAAGACAGATTCATTCTCACAGTACTTTGACAACTAAGGAATGGAAATTCTGTAAGGATGATGCCACTCAATTTTGTTCATACTCTTGAATGGCTGATGGTGGAAAAAGACCTTGGTTAGATTAAAAAAATAGCAAGTGGCAGATCTGAAATTTGGGCCCAAGTATTCTAACATCAGAGCCCCACTGTTTTAGTTTTCAAAAATGGAGATCAAGTAGCTACAAATTTAAGAGGTAATTTTTAATGATGGATCTATATTAGATTTAATTCCAAAAAGGAAATAAACCTACAACGCATATCTTAACATGAGGAAGTTGCATTTATGAAACAATATAAGTTACATTCAGATAAAACCATTGTGTATAAAAAATATTCATGTGAAAGTACATCAAGCTTTGTGAACGTTTGATAGAGGTATCATCAAATTAAAAGCACACATTAAAGTTCTAAACATTTGCTGAATAATTCTAGCAAGAAAGTGAATGAATGGATAACATAAAAAGTTCCAGCAAATCCTTATGCCTTCGTTTCAGTGTTCTAGATAATTTTCAAAACGGACACAGACATTTTCTCTATGAACTGTATAATTAACTAACACTTTGTACCTTTCAAAGTAGATAGCTATGATTTGTCATTCTATAATTGATCTGGTCTCAAGAATTTTCCAATTTGCTATGTAGAAAATAGCTAAGACTTAAGCCTTCATGAAGCAGTATCTTGGCACTTAACTGACTTGACCATTTTCCATGCTGAAGAGCGATTTATTGATCAGAGAAATAAATACCCTTTCTGGCCAGTAGACTTTCTAGAGAACCAAACAATTAGATGGATAACAACCATCCTAACCAGATCAGATTGGCCACTCAGCAATTTCATCCATTGTTCTTGTTATAAACTTTTAAACAGTCCTATAAAGCTAAATTGCCTTTCATTGAACTTAATTTCGTACACTTGGTTTGCATAGCAAGTTGAATTTTTTTAAAAATGAAATTTAAATTCAATTTCAAAATATTGTTTTCTTGAGTAAACAGTTCATTGATTTTAAAGTGTTTTCCTTGTGGCTTGAATTATTGCAAAATTAAACAATGTTACTAACATATCAGGAAAATAGAGGCTGGAACATCAACAGTAGAAATTTTTCCTAACTGTCCTCACAGCTGATTTTCCTCTCTGGATATGAGTTGCCACTGTGGTAATCACTCAGCAACCTGTGTTGGTAATTAGAACAGGTGACAAAGGTTCAGAATGTTCTTTCTCCTTTGCAGTCTTTGAAGGAAGACAAGCCAAGGCTCTCTGAAAGCGTTGTGGGTGTTAAAAGAAATTTAGTTATATAGTTTATTGGTAAATTTAATTCTTTCTTTCATATACTCACCGGCCCATTTACATTTTGCATTCATGACTCAAAGAATAAATTGTGAAATATTATAAGAAATTAGTCACCAAAAAAGCTGCAAACTGTAGATATTCTTATTTCTTATATCATACATAACAGATTCAATAATATGGGGATGTATAACCTAATTAAACCTGACACTACATACTAAAATTAATGTACAACTTTACTGCCTTTAAAAATGTGTCAACCTTATGTATTTTTTATTCTTATTAATAAATAGCACAGATAAATTGAGTCTTGTTTTTACACTTTTACTGTAGACTCAATGTAATACATTTTAAATATTAAAGTGATATTTGTCAAAGTACAGTAATTTGAAAGCTGAATCAATATACATAAAGTCAAGAAACAAGTCAATTTTTAGATATCACACATTGTTAATGTAACAAAAATTTATCTGTCTCTGAGTTTTAGCTTATGTGCAGCATTTTGGGGAACATTAAGCTGTAATGATTGGTGGACAATATAAGGACATTGATTTTAGGGTGATTAAAAATAAGGGGTTTTGAGTTAAAGTTAATCTTTAAAAGTCATTATTAGAACTTTATATGCAACCAAAATTTAACCCAAACTCAAAATCATTTTTAATCTTTGAATTTTGACTATTGAACTGTACTTACTATGAATAGATAAATGCAGTCAATTACATTTGAAGTATAGAAAGACAAAAATTGTATAACCAAATAAAAGATTTGTTTACCTATGGAATTTTAAAAGTTATTATGTATTGTTTATTAGGAGTTAACTGAGGGTAAGTTACTTAAGTCAAATACCCAATTGCCTCTTCTTGTGATTTGGGGCGAGGTAAAATCCTGAACAATACCTCAATTACAGGAATTATATAACACTCTTATTTCCTTTATAAATGGTGATCTGTGTGAGTTATTAGGCTATTGGCTTCCAACTCCAAATCCACCTTTCTCTACTTTTGTGATGCTATGGCTGTTACCCTGCAACTTACATCTCTCTTTTCTCAACTACCGTCTTGGTAGATTGTGCCAGCAGGAAACACTAGAGGAACACTGGTGGGATGGAGAGGAAGAGCAATACTATAGTACTACTTCCTCCTTTGGTGGCTAGTCACATGAGGAATGAGTCTTTACTCTTGGTGCAGCCACCCACTTATTTTGACACTTCTAAAGCTGGCCTCCTTGTACCCCTGAGAGGTACCTGTAGCTGCAGAGCCTCCTCTCCTCAGAAGTCCCAGCTCCCTCCCAGCTCTGTGACACCATGCCTTTACGGTACCAGCAGAGACTGGGCTGGGTCAGCTCCTGAGAAGACCCGATTTTCAGCTCCATAGGGCCTCACCTTTCCTTTTGTTCATTCAGCCCTGGAGTTGGGGCTGCTTCTCACTGTTCTTTGTTATCTATAGTTTTCCATTTTGCTTTTTTAGCCTCCAACATTCATGCCCCAGCTTCCTAAAGTAAATTATCTCTGTTGAAAACCCTAGCGTGGTTTCTGTTTTGCTGACTATACCTGATTGATACATAGCACATATTTATCGTTATTTATATTCACAGTACCTAGAACTATGTTTGGCCCCCAAAAAGGGCACCTAATAGTTGTTGAATAAATATTTGTTTTGGTTTTAAGAAAATCAGTGAAATAGGTAAAAAAATGACTTGAATGTTAACTACCAAAAAACATGCCTCTTCCTCCATCTCTCCCTCCTTCCCTCTCTCTTTCTCCCTCTCTTTCTTTCTTTCTCTCTCTCTCGATCTGTCTTTTCTTCATTCCTTTCTCCCACTCCCCTTCCCTCTTTCTTTCTTTCTTTTATTATCTCACTTAAATCCCCAGAGCAACTGGGAAGTTAAATATCATTATCTCATAATTTATAGGTAAATGAACTAAGTTCAAGAAAATGAAACTAACTTGCCCAAGTAAGAAATCCACTAAATGGTAGGGAAGGATTTGTATTGTCTGGGCCTAAAGTTCAAACATGTTTTATTTTATCACACTTACTGATAGAGTAACTAAATAATAACAAAAAAATAGCAAAATAGCAGGAGAAATTCCTTCTTCTCTTCTGTACTCTCTAGAAAATGTCAGTTAGTGTTCAAAATATACTGTAATTTTACTTTAATGACTGGGGTTTGACTATCAATTTTTTTATAAGAATTACTCTTATTAGTATCTACTTCTAATTAAAAAATTAGAAACCTAAATATTCAAACATAATGGATATCCATCTCAATTATGTGCTTAGTGCTTAGTAAATTGTCTACTAAGGTCAAACCATTTATTCTGAGATTAAAAAAAAAAAAATAACAACAGTATTATGTTATTTTACTGCTACTCCTAGCTTCTCTTTGGTTTTACAGAGAAAGGAAAAGAGCTGTTTTAAAGTTTCTCGTACTTATGAATGTTGAATTGAATTGCAACCCCAAAGTAGGTCCTGCTATAGACTACTTCTATGTAAAGATGTTTTACCAAAATTTGAATTTTTTAAACATTTGTTGAGCTATATAGAATTTAAACCATGCATATGTGATTTCTTTATTTAAATGGGGTTGTTAATATTTTTAATCTATAATTGTATACTTAATATAGTACAGATGAGTTCATAGAACTTTCAAAAAATTTTATTATATATATATTTGTATACACACACACACACACACACACACACACACACACACACACTAGGCACTGGAATCTAGGGATATAATAATAAAGACACAGCCTTTGCCCTTGAGGAACTTACAATTTTTTGATCAAAGTGAATGTTACTAAAGTAAACTGAGAAAAAAATATAAGGAAGAAAATATACAGTCTATAAGAGAGAAAGAAAATGTAAATATTATGAACCAAGCCCTTAGGTATGGTTTACACTATTACTTAGAGAAAACAGGCCTCAGAAGCATTTTCAGTCATCGTCAGAATGAGTCCTTTGTAAGCCAACTGATAGGAACTTCTAGAGAATAGGTAGGTAACCTAGTACAATTAAGATATGAATCTTTTATTAGATGGATAAAATGAAATCAATTAGGTAAACAGAAAGAATACCTAAGCGTAATGGTGGTTTAACTAATTCTCATGAAGATAAGGTCTTTGAACAATTGAGTGTCCAAGAGATTAGAAACCCATGGCTGGGATAGAAACTCTAAAGATGAATCTCTCAGTATAAACTGTACCTCATTTAAGCAAGTGCTCACAAAGCATGCTGTCTAAAATTCTGGATTCTTTTTTTTTTTTTTTCACCTTTCTTCTAATTTATTTGGCTGTACTTTTTTTAAACATTTTATTTTTTTCAGTGTTCCAAGATTCATTGTTTATGTATCACACCCAGTGCTCCATGCAATACATGCTCTCCTTAATACCCACCACCAGGCTCGCCCATCCTCCCACTCCCCCTTCCCTCCAAAACCCTCAGTTTGTTTCTCAGAGTCCACAGTCTCTCATGGTTCGCCTCCCCTTCGATTTCCCCCAGTTTGCTTTTCCCTTCTTTCTCCTAATGTCCTCCAAATATTCTGGATTCTTTTTGTCTATATCTACCTCTGACCCAAAAGATCACACCCCTTCCTCTTTCTACCTGAACAAGACTTCTAGCCGTGAATAAATTTCCTGACCTAACCTAACCTGTATCTAGTTCTAAGTACTGCCTAGCTTGATAAGATGTCCAGTCTGACTTAAAACCTATTTCTGTTATTCAGATATATTTTATCAGTCTGGTATCACAGGTCTGAAAAGGTGGGAAAGGTAGAGTATGACAAAAATTGTAGGAGAAACAGAAAAATTCCTAGAAGCTTTTGCTGTGTACATTTATAAAGTTTCATTGTTTTTTGTTTTCAATGACACTCATTTCTAAGCACAAATTCCTCATATGTTTGATATCGTAGTTTGGAATTTACTTTTGGCCTAAGGTTTCAAGTAGATTTTTCATGAAGAGCATTTTGGATGTTATGCATTCTGTATCTGCATATCCCATTTTGTTGCTTTCCCATACAAATGACAGGTAGTATGGATATGGAATTCTGTGTCCGAATGTTTGCCTTCACTACTCTATGTGTGCTATTTCTTATGTTATTATATACCATTCATGATTGCATGGGAAAATTTGAAGGCAAATCCAGTTTTGCTCTTTTTATATGATATTACTTATAATTCCTTGGATTATTGTGTTTGCAAACTACTCTGAGATTTTTTTTTGAAATCTACTTTTTTTTTGAAAACTACTCTGAGATTTTTTTTTGTTGTTTTTGTACATTTTCATTCTACAGTCATTTTTTTCCATCAGTAATGCTTTCTTCTATTATTAATTGTCATGGCATCCCTTTCTTTTTTTTTGTTGTATAATCACTTTTATTGTGTGTTTCTTTTTTTTTTATTGTGTTATGTTAGTGCTTCTTCCTAGTCTGTTCTCCAAGGCAATCATCTCTTCTCTCATTGTGAACATTATTTTATTCATCTAAGTTCTTAGACTATTTTTCTGTTATACTTTCTACTACTGTAATTTGATTTTCTATGCCAAACGTTTACCTAATGCTATCATTGCAATTTTTAATCCGTACATCATTGTTTTGCTGTACTTGACATTTTTTCTGACCTCAAAATATTTCATACTTCTGTATATATTTTAGCTTAATTTGTGCAACAGCTTGAATTTTGTTGATAGCCCAAGTCTAATATTCTTTTTTTTTTTTTAAGGGAAATTCAGTTCCAATGGATACGTTTGCAATTTCCTAAAGTGATTCTCATCTTTCCGAGATTCTTATCTTTCTGAGCCCCAGAATCTCTTCTAAGACATTTTGACTTTTCCCTGTGTTTCCAAATTTTAAAAGAGCTGTATTAACTCATCCTACATTTTTTATGTCTTTAATCCAAGTTGTACTGGAGCTGGGTTCTGTAAGGGTTTACTGCCTGGGGTCACTTTGAGTATTTGTGAGTAGGATCTTTGAGTTGTAAGAATACTTTACCTTTACGTAGAGTTGTTTTGTTGTTTCTTGTTTATTATTTTTAACACAATAGCATGGTAGGGTGAGGGGATAGGGATCAGGAAGGAAGATGGAATAATTTTTATTCAAGGTAAGGGATTTCATCTCTGTAACATACACATGGAACAAACATCAGTTGAAAAACAGCCACCTTTCACCCCCAGATTACCGAATTGGAGCATGTTTGGCATCTGGAGGAAAAGGTACATTATTGGAAAATGTTATTCTTCCTGTAAGTGAGGACATTATTGAATTGCACATGACACTGCAGAGGTTGGTTTGTTTTTTCACTTTTATCTGAGTGTGAGGATCTGCCTGCTAGTAGATTTTCCTCTACCCAGTGTTTTGTGGTTGGGGTTGGTGTGAGAGAGCTAGCGCCAGAGAGAGGAAATGGAGGTAAGTATGACCAAGAGTGAACTTCCTGAGCACAGAATTAAACTAAGGCAGTAGTTAGTGTTGAAAAACAAAATGATGAGCATTGCCAAATTTATTTCAAGGCTGCTAATAACTAGGAAGTTAGGGGAAGGTTGCCAGAACTGGAAGTAGCCAAATGTGAAGTATATCAGGTTTAGAAGCTAGCAATCAAGAAGCAGGCTTATGAGAGTATGTGTGAGGAAGTTGAATACAACTCATCAAAGCGGGAGGGAAAAGACTTGAATGACTCTAGAAAGGGTATTTTTACGTTATTTTATATAAACCAACGGTAAGAGAGAGCAAATCAGCCTGACTCGAAGGGCAAGAAAAATGGACATAGCTGAATACTAGATACTAGTATTCTGATAGATAGTTAGCTTTGAAAATGTATACTACTGGCATACCCAAACCATGGGACAAAGTGTTCCATAGTTCAAGCAAAAGTTTATTTTTACAGGTGATGAAAGGCAAGCTGATTTGATTACCATCTCTTTAATAATAAAATATTAATAAAAACATTAGTTAACTTTGCTGTAGGTTTTTTTTTTTTAAGTTTCATAAATTTCCCTGAAAAACCTGTGTTCATTATAATGACACTGAGACCTTACTCCTCATATACTCAGGAAATCCAAACTAAAACCCAAATTTATTTGACTATCAGTAGTTACCTTTTTCCTGAGACAAATAGGTTAAGGTTTTATAGAATGTATAAATTGTTTCCATA
The DNA here is from genome assembly GCA_028534135.1 of Potos flavus. Lineage (NCBI taxonomy): Eukaryota > Metazoa > Chordata > Mammalia > Carnivora > Procyonidae > Potos > Potos flavus. The sequence continues at coordinate 48,184,169 of CM052897.1, read as the reverse complement.
TAAAATATGTTTTTTTTCACAGAACTTAAGAAATAAGAAAGACAAAATATAAATTTGCTTCTTTTGGTGTGGTGTTGTTTTTATACCCACTTAGAATTAGGTGCATTAATAGCCACTATCATTATCATTCACAGGACTTTATTGCAATGGGATTCTAAAATCTCACTGTTAAATTCTTATATAAAATAGGTTATTCTTTATATATTCTATATATATATATTCTATATATTTATATTCTATCTTTATATATTCTCTATATATTATATATAGTAGATATATAATGTATATAATATGTATAACATATAACATATACATATATAATATATAACACATATTATATAATATATCCACTATATAGATTATATATTCTATATGTATTCTGTATATAATTCTGTGAAGCATAGAATTCATTCACTTTAATTCTAGAGAGTTTATTTTTCCAACTGCATAGAATGGAGGTGAATACCAGGGACAAAATTTGAAAGGACATGAGCACAAAAGGAAGAAAACATTTTAAAAAGTGGACACAGGCAGTTGTTGGTTTAAACAACAGCATAGCCCTCAGATCATCAAAATCATTTTGTTCTATGAACATGATCTATCAATTTTGGAATAATGAAGTGTAGCAAAGGTCGAATCTGTAGAAGATGGGCTGCAAGAAGTGATGACACTACAATAATCCTGTTATCCTCCCTCAACTTTAATTTCATTTTATTGAGTTTAACAATGTGAAGGTGAAAGGATAAGTGCATTCCTTTCACCAACGCCCATGTAAGCTGCAGTCCTCAGAGCGTGGCATTACAGTCGAGAGCTACAGTAATTGTGTTAGTAAGGAAAGCATCCTCACATGTTTTTATACATTGCAAATATCAGCTAAAATGGTCAGGACCAGTCCTTTAACTCTTTCGGACTTTGTATGGTATTATTTTGGTTATATCTTCCCAACGAACCAAACTAAATATTTTGTTTTCTTCTTTACACCTCATCTTTTAAAATATGTATTTGGGGTGTCTGGGTGGCTTGATCAGTTGAGTGTCCGACTCTTGGTTTCAGCTCAGGTCATGATCTCAGGGTCCTGGGATCAAGCCCCATGTCAGGCTCAATGCTCCTGGTGAGGAGTCTGCTTGGGATTCTCCCTCTCTCTCTCTCTGCCCCTCCCCCCTGCTCGCATACATGCTCTCTCTAAAATAAAATGAATAAATAGAACCTTTAAAAAATAAATAAAATATGTATTTGAAATGAGTTAGAAGATGTATGTTACTACAAGTTAAAACAGAAGTGAGAAAAAGAAGAAAGGAAAAAAGGGGAGACATTATAAGATGAAGCTAGGGTTATGATTTAGGAGTCAAAATCCATGCTGTATGATCCATGCTGTATGAATTTTTCACAGAGTGAACTTCTGGGCTTTTTTTTTTAAGTCAAGTAAAAGAAAACAGAACAGCTTCATCACTGTTTCTTATTTTCTATTGAAGAGTGATTGTACAATTTCACTGAAAGAGGCAGAAGCAGGAAATTATTTCAAGTCTCGTGTTTCTCTTCAAGATTCCTAGAAAATTTGTTTTCTCCTTCATAATACAGTTTTTACATTTTAAATGTTTCAAATTACTACCCATGGGAAAAACAAACTGAAATTCCCATCATGTTATCTGTGATTTTTCCTGTCTCCTACTACATTACCACATACTCTACTTTGATAAAAACAATGCACATTCCAATATGACCACAAATAAAAAACAAACTAGTTGCATAAGGATGTGCACAATTTGTTCAGTCATGAGACCCAAGATAACTTTTTTTAAGGTTTTATTTATTTATTTGAGAGAGAGCACAGGAGAGAGAGAGCAGGAGCTGAGGGCAGAGGGAAAGGAAGAAGCAGGCTCCCCACTGAGCAAGGAGCCTGATGCGGGCTCAATCCCAGGACCCCAGGATCATGACCTGAGCCCAAAGCAGATGCTTAACCAACTGAGCCACCCATGTGCCTCCAAGATAGCATTTCTTTCGAGTTTTCATTTTTAAAAAATGGATGTGAAAAAGGCATTCTAAATAAACTTATGCTAAATCACTAAATTCTACACCTTAAGGCAATTTTACCATGTATTAACTAACTAGAATTTAAATAAAAACTTGAAAAAAAACCTATGCTAGCAATGCAAGATCATATAATAATGGTCTCCATAAACATTAATATACTAGCATCATTAGTTTATATTACTCCTGTACTGTTTGGCAGTATACTATTTCCTATCCATGCAACAAAGTCCAAGAACAGGTCAATAAAGTATGGAAATTACTTTATGTGTCCGCTGAAAGATTATTCCCCCAAGAAAATTGAATATATTTCACAGTAACCAATAAATCAATACTGGAAGGTCTACCTGATCCTAATACAGATTATTGCTAAGTAACCAGTAAGGAATGTAAGTAGCAATCAGGATGAACCAAATCTTCATGGCATGAATGGTTATGAATAAACTTTCATATATAAATCAGATTGGGTCACTAGGTTATATTGCTAATGAAATTAGAATATAATATTCAATCCTTTTATATATTTGCTTGATACAGATGGAAATTATTTAAAACCACAGGCAAGGCCCCTTTATTATGAATCACTTGTTTGTCCATCAGATGTCTGCATTTTCAGGGCAACTAGATGAAAAGGATTCACATCTGCAATAAAACCACATCACTACTAAAGTAAATATATATTATTGGCTTATAGGAATGATTATGTTCATAATGATAATTTTATAATAAAAAATGACAGCACTGTGATTGCATTGTCAATAATGATAATAAATAATATTTAGTATTATTATCATTAACTCATTTGTTACCTATGATGCATATGGTGTACATTATGCTATTTAGATACGTACTTAAGTTTAGAAGGGAAAAATGTTTCTTTTTTCATAAAGAGCCTTAGTGAGTAATTAGCAAAAGAAAAAAAAGAATAAATTATACATTGGCAGCATTAGACACAGTACTGACAGTGCTACCAAAATAAATCACTTCCTGGAAATCCTTGACTGCTTTGCTTATAGAGAAAGGTCATTTATCGTGACCGTTATATAAAATGCATTTATGACGTCCATTTCCATGTGGGATTCAAGAGTACTTGAACTTATAATATGCATTTGTACAAATTGTGTAGGAATTTGCAGATTAAGAATAAAATTGATGTCACCTCCACAGTTTGATTAAGGGACGCAAGGAAGGTCCTGGCCTTATATTGCCTCTCAGATAAAAATATCTGAATCTCTGTCATTATTGAGTGTGTGCTCAATCTGTCTCTCTGTCTACCTCTCTGCCTCTCTCTGTCTCTCCCTGTTCTCCCCCGCCCACGTATATAAAATGCTTATTAGATACAGATAAACCTTAAAGGGGTAATTTGAAGTTAGCTTTAGTGGTGTAATATTACCAAAATTCTAAACCTTTTCCCTGATCCTTTGTTGATAAATGTGACACAGAAATATGTTTATGATACACTGGATCAAAATATATATAAATTCTGCCTCAGTCAAAGAAACAAAATGCTTATTGGAAGTCAACAAGAACTTTTACATCACCAACATCCTTTAATTAATCCATATCTTGTGACTATGCAGACAGCTCTCTTTCAGGATATTTTCTATCTTGATATTCCTTTTTGTTCTCTCCTTTCTTCTATCCACCAAATTTAAATGCATCCATTGGTCAAACACACCATCTTCCACTTTTTTCATACCTTTAGGCAACACCTCTCTACAGATGACTCCAAATTACATCTGTAATTCCGAACTCTCAAGTACAGCCTTTCAGACACATTAATTTCTCATTTACTTCTTAAACTCATCCTCTAAAGAACTAACTCAGTCATCTTCCTCTTACACTCTTGACCTCCTCCTCTGTCAAATCTACTCCTATTTCTCTAGTCTCCAGATCAAAGCCTTGTAGTAATACTGAGTATTCTTTCCACTTCCCTGCTTACATAGAATAATACCTCAGTATCTGTCAAGTACAGATACTCTTTTCTGTGTCTCATTTGCCCTCTCCTGCCACCATCCTGAATTGGATGCCATTTTTTTTCTCGTATTTTGACTTTTCCATAGTCTGCCAACTGGCATCCCGGTTTCAAATCTCACCACTTTGAAATTAAGAATCAGTCTCACTTTCATATATGATGATTATTCATGCACCATTTTTCCCTCATCCTGATACAGTTAAGCTTAGCCAAACTGTGCCCTACTCTCTCTCTCCAGGCTAACATCGATTACTCCATATGGTCCAGAAAATGTTCCAGTGATTCCTCAAACATGCCATCTCCTTCTCCATTTCTTCATCTTTATTCATAAATTTATTTTTCCTCCTTGGCATGCCAATTGACATCCTCCCCACTCCTTGAGACTATGATCTGTTTTTATTATAAGCACTTAAAAAATATTTACTTGAGAGAGAGCGAGAGCATGCGCACATGTGCACGCATGCATGCTTGAGTAGGGAAAGAGGGAGAATCTCGGGCAGGCTCCCCGCTGAGTAGGGAGCTCAGTGTCACACCCTGAGATCATGACCTGGGCCAAAATCAAGAGCCTGGGGCTCAACCGACTGAGCCACCCAGGTGCCCTCTTATCAACACTTCTGACACTAAATATGTAGGTTTTCTGCATCAAGCAATTCTCCAGTTCTCTGCAGACACCAACTGGGAGTCCTAAAATTAAAGTCAGTTGTGACAGTAACTATCCAGAGTTAGCCTAGACCTGACAGGATAAGGGCTCAGTCCCACAAAATTGCTCCCTCTTCAGATGCCAGTCCCAAGCCCCAGGTTGTTACCTGTACTTCTGACCAACCAGCTCTAACGTGGGGGTTCCCACAATCTCCTTCTTGGTATTGATAATTTGCCATAACAGTTCACAGAACTCAGGGAAACACTTTCCTTACATTTGCCAGTTTATAACAGATACTATATACAAATGAACAGTCAGATGGAGAAGTGCATAGGGCAAGGTACAGAAGGGTCCTGAGAGGAGGAGTTGAGATATACCACTCTCCCAGTATGTGGATAAGTTCACTAACTCAAAAAATACTCTGAGCCTCAAATAGTTTACTTTTTTGGAGGTTTCAATATGGAGGCATGCTTGATTAAATCATCGGCCATTGTTGATTAACTCAATCTCCAGCCCTTCTCCTCTTCCGAGAGGTCAGGGAAGAGGACTGAAGTTCCAACCTTCTAATCATGCCCTGGTCTTTTGGTGACCAGCTCCCGTCACAAAGCTACCTAGGGCCTCCAGCCACCAGTCATCTCATTAACATACAAAAGGATGCTCTTATTACACCAGAGATTCTAAGGGTCTTGGAAGTTCCTGGGTTAGGAACCAGAGACTAAGGCCCTGGTTTTGTTATTATAACAAAAGACGCTTATATCATCCCTAGCACTCAAGAAATCCCAAGGGTTCCAGAAGCTTATATCCCAGGAACCAGGGATGAAGACCAAATACATAATTCTCATTATATTACCAGATCCTAGAGACTCACTCAAATGTCACCTTTCCAAAGATTCCCTCTATGATTTTCCAAGCCCAGCATTAACATTGTAGTTTCCATATGCTTTCAGCACCATCAAGTAATTTTCTTACCATACATTTTCCATATGCTTTTGAATAGTTATTTGTTTGTATCAGCCTTGCCTACTAAAATGCAAGCTATCTAGTGACAATATGGTGCATTGTATATCACAATCACCTCCAAGGTACATTGTACTTCATAGGATAGCATCACATTTATCAAAGAAATGAATAGTTGATATAAAATTTACTTATTGAGTTGCTCGAAACAAAGATCATAACAGAAAACAAAAGGTCTGCGAAGACAAAAAAAATAGAAAGGAAAAGAAGAGAAAAAGTCAAATACTGGAGATTATATGAGCCTGAACAAGTCACTTATCTGTTCTGAATGCAGGTAATTTTCCTGGAAAGGAAAAAGTTGGCCTAGATGATCTCTGAGGTTCTTCCTGGCTCTAACATTCTATAATTTCACGATTCACTAGAGACTATCATAAGTCAGTGCAAGCAGTAGGTCATGCCTCCAGCTCCTGGCTGCACTGTCTACTTTTTTTAGTCCTCTCGAGCTATGTTCCTATAGACAGAAAGTCAAAGTGATAAAGTGATTTAATTCAGCATGCAAATTAGCACAGTTCATAGCCTAAAAGAAATCATACTGCGGGCAGGTAGAGAAAATTGGAAAGATGATCCACAACTCTACAATGTGTTGGTTTGGAATAAATAATTTTCTCATATATTAGATGTATAATCTCTAATAATTGAAGTGAAGAAAAATAGGAAGATTAAGAAGTTATTTTAATATATGTATGTATATTATATAAACAAATACATTCATAGGCCCTTATTGTGATTTTACTGTTGTTCACTATATTCTTTTGTAAGTAACTAAGTATAACACTTTTGGTCCCAGTTTCCACATACACACTAAGAAATAATTGACATCTGTCATTTTATATGAAAGTTTAATTTCATTACATTCAAGGAAAATGCTGAGTTGGTGGGGTGGTGATTTGTTTTTACTCTATTCCAATAAGACTCCAATTAATCATCATTCAGAGCATAACAGGGCTTCTTAGTAATTAGCTAGGACAAATCCCCAAACTGCCTTGACTTTCTTATAAAGGCATTTGAAACTTTTAATACTGGGTACATTAAAATATCACAAAACAAAGCTCAGTGAGCTTCACTGTTTTCTTCCAGCCACTCTTAGCTTCATTTCCTTATGATTCCCTGTAGACACCCATATCTGGAACACTTTTTCCTCCAAATATGGGATATTTATTTTGTTTCTAAATCATGCAGTTAATGTTATATTATTCTATTTTTGAAACTTAGGAAACATAAAACAGAAAGTACACAAGGATAAGTTTAAAATAGTTCCAGTACTCATTCCGTGCAAGTGGCATGGAGCTTGTTTATCCCCTAGGGAGCCCGTGCCACTCTTGGGGAACCACTAGCCTAGAGTCCTTCAACATTCACCTGCCTGGATAAATACCTTTGGGTCTAATCATCTTCAATGATCTTTCTAAAATGTAAGTTCATAACCTCTCCCTATTAAAACACTTCTATGTCCTCCCTTTCCTCCTACGATGAAATAAAAAGTCTTTAAGATGCTTTATGAAGGCTACCTAGTGCTTATTTTTTCATTTTTATCTCTTGCTATTCCTGCTCTGTTCTTCTCCCACATCCCACAGTCTTTTTTATCCGTGTCGAACTATTTTCAGATCCTCTACTAGATGGCCATGTTTTTTTTCTCCTAAGACTTTGCATATCCATTTAATTTTACTTAGGACATTTTCTCTTTTCTCCCACCCTCTTCATCTTGTTAAATCCTGCTCGTCCTTGATACATCATTTTAGAACTCATTTCTTCTGTATCAAACAAGATAAGCTACCTTGGTGAATGAAACCCATTCTTATCTTGATCCATGTCACTGAATTTTATGGTCAGTTTGTCTTTCACGTTGGCTCAGTGATTGTTATACTTTGAGGTAATAAGAATCATCTAGAACACTTAAGTACAATTTTTCCAACTTTGTCCCAGGACATTTTGATTGCATGAATCTAGGATAGAACTCAGGATTAAAGAAATAAAGCACCCAGGTACTTCTTATGTATGCGTTTGCACTGAAAGAGATGCTGTTACATGTTCAGCATCTTTTAGGAGGGTTGGCTCATAATAGATGCTTATTACTCATTGAATAATAAATGACAAGAATCTGGTTAATAAGGAAAATAACTGGTTTCTAGATAAAAGTAATAGTAAAAGCAAGAAAAGGGATCTGGGGAATCTCAGCATTTGCTGGGAAACCTTCAAAAACAATTCCTCCTTCCTCCCGATCCCCTATATTTAGGTCTGTCAAAATTCAATGCCAGAGAAGTAGTGTATATATAATGAATGGGCTGACCCGCAGGTCCTCTGTGCAGTAACTAATAGGGAGGTTTCTGGCTGGTATAAATTGTCTTCTGTATGGGTTCTGATAAAGGACAACACAATTGGTTGCATTAGAGTTTGTGGCTGGGTAGCAGAGAAGAAGGGGAAAAATGAAGACCAAGGTATAGAGGGATTTATAGGCTATATGAAAGGGTTTGAACTTCATCCTAGAGATGTAATCCTGGTCCCTATGGAATACTGACTAACTCAGAACACTGGCTGGACATGAGATATTAACAGTTACCAAACCTTCAGAGGCTGGGGTCACATTTCCTTGGCTCCCCGCCTTACGCAGAACCACGTGATTCCTGCTGTTTCTCCATCCTGCCGCTCTCACTGCGAGCATGCACGGGCCACTGCCCTCGCCGTCGTCTCTGTGGATCCAAGTGATAAGGAAGGCCTGCCTCCTCAGCCAAATTGCTGTCCACTCTTTCCAAGTCTCCACTGAACCCTGTGAGGCCCAGGAGGCCACTCTCTTCTAGGACTTGAAATGTTCTGTCCTTCAGGTGCCTTTCATCGCCCTTAAGCTCACCCCAACAATACTCTGGTTTGCATTTTCCTGAACCCAAATTCACTCTTCTCTCTTTCTTCATAGGGGCTTGTTGGTTTATTTGTCTTGAGGTTTTGTTTGTTTGCTTGTTTTCCCTTAACCCTTGCCCTTCTTGGAATTTGAGAACAGTAATAAATGATACTCTCCTCATACCCAAATTTGTGAAAAATTGATTGGCAAACATGTAAGTAACATAGCTGGAGATCCAAATATTAGCTTTATTGTTCATAAGAGCAAGTTCAGAGAATATGGGGCTGAGATCTTCAGACAAGTGAGCTTGTTAACTTTTTACCCCAGAATTAGGTTGCACTCCCTAGCTCAGCATCAGACTGGACAGCTGTATGCCTCTCTCCGTGAGCCTCCCCCATGACACTAACTGTCCAGAGGAGCAAAGAAGATCCCCCAAACAAGAGGTCTGGAGGGCTGCCTGAGCCCCACGTGCTCACTCATTCCCCCAAGCTCACCACTCACTGACATCAGTCTGCTGCTTAGAGTAAATAAGATGGAGGGAGAGGCCAGAACTGTTATTTTAAAGAATGTCCTTCTCTGCAGGAACACAAGTGAGGAATAAGTGGATGTGCCCAAGAGACCATAATCATTTTCTAAGGAACATCTCTCCACTTCCTCTCTTGAAGTGTAGGGGCTCCCTTCCCCCATCCCTTTCTCAAACACAGTGTGCTTACGTTCGCAGACCCAGCTATGTGTAAATCATGAGTTAGAATCATGCTCTCAATCCACATGCCCGGCGCCACTTTAGACTCTTTACTCATCACCTTCTGGTGAAAACCCTGTATTTTAGAGGCTTACAGTCCTTGTTTTCTATCACTGTCGGCCTAGCCCTTCTCACTGTTCTCTCTCTCCTCCCTTAACTCAAGTATTTGCCCCACTCACCGTGCTTCTCCATGCCTGCACCTCATACAGTGGTATGAACTCAGAATCCACTGACTAATTAATTAGTCCACCCACACACAGATCCCAAACACACGGTTTCATCTCCAAAATCACTAACTGAGGCGTGCCACTCTCTGCCAGGAACTTCCTTCTCGAGCCTCTGTCGCTCATCCTCACTGAACCTCTCACTGCATTCCTCTCCTCTAAATTTTAAAAACTGTCAGACCCTCTAGCCTTCACTCCCTCTCTTCTTCACTACGTAGCTGACAACACTCCCTCACAAATATATTTAACTTTCTTTACCCACTGTGGTCAGACCATATCAACAGACAAAAATGCCAAAACATCGATGAGGCCCTTTTTTTTTCTCCTTGCCCGTGTCCAGACTGATGAGTGCAATTAAAGTAGATCACATAATTAGGAGAAAATCCTATAATAAATCCACGGATAGAGATTTCTCCTGGCTTTCAACATTGCCTGGCAATTAATAGGATTAGGCTTTTCAAATTAATTTACTCCTCACTTATCCAGAAGTTTGATAATTTCTCACTAAATCAAGCTTCTGATAGTTAATCTAAGTGTGTGTGTGTGTGTGTGTGTGTGTGTCCATCTGTGTGTGGTAGGGGAGGAAGGATAATTATTTCCACTTTCTTCTTTATTCTTGCAATCAGTCACCCAAAGGGGGCAAATTGTAGTTGCTGGCAATCCCATTGTTGCAGAAAGACTTTAGGGTTCTGAGATACCCTCAGCAGATAATCCTACATTTATAATGACCAAGGGACATGAATTAAATCTAGGATCAGATTGATATCATCAGCACTATTTAATTTGTTTTTTCAAATAACCAGCAAAGAGGGGTAAAGGACGTTTTACTGAAGTGTACATATCAGTTAAAACAAAATGAAAGCAAGTTTCAAAGGTTCTAACATGGTAACAGGTCATCTTATTCATTATTGGCATTTAATTCTTACTTTTTAATAAATATTTTTTTATTCTAATACATTTATTTACCTGCTTTATATTTTGAGGACATAATCGGCCATAAACATTGATCCTGTAATCTGGTGATCTTAAAACTTCCTGTCGCGATCCTCTCAGAATTGATATATGATAGAGAGATAAATGGAATAAGAAAAATCCTTGTTAGAATCATGTCAGAAAACATTAAATTCAGGTTCCCCCACTTTCTAAATTCCATTTTGTATTCAGTAGAGGCCTCCAAGTGATTTTCTAATAATAGGCCTTGACCCATGCCATTTAAAGTTATAAAACAGTAATTTACTATATTATGTAACAACAAAAGATATTCTCGCTCTCTCCTCAATCCTGCAAGATCATTGGATATTTTGATTACTGTTCTCCACACATCATTTTAAAAAGTGACCCAGAATAAAGGTAGGAGCAATCAGAGGGCTTTGCCTCATCTGTTTTTCTTCTTTTTGGGATAACACCGGTCCCCCACTCTCTGATGTCCGATTCTGAGAACAGTTGTTCTATGTAGTCTGGCAACTTTTTAGGTTAACAGTGGGTGGCACAAATGTGGCCTTTTCGACACCTTCATAGAAGAAAACAGAATTTGGAATTCAAACTTGTGCCTTTTTATACCTTTTTACAACCACAGGAAACCAGGCTCCTGAATTTATCTAACTTGAATAAAGAAAATACAGTAAATTGATAAGAAGCCCGGATTTGAAACCATATTGCCATACTGATACACTTAATTCCATTTAAATACGTAGTGATTCATTTTTATTAATGATTTCACAGCATAGAAACACTATGATAGGTACTATATATATTTTTTAGTACTTCAAGGATGAGAGCAGAAAATATCTTTTAAATAGTTGGTTTATTTAATTATACTGACTTTTAGTGAAAATCTCCTAATTTTCTATTTCAAATCTACATGTGCCATCAGACTCTAATTCCACATTAAAGAGGTTTTATAGTATTTCGTAAGTGACTCCTGGTCTTAATTTATGTCTTGATATCTCTCATAAGGTATTTGACATTGATCCCCCAACAATAACTACTACTGGTAAGACTGGAGGGCGCTAATGTGTTTCTTGAAAAACATAATATTCAACTATTGAGATGAACTCTTCAGTTCATAGGTTTTGAAGGTTTCACCATTATGCTCCTACACCTCTTTATTCCTAGAAATAAAGTTGTATTTTGGTTAGAGACTACTATGACATCATTCCTTTCCCAGATTTTTAATGTCTACCCAGTAGAGGTGTGTTAATTGAATCTTCCTTGTCATTTGTGTACATGATGGATTAAGGAGAGAAAGAATTGTCTTCCTCCCATGTATAATAGAATTCCCTAAGTAGAAATTTGTTTGTTTTACTCAATCATTATGTATTTCTCGACTTCACACCCTCAAATATAAATGCTTTAATATCCACTCCACCCCCAAATGAAACGCAGGTCTAAGTGACAATAATTGATTATAGCTTATGTCATTACATTCACTAATCAAAAATAACAAGTGTATAACTTTGAAATCTTATACTGCAGTGAATACAGATAAAATTCAAAAACTAGAGTACTCAAGAAAGAAAGAAAGTTCTGATGCTATCAGATCTTCTAATGCACACATTGAGAATAATCAAAAGAAGACCGAAGTGCAACCCTAGTGGATCTGTGTTTATTCTAGATCTTTTCTCTGTTGTGGTATACAATTATTTTCATATATATAAATAAGTCCACATAGAAGTCTGATTTTTGTAGTAAATTCACAGATTATATCCTTGGCACAGTTAATGTTTGATTTTATTTTTCAATTTGCAAGTTAAACATGATATGATGGTGATGAGGAGGAGGTGGAGGTAGAGGCCAGCATTGCCAAAAATAACATTATTACCATTTATTAAATGGCAGCTGTGCCCTAGACCCCAAATTTAATACTTAAAATTTCTGTTATTAAAGTCAAGCTTTGCATGTCTCAAAAGTGCGGCACATTAAAATTACTTACAGGAGGTGCCTGCATGGCTGAGGTGGTTAAGCATCTGTCTCTTGGTTTCTGCTTAGGTCATGATCTCAGGGTCATGGGATCAAGCCCTGTGTCTGGCTCTGTGCTAGATGAGGAGTCTGCTGGAGATTCTCTCTCTCCCTCTCCTTCTGCCCCTTCCCCCCCACTTGTGTGCTCTCTCTCTAAAATAAGATAAATAAAATCTCTTAAAAAATATGAAAACTACTTATGGGATTTTGTTTTAATGCTAATGTATAGGTTTCACCTGTCAATGATTCTGACTCAATGATATAAGAACTGGCTTCAGTAATTTATTAAAATGTTTCTGTATTCACGAGTGGCTTTAATATATAGCAAGTGATAAGAACTTCTAAACAGTGCTGCTTCCAAATAGGATTTTGATGGTTATATTCGTCCTTTTTTTTTCCTTTTGAAATATGTATATGGTTTGAATGTGGATTCTGATAGTATAAAAATAATCTAGGTCTTCTGTATTTATATTGTTTAAAATTGCATTTTTAATTAAAAACGGATTCACTATTTATAAAGTCATTTCAAACTATGAAAAAAGAAAAATTCTTATAAATATAACAATGGAGAGGGGAAATTTGAGCATACATTAAAAATTAAAAGTAAAGGAGTAAGGCACAGAAAACTAGAGTATAATCAAAATATAAACTATCAAAAGCAAATGTTATGGAAAAGTGAGATAGAATGCAATTATTTGTATATTTTATATCAAGGTTCATAATTTCAGAAGGGAAATCAGGACTCCTTTCAGATAGTGATAGCCGGAATACTGGTGCTTTTGGAAACCATTTTCAAGTTGCTCTGGAATAAAGGCAAACCTTTTAAGTTTACTGCACAGATTTAAAACTCATGAGTAAAATAAAAGGAAATTATGCATTCTGTGTGATACACTTTTCAAAGACAAACAACTGTAAGGAGAAACTAGCAATCAGTCTGCAGGGAGCAAGGACTGAATTCCATAATACTCTGGTGTCACCATCTTCAAATAATGTACGCTTAACCATGAAACAACAATAACTAGCAACTTCCAAATCATTAAACCAAGTAAAATTTAATTTTGCATAAATGTCTCTATCAAGATAAGATAATGAGAATGAACATCAGTTGCTGTAACCAAGACCTACCTCACAGGCATGTATTATTTCAAACCTGTTACTGAATTCAGCTTCATGCTTACTAATAAACACTGACTTATCATTTTATGTAGCATCTATAATAGAAAACTTTCAAAATAAGCCAGTACCACTATCTGTCTAATGCCATTTGCATAAGTTTTGAATTTTCTTACTGACTCTGTCGACTTCTAGGCAAGATAGTAGTGCACACACAGGGCTCCAATGATGACCCTTTCAAATTTTAATTAAAATATCCAATCAAATGGAAAAATTGTACATTTTCCCTAAATATATGGGTCTGAAACTCAGGAGAGATTGAGCAGGAAAAACAAAGTTGGCAGTCATTAGCATTTTAATGGAATTGAAACCAAAGAAGTAGAGTTATGAATTGGCTCAGAGATGTCAAGTACGATATGTGCCCACTGGATTTAGCAATGACAGCGTTAGGAGTGACGTTGCAGACAGTTTAGTGAAGAGGCAGGGGTAGTAAAAGGGTGTTAGATTGGAGAATTATGGCTGCAAAAGAAAAGCGCTCACTTGCAGCAGAAATGGGGATGCAGGGTCAGTGGAAGGAATATATTTTTAACTTGCTTGTTTTTGAGAACAGAAAAAACTTGAACATGTTTAAAAGCTGAAGTGGAGAGAAGTTGAACTAACGAAAAGAGAGGTTTTTGGATGAGGGTCTCTGAGGAGATACAATGTAGAGATGCGAACCCAGGGCATAGGTGTAGATATTGTCATTACATGGGAGAAAGAACAAAATTACTGTGACCACTTGTGGGCTATAGAACGTAATCTCAAAATATTTAAAATATTTAAATATTCAATGAATATATTCAAAATATTCAAAATATTTATTTATTTGGAAGTACTAAGAAAATTGATAGAAACTTCATAGTAACAAAAGATTGGAAACTGTTTCTATCAGTTCTGAATCAATCAAATCGATAAAATAAGGAAGCACAAGGAGAACCTGAAAAACAGAATTAGTAAATGTTGCTTAAGGAAAGATGAAGAGAATTGCCTTTTGTTACTCTCAACCGTGTTTACATCGTCACAAAGAATTAGAGTTTAGTGTTTTGTTAAATCGGAGGCAACTGATTCCCCTAATATTTTTAGGAGAAATCCAGAGAGAACATAAACCCTGGATGACCTCATCTAGTCTCATGGTTTTAAACACCCTATGACAGTGGCTTCACATTTTTATCTCCAAGTCCAACCTGGTTTCTGAGCTCGAGACATTATATACAAAGAACTTCTGGACATCCGCACTTAGATATCTCATCTTAACAGGCTCCCACGTAGTGTTGAGCTCTTGCCCCCCGATCCTGCTTCTCCACTACCCTTTTTCATTAAAATCCCCCAAATCTACCTTGAATATAAATCAGAGGCCTGTAAAATATCTTTTTACTCTTCCTCTCCTCCTTTCCCACATTAACCTTATTACCAAATCCTGGTGATTTTACTTCACACATATGTCAAAGCTTCAACTTCTCTCCATTTTGACCGCACCTTTTCTAAATCAAGCCATGAGCGCCTTTCGGCTGGATTGCTACCAAGTCCTCCTTGTTCATTGTTTCCCTGTTGCACATCCTAATCCATTCTCCACGTAAAAACCTGAGGAATCTTTTCAGAATGCAGATCTCTTCATGCCCCACTGATTAAACTCCATCAAGGCAATACCTCCTATTGCATTTAAAATAAAATCCAAATGACTTAATATTGCCTGTAGTTCCTGTGTGTGGCTCCAAAGTTATATTATACTGCTATTATCACCTACTCTATTTACTTCTTACACTAGCCAGTGGGCCCTGGGGATGGCAGGGTTTATGTTTATTTTATTCATTATTATATACATGCAGGGTCTAGCAGTGTCTGGCACAGAGCAATAATCATAAATATTGAATGATTGAATAAGTATGGTAGATTGCTCTTGGGACACAGTCTTCCAAGAGAAGTCAGCTCAGAGGCCTGCTGCTGCCCTGTCTTGAAAGGACCCATTCAAAGGCCTTAGGCTGTAGGGCCAAGGATCTGGCTCTCTGTTTCTTTTTCCACATTTGCTTACCGATGTTTTCTGGGCTGTTTTTTTCCTCATTGCCTGAATATAGGGTTGGAATTGGGGAGAGAAAGAGAGGGACTGATAATTGAGAAGACATAGCTCATTTTCGTTTTTGTTTGGGCTAGCCTCTAAACTATAACTAATCCAAAGAAATTTTCCACCAAACAGCCCAACTCATTGGGTTTCTACATTTGGTTTAGTTCTACCCAGAGATATACACATTTGGGACTCCAGCGGGGCGCCAAGGACATTGGAAGATTTAAGGTGCCTTGACTGATCACTGCATAGTCAAAGGAGTCTTGGGGAACTTCAGGCCCCATTGGTACAAAGGCATTTAAATGAGGCTCTGTCCTGCATAAGCATGCTGTCTTCTCTGGGCTCTCATCCTATTTATTATTTTCTTTCTTTCACAGTAACTCACAGTGGATATTCAAGGAGAAGAAGAATCACACATTAACCCGCCCCCAGGTATGTGATCATGAAACAGTTGGCTCTCACTTCCTTAAGTCCAGAGATGGCACTCATTTGAGAAACACCACTCTTCATTCTGGGGACGTGTTTACATGACATCCTCGTAAAGGATGTAACTTCCAACCCCACCCACCATACCAATAGGAAATCTGAACTAAATACAGCAAAACTAAAGCAAAAGAACTTACATTTCGCAGGCTGGATGTTTATGTCCTGCTATAGAATGTTCCGTTTCTGGCTCTCTTCCCTATTTTCCAATACCAAAATAAGTTATTACCCTTTTTTATTCTTTGTCCATTTCAATCAGAATTTTGGGTGAAGGGCAATTAAATGTGTTAACATAAATCACAGTCGTGATCCAGACACTTGCAGAATCTTTTTTTTTTTTTAAGAAGGAAATTCAGTTAACACTGTGTTCTGTGCCTTTTCCCATGTCATTATATATTCCTTAAGGCATGATTTTTAATGCCTTTATAATATTCCCTTACTTGACAGTATAATGATTTATTTAACATTCTCTGTGTTGTTGGTTATTTCAAGTTGCTTCCAGTTTTGTACTATTATAAATAATTCTGCCATGAATATCATTGTACATAAGTCTTCATCTACATCCATTTATTTCCTTAGGACATATTTCTAAAAGCAGACTTACTGTGTCAATGGCCCTTAATACACATTACCAAATGGCTTTTCAAAAAATTGGCATTTATTTAAAACCCAACCGAGAGTGTATGTCAGGAATATTACAATCCATGTAATTGCTTACATGACAGTCCATTTTAACCATATCTTTAGTATTAATTTATCTTTATACTTTTGGAGATTATTTGTTGATGCCCTTAGGTTTTTTTTTTCTATTAGTATGTTGTAACTTTTTTATGTTAGTATGTTGCAGCTTGTAGTAGTTCTTAAGATCTAAAAGATATTAATCATTTTGGGGTCTTATTTGTTTTTTTCTAGTTTTATGAATTTTATAATGATTACTAATATACAGGATTTTTTTATTTTTAGAATTTAGTCAAATGCATTAATTCTTTACTTGTGATTTGTTTTACTTACTAAAACCACATTGAGACTTACTGTATATGAACTATTACATTTATATAATTGCTTTGCAGTTTCATATTTTTATATCTAACTGTTTAATCCATCTAGAATTTTGTATATAACATGAGGATTGTATTAATTAGGGTTTTCCAGAGACATAGAATCAAAAAGATATATACAGAGACAGAGGAAGAGAGAGTGAGACAGGGGAGAATTTATTTTAAGTATTGGCTTATCTAGTTGTGGGGGCTGGCTAGTCTGAAATGTATAGGGCAGACCAGCAGGGTGGGTGTTTATTCAGGTAAGTCTTTATGTAGCCTTGAGTCTGAAATCTGAAAAGTGGGTCAGCAGCCTGGAAACTCAGAATTTCTCATTAGCACGAGACAGATTCTTTTTTTAATTTTTAATTTAAATATTTTATTTATTTGAGAGAGAGAGAGCAGGGCAGAGAGGAGGAGAGGGAGAAGCAAGCTCCGCCTGAGCAGGGAGCCCAATGCAGGGCTCCATCCCAGGGTCCTTGGGATCATGACCTGAGCTGAAGGCAGACGATTAACCGACTGAGCCACCCAGGCACCCAGGAAGGGAACTTCTCTACATTCACATGTTCTTTTACTCACTTGCTTCTCACAGTGAAAGCTCCATTCACAAGTATCTCCTTTAGGTGAACTTAGAGGCCAATTCCTTAACCTATAAAAATATGATGTAATCATTAATTAACATATTAAATTTGAGCTGATTCTAGAATTTCCACATGAGGTAAGAATCCGATAGAATGGAGCTCATGTAGAGTTATTTGGTAGGAATGTAGATTCTGTTTTTAAATAAATAATGTACTATTTATATATTCTTAGATTGTAAAGTTATAAAATTAAGAAAGTTATTATCATAAAATTTAGTAAAAGAAAGAAGAATGGAGGAGGAGATAAGATTACCTAGGGAATGTATATAAGAAACCACTAGACTAAGAATTGAGGTTGGAATGACTGAATTTAGCTTCTGAGGTGAGATTATTGCTTTGTAACATCTAAATATCTCTGCAAGAGGCGGTGATCTCTAAGTTACAGTTAAAGCATTAATCTGGGAGAAATGTGAAGTATAAATGTGTATTTAAGTATGTTAACTTGATTATGTATTTTAAAAGTATGTAAATTATTTTTGAATTATTTTTAAAAAGTATCCATTATATGTATAATGAATTTTGTGTGTGTATATGTGTGTACCTGTGTATTTGTGTTTGTATATGATTGTATGTCTGGAGATGTGTTTGTGTATGTAAGTGTATGCATGTATATGTGTTTCCGTGTTTGTGTGTGTCCGTATATATATCTGTGTTTGTGAGGGTAATATACAGGTGCATGTCTGAGTGTGTGAGTCTGAGTTTGTATTATTTTTATATGTATATTCATGGCTTTGTGAGTCTGAGTGTGTCATGGACATATGTGCATTTCCACTTGCAGGCAGGGTCCATGTTTGCATGTGTTGTACGTTTTCACATGGGTACAAGGGTAGATATCGGGAAGCATCCTTCATGGCACATTCCCCTGACTTACATGGGAGATTCTCAAAGCTAACTTGTATTGACTTTCCATAAAGCTTTACAAAATGCTTACATTACTTGCCCATTAAGGGACCAAACCAGAGCAGCTTAGAATAAGGAGGGCTTTTAAATAGAAAATGAAAGCTCAATGGACTCTAAATTCAGTAATGTCAAAACCTCAGAAACATGCAGAGAAGTCGACAAACTTCTCCATTTTTCCAATTACCGAACTTAATCCACAACTCATTATTAACTTTCTTGCAGCTTATGAGGTGAAAATGAAAGACATTTTAACTTGTGGTGAGCATGGCATAACATCTAGACTTGTGGAATAACTGTGTTGTACACCTGAAACTAATGTAACATTGAGTGTCAACTGTATTTCAATTAAAAGAGAAAGAGATATAAGACAATTATCATAGAACCTGGGAGCCAGTAACATTCAACATAATAGTCCTCCTCCTCATCATCATTATCTAGTTTTCAATTTAGTTTGTATAGAAATTTTAAGTGAGAAAGGTGTGTTAAACACTTCAATTCTGAGAAGTGGAAAAGTGTGTTTTCCGGAGAATTCTAGCTGTTTACTGTCTCCCAAGAGAATTGCAGAATGCCTTTAATTACCTTGGTTCATTCATCATAATCCACTATCTAATGTGCAACTCTATGTGAAGAGAAACCTAATTTTATCCACATAATGAATATGCCTTCATCTTTCAAAAGCATGCCCACATTATCCACAGTTGATGAGTGATACATAAAACCTGAATACAAATCTATAAAACAAAAATCAAATTATCATGTATTACAGAGTATCCATGTACAAGAAAAGGCTACTCACACCTGGTGGATAGAACCACAGAGAGATCTAGACCACAATTGTAAGCCCTTAATGAACAGATAAACCAAACACGAGTAGATATTTAACTGAATCAAATATCTAAAGTAATTAGGCTGAAAAATACGCACTGCCCAGCTCACAATAAATATACTCTTGAAAATAGTAAAAGCTAGTGACTAAAACCTTTTTTTTTTTCGCAGAGTTTATGTTAACATCAGAAATGATATTGTCAATATACATGGAATCCATTTGTTAATAATTATCATCAAAAAATTATCATCAGCAAAAGTTACAACTTCTCTTATGTTTCTATTGGCTTCCTTTTTATTGGATATGTGTTTTATAGATATGTTAATTCAGTCATGCTTAAAATCTAGTTTTCTGGTTGGCTATCCATTTTCTGTCCAAGGTACCTTTGCATATCCCTATCTCTTTGCAATATATGCTTCCTGTTTTCGGTTTAACTCATGGAGGAAAACTTTAATTTCTCATTTTGTAATTCTTAGGGGGAGTGTCTCACTCTGACTTACAGGTATGGCATATTTGAGTCTGGGGTTTTGAAAGACTTTAGTCTGTATCTACCCTATTTCAGCCATTGGAATGTTAAAATATGGTATTAGCATGTAGTATGTATGCATGTCTGTGTCCCAGATGGTTCTGAGCTCTCTGGGAGAGGAAGTAAAAATGAGCTCATTTAGTTTTGAATTTCTACCATCAGTGACCCCACCTAATGCCTAATTTTAGGTATTGTGTGCTGTCTTTATTTGAATACCAACGAAGGAGGAGTGAACATTCATTACTGAAGTGAGGAAAGGGTGTATTTGGGGCAAAAACTAGAATGAAGGCAGAACTTCCAGAATGAGTGTAAAGAGACTGATAGACCCTCTCTGTGGTAGCAAAACAACAATTGAATGAATATTATGAATATTATTTTTAAAAATAATAATATTTTATGTCTTTGGAAGTTGTTCCATGAGGAAACAGCAAATTGAGACATGTTCTTTAAAGAAAATATACTAATCTCAGTGGGACCAGTGAGAATCTGTTCCCTCCTCTACTTCACACAGCTCCATTTTATGGAAACCACTCTGGGCATTTTGTTCTGTGCAAGTGCAGCCAAGAAGATGGGTTTCTTCTCCCACAAGCTCCAAGCCTACACCTGTGCTTTCACTCATCTCTCCAATTTTATATCCTAGAAGCTCTAGACAGGTACGGCCAAGAGGGCCAGGGCTTCCTCCTCAGACATGGAAGGCTGAGAATAAAAGGACCCAGTATGCCCTTAGAGTAGAAGTTCTACTCTAGGAAAAGACAAGCCCAGAAGACTAGGGCTTGACATTTCCTCCAGGACCACTCTGAGAATGGGAGTGTCACTTCAGGAAAAGAGACTCACCACCTCCACTTCTGGTGCATGGGCACAGGGATTCTGCCTGAGGGAGAAGGCAAGCAATTTAACTGAAGAGCTCCAGGGCTCTGCCTGAGGGGGGTGGACTTCATTTGGAGCAGAGAGTAGGGAATACTTTGCCTAAGGGCATTGTTGAAAGCAAGTTAAAAAAGGTTGTAGCTCCAGGACACAAGCAAATATCAAAGCAGCTAGAAGTTTAATAGAGGGGAGCTGGGGAAAGATAGAACCTCTGAGTCTTTGGGATTATAGTCAATTCTAGAGGTTAAAAGATGTTCAACATAACTAGTCATAGGGAAATGCAATCAAATCACAGTAAAATAACACTAAAACTCGGATGGCTGTGATCAGATAGGGAGACATTAACAAGTGTCGGCAAGGTTGTAGAGAATTTGAACCCTCATATATTGCTGGTGGGAGTATTAAATGATGAATTCACTTTGGAAAACAGTTTGGCAGTTCCTCAAAATATTGAGTATCGATTTACTGTATGACCAATGAATTCCACTCCTAGGAATATGCCCAAGAGAAGTGTAAAAGTAGCACACAAAAATTTGTACGTAGATGTTCATAGTAGCATTATTTATATTATCCAAAAAGTGGAAACAGCCCAAATGTCCATCAGCTGATTAATGGCTAAACAAAAGGTGATATATATATACATGCAGTTAAATATTATGTAAAAATAAAAAGAAACGAAGTTCTGATACATGCCACAGAATAAGTGAAACTTCAGAACAGTACATAAAGTCAAAGAAGCGAATCACAAAAATTACCATATACTATATGCTTCCGTTTATATAAAATTTACAGAATAGGCACATCTCTAGGTACCAAAGGCAGATCAGTTATTGTCTCTGGCGGGGTAGATAGTTGGCGGGGAGGAATAAGAAATGACTAGTTAAGGATACAGGGTTTCTTTTAGACGGTCGAAAATGTTCGGAATTACATTATGGTGATGAATGTACAACCTTGTGAATACACTAAAAAAAATTGAATTTTATATTTTAAATGGGTGAATGTGTGGTATATGAATTATCTCTTAATAAAGCAGTTAAAAAAGAAGCAGAAAGAAATTAGGATGAGTTGTAGTGAGATGTCCAGATAAGAAAGGCAAAGGGCTGCTGATTTGAACCCTGAAGCTCATTTGTCCTAAGTGAAAAGTATAGATTAAACACGTATAAATCCCATGTAGTTTTCTGCAAATCATTCACTCACCCAAGATCTTTTATGCCACGAAATTTTTCTTTACCAAGTAAAGTTCCAGTGGTCAGTTATTCAAATGTATTTAATATCTCAAAATATACATATATTATTTATGTGTCTACTTATCTGCCCTTACCGTATTTATCTTTTGATTTCATTGTGATAGTTAAAATACATCTATTTCTTTTAAGGAAAATATTATCTAATACCCAATTAAATAAAGCCCATTTTTGCCAAATGGACTTACTTTCTGTTAAAAAACAACAACATACTATTTCACCTCTAGTAATCTTAATTTTTATTATATTCACTTTTTGAAAATCCTTTAGGCAATAAATGTTTTTTTCTTCTACATCAGTAAAAAAAGGAAATAAATATTACAAAAATAACTATTATTCATCATTTAATAAGCACATATTTTTGACCAAAGTGTCCTATAATACTCTTTCAGATTTTTCTCAATAAATGTCTTTTTTAACTCTAACTTAATCACTTTTTGTTGCTCTTTTCTTTCCCTGCAAGTATTATATATGCTATTATTGTATTTTTTATTAGTGTTTGATTTCTCTCTTTTTCTATTTCCAATTTTTGATTTCTCCTTTGTTTTGTTCTTATCCTGCAAGCCTTCATCAGCCTTTCAATGCAAAGTGTTGTGTTTTTTGCCTTATTGCTATTTTCAAGGAAATTGCAATCTAGAAAGTTTTAGGTGTAGTACCTTTCAACTGATACTAGCATTGTTGGAAAGTTCGACATTTTAAAATCTTTAAGTTACTCTATTAAAATTCAGCAAATTTATTAACTCTATCCACATCCTGAAATAACATGTACTTATATGTCTGCTGGCAGTGTGCTCATATTTTATCACTTCTTATCATTGTCTCATAATTTTTCATTCTGTTTTCTCATCAACTCATGTGTAAGAATTGAAAACATGGCATTGTATAAATCAGTGGAAGAAGTGGGAAGTGAGGGTCAAGTGTCAATGTAGTTAAGGATAGGAGCCCAGGTTGGAAATTAAAATATTTTCAAAATTTTTCTTGACGGTTCAGTCCCTAAGAAAGAATATGCTTCAATTTTACATTCCAAGTGACTTCTTGTGAAATTAATTATGTATATGTTCTCAACACTTTTTTGTTCTGAACATAAACTAGGTAATCATGTAATTATAAAACTTCATGCCGGAGCGGCCTAAATACATACACACACACACACACACACACACACACACAGACACACAAATTTTAGTCTCTCCACTGTTTATCTTCACTAAGTTAAAAATCAATGAAAAAGTAAGACAGGCTGCTTCTTCCTCTAATATATTACCACTCAATCATGAGGCTGTTGTTTTAATAATTCTGCTTAGTCAGTACCTCATGACAGATTAAAATGAAAGTATGAAAAGTGAAATTAGTACATTGACTTGGACTAAAAAATGCTACAACCTATCACCATAAATACCACATTAGTTCTATAAAAATGAGTAGCAAAACCAGTGTTTTTCATGTAATCTAACAAGTGAAAGGTCATAGCTCCTATAAATATAACACTTATGATGTAGAAGAGTTTATATTTTAGATACTAAGCTTTTTCCTGTTTTATTTAACTCTAATTCTCTGTAGCAAAATAGCAAGCAGACAGCTTCCAAAAAAGCTACTCTTTGTTCCCATTATTTCCTAAATCTTAAACTAAAGTAGTTTTGCCACTATTCTTTCCATTATCAATTTTTACGGTGGCATTTTAAGTGCTCTGATATACAGTGCAAAAGGAATTGCTTGAATTAAAATACCTGGAAATTTCACATCATGGATAGATTTTAAAAGAAGAATGCTCCATCGTCAGAAGGTTATTTCCACATATTTCCACATGCCTATAAATTAATAGCTCTATGTTGCCACTTAAATAAAAACGCACTTAAAATGGCCCTCTCAATTGTCCTTTTCTCCTTAAAGAAAGGTAACGAATAAATGCAGAAAGTTGCATGGATTGGAAGTATGTGTGGGAGGCATTGACTGGCAGGATGCTTCAAGTTTAAGCTGCACAGCTGCTTTGTGGCTAAGTCTCATAACCTTCAACTCTCACCTCTGATTTTAGAACAAACACACAGTCATTAAACTTCACAAAGTCATTGGCAGGACTCCAGGACCGGCATTCAGTCAGATATACCAGCTGTGGTCCCTTAAGTCAAGAATCACCATGTTGAAGCACCTTAATCAGATGAAACACACAAAATCTCCTAAATCCCCTCAGCAATTAAAGTTTCCAGCTTTTTCCGAGGATAAATTTAACTCACACTATCACTGTACTTTCCACTTGTTTACTTTGAACCTGTTTTTGGCTGGGAGGTGAATTGTGGCTTTGCCGCTCCAGCTTTCTTGGGAAGATGCAGAGAAATCAGTCTGGTTTTCACTGGCACAGTCTTTCTGAAAAAGGAATCTCTTGATTTAGCCATTCTGCTTCTAGGGATACCTTATAAAGTACTAATAATACAGCTACAGGGATGTTCATTGCAATATGTTTATAGGAATGAAAAAAATATATGTGAAATGTACATTTAAAACTGAAGTTTTGATCAATGTGCAAAGTTTGCTTCCATTTTTCTAAAAAATGTCTGTAGATGCCTGAATAGAAAACTGGAAATAATGACATCAACATGCTAATGGTGGATACACTTGGCTTTGGCATTATGGTTGACAGTTTTTTATTTCCGCTGCTTTCATATTTTCAGAAGTTTTTAGAATAAGTATTATTTTATAATTAGGCTAAATTTCAATTTTCAAGTGATGGCATTTTTTTATATAATGAGGTTTCCTATTTTAAATCTGGTTCCAAATCATAAAAAAAGTGACAGAGAAACTGTGTGTGCCTGTATGCGTTTTATTTTCATTGCTGTTTTTTTTTTTTTTTAAGGTTTTATTTTTAAGTAATCTCTACACCCAACGTGGGGCTTGAACTCACAACCCCAAGATCAAGCGTTGCATGCTCTAGCTACTGAGCCAGGCAGGTGCCCCTATTTTTGATGTCTTTGTTTCATTGTCGTCACAATAGGACAAACATTGGAAGAGAGACTCTTCAGTTTTGCCATAATGCATCCTTCTAGTTAGTGTAAAACATTGAATTATCTTTTTTTGACCAAATAAGCTCAAATCACATTTAAAATCTTAAAAATTAAAAAGGAAAATATTGTTTGCATTTTTAATATTCTCTAGGGGATATTATATATATATATATATTTTATATAATAAAATATGTATATATTTTAAATTCTCTAGGGGATATAATACATATATTTTAAAATATATATATATATTTTTAAAATTCAGAACCCTTCTATTAGTTCCATAGAAATGATCCATATGCTATATTTAATCCTCAGTTTACGTAACACTAAAAATCAAAATTTGCCATCTCTGTTAAATGATCACAATAGAAATCCAGGTCCATCCTGTGATCATAAGTATATTTATTTGAAAGAGTGATTTTTAAATGTGATTCAGTTATATCAAGAACAATAATATTTTCATTCTGGGAACATAGTAAAATGTGTGAAAACCACCTAGGCTCCAAATACGTATTGTCATGTTCTACTCTGTCATGTTTATTCTCACAAATTCCATATTGCAGTACTTCTGCTGACCTCCTTGATATCAGACTTTCAAATACTCTAAATGTGAGGGATATGCACAAGTGCTGGGGGGAATGTAGAAAGTTCTCTTGACCAGATGCTTCATATGCATAATTAATCAAGACTCCACTGACATTGATCCAAAAGTATAAGCCAGCAGACATGGAGTCATAAAGAGATTCAGTGTCATCATAGATGTTAGAGAGAATATTTATCTTCATAGGAGACGCCAAGGTAAGCTCCAAGCTTCAAGGATTGTGAAGAACCCTTCTGATGAATCATATTGGGCTTGTTATTTACATAAGACTTAATGACAGAAATGACAGATACTAGCCAAGTGCACCTGTGAAAAGTACAAGGTTAACAGAACAGCTGAACTGAGAAAATACATCTGACAAACGGGAGAGCAGAAAGTATAGTTCATATTATTTGTCTTGCTCAAGACCACAGTTGCTATAATATCCTGTGGAAGTAAATTAAGTTATCTAGAAATAGGTTTTCAACAATTGTAATTTAAATGTTTTTTTATATTATGTGTCAGTTATTTTTGTTGTGTTAGGTTTTTAAAAAAAAAATCAACAAGATTGCAACTTTATCGTCACAAAATAAAGCACAAACAACAGGAGTTTGGAAACTAAAAATTTCCTTTCAAAACTGTACCATAATATGTGATTGTGTTTACTTTAGAACAAGTTAAATGGTATGGCTTAGTGGAACAAAGTGGCCATATCTTGTGAAGTGTCCTTGGATCTGTGTGGTTCGAGTTGATAACCACCACTCCTCAATTTTATATAATGCAGAATGATAATTTTGTTTGGAAAATAATAGGCGGTAGACAAATAGAGAAATAATTTCCACTTCAGCAACCTGCAGAGGAATCATGCAGCTTCACTTTAGAGCAGAAAATTCAGGCTGGAGGAACTGATATTCAAAGATGTGGTAATAGGATGTTTAAATATGTTAGCCCTGTGTTGTCCCTTCATCTATTTCATAAGCACTGCATAATGTTTGGTCTCCTGTGGGGCTGCCTAAGACAGTGGTTTTCATTGGGACAGGTCATAAATACTGTCCTGCTGCTCTCTGCTTTACTGGGGTTGAGGGTAATTGTGTGAAGCTTAAAAATATATTGGTAGCATGACCCCATGCCCCCGTGAGCTCAACATGAAAAGAAAGTCATGAACATAGAAAGTTTCCATTTTATTTGAGGGTCACAAAGGACAGAAAGAAACAACACAAAACCCCTTGGCATATCAGATGATCTAAAAAACAATTTCAAAGAGCTGTGCCAAGGCGGCGGTGACTGTGAGACACCAGAGAGCTAGTTCCCTTTTCCCTCTTCTGTATGGCTGATGAGCACATGCGAACAAACTCTGCTCCTTTCCATTTGCTCTGAGGTGTATTTTAATGAAAAGGTGGGCAGGAGGTTCCTCAAGTGGGCTCCTGTATTTTCCAAGTTAACCAGATCATCTTGTCATTTTCAAATAAAGTAATATTGGCATCACAGCCAAAATGACTTTAGCTGGTAAAGATAAGTGGAAGCAGAAAAGCTCAGTTTGACTTCTTTCACCTGAAGAGAGTTAGGTCAAGCAGGTGACTGGAATCAAAGACTCAGTTTCCCAAGACAACAGCTGTGAGCACATGGCTCTATGGCTCCCTTTTATATAATCCCAATATAATGACGTGCCTGATGCTAAAAGATGGGTCATAGAAATGGGGAACAAGTATGGCTACAAGAAAATTAAGATCAGTAACCTTCTTTAAAATAAGTGCCAGAAAATTGAACAGGTAAGAGTAGACACAAGAATAAGCGTTAACGATAAGTAGTGAAATAGTGTAGGAGCACCTGGGTGGCTCAGTGGGTTAAAGCCTCTGCCTTCGGCTTAGGTCATGATCTTAGGGTCCTGAGATCGAGCCCCGCATCGGGCTCTCTGCTCAGCAGGGAGCCTGCTTCCCCCTCTCTCTCTGCCTGCCTCTCTGCCTACTAGTGATCTCTCTCTCTGTCAAATAAAGAAATAAAATCTTTAAAAAAAAAATTAAAAAAAAAAGAAATAGTGTATATATTTGAAATAGACGACATTAGTCAAGGAAAACAGACCAATCACAAATGGAGAAAATGAGCAAGTATTTTCACAAATGAGCTGAGTCATGTTTACATGTGTAGTAGGTGTATTTACATTTCTGTTATGACATGGGATGGGATAAGAAGAGTATCCTAGATATCTTCTTTCCCATCATGTCTCCCATCTTGAAACCACACATTCAGTCTCTGATGCTTTAAGGACTTCAGAGACCATAATCTTCATTAAGTGGAATGCAGAATGAGTTAAAACAAGAACAAATAGTAATGCGAGTGTTCAGAAATAAGTCTGTCTGTAGACCTTAGGATAGGATTGAGAACATTGGGCAACTCCAAAGTAATTTTAACAGGCAATTTTCCTGAACATATATCATCATTTTAATACCATTAGAAAATATTAAGAATAACAAAGCATGAAATATTTTAAAAATAATTCCAAAATGTAATTTTATAACATTTTAATAACATTTAAAATATATATGTGACATTATGGAATATTTTTAAAACAACTTTATTATTACAATTCAGTGAAACTTCAATTTTATGTTTCTCTTTTCACTTAATAATATTTTTTGTAAGCATGTAATCTTTTATCTTATTTCACTGAGTGAATTGTTCAGAAGATCCAGAGTGGCAAAGACAATGTAAAATTAACCACTTTAATACTGATGTGTCCCAACTGTTTCCCTTAACATTTTGGGGGAACTACCTCTGACCTCAACTCACAAAAACGCTTTGTTGTTGCTGATGTAATTGGTTTCTGTAATGATGTCAGCAAATAAAGAGCTGCTTATTATTCAAAAAAATAATATTAGTCTTATTAAAAGGACTATCAAATCTCTTCTAATAAGTAGTAGTAGTATGCTTGCAGTATCAGTAAATACTACTGCACTATGTAGTTGAATGTGATACGGGTAATTTAGTGTGTATTAAAGAAATGAGAATGACATCTTTTTTTGACTCCTAGGCAAATCTGTTTATTCAGTGGTTACTACAGAACAAGTACTTCTACAAAGGTGAAACTTTAGCTACCAGTTTTTTATCTTTATTTTCTTTCTTTCTTTCTTTTTTTTTTTTTACATATAATGTATTATTTGCTTCAGGGGTACAGATCTGGGAATCATCAGGCTTACACAGTTCACAGCACTCCCCATAGCACATACCCTCCCCAATGTCCATCACCCAGCGACCCCATCCCTCCCCACCCACCCCCCAGCAACCCTCAGTTTGTTTCCTGAGATTAAGAGCGGAGTGGGGGAGCGCTGTGGGGGATAGGGAGGGAAAAAATGCAACAAGATGGGACTAGGGAGGGAGACAAACCATAGCTACCAGTTTTTATTACTTAAAAACAACAGTACTCTAAAACAGATGTTACTACGCAAAGTGGTCACTTATTTATGACTTTTGCTCATTCGTGCCAATGTTTCAGCTCTTTTTTATTTATTTATTTATTTATTTATTTATTTATTTAAAGATTTTATTTATTTATTTGACAGAGATCACAAGTAGGCAGAGAGGCAGGCAGAGAGGGGGAAGCAGGCTCCCTGCTGAGCAGAGAGCCCGATGCGGGGCTCGATCCCAGGACCCTGAGATCATGACCTGAGCTAAAGGCAGAGGCTTTAACCCACTGAGGCACCCAGGCGCCCCTCTTCTTTATTTTTTTGATTTAAGTATAGTTGGTGTCCAGTATTGTATTAGTTTCAGGTGTACAACACCGTGATTTGACAAGTCTCTGCATCACGCAGTTCTCACTCACCATGGTGGGTGTAGTCACCATCTGTCACCAGACAGAATTATTACAATCTCATTGACTGTATTCCCCATGCTGTACTTTTCATCCCTATGGCTTACTTATTTCATCGGTGGAACTTTGTACCTCTTAATCCCCTTCACCTATTTCACCCATCCCCCTAATTCCTTCAGCTCTGGTAACCACCAGTTTGTTCTATGTATTTGTAAGCCTGTTTCTTTGGGTTTTTAATTGGTTTGTTTTATTTTTTAGATTCCGCATATACATAAAATTATATGCTGTTTGTCTTTCTTTGTCTGACTTACTTCATTTAGCGTAATACCTCCTGGGTCCATCCATGTTGTCCAAATGGTATGATATTGTTTTTTATGGCATGATCTCATTTTTTTATGGCATGATCTCATTTTTTTTGGATTCCATTGTGTATATGTGTGATATTTATATATATCACATATTCTTTATTCATCTATCGATGGATCTTTAAGTTGTTTCCGTATCTTGTCAATTGTAGATAATGCTGCAGTAAGCATAGGGGTACAAATTTCTTTCTGAGTTAGTTTCTGTTTTCTTTGTGTGAATACCCAGCTGTGGAATTATTGGATTAGATGGTATTTCTACTCTTAATCTTCTGGGGTAACACCATGGTGTTTTCCATAGTGGCTGCACCAGTTTACATTTTCACCAACAGTGAGCACAAGGGATCCCTTTTCTCTAAATCCTTGCCAATACTTCATATTTCTTGGGAGTATAATTTTTATTTGAATCCAAAAACTTTTGATAATTTGATTAAATTTTATTTTGCCATTAAAGTTTTTTTCTTCCTTCTTTTCAGTTTGTTATTTATAGAAATGTAAAGGAACACATTTTATATTCATGTCAAATGCTAAATCATACAATATTGTAAGTTCATTTATATTTTTAAATATAAAGGTATATAGGATTATCCTCATATCTCTTTAATATGATCCAATGAGGAACAATATATATTTTCTAAGTCATTTGGAAATACATTTTAAGTCTATTTTTATATTTCAATGTTGGAAAATACTCTCAACACAAGTCTCTTTTTAATGGGTAAATATGTTTATTAATTTCACAATTGCCTTCATTTTAATGTTTATCTCTTAAATTTTTTAAGGATATCCTTTAAATTTTTAAATATTTAATTAAAAGATATGATATTGCACAATACTTAAATGTTGATATTTAAAGTTCATTGATTTAATTTAAAATAGATCACCAAAAACTACATAGCCAACAAAATTTTTTTTAATTTTTTAATTTAAATTCAGTTAATTAACATATAATGTATTATTGGTTTCAGAGGCACAGGCCTGTGATTCATCAGTCTTATATGATAAGATTGCTCATTACATCATATGCCCTCCTTAATGTCCATCAACCAGTTACTCCATCCTTCCACCCCCCTTCCCTCCAGCAACCCTCAGTTTGTTTCCTATGATTAAAAGTCTCTTATGGTTGTCTCTCTCTCTGATTTTGTCTAGTTTTATTTTTTCCTCTCTTCCCCTCTGATCATCTGTTTTGTTTCTTAAATTCCACATATCAGCGAGATCATATGATAATTGTCTTTCTCTGATTGACTTATTTCACTTAGCATAATACCTTCTAGTTCCATCCATGTCATTACAAAAGATTTCATTTTTTGATGGCTGAGTATGTTAAAATTTTACTTGCTTTATCTGTATAATGTTTATAAAATATTCATTTAGTACTTTATTTTTACAAAAGTACATCGTGATAACTAGTTTACAAGATAACTAAAAAATTTATTAACAAAAGTGTCGATTTTTCTGATATCTGGTATTTTGAAATATGAATTAAAAATAAGTATAATATATCTTTCTGGCATTCTGGCATCCTTGGATTTGCTAATTAAATACCAGTTGTGCCCATTATTTATGTGAAAAACAAAAGTATCTACATTTTCAGATCATTTTATAAGTGGTACTATGGGCGGATTGAGACTCATTGAGCTACATAGATGATAAGTGTTAGATTGATAGACCAATAAGCAACAGATAGGTAGACAGGCAGACAGATGGTGCTTTAAATGGTTAAGTTAACCAAGGGGCATTACTTCTCCTTTTATCAGCAATATACTTTCTTGTTCATTTATAGCTGAAAAATTTCCCCTAGACTAAAAGAAATTATCTTCTCACAAATTCAAGGGTCTAGAAAAATCATGGACCTACATAGGCCCTGAGAAATTGTACTTTGAGATTTCATGTGCCAGCATTTTCGTAGATACTTGGATATTTTTCTTTACTTTGCTAAAATAATGTGATATGCTTATCTATTTTGAAATAACCTATTACTTTTTAACAAGAAAGGAGTAGTATGTTAAGGAAAGCTATAGAGCTACTGAAGTAAAGAAAAAGAGAAAAAGGTATTTTCTGCAGGAAAGAGGAAAATTTCAATAAGTGGAGTACTTACATGAAGTGAAAAGAATGAGGAGGGATATAAATAATTTACAGAAGTCTGGGAAAGAAAAGGAGAAAGAAATTTAATCAACTACTTTTGGAGAAAAAGTGGGAGAGAGGGAGGAAGCTGGGGGAGAGAGGGAGGGAGGAAAGGGAAGGGAAGGGGGAAGGGGGGACAGGGAAGGAGAAAGAGACTGGGAGGGAGGGAGGAAGGAGGGAGAGAGAGAACAAGCCAATTAAAAGAGATTGGCAGTTCCAGAAGAGATGGCTTAGGCAGTCAAAACTATCCAAGAAAAAAATGAGAGCATGATAAAGATAATTGACTTTGTAGAATTGGAGTATAAAGAGCTTAGCTAATGGAGTCAGACAGTATGGGCCTTGCTATCACTTATCAGCTATGGGATTTGAGGCTCAGGTTTATAATCTGGAAAATGGGTGTAGTAGTAACAACCTCATAAATTTATCAAGAAGTAGTTTTGCTAGTACCTAAAAAGTGCCTAGCACTCCTATGCCTGGCACATATGAAGCGCTCAGGATGAGTAAGTTTTCCGCATGAAAAAATTAATATAGAATTTGTTGGCATTCCCTATCTACTGTACCCCAAAACAAAATATCTTGATTTATATCTTGATCTGGATTTTAGTGGCATATTAACAAGGATTACCAAATCCAATAATTATGACAGTATCAAGATAACACCCTAGTATAAATTGCCTCAGATATAGTAAAGACATAGCTACAGTTACTTTCACTTAACTAAGTAAGTAGGTTTAAACTTCCTAAAACCATAGTACCCCTGTGTTCAAGGAAAATGACAATATCTCGAAGTTTAATTCTAAAAGGGAATTTTACCGATATCTTTCATTTCCTAGCAATCGCGTGCCCATGTAAAATCCATTACATGTGTTAAGACATCTTTGATTAACCCTCCAGGGGATCTGTAACTGCTCAAAATGCCAACAAAAGCTGAAAGAAGAATCTAATAAACAGACCCGCACAATGTTGAGAGATTTAGAAATGCCATTTTCTCCACAATAGTGTGGAGAAAAATAATTTACAAATCTTTAGAAAAATTACCAAATGTGTTACAGTTTTATTTTTCTGTAGGCAAGTATATCTACGTACACCTATAGATAATAATAGTTTTTGTTTGTTTGCTGGTAACTACTTTATTGTGGTCACTGCATGCCGTGCTGTACTAAAATCTGAGAAGTTTGATTTTATAAAGGCTAATTTTGATAACAGCACTAACATTTGGTTTCTGGATTTCCTCTCAATCGGGAAATCTGTTAGGTGATGATCTCAAGAAGCTCTTGCTGGAAAATGGAAATGGAACAAGATCCTACTATAGAAATGACAGTGAAGGCCAGAAAAATAAGATGGAGGGAGTTACAAACACAGGCAGCCATGAACTAGGGGCAGAGAAAAGAGTGGAACAAAGAGCAGTTGTTATGTCTTCAGGGAAAGATGATGGCATAAAATTCTAAGCATTGCATCTAAGGTTTTTTTTGTATATATCATCCACTCTCTAAAAAGGGCAAACTTAGCTTAGCAAACATTTTCTTAACTATAAGAATATAAAATACAAGTGGGTAAGATTTTCCAAATTGTTCTGAAACTGAAGGTATTACGTGATTTAGAAGCCCAAAGGTTACTTCAGCTACCTCTAAATCCTGTATGAATATGAAGAAGAGACCCTACTGAGAATTGAGTTAATAGCTTCCTTGGCATTAATAACTTCTTCAGTTACATACCTTGTTTATCATTTATGGCCTTGATATATTGAATTAAAAGATTGTGACATCGATGAAGCAATCTGAGAAACAGAGCATATTTTTACATTGGCTTTTGGAAAATGATATTAGATGTCTTCCTTTAAAAAACACTGGTGCATATTGTACTAATAATTTCTCTGAATTATTTATTTGAATAATTGGCTGTACCATCATCCTTTTCAGACAACATGGATATGGTCATGGAAAACCATCTGAACATGAATTAAGCTGAATTTAAAATTCTTCATTTCTTAAATAATGTTAGGAAATATGGTGGCATAGTGGCTAAGAGCAGAGGTTCTTGAGCTAGACTCTGGATCGTATCTCAGCTCCATCACTTACTAGCAAGTGTCTACACTCCTTTGTATCACTTTCTTTCATCTGCATAATAGGAACTTTGCCATAGGGTTGTTGTGAGAATCAAAAGAGTTACACGGGTTCAGGGCTTGCCTGGCAATTGGTAAGTGCTCAGAGTGTTAGTCATCATTAACTTTTAGTTGATGTTGCCATCATGTCTGCTTTACAGTGTCAAATAACTAAGTAATGCCAAAATTATTTATTTAGTGTCCTCATTATAACTTCATTAAAAAATACCATCAAACATCAATTTAAAAATACATCTTTTTTTTTACTACTATGAAGTCAAAATTCATTTGTTGATATGATTACATGAATTTAACATTCTATGTGATGAATTTTCCCTCTGACCTCACACTCTGAAAGATTAACCATTCTTTTTCCCCCCCAAAAATCTCATCTGATATGCACATCATGACATTCTCTGTTGACTTTATGTGCTTTGTTTTGTAAATATTCCAAAGGAGAGCAAATAATGTCCACTGCTTTGTTTTGTGTTTTTTTTTTTTTCCAAAATCTTTAGGCAAGTATGCTTTGTAAGAGTAAATGTTTTCATCCAGTTTTTAACAGATTTTCTTGAGTTTTTACTTTCTTTTGTGAATAATTGCTTGGCTGCCTTAACTGTATCTACGAGATGTGATTAGGAAGTGTATGCCAAAAAACAAAGCAAAACAAAAACCAGAAAAAAAAGCAGCCCTTCCCAAATATGCCCTTTTAAAAGCAATGTAGCCCTGATTACGGGGTTAAATACTTCAATACTTCTCCCAAAATAAAGTATTAGCTATTTCCCTCAAAATAACAACAAAAATAAAAGTGGTGGTCATAGTAGTGGTGGTGGTGATGATGATGATGGTGACAGAAGCACCAGTTACTGGTTATGGAATATGTAGGCACTGTTATGGGTGTATTGCTCAAATTATCTTGATTCTTTCAAATATCCTGTATCTTATAAGGTAAGAAAGGTGAAAAGATGAAACTGTGATTCTAAATGGTTAACTTAAAACTGTGAAATTACATAGATACCAGGTTGATTAGGAACAGAATCAGTTTTCAAACCCAAAGTTATCTTCAATCCAGTGTGCTAAATGCATATTAGAAAATTAAGAAACATTGTAGCAATGTGGTTGGAAACAGTCTTTATAATTTGCATTACCTGGGTTTTAACTTAAGTCCCAGCTTTACTACTTTGTACTTTAAACTATAAATGGAAACATTATGATAGAAACCGTCAATGTTTATTATTTAGGATTTTTCTTT
Organism: Potos flavus; assembly: GCA_028534135.1. Lineage (NCBI taxonomy): Eukaryota > Metazoa > Chordata > Mammalia > Carnivora > Procyonidae > Potos > Potos flavus. The sequence continues at coordinate 48,148,803 of CM052897.1, read as the reverse complement.
TTGATTGTAAAGATAGCTACCCACATAGATTAAGTTTAGTTCAAGCAAGGAATTCATTAGAAGGCTTATTAAAAGGACCTCAAGGACAGAAGATAAACAAATGGCCAATAGGTAATAGATGCTCATTGTCACTAATCATTAGGGAAATACAAATCAAAATACAATGAGATTCTACCTTGAACCTATTGGGATGGCTACTAATAATATATATATATTACATATATAATATATTATATACATTTATTTTATATTATATATAATTAATAATACATATTATTATAATATATAATATATGTTATTTATATATATAGTAAATGTTGGCAAGGATGTGGAGAAATTGGATAATTTGATGCAGTTGGTGGAAATGCAAAATGATATAGCTACTTGGAAAACAGTATGGAGTTTCCTCAAAAAATAAAAAAATAGAATTATCATATGGATCAGCAATCCTGCATCTGGGTATATAGCTAAAAGAATTGAAAACAAGATCTTAAAAAGATACTTGCATACCCATGTTCATTGCAGCATTATTCACAATAGCTAAGAAGATGGAGGTAAACCAAATGTCCATCAGCAGAAGAATAAACAAAGAAAATGTGGTACATACATGTAATGGAAAGCTATAAGCATATAGAAAACAAATAGTGAAATGACAATAGTAACTTTTTTCTTATCAGTAATTACTCTAAATGTAAATGGATCAAACTCTCCAAGCAAAAGAAAGAGATAGAAGAGATTTAAAATAAAAACAAAAACATGATTCAACTATATGCTGTCTATAAGAGACTCATATTAAGTCTAAGAATATGGATAGTTTCAACATGAAAGAATAAAAGATAAGGTATTCCATGCAAATAATAATGAAAAAAGGCATAGATGCCTACACTAAGATCAAACAAAATAGACCTCATTGGGAGAGGTTGAAAAGAGAAAGATAGAGCTCCCTGGAAGGTGGGTATAAACTCTTACAGAAGAGGAAACAGAGGGGTAGAGACTTGGAGCTGGTTGTGCTGAAGCAGGTGCTTCATTCCTGTAACTTCTCTTTCTCCACTTAGCTTTCCACCTGCCCACATCTTCCTCTTACCAGTAGTCAACATGTGTTTGATGGGGATGGGGGTGGGTGGAGAAACTAATCTTGAGACCAAATAAAAATCTAAGTAAGATGGCAAATCTGTATGGGAGAAGAAACCTATATGCATGATAAAGGTGAATACAAATCTAAAAGGGAGCTGAGCTCTGTATTTCCTGAACACCCTGGCCCAACCTCTGGCATCACATTTTCACCACTTATACCTCTCAGGGAATCCGCAGCATATGTCCCTACCTCACACCCCCCCAGGCATCAATAGAAACTGAATGGACAAATTAAGTTACTTCAGAACAACTTCAAAGCAGCATCCTAGAATAGACATAAATATTCAAAGCCTAACTTATTTTTTATTCAAAAAGGAGAAACTTCTTTTGAAAGATATTACTAGCAAATAAAAACTCTTTTTTTTTTTTTTTTAAAGATTTTATTTATTTGACAGAGACACAGCGAGAGAGGGAACACAAGCATGGGAGGTGAGAGAGGGAGAAGCAGGCTTCCCGCTGAGCAGGGAGCCTGATGCGGGGCTGGATCCCAGGACCCTGGGATCATGACCCGAGCCGAAGGCAGATGCTTAACAACTGAGCCACCCAGGCAGCCCAGCAAATAAAAACTCTTGAGAGCACTATATGGCAACTGGAACTATTGCCCTTGTTATAGTACAAAAGACAAATACGATTCAAAGTGCCATCCAACTCTCAAACATCTACTTTGACTCTGATGATCCTAAAATATTAGACAGTTCCAGCGAATCCTTTATTCGACACTGAAGAAGCCATCATAATGGCCTGGTCTAAACCACAACAGGAGAGGATTAGGCTAAAACGGCAGAAGCTTGTTGGACTGTAACTGCCTAGTGAAGCAGCCTGATGTGTCTTTTGTTATTCGAAGAAAAGTCCAAAACTAAATAGGAAGAGAAGAACATCAGCTCAAAATCAAGCAAACATTGAGCCAAGCAAGCAGCCCATTTCAAAAGGATCTGTGACCTGGCCGTCACCCATAGAAGGCTGCAGGTGTGAGAGGGTGACAGAAATGCCCTGGCAGCTCCAGGGGGGTTGGTGCAGATCTCTTGTTTTAAAAGCACTCTAACCTCCTACGGTGACAGATTTCCAGTAATTTCTTCCCAGGTTCAGGGTTAAGATTGCCAAGATTCAAATATGACCTCAAAGGAGACAAGTTGCATGACCTTGAACAAGTCATTTACCTTATCTGCCTCAGTGTTCTCATATGTAAAATTGGGATAATGACCTCATTATGATTATTATGTGATAACACAATGCATGTAAAAAAATGATACATGCCATGTTGCCCTTGATAAATGTTAGCTATTACTATTTTAGTAATACTGAGGATGAGAGGTGAGGTGAAGAGCTAAGGTCAGTCATGCCAGGTAGGGCTTCATTAGTAGCTGTTTCATTTTTAGCCAATTTCCTAACTTTCCCTGAGCTTCAGTTTCCTTATAAAGTCAATGGGGGTTAATATCTACTTTTAAGAATTGTTGTAAATAATTGTGATAGTATTCATAGGCTCTTGACAGAGTATGGTTTAGTAAATGTTATTAAAAGTTTTAAAAAATAGGTTTACTTGTGTATTTTGGTTTTGTCTTTATGAAGGTATGTTTGTCAAGAAAGAAAAATAAAATATATTTTAATAGTAAAATGATTTGTAACTTCAAGATATTTAGACATCTGAATATTTAGAGTCTTAACCTAAGCCTTCTAAAATTGGTGGGCAGGTCTCCTATCCAAGTACTAACCAGGTGATGGGCATTAAAGAGGGCCATTGTTACGATGAACACTGTGTTGTATGTAGGTGATGAATCACTGAATTCTACTCCTGAAATAAATATTGCACATTATGTTAGCTAACTAGAATTAAATAAATTTTTTTAAAAAATTGCAAGAAAATAAAACTGGTGGGCAGGTGAGGGTGTTGACTAAAATGATTTTGCTAATTTGAAAGTAATATGTAAATGTTAGCTGTTAAAAAAGGTATTTACCCAGACCAATGTTTGTCAAATTTACTGTACATTAAATCCACTGGGGAGCTTTAAAAAAAATGCCAATGTGTGGGCCTTACCTTTCTCATCTCTCTGGATTCTGATTTTATGACTTCAGTGCATATTCTGGGATTTGATATTTCTGTTTTAACTCTCCAGGTGATTGATTTTTGAATCCAGGGTTATGAATTATTGGATTAGACATCAACCATTAGACAAATGTTGTGAGTATACATCAGAGTCACCTGGAAAGCAGGGTATTAAAACACATATTGTATGACCCCTCAGAGCATTCTGTTCACTAGGTCTGAGGTGGGGCCCAAGAAGTCATATTTCTAAAATGTTCCCAGCTGTGCTAACACTGGTTTGGGGACCATAATTTGAAAAGCACAGAACTGAGTCAGTAATGCTTAAATTTTTGAAAGTGATAGAACATTTAAAAAAATCATGAATGTTATTGACATTCCCTACTCCCCAAAATGTATATACATTCAAAATATTACTTACAGTTTTACAGATTTCACAGATTCACTGAAGGTCATATGTTGAACTTCTAGGAATGCAAACATTTGAAGTTATAACCTTTGATCCAAACAATTCTTGATATTATCATCTATTCTTTTAGCATAAAGATCTAATGTCATAATTATTCTTTGGGAAATAATGCATTTTATTGTGAGTCAAAAATTAAACATTTAGATTAACATTGACTAAATTATATTGAAAACTAATGTAACTTTTGAAATACACAAAATATTATCAAAATCTTGGATTAAAACTATCAGATGATAGTTTCATTTTTTACATATATATTTTGTCTATATTACTATGTGAATTAAGCTTAATCTTTTGATAAGTAAATTTATGATAACTATCTGGGGCTTTTCTTTAACCAAACCCTAAACACTTTATAGATACCCTTAAAGCATTCAATTTTATATTCGAATATTTTATTTACTTTTGATTTAATAACATTTGTTGAGAATTTGTTAGTTGAAGGTACTCTACTTGGTCCTGGGATATCACAGTTAATTAAAAATAGACATTGTTGTGGTGAGCGCTATGTATCGTGTAAGATTGATGAATCACCCACCGGTACCCCTGAAACAAATAATACATTATCTGTTAACAATAATAAAAAACGTAAATAAAAAACAGACCTTATTCTGGTCATCAGGGAACTTAATTTGTAATGATTTCTGACATAAAATGGCTTTTTGCATCTCCATACTCTTGTCACTCTTGTCAGTGTGTTTTTAAACCTGTGCCATTAGCATAAACTTAGTCTCTTAAAGAATGGTTTAAAAAAAAAAAAACAAAAAAACCTGCCTATTACTATGTATTTTGATGTTAGTGGTAAATAAATTTTGAACAAGTTAGTAACAGATGGTAACTGTTCAATACATAAGGCACACATGATACAAATAGAGATCATAAATGCTTGCAATATATTTTGGACACCAGTGCTTTATGAATGCTATGTTGAATTCTATGCTGAGAAAATATATTTTATTTTATGAATTCTAATTTATAGTTATCGAAATATATTCAATAGTGGCATTGCGAATACGATATGGTAATAGATTTCAAGATAATTTGATATATATAGAGTCTCAGTTCCGGGTTTTTGTATGTTCAGCAAAATGTAATTGCATAGTTAAAGAAGTACACCTGCTGAGGTAGTTTTAATTACATAGCCATGTTTTGCATGTTACTGCCATAGTAACTTGAGCTTGATAAATTTTGCTTTGTTCATTTAGTTTTTAATTTCTAACAGTGCCTTAGTTCCAGTATTACAAATCATTGTTGCCTGCTGTATTCATAGTCTTTTTTTTATATTAAAATTTTTTTATGAAGTATAGTTGACACATAATGTTACATTAATTTCAAGTGTACAATGTGGTGGTTTGACATTATATGTATATGTTTTTAACTTTAGGAGGCACAAAGGGCTCATTTCATATCAGCTTCATATGTTGTCTTAGTTGAACTTGATTGAGTCCTTCAAAGGCAAACTGAAGATTGTAATAAGCATTATCAGAAATGCTGATATTAGGTTAAAGTCTTTGTTTTCATTTTAGTCATTGCTGCTCTCCTATTGTTATATAAAATGGATTGACAATTTACTTTCTGCACCTGGAAGAATGCCTAGAATATAGTAGGGTCACACATTTTTATTTAAATTTTTAAAATTTTTATTTAAAATTATTTAAAAATCAAGACGATTTTTATTTATTAGGATATAGAGTGGATGAATGAGGGCATACTTTAAGGACAAATAAAAATTAAAAATGAAGCTTGGGTGCCTGGGTGGCTCAGTGGGTTAAAGCCTCTGCCTTCGGATCAGGTCATGGTCTCGGGGTCCTGGGATTGAGCCCGGGATCGGGCTCTCTATTCAGCGGGGAGCCTGCTTCCCCCTCTCTCTCTGCCTGCCTCTCTGCCTACTTGTGATCTCTCTCCGCTGTCAAATAAATAAATAAAGTCTTTAAAAAAAATTAAAAATGAAACTTAAGAGATTTTCCTCCCCTCCATTTCCTCAGAGCTTTTTGCCTTAGAAAACTTGTATTTTCTCATCTCTTTGAAATGTATAGTAACCCTTTTGAAAACTAGACAGACCTTTTGTCAGGTGGACTTTTGTCAGCTTCATAACCCCAGCATAACTTTCTCAAAGACCCAAGTGCGAGTGTCATGTCCTTGAAATGTAAGTGTCATGAAAGATAGTGCCCCTGACTCTGTTTCTGGGACAGGGGAGGAGCTCCACTTCAGTGGGCACCTTTCTTCAAGTTGCAAAACCACTTCTTGTCTTAATGATAAAGAAGTTTGCTTCTCCTCTGCATGAAGCCAATTAGGTATACAGTTGGTTACCCCAATTACCGGGTAAATTTAGAAAGAAGCATGTGTGACAAATGATGCTGTCAATTCCTCTTACTTGAGGATTAGTTATTGTTTCTCTTGAAGGCATGTGGGTTATGTTAGTGGGTTATGTATCCTTGGCTCTATAAATATATAAGATTTCTTTGTGTCTTTGCAGTCTCTTAACAGATCACCTGTGATTGTGCCTCATACTCTGGCTTAACGCATATTCAGTAATAAAGGTGTTTTGTTTCTCTACTACCTTTATAGAAAGGGTTTCTGGGTTGGGAGAAGATTTTTAGTTATTTTTGTCAATTTTTAGTAGAAGCAGGTGTATCACCCTTGATATTTATAACCTAAAGGTTATAGAAAAAAGTCCTATTCACAACACGTCTGATACTTCAATGAGCTGAAGACCATGATGTGGGCCTTCTTGATTAAGATGACAGTTAAACTCCTGCACACAACACAGAAGAATTTCCCATAACCAAGAACTTGATTCACATATTGATCAATAGCAGGCTACTTTAAGACATACATTAATTCCAGATTCTCTGGTCAATGTGTTAAAACCTTAACTTTGTGATTTCCCTACAGCACTTTTTTGAACTAGATGAACTGTGTTGGCAAACCAAAATAAAGTAAAATAAAATAAAATGACAAATACAATTGAAAGGACTCCTGGGAACATCCTTCCAGCCATCTTTCAAACATTGCCACTTCACTATCTGAGTTCCAATTAATCCAGAATTTTTGGTGGTTTAGGTACATGCTTCATGTTCCCACCTTTGTACTTTAGCACATTCTCTCTCCTCAACTGGTTGTCCTTTCGCCTCCAGATGTTAAAGTAATATCCATCGATATTTATACCTTTATTACAAAATGTATTTATCTGTTCATGTGTGCATGTCCTTCATATTCACTATGATACTACCAGTTCTTGTGGGAAGAGACAATGATAGGTTTCCCTTTGTCTCCTTCAGGAAACAAGAGGGGAACAATGGAATGGAATACTTTTGCAGTGATGGCCACATGCATTTTATGTAAGTAATGCCTCAGATGATACCACTTCACATTTTTCTAACTCCAGATGTGAGAAAAAATCATAATGCTATAATTGTTTTTATTTTATATATGCATATTCGGATGTACAAACCATTTCTTAACAGAGTTGTGGATTACCTTGCAAATTTTCTCCTATTATACCTCAGAACTTTATAGTAGGGAGTGACATAGTTTCACTTATTATGATTAGCATCATGCTTTTTCACTGAGATCATGACAGATCTAATACAAAAGCCAAAACAGCAATTCTGTTGAAATTTCTATAAACTATAAAGATCACTTTTTAATATAAGTCAAATGAAAAGTGGAAAACTACGGTTTTGTCTACCAGACACTGGAAACAAGTGGGAGGAGCTATAATATCATATTTTATTGATTGGTAGGAGTTTATTTTGTTAATAACTATACCCTTTTTGATGATTTTAAACAATAAAAGTCAATAATTAATGTATAAAGATACTCCAAAAGCTTTTTCAGAGTGTAGAGGCCTCTGTTATTAAGAGAAATTTTCAAACTGTTGAATGAGAAAATTTCTGAAAATAATGCCTAAAACTGAGTGTCTTTCAGATATTTGTCCAAGAATGTGGTATTTAGGCTTACACCACTAGCAAAAAATACCATAAACCTTTTTTGAAAACCTCCGTATTTTCAATAGATAGAAAAGAAGGATAAATGAAGTAGTTTAATAGCAAATGAGAAACTATATTTTAATAAACCATTGAAAATATGAGAAATCAACATGTTAGGGCTAAAAGTGTTTTTATTTTCCAAAAAGGATTGGAAGGTTTCTGGGGAAACGTAGTAACCTAAGTAGACACATAAATATTTGATTTTCCACTCTGCTCCCACCCCAGAATCATCCTCCAAAGGAAATGACCTACTAAATTTTAAAATAGGAGAAACTCTGCACTAGCTATGGAAATTGACAGGGATATCAAAATAATATAACTTCAATAATGTTTTGGTAGATAGAAAAGCAGAAAAGACTAGATTAAGCCTGAAACCTCTGGGTTGCATTCTTTTTGCTAGAATTCATTTCTGAGGATCCTAGACCAGCAAACTATACTTCATGTTATAGTGAGCAAGGACTAGAGGCTGAATTGGTCTGTGAGTTCCATTTAAAACTACTTCTAGGCTTTGAAAAGTAATATAATCGGAGGGTGATATTGGCAGTAAAGCATAACTGCCAAAAGCAAAAGCTCTTATATGCTTAAGTCAGGTGGTTAAGTTTTACTTGCAACCAACAGAGTTCTATCTGATGGGGTCAGTTCTACTAGTCAGATGTCCAAGAGCAATGAAGAAAGGAAGTGGCCGTGATGCTGTAGATCAAAAGATGTCATTGATAAAGGAAAAGGAAATACAGCTCTCCATTGACAAGAAGATTCGAATTGATGTTCAGTAATATTAGATAGGAAATTTTCATAGCAGTTTTAACAGTGTAGATAAGTCAGATCTATTTTTGACTTATGTCAAAACTGTCAATGTGGGAGATTCAACTAAAAAATGATTATAAAGAGTAAGAGAGTGTAATAAGATCACATAATAAAATGTACAAAAATATATAGCTTTGATAAATACATAGTAACTAATGATAATTTTCCCAGCTTTGTTGAGATATAATTGACATATGACATTGTGTAAGTTTAAGGTGTACAATGTGATAATCTGAAATATATATATATATATATTTTGAAAAATGATTACAATAGAACTAATTAACCCCTCTCTCCCTTGACATAATTATCATTTATTTTTGGAGTGAAAGTGTCTAATATCTACTCTGTTAGCAACCTTTAAGTTTATGATACAGTATTGTTAACTGTATCACCATATTGTACATTAGAGCCCCAGAACTCATTCTTTTTATAACTGGAACTTTGTAACCTTTGACTGACATCCTCTCATTTCCCACAGCCCTGGCTTGTACAAACTACCGTTCTTCCTATTTCTATGAATCTGGCTTTTTTAGACACTACATAAGTGAGAGCATACACTATTTGTCTTTCTATGTCTGATTTATTTCATTTAAGATAATGCCCCGAAGGTCATCTCTGTTGCCACAAATGTCAGGCTTTCTTGTGGCTGAGTAATATTCCATTGTATATGTGTATGCATCTGTCTGTCTATCTGTCTATCCATCCATCCATCCATCCATCCATCCATCCATCCGTCTACCTATCTATTCATCCCTAGATGGACACTTAGGCTATTTCCATTATCTTGGCTATTGTGAACAATGTTGCAATGAACATGGCTGGTGCAGATATCTTTTTAACATAATGAATTCATTTCCCTTCAGTATATTCCCAGAAGTGGGGTAGTTAATTAAATGGTAGTTCTACTTGTAATTTCTTGAGGAACTTTCACCTCCATACTATATTCTAGAGTGGCTGCACCAATTTACATTCCTATCGACAGTGCAGAAGGGTTCTCTTTCCTCCACCTCCTCTGCAACACTTATCTCTTGTCTTTTTGATGATAAGCATTCTAACAGGTGTAAAGTAATATCTTGTGGTCTTGGTTTATGTTTCCCTGATGATTAGTGATGCGGAGCATCTTTTCTTCTATCTGTTGGCCATTTGTATGTCGTCTCTGGAAAAATGTCTGTTCATTTCCTCTGCCCATTTTTTAACTGATTGTTTGCTTTTTGCTCTCGAGTTGTATAAATTCCTTATATATTTTGGATATTAACTTCCTGTCAGATAGGTGGTTGGCGGATATTTTCTCCCATTCCTTAGGTTGCCTCTCATATACAGTCAAACATAGTTGACAAGGGAGCCGAGATTACTCAGTGAGGAAAGAATAGTCTTTCAATAAATGATAAAGGATAGACTGAATAATTACATGCAAAGGATTGAAATTAAACCCCTGTCTTATACCACTCACAAAAAATGACTCAAAATGGATTCAAGACTTAAAGATAAGAACCTGAAACCATAAAATTCCTAGAGTGGGAAAACCAGGGAAAAGCCTTCTCGACATTGGTCTTGGCAAGGGCTTTTCTGATTGTGATACCAAAAACAAAAGGAACTAAAGCAAAAACAGCCAGGTGGGACTACATCAAACTAAAGAGCTCCTGCACAGCAAAAGACACGACCAACTAGATAATTTAATGAAAAAAAATTCCAAGAAATGGGTTAAGACCGATATAAAGTTCTTAGCAAATGATCATAATAAAAGGGAAGATGAATAAATGGAAACACCATAATTTCATGACATGGCATGAAATGGCCATAACATGGGGTAACACCCAATAATATCCACAAACTTTGGAAATAGTCTTGTTGCAGAACCTGGACAGGATCGCCTAATGGAAAAAACCAAGCGGCACTCGGAGATCTTGGAGGATAGGAGGTTTATTTAATGCTGTCAGGCTCAGAGAAGAGTGTTCTCCTAAGGTCTGAGCCCCAAGCACAAACAAAGAGGGTAGTTTATACACTTTTACTTCCTTGTCTGTGGCACTTTTGTGCAAGCAGCAGGCGGGGCAGGAGGGAAAACCCGGAATGGCCCTGGGGCCAGGACTGGGATTCCCCTGCTGGATTGGGCGGCCACCTTAGAACACAGATTTCCCTCATCAATCTTTTTTTTATTTATTAAATAAAGCATAAGGTGAAAAGTATCAATTATCCAAGGGGCCCAAAAAATAGATGGTAGTGGTTAAAAAATATAAGGTTTCATAGGGAAATAAAGTGCTTATCTCCAGCAACATTAATGAATATTAGTATATATGTGAAACTATAAAAGCCACACTCTGTAATCATAGTGATACAAACTTAGGCATACAGTGAAAAATTCCTTCCCACCCACTCCCCTTCATCTGTCGGTTCCATTAATAGAGGTTTAGCTTCCACATACATTCCCACACATTAAAAATCAATGGGAAAATATTTTAGCTAGCAATCTAATTGACCTCGATTTAGTCCAAGTATGTCAGGAAAAGGAAACAACTTGTCATTGGCAGACTTCACTATGAATAACTCTTTCAAATTTGAACCAACTGAACTGTAAACTCAAAATTCTAGAGTTGAAACGAATGTAATTTTTAAAATGTGGGTTTTTTTTCCCACTCTGGAACACTCTCAGGTTTTCATAATTAACCATATTTTAACGAAAATAATTTTCAATTTAATATGGGTTAGGCATGGCTATTTTGATCACATAAATAATAAATATCCTTTAGGGGCGCCTGGGTGGCTCCGTGGGTTAAAGACTCTGCCTTTGGCTCAGGTCATGATCTCAGGGTCCTGGGATCGAGCCCCGCATTGGGCTCTCTGCTCAGCGGGGAGCCTGCTTCCCCTTCTCTCTCTGCCTGCCTCTCTGCCTACTTGTGATCTCGTTCTCTCTGTCAAATAAATAAATAAAATCTTTAAAAAAATAATTAATATCCTTTAAAAAATCCTTAGTATCTCATTTCTGGATCCCACTAAGTTTTGTATTTTAAGAGATCAAATTGGAATTAAATACAGTAATCGTATGACCAACCTGAGAAGAAATGAATGTTTATGGCACCTTATGCCAATGAAACAGCATTGAAGTTTCAGTCAATAAGTAACAATAATTCAGATTACTTAACATATATATATATATATATATATTCTATAAAATAGTATGTGAAATAAATGAAACTTTATTTTTAGCAACTGTTGTATGTACATGGGGCTCATTCATCTTTTTTTCCCAATAAACACCTGATTTGATCAGTTTAGATGTATCTAGACAGAAATTATGACACAAACTGATTTAAACAGTAAGGACTATTTCTTATCTCACATAATACAGAACCTGAGGTAAGGTTAGTACAAGATGGGTTTATTTGAGGACTCAAAGACACTGTTGAAAACCTAAGTTTTGTCATGAATGGTCGGATGGACTTTCATCCTCACAGAGTATGGACGTTTTTCACAAGATGGACACAACATTATTCTAAGGAAGCTGTTTCATTCTGTATGTCTGATTTTAGGTGTGAGTGAATTATTCACCAAATACCTCCCATCCATCATAGAATTTTCTCATGAATTATTAGTCACCTTTAAACATAATTCAATTCAGAAGCTAATTCAAGATTAGAATTTAGCTTTTGTGAGGGAATATAGTCAACTTCATCTCAACTGAGTTTCTATTAAAAAAGAAGAAGAAAATATTTAAATAAAAAGTAGTATGTCTTCACCTAGGGCAATTCATAACATTTTCAATATAATATCCATTATTAATATCATATCAAAAATCATTAACTTTAATTTCCTCTGAAGAATTAAAGAAATTAAAAGAATTCTGACATGGGAGCCAAAAGATTTCATCTAGGATCTGCCATTCTTCAGTCATATAACCTTTGATAAGTTTTTAATCTTCTTGAAACTTGATTTACATATTTGCAAAACGAGAATAGAATTAATAGCCTTGTATACCCTATAGATACTGAGGATAGAACAAATAATGTATTTCAATGCACTTTATAAATTATAATGTGTTGTATAAACCAGAATTATAATTATTATTTAAGCTTTACTCATATCGACGTATCAGTTTTCATTCCCAGTGGAGAAACTAGTTGGCAATGGAAAGTTAATGAAAAGTAGGCTATTCAACAGGATGTATTCAGGCAGTAGAAAATCATAGAAATTTTCTTCTTTGCACTTGGCCAGTTGCATTGATTTCAGGCCTTGCATGTTTATCATATAAGCATGCTTAGCAATAGTTGTTTTTGCTGTTTGTGGTTGTTGCCAGTAAATACACAGACACAGATGGAAGAAGAGCAAAAGTACAAAAATGTGTAAGCATTGTGCTATGTGCATTCTGTGTCCATTAAGAGGATGGATACCCTAACTTCAGAGAAATTGTATAGTATGGCGAAAGAGATAACTGTGGACACATTATGAAGCCATAAGAGTATAGAAGTTAAGCACATGGAGTCAGAAAGATTTGGATTCATGTCTCAACTGTGGCAAAAACTGTCTTTTTTACTTTGGGCAATGTATTTCGTATTTCTAAGCTTCAAGAATCTTTTTATTTTTTATTTTATTTATTTATTTATTTTTTAAATTTTATTTATTTATTTGTCAGAGAGAGAGCACAAGCAGGCAGAGAGGCAGGCAGAGGCAGAGGGAGAAGCAGGCTCCCTGCCGAGCAAGGAGCCCAATGCGGAACTTGATCCTAGGACCCTGGGATCATGACCCGAGCCGAAGGCAGCTGCTTAACCAACTGAGCCACCCAGGCGTCCTAAGAATCTTTTTAATATACCACATGCTGTTCCCAGATTTGATTCTTTATTCTTTATTCAAAATTAAGAAACTGACATATTAATATGATGAACTAGCTTGGGTAGAGACACTATAATATATGACTTGTCAAGCGATGAGTTGCTTACAAGATTCTATATGAGTTTATGGCACTTTGGGAAAAGAAGAACATAAAATCTGGAGGAAATGTCTCTCAGCATGGGTTTTCTAGCTCTTCTATAATAAATAAAATTATCTATTAAAGAGCAAATAAATGCTAAGTACTATCAGTATAAAACCTAAATAGTTTGACCAAATCAAATATAATACAGACGTATCAATCCAAATATGTTTTAGCTTTCCTTTCATTCTCTGTCTACGCAATGGAAAATATATGTTCACTTTTTATAGTACCTACACAAAATCTAATCATATCATCTGCTGTAGGCTTTTTAAAGCATCATTAAGTAGAAAGCTGAGATAAGAACCATTTAATGTTACTCTAGCCCTGATTCTTGATTGTATTAAAAAGTGTCTTTGAGGGGTACTTGGGTGACTCAGTTGGTAAAGCATCTGCCTTTGGCTTAGGTCATGATCCCAGGGACCTGGAATGGAGCCCTACACAGGGCTCTCTGCTCAGCAGGGGAGCCTGCTTCTCCTCTCCTCCCTGTGCTCATGCTATCTCTGTTGCTCTTTCTCTCTGTCAAATAAATAAATAAAATCTTAAAAGAAAAAAGTGTTTGTGGAAAGAACTGGTCAGACTGGCTCATTTGAACTTGTCAGCAATAAAGGCAATTTAAAATTGCTATCACAGTAATGCCCTATTGAAATTATTTCAGTGTGGCTCAACTCTATTTCAGTCCTTAAGAGCAAATCATAGCATTCCAGTTGTTCTCTCTTTAAAATTGTTGTATATCAAGCTAACAAAAGGTCTTGATTAGAATAATCAGCATTATCAACCATCTTCAACTTTTGGTTCTAGGAACTGCAGGATTTCTTATGCTCATCACTTTTAACATGTGTATGTTAAATGAAGGGCTGTTTATTTTAGGTGTTATTTCCTTCCTTTTCTCTCCTTTGTCCAGTAGTATATTACCCTATAGAATGTTTTTTGAAGTTTCCTTTTAAAGGATTCTCTAACGTATTTCAGATCTGAGGTAAATATTTTGTGAATCAAGGGGAAATACCATCTTATATGGTTAAGATAAATTCCAATGGATTTAAAAAAAAAAAAAGACACACAAGGATGTTTCCTTTGTACTTTGATATAAGAAAAAAAATCCCAGGAAACAATTTTCATTACCTGAAATCTTGACTCAAAAAAATTCCAACTTTTTTATGAATATTTTATTCAAAACCTGTTCTTTCTTCCATCGTGTTTGCAGGAAGCTCATGGTATAGTTGAGGTAAAGACTACTGAGCATAAAATTGATGACTGCAGGGACACCTGGGTGGCTCAGTTGGTTAAGCACCTGCCTTCGGCTCAGGTCATGATCCCAGGGTCCTGGGATCGAGTCCTGAATCGGGCTCCTTGCTCAGCGGAGAGTCTGCTTCTTCCTCTGCCTGCCACTCCTCCTGCTTGTGCTCTCTCTCTTTCTCTCTCTCTGTCAAATAAATAAATAAAATCTTGAAAAAAAAAAATGGATGACAGCAAAGACCTCTGGGCATAATATTTGTGGGTTCACATTTTGATATCCATTCTGTTCTTTAAATCACCAACTAATAATAAACATAATTGTTATCATTTAAGAGTAAAACCAGAAAAAAATACTGCAGACAAAGAAAAAATAGGGACTTTACCACCATCACACTTTCTCTGAAATTTAAAAATTCTCAAGAACTAATTTTACCAAGACAAAAATGAGGCCCTGAGCAAGAAATAGTTTATGGTATTTTGGAAAGTTTAATTGACTTCCTATTAAAATATAAAATATGTGACTTATAAAAGACAAAATTGAAACTCTAAACAATAATAACAAGTAAAATTTTCACTGGGTAGCTAAAATGGGACAAGATGTGTATTTGTCAGGAAGTGAATAGAAATACTAAATAATTTCAGACTTTGTTAGATAATCTATATTTTTTTTGAGAATTTGGTTTACTTTTTCACTATATAATTCTTTTATGTAATTTTTTTTTTGTCCCAAATACTTTTATTTTTTCAGTGTTACAAGATTCATTGTTTATGTATCACACTCAGTGCTCCATGCAATACGTGCCCTCCTCAATACCCACCACCAGGCTC
Source organism: Potos flavus (assembly GCA_028534135.1). Classification (NCBI taxonomy): domain Eukaryota; kingdom Metazoa; phylum Chordata; class Mammalia; order Carnivora; family Procyonidae; genus Potos; species Potos flavus. The sequence continues at coordinate 48,133,339 of CM052897.1, read as the reverse complement.
GCACATCCCCCTACCCCTCTCCCCTCCAAAACCCTCAGTCCCTTGCTCTGAGTTCAGTCTCTCGTGGTTCTTCACCCCTCCAATTTCCTCCAATTCATCCCTCCCTTCACTCTCACAATGTCCTCCATGTTTTTCCTTATGCTCCACACATAATGTTTTAATAAAATTATATACATTTAAAGTGTACAACATGTTTTGATATATATGTGCATAGTGAAATGATTAGTACAATCAAGCTAACATATCCATCTTCTTTCATAGTTACCTATTTTTCTCTTTTTTTTCTCTCTGTGTCTTTTTGTGTGTGTCTGTGGTGAGAGCACCTGAGATCTACTCTATTAGCAAATTTCCAGTATATAATACAGTATTATTAATTATAGTCGTTATGCCTTACATCAGATCTCCAGAACTTATTTGTTTTACATATCTGAAACTTTGTACCCTTAACCATTATATTTCAAATATATATATATATATATATATATATGTGTGTGTATATGTATATATATGAAAAATATAACTATAATACCTAGCTTCCGTATCATCACAGTATAGAAGGGAGAAAATCTGAAACTTTACAAACCCATCAACAAACAGGAAAGGGCAAGAAAGTAAAGCAAATTGTGATAATCAGAAAGCACAAAATAACATTTATGGGATAAATCAAAATGTATGGGTAGAAACAAAAATATAAATACATTAAACTCACTTATAAAAAGAGCCCCAGATTAAATTAAAGAAACAAGTAAAACAAATAAACAAATAGGCAGGGAAAAAAAGCAGAAACAGAAAGAAATATAGATATATGCCTGTAACATAAGGTACACAACATAACACTACATAAGAAATTTGAAAATAAAGAGGTAACAGAAACTGTGCAAGGCAAATGACTAGTCTTAAGAACCCGGTATAGCAAAGTAACATTGGATTAAATGGAATTTAAGAAAAACAGCATTAATAATCAGGAACCATAGATAAATGGCTGTAAGAAGAGAAAACTTAGACCAGATGATACATGCTGTGTGTTTAAGTAAACATCAAAAATGGTTATTGAGACAAAGTTCAGTTTCAAGGAACTGATAGGCAATGAAAGAGGCTCCTATGTTGACAGCCAATTTAAAGACAGTAGGGTAAGGGCACCTGGGTGGCTCAGTGGGTTAAGCCTCTGCCTTCAGCTCAGGTCATGATCTCAGGGTCCTGGGATCGAGCCCTGCATGGGGCTCTCTGCTCAGCAGGGAGCCTGCTTCCCCCTCTCCCTCTGCCTGCCTCTCTGCCTACTCGTGATCTTTTTCTCTCTGTTAAATAAAGAAATAAAATCTTTTTAAAAAAAAATAAAGGCAGTAGGGTAAATATCGCAACAGGCTTTCCAGGGAGTGTAGAGTGGTACCCAGCTCATTCTTGTGGGAGGGGTCAAGAAGGTTCTTGAGTGCAGTATGTTTTATTTTATTTTTTTATTTTTATTTTTTAAAGATTTTATTTATTTATTTGACAGAGAGAGAGAGAGTCACCAGTAGGCAGAGAGGCAGGCAGAGAGAGGAGGAAGCAGGCTCCCCACTGAGTGGAGAGCCCGACGTGGGGCTCCATCCCAGGACCCTGAGATCATGACCTGAGCCGAAGGCAGAGGCTTTAACCCACTGAGCCACCCAGGTGCCCCGAATGCAGTGTTTTAACAGAGGCACAGAAAACTAACAAAATTCTTTCTGAACGAGAGAAGAGTGTTTCACGCAGAAAGAGCAACCTTGATAGAGGTTTGCAAGTGGAAGAAAGCATGAGACACCCGGGTCCCTGAACTCACAGTACAGCTTCTACTCCAGATGGTGGAGGCTGAGATGGGGGTGGATGACAAGGAGTCAAGGAAGGAAACTTGGTGGGCAAGCAAGCCCAGTTATGTTGAATTTGGACTTTTTCTGAGAAAATAAATTGAAAATAGTTATGTAGGAAGAACATATCTGCACTGTACTCTAGGAAGAATTCTCTGGTTCTGGAGTGGAGAATAGGAACTGGACAGCAAGAAGAAAGCAGCAGAGTTGTATAATAACCATGTAAGGGTTGAAGAGGAGAGGATCTAAATGAACCTAATAATTCTGCATATTCCATTTGAAAATAAAGTTCAGGAAAACATTAATCTCAATTTCTCATGGCAATAAGAACAGAAAGTTTACACTTACTCTTAATTTCAAGGGTTCCAAGTTCTTATCACTTGCATAATCGTATAATTGTCTCTAAGAAAGCACTTTCTCATTCATAGAGATGCTTGACACTTTTCTTTTTGATAAGATTTGGTTATGTCTAAGATATCTTGGCATGTTTTTCACCTCCCTGATTTGTTAATATATGAAAAATTAGGGCAACATCCACCTACTGAGCATACTAGTCAGAGTGTAATGCATAATGAAAGTAGAAATAGATATTTATAAAAATCATTGCAATCTTGCAAATACTGGTGCACATTAGTACTTAGGAAAAACCCTGCTAGTAACTTTTGTATCATGGAAATTATATATGTGTGTACGTGTGTGGTATATATATTTATATTATATAGTACATATAATATATAGTATATATAATATATGGTTCATATACATGGTATATATAGTGTATACATTATATACAGTATATATTATATATAGTATATATATGCAGGAATAATATAGTGAAATATGGTGGTAAGTTCTGAATAGTGGATTTTCATAATCTATTATTTCATTGTGTAAGCTTTATTGAATGAATGTCAGTATATATTATTATAAAATAGCATAACTGAGAAAAGACACTCGTAAACAGAACAGTATTTCTAGAATAAGACTAAATCAATATTGACATTGAGATCACAAGATATTAATAATGAAGAAGCATGTCAAAGATAGCAAAATAAATAATTCAGAGGACTCAAAGATAATTTTTCTACCAGTTCCCAACCAGAAAAATTGCATTTAATTGCCATTTAACAACCAGTACAATTTAAGACCTAATCTTAGAAACATCTCTGTCTTAGGAAGTGAAGACCAAGTATTTTAGAAAATACATTCTAAAAAATACAGAGAAAAAATAATATAGAAAGCAACATCTGAAGTACTTTCACTTTGCTCCATTTTCACTGTCATTTCCCTATAAGGGGGTAACATCTCTCACTCAGACAGACACCTGCAACAGCTTTCTCAATTAAGTGGTTCTACCACTACCCCAAGGATAAAATCTGTATTGCTTAGAACTATTTGAAGGCCTTCCATAATGTTTTGTCTGCTTAAAAAAAAAAAAAAAAAAATCTCCATTTCACTTTTGCCTTTTCTTTTCTGTTAGTATTTTTGATGGTTTTATTGAGGTATAATTGATAGGCATAAACTGTCTATATTTAAAGTGAACAATTGTCAGTTCCGAGATATGTATACTACTTTGAAATCATAACCATAGTAAAGACAATGAAGAAATCTGTCATTTCCAAAAAGTTTCCTTGTTCCTGTCCCTATCACCCTTCCTCATTCTCCATCTTTATGAAGCTGCTATAGATTAAAATGTTAAATATCTGTTGCTATAGATTAGTTTGCAGTGTTTAGAATTTTAATAAATGGAGTCATATAGTATGTACAATTTTTGATCTTGTTTCTTTTACTTCGACTAATTATCTTAAGATTCACATATGAGGTTGAATCTAGCAATGATTTGTTTACTTTTATTGCTGAGGACTATTCTATTTATGAAAGTAACATATTTATTCATTCACCTATTTGTTTTTTCCCCAAGTTTTGGCTATTATGAGTAAAGCTTCTGTAAATATTTGTTTAAATATTGTTGTGTAGATAGGCGTTTTCATTTATCTTGAGTAAATACCTGGTAGAGAAATGGCTGTATCATATGGTAGATGCCTTTTTAACGTTTTAAGAAATTGTTAAACTGTTTTCAAAATTGTTGTACCATTTTATGTTCCAACCAATCATCACTTCAGTTGCTTCCCATACATTTCCCAGACACTTCAGCCAAAAATACCAAGTAGACAGTAAGTGTTTTGTTTTTTTTTCTATAACTCAACTGAAACTTTTGGTTTCAGTAACCTCTTATTATAGGAGAAGTTCATATATTCATTTTTAGGGAAACAGTGAAATTAGTAGTTATCCAATATTTTGATCGCATTTAAAATAAATCAATTCCAAAATCATTCTCAGCAAATGCAGTGAGCTACCTCTTCCCTCAGAATGTATTTGAGCTTCCAACGGGTCTTGCATATGGGAGGATACCTATTGGGCAGACAGCGCAAGTCGGGATCTGGTGTATCTCTTATTCTGCTATCTGATGGTGTATAATTTTCCTCCTAATGATTTGCATTTGACCTTTATGACATAATCATTGGCATTCATCCCTGCTAGCATATGCCGAAGTAGGCGATATCTTGACATCTCTAGGTGACAGATTTTTTTCTTGTCCCAACCCCAGGCTTCTTGATGAACTGCGGTCTCCTCTTAGCCACTTTCTTACTGAAATAGGGGACTCGTGGATATTTAGCAGTAATCCTTGTGCCAGAGCAGTGAGAAATCCTTTAGGACCATTTCCTTAAATTTTTCACCTCACCAATGCTACTCTGCTATTCAGAAGCTTTGACGAGTAGGAGGCTTCTTTACTGTATTATGGTCTCCTTGAGCTACACTCTGAAAAGCCAAGTACAGGCGCGTTCACTGTATTAAGATCCCTCCAAATATAGGAGTCCCTTTCACATCTCACTGGAATGAATCTAGCAAAAGGGAGCCCATTATAAGGGTACTCTATTACTCTTTTTTTTTCCTACTCATTTTCCTCCTTCTAGCTTGTTGACTTTATCTTTCTTAGTACAAGAAAATTATCCTTTATGCCATTTCCTCAAATTTATTATGGTAAAGTTTATACTAGGCCTTCAGGATTACTTTGCCATAATTTAAATATTTTTTTGTTTTTCTTAATTTCTATAGTTTCTTACCTACCTTGTGGTAATTAAATGCCATCTTTCAAAAAAAATCTTTGACTCCATTGGTAAGTGTTATATGCTCAAAGACTAAAAATAAGTATCCATTATTAATATTTCAAAATATTCCACTACAGTTCTTTGTTTGTTTTTTTTTTTTTGAATTTTATTTATTTACTTGACAGAGAGAGAGAGACAGTGAATACGGGTACAAGCAAGGGGGAGGGGAAGGGGCAGAGGGAGAGGCAGAAGCAGACTCCCCGCTGAGCAGGGAGCCCAACGTGGGACTCGATCCCAGGACCCTGGGATCACGACCTGAGCTGAAATCAGACACCCAAGCTACCCAGGCGCCCCTCCACTACAGTTCTAATGATGGTATATATTTTGGCCTATGCCCTCAGGAAGCCAGACCCAGTTATCTGCTCTAAATTATTTTCCTAGGTTGAAAAATCATTAACGCAAAGCAGTACATTACTCTGTGGCTGATTGCCAGTGGTGTCCCCCTTTTTTGCATACCTACTGCAAACACAACGAATATGTTACTATAAGGGCCTAGCCTCCATCCTGTTGAAAGAACTTTGTGGAATTTGTGTGATGACACGTGAGCAAATGTGTTTGCCTGTGCCACAGCCCTCAGGAACTGGCATGTTGGCTGAAATCTCCTGCCATGTGCTTTTCCTCCCCACACCTCTGTTTATGTTTGGAAATGATGCTGGTACCCAAGCTCCTCTGAGACTGGGAAAACCTCTCGGCCCCTCTCTGCTTCTGGAGTTTCCTCCAGCTTAATAGAGTTTCTACATTCCTTGCAGGAAGTTCTTCACTGTGAAGTTTTTGGTTTTGCTACAAACAAAACAGAAAGAAGGAGGCTCCCACTCCTTCCAGCAGGTGCCTTAATCCTTTCTGGGGTAAGCAGTGTTCTTTGCAGCCTGGCTTTGGAGTCAGGTCTCTGCCAGTATATCAGTCTGCTCTCTCACATTCTAAGTGACCTGTGCTTGTTTTGTCCCGAGTTCTGAGAGATGTTATTTGAGACAAAGTTTGACATGAAGTGCTTCAGCTACTCTTAACATTTGCTCTGAATCCCCTGCCTTCAGCTTATCACCCTGTACCTATCCTTCCAGATTCACTCTTATTATTGTCCAGGGCATTTTCAAAATCAACAGTGGTTTCTAAGACTCCGTCTTATCTCTGCACAACTCTTCTCCACAGGATAACAACTCTTTCCTCCAGATAACTTGACTTTGTAATTCTACTCTAGCCTGACCCTGGTGTAGATACACCTGCATGTCCTTCTTCGAATCGTGGATGCAAACCACCTATAATGGGCACGTAGCCCACACACGGTCCTCACAAGCCAGCCATTTAACAAACAATAGCACAAACAAACCTAAATTTCTGTTTTCCGAAACTCAGTTTCTAGCTCTTGATTACATGTGGTTTCTGTTCGATAGCAGAAAACTAATGATCTAGCTATTTTCAAGTACTCAGTCAAATTATTTTAGATATCACTTCAGGCTTAACTAATAAGGTGACAAGAAATTTTACCTATAATTATCAGAAATCACTTGTTTCCAGTTAGTACCATTGATGGGTGAATTATGGAAAACTTACATGTGAGCAGTTTCACATCCGTTACCTTATTTAATATTTATTAATTCCAGTGAGGTAGGCACAAAGGCCATTATAGAGATAAAGAAACTGAAATTTAGAGAAGTAAATTATGTGCTTTGTGGTTACCCACTGAATTAGTGGTACAACCAAGAGGTCTTTTAGCTGACTGAGCCCAGGTAACCCTTTTTCCCTTCCGAATCTAGTTATTATAATTTTGCTGAGATATGTTTGATCCTGCCACTTCTGGAAATTAGGAGGATTTTATATCTACTGGTTGGGGAACTTGAATTCTAGTCTTGAGCAACTTGTCTAACTGCCCTGTGCCTCCATTCCTGTTTTAGAAGATAAACTGTCAGGAAAGCAATTATTTCAGTTGCCTTCCAACTCAGCATTCCAAGAGCCTGTCTACTTTAGCAAAAGAAAAGCATCAGCAAATGAGATCAGAATATGAGGTCATTCTGTTTTCTATGTTTGTCTAAGAATATGAACAAATTGTATTCTGAGGAAGATGAACAAAAATGAAAGGGTAACTATTAAGAAGGGATAAAAGAAATACAACTGCCGTATATAGTTTAAATTTGTAAATAGAAAGGGCATCTGAGTGGCTCAGTCAGTTAAGCATCTGACTTGGTTTCTGCTGAGGTCATGATCTCATGGGTCCTGAGATGAAGTCCACCCCTCCACTCCACGTTCAGCAGGGAGTCTGCGTGAAGATTCTCTCCCTCTGCCCCTTACACACACTTGCCCAGTGTGTGCATGCACATGCTTTCTCTCTCTCAAAATAAATAAATCTTTAAAAAGAAATTTACAAATAGAAGGATACTGTGAAAGTTAAATGAAAAAGGGTCGGAAAGAATGTTGTTCATTATTTCAAAACCAGGAAAGAAAAAGGGAACCACATGAGTGGTTCTGTTGGTAGAGTAAAATTTCAGTTTTTTAATTGTGGGAAAGGAAATGAGCTGAAAATACAAAGGCTTTAAATTTGGGAAGAGGTGAAAGGCAGAGAAGAAATGTGGGAAAATATCAGCAGTGGTGATCAGGAAACAAAAAGGGACAGAAATCAGAAGCTTAAGAAAACCAGGCAAATTGTTATGGGCATGATCTTAGTATTTTAGGAAAATGAGCAAGGCAACAACTTGCATAAACCATATACCATTAAGAATAAGGACGACCTAGATGACAAATATACTTTTTAAAAGTAAGCTCTTTATCAGCGAAGGATTCTTTACAGGCAGAGATGAAAGGCTATGCATAAAATAGACAACGTGGGTCTACATTTTATTTCTTTTAATTTTTTAAATTTTTTTAAAGATTTTTTTTCCCCAAATAGTTTTATTTTATTTTTTCAGTGTTACAAGATTCATTGTTCATGTACCACCCCCAGTGCTCCATGCAATACGTGCCCTCCTCAATACCCACCACCAGGCTCGCCCAACCCCCCACCCTCTCCCCTCCAAAACCCTCAGTCTGTTGCTCAGAGTTCACAGTCTCTCATGGTTAATCGCCCCTCCGATTTCCTCCAACTCACCCATCCCTTCCCTCTCACAACGTCCTCCATGTTTTTCCTTATGGTCCACATGTAAGTGAGACCATATGATAATTGACTCTCTCCGCTTCACTTATTTCACTCAGCATAATCTCTTCCAGTTCAGTCCATGTTGAAACAAAAGTTGGGTATTCATCCTTTCTGATGGAGGCATAATATTCCATTGTATATATGGACTATATCTTCTTTATTCATTTGTCTGTTGAAGGGCATCTTGGCTCTTTCCACAGTTTGGTGATTGTGGCCATTGCTGCTATCAACATTGGGGTACATGTGGCCCTTCTTTGTATTGCATCTGCATCTTTGGGGTAAATACCCAGTAGTGCAATTGCAGGGTCAAAGGGCAGCTCTATTTTTAATTTCTTCAAGAATCTCCACACTGTTTTTCCAAAGTGGCTGCACCAACTTGCATTCCTACCAACAGTGTAAGTTCCCCTTTCTCCACATCCTCTCCAACATTTGTTGTTTACTGTCTTGTTGATTTTGATTTTTGATTTATTTATTTGACAGAGAGAGAGAGAGATCACAAGTAGGCAGAGAGGCAGGCAGAGAGAGAAGGGGAAGCAGGCTCCCCGCTTAGCAGAGAGCCCGATGTGGGGCTCGATCCCAGGACACTGAGATCATGACCTGAGCTGAAGGCAGAGGCTCAACCCACTGAGCCACCCAGAAACCCCATGGGTCTACATTTAAATTCGAAAATGATTCAATAAGAATCACTGAGTCCTAATATTGTTTGCTTAGAGTCCTCATTTGTTTATTGCATGCTATGAGAATCTCAAAGGAAAACAAATCTTCGACAAGGAAAAGTACTGTCTAGTTTTTATGATTATATATAAGACATAGTTAACTAAAAGTTATATTGACTCTTGATTTCTTTCTGTCAAGAGCATGATAGAAAATAAATAGGACAATTACAATAGGAAGAATATGAAACTATTTTCTCATGGAAAACAGAATATCTAGGATACTGAACTGTAGAGTTTGTTGGCCTTCTCCTAAGCATTCAGTTGTGTGTAGTATTCCCTGATAAAGATTTAGCACAAAAGCTCAAAGCATGTAATACTTAGAATGACAAAATATTTTTTTATTTATTCATTTTTATTTTTTAAAGATTTTATTTATTTATTTGAAAGAGAGAGAAAGCATGAACAAGGTGAATGGCAGAGGGAGAGGGAGAAGCAGACTCCTTGCTGAGCAGGGAGCCAAACATGGGGTTTGATCCCAGGACCCTGGGATCATGACCTGAGTCGAAGGCAGCACCTTAACTGACTGAGCCACCCAGGTGCCCCATTTGTTTTAATTTTTAAAAATTTCCCTTTAAGTTTCATCTTTGACCTATAGATTACTTAAAAGTATTTTTTAATGATCCTTTTTGGGATAAAGTTTTCTCTAAATCTTAATGTTCTTTCTGTCATGATTATAGAACAAATTACTAAAATTATTAAGAGTTTGTTCTATAATCATGACAGAACATAACTTTTTTAAATTTTTTGAGACTTGTATTTTGGCCAACGTATCATTGAAAATGCCCTATGCACATGAAAATGATGTATATTCTGCACTTGTTCGGTATGTTTTCCTCTAAATATCAGTTATGTCAGGTGGTTTATTGTGTTCTTCACATCTTCCTTTTCTTTCCTCTTTCTTTGGTTGTTACATCAATTGCTCTTAAATGGATGTTAAAATCTAAAACTGTGACTGTGGAATTGTCTCTCTCAGTTTCATTCTATAACTATTTGCTTCCTGTGATTGAAGCTCTATGTTTAGGTGCATAAAAACTTTGAGTAAAGTGTTTTTCCTTTAAGTTGTCCTCTTCATCATTATGTAATTTCTCTCATTATCTCTGGTAGTTATTTTTCTTCTGATGTCTATTTTGTCTGATGTTAATATAGTTCTTCCCATTTACTATTTGCCATGTATTTCTTTTTTGCATTTAAGTTCAAGCTAGCTTGTCATTCTATGTAAGGTACTTCTCCAACCCAACTGTCCATTGACATTAGAATAAATATTATATTATAGAGCAGTGAAAAGATTATTAGAAACAAACATGTTAAGTGTGTGGATAAAACAAATAATTCATATAATTAAAATTTGAAAAAATATTTGCAGTGCTCTCTTCAGCAGCACATATACTGAAAAAATATTTAGAAGCGTAGTGATCATATTCTTACCATTTTAGTATCATCATCATTTGAAAACACACTCAGTATTAGATTTCTGTTATTAACTTTCAGAAGAATTTGACTAAGTTTTCTAATTAAACTGTGTGTCATTAACAAAGGCATTCCTAGTACAGACTATCATTCCTATTCTGCATGATTGGTAAGGTTCCACCACTGCTGTCCAATAGAACATTTTATATTGATGGAAATGGTCTGTAACTGTGTTGCTCAATATGATAGTTATTAGTCTGTTGACGATTAAACTATTGAGTGCTTCAAATATGGCTAGCATGACCAAGGAAGCAAACACTTAATTTTAATAAATGCTAATGAATTTAATTTAAAATTGTCACATTTAATTTGGCTAATGTGGAAACTATTGTGGAAGTCCTATTTCCCTAACTCAGGATTTTATACTATGCTTTGAGACTTGTATTTCTTTTGTGCTTTCACTCTGTTCATCTTAGCATCTCTAAACATCAACCCTCGAACTTGCATTAACCAACAACAAATCTTTGAGTAATTTTAGCCATGGATTATTACCTATAGCATCTGTCAGATAAGATCCTTACTCTACCTCCAGTTCCCCTAGAATGTTCTTATGAGGGTCTGAGGATGGGGTAAGAGAAAGATCCAAATAAAACAAAACAAAACCACACACAGAGGACATGTCACAAATTCGGAAATCCTGTGACTGTCAGATAACCACACATATCACAGAACTCGTGAATGGAATGCAGAATGGGAAGAACTGAGACTGCCACCAGAAGTGAAAACATGAGTACTTTGATTTTTTTCCTCACATTTCAGCTCCATTTCTAAGTCTAAATAGTTTATAGTATTTATTTTATTAGCATACTACATTTCTAGAATATTGAAACACAAATGACTTTCAGGTATTTGTTATCATATAAACACAAATATATATTCCATCCACAAGTAAATTTCTTAGCTAACAGCAGCTCAATGTGAAACTATGATTTAAACTCATTAACTTCTTAGTTTGAGGTTCCCAAACCTTGCTGATTATAAAGTCATCTAAGGAACTTGTTATAAAATAAGTCTTAAGTGGTATGTCATAAACCAAAAAAAATCAGTTAATTTATAATATTTATAATAATAGTGATAATTACAAAGGATAGAAAATTGGCAAAATCAAATACTATCGGTTCAGAAAATGGTTTAAATATTTTTTAACATAACAGATTATATACTTTATTATATTTGGAAAATAATGATGTGATCAAGATGAAGAGGCACTTCCAACATTACACAACTGATTGTCACACTCGGGTTCATGTGTTCCAACATGCTGGATGACTTAAGGAGACCATCTCGATATTGAAAGTAATTATTGCCCCCAATACTACATTTTAGTCTCTTCTTACAAGTTATTGATTATACCAGATCACATTGCCTGTATTGTTTTGAGTTTACCGTTTCATGTAGTCCACATAAAACACCGCAATAAAATTGGCTTTTGCTTATTAAATAAGTGGATATATACGTTTAGGCTGAACATATTAGCAATTGCATTTACGTATTTATAAAAGTAACATAGAAACTCCAGTTATTTATTATTTCAAACACTTTTCAGAAGATATTTGGTAATATAGGAAAGAAATCTTGAGACAGAGAATGATAGAAAGTGTGCATTCTATTCCATACAGTATTCATAATAGAATTCGATTTCCCTCCAGTTTTTCCCATATAATTTTTTGGACATAAAGCAATTATTTCTATTATAGGAGAAGCTTCTGGTAACTTTCTTTTTTCCCGCTGCATAAGGATTTATGGGGATTATAAAATTCTCAAACAAATCAAGTATATGGTCAGGCTTTTTATCTCTTGACTGACAGCAAAAATGAGAAGAATTTTTAGCAGCAGAATTCCATGCTCTTGTAGCAGTTCCTATATAGTCAGTGTTGTTGTATATGCACCAAAATTCAAATAGCTTTCATTAGTAAGGAAAAGTTTGCCCCACTTATTTGATCCACTGAGTGAAAAGGAAGAGAAAGGATAGTGAGAAAAAGAGAATATAAGATAAACTAAAAATATTTTCAAGAAAAAACAACACGTTTTTCGGCATCAGAATAGAATTGTGTGCTGTGATATGCCCCAAATTCTTATATTCATGGTGTGAATATGTTAGAAATATATACTTACTACCAAAGACTGTATTCGTCTATTACCCATCTAACATGAACAATTTATTCAGCTGCACAATAGGAGCAAAAAAAAAGTTGTTTCTCAAAGTGCTAACATTTTTTGGATGGAGATCTCAAGAAAAATACTATTTTCAATAACTACCCATCTAAGCATAAGAATTTTGCTATTATACCCAGATGATCACATATAAAGAAAAAATCTGATGATACAAGCTAAAAATTACCTCAAAGTGATGATAGATGTCTTTATATTTTTATCATAGTTGAACTTAAACTAATCCACTGTGTTAACAATGTTGTTTAATTTTTATTTTTAACTAATTTATTCTCTTTGAAAAGGTTGTACAATCACGGTGAAAACAAGACCTTACTTTTTTTTATTACTGTATCTAGTTGCTAAGTGATTTTAATAATTTCTTTTTATTAACACATAATGTATTATTTGCCCCAGGGTACATGTCTGTGAATCGTCAGGCTTACACATTTCACAACACTTACCCTCCCCAATGTCCATAACCCAGCCACCCTATCCCTATCTGCCCCTACTCCCCAGCCACCCTCAGTTTGTTTCATGAGTTTAGGAGTCTCTTATGGTTTGTCTCCTTCCTGATCCCCTCTTGTTTCATTTCCCTCCCCCACCCCCTACAATCCCCTGCCCTGCCTCTCAAATTCTTCATATCAGAGAGATCATATAATAATTGTCTTTCTCCGATTGACTTATTTTGCTTAGCGTAATACCCTCCAGTTCCATCCATGTCGTTGCAAATGACAAGATTTCATTTCTCTTGATGGCTCCATAGTATTCTATTGTATATATATATACCACATCTTCTTTATCCATTCATCTGTTGATGGACATCTAGGTTCTTTCCATAGTTTGGCTACTGTGGACATTGCTGCTATAAACATTCAGGTACATGTGCCTCTTTGGATCACTACATTTGTATCTTTAGGGTAAATACCCAGTAGTGCGATTACTGGGTCGTAGGGTAGCTCTATTTCAACTTTTTGAGGAACCTCCACACTGTTTTCCAGAGTGGCTGCACCAGCTTGCATTCCCACCAACAGTGTAGGAGGGTTCCCCTTTGTCCACATCCTCGCCAACATCTGTCGTTTCCTGACCTGCTAATTTTAGCCATTCTGATTGGTGTGAGGTGGTATCTCACAGTGGTTTTGATTTGTATTTCTCTGATGCCAAGTGATGTTGAGCACTTTTTCATGTGTCTGTTGGCCATTTGAATGTCCTCTTTGCAGAAATGTCTGTTCATATCTTCTTCCCATTTCTTGATGGAATTATTTGTTC
>CM052897.1:48031455-48119122 GCA_028534135.1 Potos flavus | reverse complement strand
AGTTTTCTGAGTACAGATTCTTTACCTCTTTGGTTAAGTTTATTCCTAGATATCTTATGGTTTTGGGTGCAATTGTAAATGGGATCGATTCCTTAATTTCTCTTTCTTCTGTCTTGCTGTTGGTGTATAGAAATGCAACTGATTTCTGTGCATTGATTTTATATCCTGACACTTTACTGAATTCTTGGATGAGTTCTAGCAGTCTTGGGGTGGAGTCTTTTGGGTTTTCCATGTAAAGTATCATATCATCTGCAAAGAGTGAGAGTTTGACTTCTTCTTTGCCAGTTTGGATGCCTTTTATTTCTTTTTGTCGTGTGATTGCTGAGGCTAGGACTTCTAGTACTATGTTGAATAGCAGTGGAGATAGTGGACATCCCATGATGTGTTATTCTTGATATGATTTCTACTGGGCAAAAAAAAAAATAAAGAGGCAAATTGCTGAAAAAATATTTTTAAAATTTGTTAATGACAAATGCTTATATGTATGTTTTAAAGATTTTATTTATTTATTTGACAGAGAGATGGCACAAGTAGGCAGAGTGGCAGGCAGAGGGAGAGGGAAAAGCAGGCTTCCTGCTGAGCAGGGAGCCTGACATGGGGCTCGATCCCAGAACCCTGGGATCATGACCTGAGCAGAAGGCAGCTGCTTAACCAACTGAGTCACCCAGGCACCCCCAAATGTTAATATATTAAGTATGCTTAGAAAATCTCTGGAAGAATACACTTGAAATATTAATAGTGGTTACATCTGTGTAATTTGGTTAGCAATTGGGGAGATGGATTTGGGGCAGTTTCACTTCCTAAAATATACCTTTCTATTCTGAATTTATTTTAATGAGCGTGTACTACTTTAAGATTGAAATAACTGGATAATGATATTATATAAATCTCTTACCTTCTAAAAATATGAAAATAAAACATAATCAGTGGTACATATGGCCCAAAATAAGCACAACAGTATCCCCATGGCCAAGTGAGATCCAGATACAAGCCACCCATCCCCAATATAGAGCTTACATTCAGAAAATGGAGTCTGGCATCCAGTGTCTCTTTGGCCCCATTTCGATTTGTAACAGAATATTTCTTGCCAAACAAATTCCGATGTTATCGGTCTTACAAACCACTGCTCAGGGCTTTCCTTCTTGTTACTTAGTATGGCAATTTCATAAAACCACATATGAGTTTCTGAAATTGCCGTTAGCTTCCAGACAGTGGGAGCTCAGGTGACATTTTCCTCCCTTGTCTCCTGGTCTGTCCTTTAATGCTGGATCTTGCTTCCCTGGAGGACCCTCATAGACCTATCTTCTCTTTCTTAGGAACTTAAATTGATTGACCGCATGTCATCAGCCTCTCAACCCATACCATGTTTCACCATTCTTATCTGTAGAATTTAGTATCCACAAGGAGGACACGGATTTTGAGTGTTTGGTATCACAGCAAAATGGTATTTCCCACCACCTTTTTACCAAGCAGAAACCTCATGATTTCTACATTAAAAGAAGTAGGTTCCTCCCGCAAGGGATAGTCAGAGGCTAGGACTTGGACCACATAAAAAAGAAAGGTTTCCAGAAGAGTGTTTTGCTTTTCTTTGCCTTTGAGTTCTGGAAGATTTAAATTTATAAGATCTTTCAGTCTTATAATTTTTTTTTTCAGTAGCGATGTAAACCAGGCTGTCAGTGCCACACAATCTATAGACACATCAAGAGACAAAGAGTAGGCACTGAAAATATAAAAGTTCATGTGCTCTCGTGTATTTATTAAAGGACATAACATTGAATCCATCACTAGATGATCAAGAAATAGTGTGGCTACATATATAATTTACCTTTCAAAAGGAAATTTTAGAGTGAATGAGTCTATTAGTAATTATTACAAGGCAACAGGCATAAATGGGGACTCTTCCAAGCAAAAGAGAACATGAAGTCACCCTACCAAAAGAACAGCATAGCCTGCTAGGCTGATCTTGGTATTAGGGTTAAGCAGACCTGTGTTTGAATTCCAGTTCCCAAGTTTTATGATAAAACGTTTACACGAGCATCAAAGGCCTCTTTTATCAAACTGGCTTAATACAGACACCTTGAAAGTGTGGGAATATAATATTAAGATATCACACAGAAAGCACACAGTTCACTGCAGGTATTCAAAATAGTAGGGCATGTTCCTATATTAATAGCCCTCTACAAAGAATAAAGCTCTTGCTGTTTGCTGACCTCCCTGCATTTAAAGTTATTACCTTCAGCAAGTTAGGTTATTATCATACTTTTCAACCACAGTGCTTTTTTTGCCAGAAGAAAATAGACTAAGATATTCAAAATATTCAAAGAAATTAAATGTGAGCCAAGAATTTTGTATTCATGGAGACAGATTCTCAAGTATAGAAGGTATAGATAAACTATTATCAACATGTAGAAACTCAGAAAATATTGTTCCTCCAAGAACTTCCTGAGGAATCTACCAGAGAGCAAGCTTTATGCAGCCAAATGAGTAGACAGATATTGGCACAAAGACTTGTGATGAGCATTAGACATATAGCTACTTGGAGAACTAAAATTAAAAGATTGAAAAAGGGAAAGCAGAGTGTATAGTGGCTAGTATGCACACAGAATGGATTATGTTTGTGGTGGTATTATTTTAATGCTATTCTGCGACTATTGTGATCACAAGATAAGATAAAGTAAATGAATGGTTATTCCAAATTTACACCTTCTAGGCCCTGGAGAGTGATGATTCTTGATTTGGAAGAAAGAAGACACATGTATTATATAAAAGAGGGTAAATAATAGATGACCTATTAGAGAGTTCAAGTTGGAAGAGTCATTCTGAGATCATGAAGTAGTTTATCATGTATATATGATATATCTTTGTCTGTATTTACTAGCTCTGTCCACCAAAGAGGGCTAGAAGCAATGACCAGCCAGGTAGCAGTGAGCATCCCTCATGCACAGATTGTGTTCGTAAAATAGTGTACAAATAAACAAAACAGGCCTTCTTGGGAAAACATCCTCTCGTAGGCCTAGGTCAGGAAAGGCACAAGATGAGCCTGGAACATCTTATTATATCAAATTTCAAGGAAGTTATCAAAGCTCAGGTCAGGTCAGAAGGACTCAAGTCAGTCTGAATACACTCCTCCTTCCCAAAGATGAGAAGATTGGAACTTCTTCCAGGGAACGTAAGCTATGAAACCTAACAAATATGCTCGAATCATGTGCGAGTACATAAAACTAATTGAGGGAGGATGGAAGATGATGGGGAAACAATTCTTTATCTTGAAAACTGATAAACGAAGGGAAAGAATCAAGAATGTATTTTACATTTCCTATGTGAACTTAATTACTAGACAACCTAATAATAGATAATAGATAAATATAGATAAAGGTAATAGATAATAAATAATAGATAAAGAGAAATTATTGAATTAAATATTTTTCAGTCTCTAGTAGCTCAGGTACAATTTACAGGTAAATTGTAAAGAAACAAAAGAACGAAGGCATTAAAAAAATAAAGAATTCTTTTAAAATGAGCAAGACCAAATTGTAGGGTCGAGAATGCAGTCTTGGGTGATAAAAGTATAAAGAAATGCAAAGAAATGATTAGTATGCAAGTCAGGCAGTGTCTACTTTTGTGGGATACAAAGGGTTGTAATCAGGATGGGGCATATGGAAGAGTTTCTGGGCTGAGACTGACAAGAGTTCAGTTATTTGGCCTGTGAGGTTATAAGGGCATAATAATCTGTATAATAACTTAGACATTTTTGGTGAGGTTTTAGCATCTGTATTTTATCTTAAAATACAAAAGAGGAAAATACTCACATGTCCCACTACCAGAGATTTTAATTTCATTGATGGGGCATTGTGAGAGATTGTCCTTTACACCTTCTTTAGTCATTAGATGTATATTAAAGGTATCTTAGGAGGAAAATTACATGATCATATTTGTTTTATTTTTTTTAGTCTATTTACATTTAATATAAAATTCATATATTTATATATCAGAGGGTTTATTTCCTCCTTTTATATATGTAAACTCTTGTGAACTTTTTTAATTTTATTTTTTCGGTGTTCCAAGATTCATTGTTTATGCACCACACCCAGTGCTCCATGCAATACATTCCCCCCTTATTACCCACCACCAGGCTCCCCCATCCCCTCACCCCCCTCCCTTCCAAAACCCTCAGTTTGTTTCTCAGAGTCCACAGTCTCTCATGGTTCATCTCCCCCTCCGATTTCCCCCAATTCACTTTTCCTTTCCTTCCCCTAATGTCCTCCATGTTATTCCTTATGCTCCACAAGTAAGTGAAACCATATGATAATTGACTTTCTCTGCTTGACTTATTTCACTCAGCATAATCTCCTCCAGTCCCATCCATGTTGACACAAAAGTTGGGTATTCATCTTTTCTGATGGAGGTGTGATATTCCATTGTATATATGGACCATATCTTCTTTATCCATTTGTCTATTAAAGAACAACCATTCTAGTGTCACTGATTCTTTTGCATCAACAATTTAACCCAGAATTTCCTCAAAGTCATCTCCAGTATTTGTGGTCTTGCAAAACTAAAGCCAAGTCCGTTTTTTTCTTTCTAAAAAATTTTTCATATATTTAAAAAATATGCAAACATGCATTTTATATATATCTATAATAATACAAAATTTACACTGTGCGTACTATTGAATATTAATATAGTATATCATTATATATTCTCTGCTCCAAACCTTTTCTTACGTAAACTCTCTCCCACAATAACCCAGCTCTCAAATTTCTTCAGAGTTTCTAGTGTCCCTTCATTGTAAAAGCTTTGCTGTTAACTAAAAAATTTTTTCTTCTTTACCCTGCTTGTAACATAAAATCTTCAGTACTCTATTTAAGGTTTGCCAGGTTGTATATTTTGCAAATGATCTAGGCCCCTTGGTTCCCTTTTTTTCAGCGTTCTTGTTCTTATTTATTGGCCTTTCCTTTTTTTATTTAGAATTTCCTCCAGAGGATAGTTCAGGAAAGAGAAATTAGTCAGCATCCAAATCAAACCAGTCCATGCCTATTACAGTTTGTATTAAAAAGTCTGGGAAAACACAGAGTAGATCAAAATTTCTGCATTTCTGGCTATAAATAACCAAGCCTTCTCTAAACTGATGATGCTAACATTTCACTCTTGGAGGAGCCTTTGATTTTAGTTTTTTTAGTAGATGTTGTAATAGTTTTGCATTTTTCTAATAGTTTCAAAGACATGGTACCTATTAAAGACGCTCTAAAACCCAGGCACTTAGGGGGACACCTGGGTGGCTCAGTCAGTTAAGCGTCTGCCTTGGGCTCAGAGTCATGATCCCAGGGTCCTGGGATCGAGTTCTGAATCAGGCTTCCTGCTCAGTGGGGAGCCGGCTATCCCTCTGCCTCCCACTACCCCCCTGCTTGTGCTCTCTCTCTCTCTGACACATAAATAAATAAAATCCTTAAATAAATAATAAAATAAAATAAAAATAAATAAAACCCAGGCACTTGATTTGGTACCCTGGCCTGACTAATCCAGTCCCCACCATTTTGCATAATTGAGAGTTAATTTGCCTTTCAACACTAATAAAACAACAGTTTTGTGTCCTAAGTGTAAATGTTTTTAATCAAATATTTATTATCCTTTTATTTCTATTACAGTAAAATTATGATTCAAACCACTCCGCTCTAGCATTAAAAGACTTGTTTAATTTTTCGATTTTTCTAAAACTATTGCTACCAACAACAAAAACAAAAACTCTTCTACATGCAGTTTATTTTGGGAGGGCGCAGAACAAAGCTAAAAGTAATCCTCATGTGTCCTAACTACAGACCTCCTGATACCACAGCAGATCCCTGCATGTAAGTGAAAGGCAACTCTGTTTTTTCATTTCTATACACTGAATTGCTGCTACCAGAATGTAGGTAAAAAACAGAAGAAAGGGACACCTGGGTGGCTCAGTTGGTTAAGCAGCTGCCTTTGGCTCAGGTCATGATCCCAGAGTCCTGGGATCGAGTTCCGCAACAGGCTCCTTGCTCGGCAGGGAGCCTGCTTCTGCCTCTGCCTGCCACTCTGCCTGCTTGTGCTCTCTCTCTCTCTCATAAATAAATAAATAAAATCTTAAAAAAAAAAAAAGAAGAAAAAGAAACGGTTGTAAATTCCTGATATTTAACCATATGCCTCAGTGAATCTTACTTTCTTTTTCTAAAATCTGATATTTAAAGTTAGAGTGGTTTGAACAAAGACATATTTTCTAAACAAACTGTTCCATGTGTTAACTGAAGCACAGTTTTAATCTTGAACACATGTATCCAGTTATCTTTTTTTTTCTGTCACATAGCCACTTTTCTACTTACTATGAAATTTCCCAGAGTGTGGGCAGGGAAAATAAGACAAAATCAAAACAATATAATTAGTGTAGCTAATTAATAACTGGTAAGAGTTAAAAAGTTCAAACTTCAGGATAAAATTAGATTTTTAGCTTATTTAGTTTTTATTTGTCCATATTAAGCTAATTATCAGGAGAAGTAGGTTTATTTTTTGGAAGTTTCCCAAAAATGTGAACAAAAATTCCTTTATTTTTTATTAATTGAAAATAGTCATTCACCAAAAAGTCTCCTCATAATTAATGGTCTAGAGGAGACCCATGCATTATCTAACTCCTGGTTGTAATGAAAGACATACCAAAAAAGAAAAAAATGAACCTCACATATTCATCTCCTTAATTTGTAAAAATATTATCCACTTTTATCACTTATCCACTATTATTAAAATAACTTCATAAACACCAAAGAAAATCATGTAAGTCTCAATGTTTTTATAGAATGTTTAAATGTAAAAGTCAGTTGTATAATTTTCACATGGATAAATTTGTGTTATGTGTCAGAAGTCATTGTAACATTAAATTATCTAATAATTAATAACATTTTACAGGTTCTAATATTCTCAACTCTCAGTATTTACTGTAAGAAAGTTATTTATGGTCAAAATATAGTACATAAAATCAAATTTTGTGTAATTACATTAAGACATTTCTAAAAATTCAAAACACAGACCCTCAAAAGGATAATTAGAAGCCTTAGACAGAAAAAAAAATCTAATAATATCTGAAGAAAAAAAATTCATCTTCACTTCAGCATATTAATTTTTTAAAACCTACTTAAAGGATGTTCTGTGGTCACATGGGTCCCATTAAATATACAGCAGGTGTTCAGAGATTTGACTGTTTAAGATCTAAAGTGCAGGAAGTACCGAGCCAAATAAGCCAGGAGACTTAACTCTATCCCTGACCATATGAGAGTTTCCCCCATGGCCAATTTGCCTTCTGGAGCAAAAATCACCCTGAACTGAACCTTTTTGACTGCACTAACTGGATAAATTCTCTTGTCCTACATTAAGAGTTCTAAACCAATTGAGCAGGAGTTCTTTAAACAGTCCTGAAACCTGCTGATGGGAAGTCATGCCTAGCTTCTGACATTTAAAACAGTTGGCTGGCTGTCTTTTATTATAAGATGATTGGCCAATCCCTTCTTATTGATGTTTATAAAACCTCTGTCCCTAGTGAGCCCATATTGTTTTTCCTATGCCAGGATTTAATATGGATCCAGCCTACCCATAGAGAACATAGCACTGATGACACAAAATGCCTCTACTCTCTTTCTTCCCCAGGGTGTATCTTTACTTGCTTTCTACTGTCCCTTGATCATCTCTCCCAGGAACCAAAAGACACTTACTTATATGGCCACTTTAGGTATAGTCATTGCCCTTGGTGGTTTTGGCCTGCTCTCTTGCTAATGCCTATACACCCCTTTAGTTCATCCAAATACATCTTCACAAAACCAGTTCTTTTTCTGCTTGTCCTGGCTCTGGTTATTTTCAGCCTATGGAGGGTGGTTAGAATTTAATTTAAATTAAATCTGGTATGAATGTTATAATGAAAGCATTTATTCTATAAAAAATAACAAAGTAATTAAAAATTAATTGCCTTTAAAGTTGTGTGTTACATAAAGCAAGTGAAGACTTCAAAATATTATATACTATAAATAGATGTTGAGATCTGTTTTTTTCAATTTGGCATCTGTACCATGAATTTTGAAAAGCTTACCTTTTTGCCAAATAGACAGAAAAATTAATATGAACTTTTCAAGGGTATATACACTACCACGTTTACAAATTTAACTTTACTATTTTGCTGCAGAAGAGTATTTTGTAAAAAAATTATTTTTTGTGTTCTTTGAACTGTTCTCCATAATCATGTGAAAAATAAGATAAAACACATAAGAGGAATAGTTTTGCACATATTTAAAAAATTAAAAATGTGAAAAGATAGAACCATGACATCCTGGCTTACGGCATTGTGAACAATTTTCTAACTGATTATTTTGTCCTGTAACCTCTTGCCTCCTTTATTTCTGACCTATCTATATGCTGCCTATAGGAGACTAATTTTAGACCTAAAGGCACCTGCAGAGTGAAAGTGAGGGGGTGGAGAAATATTTATCACACAAATGAATGTCAAAAGAAAGCCTGAGTAGCAATACTTATAGTAGACAAGCTAGACTTTAAAACAAGCTCTGTAAAAAAGAGACAAAGAAGGGCATTATATAATCACAAAGGGGGCAAGTCAACAAGAACATATAACAATTGTAAATATTTATGCATCTGATATGGAAGCACACAAATGTATAAAACAACAACAAACATAAAGGAACTAATCAACAATAATACAATAATAGTAGGGGATTTAACTCCCCACTTATATCAGTGGACAGATCATCTAAGCAGAAAATCAACAAGGAAGGAATGGCTTTGAATGACACACTGGATCAGATAGACTCAACAAATATATTCACAACATTCCATCCTAAAACAGCAGAATACACATTCAAGTGCACATGGAACATTCTCCAGAATAGATCACATATTAAGTCACAAAACAGGCTTCAAGAAATACAACAGAATTGAAATCATACCATGCTCCTTTTCTGAACACAGCACTAGAAGCTATAAGTAACCACAAGAAAAAATTTGGAATGACCACAAATACATGGAGGTTAAACATGATACTAAACAATGAATGGGTCAACCAGGAAATCAAAGAAGACATAAAAAACATACATGGAAACAAATGAAAATTAAAGCACAATGGTCCGAAATCTTTGGGATGCAGGAAAAATGGTCTTAAGAGGGAAATATACAGCAATACAGGCCTATCTCAAGAAGTAAGAAAAATCTCAAATAAGTAACCTAACCTTACACCTAAAGGGGCAAGAAAAAGAACAACAAATGAAGCCTAAAGCCAGTAGAAGGGAAAAAAATAAAGATTAGAGCAGGAGTAAATGATAAAATTATAAATGAGAAAGGAGAAATAACAACTGACACCACAGAAATACAAACAATTATAAGAGAATAGTATGAAAAACTATATGCCAACAAATTGGACAACCTGGAAGAAGTGGATAAATTCTTAGAAACACATAAACTACCAAAACTGAAACAGGAAGAAACAGAAAACTTGAACAGACCTATAACCAGCAAAGAAATTGAATCAGCAATCAAAAATCTCTCAACAAACAAAAGTCCAGAGCTAGATGGCTTCTACCAAACATTTAAAGAATTAATAACTATTCTTCTCAAACTATTTCAAAAAAGAGAAAAGGAAGGAAAGTTCTAAATCCATTCTATGAGGCCAGCATTACCCTGATACCAAAACCAGGGAAGGACTCCACTAAGAGAGAACTACAGGCCAATACCCCTGATGAACATGGCTCTAAAAATTCTCAATAAAATACTGGCAAGCCGAATCTAACAAAACATTTAAAAAATCATTCATCGTGATTAAGTGAGATCTTTTCCTGGGTTGCAAAGGTGGTTCGATATTCATAAATTATCAACATGATTCACCACATTAATAAAAGAAAAGATAAGAACCATACGATCCTCTCAATAGATGCAGTAAAGCATTTGGCATAGTAAAACACCTATTCATGATAAAAACCGTCAACAAAGTATTTTTAGAGGGAATATATCTCAAACATAATAAAAACAAAATATGAAAATCCCACAGCTAATATCTTCAATGGGGAAAACCCGGGAGCTTTTTCCTAAGGTCAGGAACAAGACAGGGATGTCCACTCTCACTGCTTTTATTCGACATAGTTCTGCAAGTCCTAGCCACAGCAATCAGACAACAAAAAGAAATAAAAGGCATCCAAATCAGCAAGGCAGAAGTCAAACTTCCACTATTTGCAGATGAAATGATACTCTATATAGAAAATCTGAAAAAATCCACCAAAAAACTGCTAGAACTATAAACCAATGCAGTAAAGTTGTAGGATACAGAACCAACAAAGAAATCTGCTGTATTTCTATACACCAATAATAAAGGAGTAGAAATAGAAATCAAGGAATCAATCCCATTTATAATTGCACCAAAAATCATAAGATAGCTAGAAATAAACCTAATCAAAGAGGTGGAAGACTGGTACCCTGAAAACTATAAACACTGATGAAAGAAATCGAAGATGACACGAAGAAATAGACATTTCATGCTCATAGATTGGAAAAACAAATATTGTTAAAATGCTTATACTACCCAAAACAACCTGCACATTTAATGCAATCACTATCAAAACACCAACAGCAATTTCCACAGAACAAGAAAAAAAAAAATCCAAAAATTTGTATGGGACCACAAAAGATCCCAGATAGTCAAAGCAACCTTGAAAAAGCAAATCAAAGCTGGAGGCATCAAGATTTTGGACTTTAAGTTGTATTACAAAGCTGTAGTGATCCAAACAGTATGGTACTGTCACAAAAATAGACAGCTAGATCAATGCAACAGAATAGAAAACTCAGCAATGGACCCACAACTATATGGTCAATTAATCTTCGACAGAGCAGGAAAGAATATCCAATGGGAAAAAGACAGTCTCTTGAACAAACAGTGTTGAGAAAACTGGAAAACTACATGCAAATGAATGAAAATGGACCACTTTCTTACACCATACACAAAAATTAATTCAAGATGGATTAAAGACCTAACTATGAGATATAAAACCATAAAAATTCTAGGGGAGAACACAGGCAATAACTTCTTTGACATTGGCCATAGCAACGTCTTTCTAGATATGTCTCCTGAGGCAAGGGAAGCAAAAGCAAAATTTAACTATTGGGACCTCATCAAAGTAAAAAGCTTTTGCACAGTAAAGAAACAGTCAACAAAACTAAAAGGCAATCTATGGAATGGGAGAAGATATTTCCAAATGACATATCTAATAAAGGGTTAGTATCCAAAATATATAAAGAACTTCTAAAACTCAATACCCCAAAAATGGAAAGAAGACATGAATAGACACTTTAGCAAAAAAGACATGCAGATGGTCAACAGACACATGAAAAAATGTTCAACATCACTGATCATCAGGGAAATACAAATCAAAAGTGCAATGAGATATCGCATGCCTGTCAGAATGGTTAAAATCAACAACACAAGAAATGACAGGTGTTGGTGAGAATGTAGAGAAAGGGGAACCCTCCTGCAGTGTGCATAGGAATGAAAACTTGTGCAGCCACTCTGGAAAACAGTATGGAGGTTCCTCAAAAAGTGAAAGATAGAACTACCCTATAATCTAGCAATTGCACTACTAGGTCTTTACCCAAAGAATTCAAAAATACCACTTCAAAGGGATACATGCACCCTGATGTTTAATAGCAGCATTATCTACAGTAGCCAAAGTATTGAAACAGTCCAAGTGTCCATCAGCTTACAAATGGATAAAGAAGATGTGGTCTACATATACAATGCAATATTATTCAACCATACAGAAGAATGAAATCTCGCCCTTTGCAACAATGTCCATGGAGCTAGAGCATATTATGCTAAGTGAAATAAGTCAGAGAAAGACAAATCCCATATGATTTAATTCATATGTGGAATTTAAGAAACAAAACAAATGACTAAAGGGGGGGAAGAGAGAGAGAGAGAGATAATGAGAAACCAAGAAACAAACTCTTAACTATAGAGAACAAACTGATGGTTACCAGAGGGGAGGTAGGGGTGTGAAAGAAGTGATGAGGATTAAAGAGTGCACTTGTGATGAGCAACAGGTGATGTATGGAAGTATTCAATCATTATATTGTACACCTGAAACTAATATTACACTGTACGTTAATAAACTGAAATTTAAATCTAAAACAAAAATCACAACTCCAAGAATGCAATATGGTTTTGGAAAGAAAAGACTGATTGGTGACACAAGCCCTCCTGTAATTTATAGTTGATTAGTGTATTTTTACCCAGTATAGTTTCAGGAATATCATTCTGACTTGGATGGGGGTGGCATAGATTTTTTGTGTCAGAGTATTGCAGAGAACTGCAGGCTGTATTTAATTCTGTCATAATGAGAAATTCTAAAATTTTAGAAGAATATTTCTTTGTAATCTGCACATGACAAGTGACTGAAAACATCAGAAATGAAGCAAGGTACTGTCCTTCAAATTTTGATCTGAAAAAGAAATGAATCTGTGTTCGCTCGAATAGACAGCAGAAGCAAAAGTATTTCACATATTGTACTCACCTATAAATTTACCACACGTAGATAATGCCCT
The DNA here is from genome assembly GCA_028534135.1 of Potos flavus. Classification (NCBI taxonomy): domain Eukaryota; kingdom Metazoa; phylum Chordata; class Mammalia; order Carnivora; family Procyonidae; genus Potos; species Potos flavus. Next base: position 48,106,528 of record CM052897.1, on the reverse strand, counting down.
TTATTTATAAATATATATAAATATATAACTATACATTTATAAATATACTCTCTCTATATATATATATAGTTACTACAACAATAATTTACAAAAATGCCCTGAAATATGAGGGAAAGAAAGCATTACTCTGAAAACTTGGGGGGATAAAGGAATACCCACACTCTTCATAGCAGGAAACAGAGTAACACTTTACAAATTGTGTGTTTCTTTCAAAAGCAATAAAGAGATAACAAATAGAATGCAGAAGATAGTTACAATAAAGAATATCATAAGGAATCAGGGAAAAAATAAGCTCAAATGAATACAGAATATATTGCTCTATTTTAAAAGAATGTGAAATCAAACAAAGATAATTATTAAAATATGCAATAGTTTAAGTAAAGAGAAGATACGAGGCTGCAAAACACTGAAACATAAATATTAAGGAGTGCCTGGGTGGCTCGATCATTGAGTGTCTGCCTTTGGCTTGAGTTGTGATCCCAGGGTCCTGGGTTCGAGCCATGCATCGGGCTCCTTGCGGGAGGCCTGCTTCTCCCTCTCCCACTCCCCTGGCTTCTGTTCCCTCTCTCGCTGTGTCTCTCTGTCAAATAAATAAATGAAAAATCTTAAAAAAAAAAAAAAAAAAACCATAAATGTGAAGAAATACTTGTGAAGGAGTGCCTGGGTGGCTCAGTCAGTTAAGTGTCTGCCTTCTGCTCAGGTCATGATCCCAGGGTCCTGGGATCAAACCCAGCCTCGGGCTCCCTCCTCAGTGGGGTGTCTGCTTCTCCCTCTCCCTCTCCCCATCTCCCCCACTTGTGCTCTCTCTCTCTAATAAATAAAATCTTAAAAAAGAAGAGAAATACTTGGGAAAATTCAGAATATATAAAGAGAAAGAAGAAAAATGAAAGATTATTAATATAAAGGATAAAAAGAAAGAACCGATCTATCAATTATAGAGTTGTACCTAGAGTTGCTGATAAAATATTTCCCCTTCCCCTCTCCCTCCCTCACTCTTCCTCCCTTCCTTTTTAGCTACATCTGGTAATCCTAATTGTACCAAAAAATAAAACCTCTGTGGAAGAAGCAATAGTTAAGATATAATAGAAAAATAAATTTCTAATGTGTAAAATTATCTACATAGAATGGAAAGACATGATATTCCAAGAAAAAATAATCATAGGGAAAAAGGACATGTCCTGGAAATTTAAAAAATAATAAGAATGAAAAGGAAGAGGAGAAAGAGAAGAATAAAGAGATGGAGAAGAAAGATCCAGAAATCCTTAGGAGTGCTTTTTATCTAGGCAACTTGGTATAATTGTCAATATGAATGAGACAGTGTATTTAAAAGATAAGAATTCAGTGTAACTCTGCCTTTTGATGATGAAATCCTCAGGTCCTTTCACTATTGTACTATCCGAATACCAGTATCAATGAACCAGTGTTATATGTTCCTGGCAGGAAATACGAAAGTAGCTTTTGGGGAAACACCAAATAACCTAAGGAAAAAAAACATGCACATACTGAAATTTTTGAGATCCTCAATAAAAAGAGCTTTCTGCCTTAACTAGTTAGAGTTAACCTCTAACTCTCAATAACCAGTTAGAGGGCATAATGATAAAGAAACCCCTATTACCAATATCAAAACAATAGTAAATACTTAGGTTAATATTTAGCTTAACAAGAAATATTAAAAAGAAAACCTTATGTGAGGAAAACTTTACAACACTCATGAAAGATACAGTAGTAGACTTTAGCCAATAGGAAGATGTCCCCTGTTCTTGGATAGAATGACTGAATATTATAAATAATTTAAAAAGCAAAAACAGCCAGGGAAATATTTAAAAAAGGGAAATCAGTTTTATCAGACATTAAAACATACTAGGAAGCTTCTCTAAGGAAGACATCTTGGCACTGGCAAGTGAATACGTGAATAGAAGAGAAAGCCTCAAGATAGACTGAAGTAATAGAAATGTATTGTGGTATAGGTGATGCAAATCACTGAGCAAACATGGGTGGATATCATAATAAATGGTGCTGGGACCACTGAGGGGGGGCATATGGAAAAAGATAAAATCCAATCTATATCTTACTCCATACATGTGAATAAACCTCAAGTGAATCAGGAATCTAAAAGTATACTGAAGAATAATGATGTTAGAAGACACCGTTGGTGGATTTCTGTTTGACCTCAGTTTAGAGTAAGGCTTTGTAACAATAAATCAAAATCCAGAGGAAAAATAAGAAAAGGATAATAAATTCAATTACATAATTTTTTCCCCAAAACAAATGGCAAAGGAGCAACATGAGTGAAGTCACAAGACAATTGACAGATGGAGAGAAAATATTTACAACATATGGACAAAAGGCTAGTATTACTAATGTATAAAGTCAAGAAATGGGCAGAAGACATGAACAGACATTTCTCCAAAGAAGACATACGAATGGCCAACAGACAATGAAAAAATCCCAACATCACTTGTCATCAGGGAAATACAAATCAAAACCACAATGAGATACCACCTTACACCAATTAGAATGGCTAAAATTAACAAGACAGGAAACAACAAATGTTGGTGAGGATGTGGAGAAAGGGGAACCCTCTTACATTGTTAGTGGGAATGTAAGCTGGTACAGCCACTCTGGAAAACAGTATGGAGGTTCCTCAAAAAGTTGAAAATAGATCTACCCTATGACCCAGCAATTGCACTACTGGGTGTTTACCCCACGGATACTGACGTAGTGAAAGGAAGGGCACCTGCACCCGAATGTTCATAGCAGCAGTGTCCACAATAGGCAAACTGTGGAAGGATCCAAGATGCCCTTCAACAGATGAATGGATAAAGAAGATGTGGTCCATATATACAATGGAATATTACTCAGCCATCAGAAAGAATGAATACCTACCATTTACTTCGATGTGGATCGAACTGGAGAGTATTATACTGAGTGAAATAAGTCAAGCAGAGAAAGACAATTATATGGTCTCGCTCATATGTGGACTATAAGAAACAGTGCAGAGGATCATAGAGGAAGGGAAGGAAAACTGAATGGGAAGAAATCAGAGAGGGAGATAAAGCATGAGACACTCTGGACTCTGGGAAACAAACTGAAGGTAGTGGAAGGGGAGAGGGGTGGGAGGATGGGGTAACTTGGTGATGGGCATTAAGGAGGGCTTGTAATGTGATGAGCACTGGGTGTTATACATTACTGATGAATTGTTCAACACTACATCTGAAACTAATGATGCACTCTATGTTGGCTAATTGAATTTAAAAAATAATGTATAAAGAACTAATAAAAATTGAGGGAGAAAATGACCAAAAATCCAAAGAAAATGATATTTACAGATAACGTAAAATACAGATAAAATACTCTTCAAGTATTTACTCACACTCATAATTTGAACTAACACTTCAATCAGTCTGATTCTCCTCTCAAAAATTGGCAACGGCAGTAAAAATCTGACAGCACAATCTGGTGTCCAGGCGTTTGAGGGGTGGGAATAGCATTCTTGTGTGTTGTTGGTGAGAATGCAAACTGGTGCAAACCTTTGGAGTACAATTTAGCAGAATCTATCAAAATTACATATCCACATACCTTGTAATCCATGTTTAGTAATTTATCTCAAAGTACAAATGCACAAGTACATTCATTGCAGCACTGATTGGACTATAGCATACAGGGCCCAACAATGGCAGTGCCCATGCATAAGGTAGTGGTTGAATAAAAATATAGTAAATACACATCATGGAGAACTATGCAGCTGGATGAACTGATAGGGAGTGATTTCAGGTTCTACTATTATATGAGGAAAGCAAAGGACAAACAAATCTAATGTAATAAATAAGGGAAAATAATAAAGTATATATGCATCTGCTCATGTGTGCAAGTAGATACACAATAGGGATAAATTAGAAACTGAGGAAATAAAGTGCATATGGCAAGGGTCTGCAGGGGTATATATAGAAACTGGATGGAAAAAATGGACAATAAAACAGATGACATTGAACCATAGGAGGGATAGTGACACTACCCTGAGTAAATCTCTTTCTACATTTCTGACTCTTACAATATGTTAATGTTTTACACATCCAGATATATAAAATCAATAGGGATGGGGTTCAGGGCCCGAAATTGAATAAAAACAGAAACAAATGAACCTGGCTGTACTGTAAATGAATAATATAACTCATCGAAGGGGCAGGAGGAGAATCAATGTAAATAACCTTGAAAACAATATTTTGACTGTATCCTCTAAGGCTAATCATAAAAAAGAACAATACACAAATATTGTACTCTAGTTGGTAGGTTTGTTTATTGCAGAGATATGGATTAGCAATTTTGAAGCTATTTTATGCATATTCTAGGTTTGAGCAAATAAGAAAAATGCAGTACGTAATGAGAGCCATGTTTCTCATTACTGTAGAAAAGAGTTATAAATAAGGAAATAGGGAAGGCTAAAATGTGCCCTGTGGTGGTGTTAGCTATACACTGGAAATATCAATATGACATCTTGGTTTTTTATACACACACACATGCAGATGTATATATGCACACACATCTACCTACATACTAACTTTATGTTCCACCTTCCATTTTCAAGAAAAAAAGAATTATTATGGGGAGAATGTGTCCCTCAAAATGAGTGAGTAAAACAAAAAAGATAAAATATCTAACATACAGAAATTCAACACAGGTGTGAGGCCAAGAAAATCAGCAGGGAAAGGGTAAGGAGAAACATGAGAATGAGAATTGTTCATGAGGCTTACTGATGAGCCTGTCCAGATAGGAAAAGAAGATGTAGGCCTCCAAGAAAGATGTCTCTAAGAAGGAAAATGGCGTGTTGGATTGTCTGATATATCTTGTCCAAATGGAGAGGAGTTTTCCATCTCAGGCAAAGATATGTGGGCAAATTATTACTAGGTAGAGAACGAAACATATCAAAAATGAAGCAATTATTAATTCCAATGATATTTATTTTATTTTATTTTTTGTATTTAGTTCCAATAAAATTTAAAAGATACACTGGAAAGGACAATTAATCATAATGTTTGACATTATGTTTCTCAATAGCAATTTTGGATGCAAGATGATCATGGAGTATACATTTTAAAGAATAAAAGGAATAGATTTTTAAACCTATAACTTTGCATACAGCCAAATTATTACTTGAAAGGCAGGACATAATAAAATTATTTCCAAACATTCATGGTTTCAGAGGATTAGTCTCATAAATACCTACAGTGAGGATACTTTTGGATGAAGCTCACAGGTAAGGGAAACAAATCCAGAAGATGTGGGGAAAGATACGGTAAATAACAATAAAGAATAAGCAGTGTTTTTAATTTTTTAATTTATTTTATTTTATTTTTTAAATTTTTTAAAAAGATTTTATTTATTTGACAGAGAGAGACACAACGGGAGAGGGAACATAAGCAGAGGGAGTCAGAGAGGGAGGAGCAGGCTTCCTGCCAACCAGGGAGCCTGATTCAAGGCTCGATCCCAGGAGTCTGGGATCATGACCTGAGCCAAAGGCAGCTGCTTAATGACTGAGCCACCCAGGCGCCCCTATTTTTTTTTTTTTTAATTTTTTTTTTTTAAGATTTTATTTATTTGACAGAGAGAGAGATCACAAGTAGGCAGAGAGGCAGGCAGAGAGAGAGGGGGATGCAGGCTCCCTGCTGAGCAGAGAGCCCGATGCGGGGCTCGATCCCAGGACCCTGAGATCATGACCTGAGCCGAAGTCAGAGGCTTTAACCCACTGAGCCACCCAGGCACCCCGCCCCTATTTTTTTTAATTAACATTCAATTATTTTGCTTAGCGTAATAGCCTAATAGCCTCTAGTTCCATCCACGTCATTGCAAATGGCAAGATGTCGTTTTTTTGGTGGCTGCATAATATTCCATTCTATATATGTACCACATCTTTATCCATTCATCTGTTGATGGACATCTATGCTCTTTCCATAGTTTGCCTATTGTGGAAATTGCTGCTATAAACATTTGGGTGCAAGTGCCCCTTCGGATCACTACATTTGTATCTTTAGGGTAAATACCCAGTAGTGCAATTGCTGGGTCGTAGGGTAGCTCTATTTTCAACTTTTTGAGGAACCTCCATACTGTTTTCCAGAGTGGCTGCACCAGCTTGCATTCCCACCAACAGTGTAGGAGGTTTCCCCTTTCTCCGCATCCTCGCCAACACCCGTCGTTTCCTGACTAGTAAATTTTAGCCATTCTGACTGGTGTGAGGTGGTATCCCATTGAGGTTTTGATTTGTATTTCCCTGATGTCGAGTGATGTTGAGCACTTTTTCATGCGTCTTTTGGTTATTTGGATGTATTCTTTGCAGAAATGTCTGTTCATGTCTTTTCCCCATTTCTTGATTGGATTATTTGTTCTTTGGATGTTGAGTTTGATAAGTTCTTTATAGATTTTGGATACTAGCCCTTTATCTGATATGTCATTTGCAAATATCTTCTCCCATTCTGTCTGTTGTCTTTTTGTTTTGTTGACTGTTTCCTTTGCTGCGCAGAAGCTTTTTATCTTGATGAAATCCCAGTAGTTCATTTTTGCCCTTGCTTCCCTTGCCTTTGGCGATGTGTCTAGGAAGAAGTTGCTACCGCTGAGGTAGAAGAGGTTGCTGCCTGTGTTCTCCTCTAGGATTTTGATGGATCCCTGTCTCACATTGAGGTCTTTCATCCATTTTGAGTCTATTTTTGTGTGTGGTATAAGGAATGGTCCGTTTTCATTCTTCTGCCTGTGGCTGTCCAATTTTCCCAACACCATTTGTTGAAGAGACTGTCTTTTTTCCATGGACATTCTTTCCTGCTTTGTCGAAGATTAGTTGACCATAGAGTTGAGGGTCCATTTCTGGGCTCTCTATTCTGTTCCATTGATCTATGTGTCTGTTTTTGGGCCAGTACCATACTGTCTTGATGATTACATAAGCAGTGTTTTTTAAAATTAAGGACAAGTACTATAAAAATCAGGTGTTAAGCCAGCAGAACAAAATTTCATCTATTCAATGGAAAAAGGAAATAGAAACAGTTAAAAAAAGTACAATAAGTAGAAAATTTGCAAAAAGATGGCAGAAATAAGTGATCATATTAGAGTGATTACTGTCTACCTATTAAACTCACCCATTGAATTCTAGAGGCTCCCAAAAAGAAGAAAAATGATATTGAACCATGCACTGCTTCTTTTTTTTTTTTTTAAAGATTTTATTTATTTATTTGTCAGAGAGAGAGAGCACAAGCAGGCAGAGCGGCAGGCAGAGGCAGAGGGAGAAGCAGGCTCCCCGCCGAGCAAGGAGCCCGATGCGGAACTAGATCCCAGAACCCTGGGATCATGACCTGAGCCGAAGGCAGTTGCTTAACCAACCGAGCCACCCAGGCGTCCCCCATACACTGTTTCTAAGAGACAAATGTAGGAAACAGCAATACAACTGAAAATAAAGAGATGGAGGAAAAGAAAAAGAAACAGGCAAAAATGAACCAAATGATACCAGAATAGAAATCTTAAAATCTAAAAGAAAAAAAAGGCAAAAACATCATAAGAGATAAGACAGATATCATATGCTTGTAAAAGGAACAATAGGACAGAAAGATATACCTGCCTAGTCATACAAACACCTAAAAAAATCAGCCTCAAAATGTGTCAAATAAAAACTGGTAGAGTGAAGAGGTTTTAAAAAAATGTTGTTTTTTTTTTCAGCTTTATTGAGATATGACTGACAGGGTGGAGAGATATTAATAAATCTAGATCAGAGTTTGGCAAACTATGTACCAAGAGCCAAAAGCTGCTGCCACATATTTTTTTGTGAATAAAACTTTATTGAAATACAACCACTCTCTTGTATTCACATGTTATATGTGGATGCTTTAGCATTATAGGGACAGAGCTGAGAAGGTATGACAGCCACTGGGCTCACAGAGCTAGAAATATTTACTCTCTGGTTCTTTACAGAAAAGTTTGCCAACTTCTGATATAAACAATATAGATATTAAATTCAAGCCCTTAGATATTTATAGAATTCTACACCCCGCAGAGAATGCACATTGTTTTCAAGAACACATAGAACATTTACAAAAGGAGAACACCTTCTAACCCCCAAAAAGGAAAACCTCAAAAATGATAAAAAAGCAAGATTTCAGTATTATAAAATTAAATTATATATTCATTTTTTTAATGAATAGCCAAGAAATCACTCTATACTAAAACCAAATAAAGTAGAAAATAATCTCTGGGTTTTGTTTTTTTTTAAAAGGAATAAATAAATAAAAACTTGTAATAGTTAAAGTTCAGTATATCTGTGGAAATTAATGAAGACAAGCCAAATGAGAACAAGGTGACATTCAGAGATGACTATTGCCAGGGAATGAGCCATCATACCTAGTTTGTCTAAGAATTCACATTATTCGTAGCACTTCTTATGTATTTTAGCAATTTTATTCTAAGTGAAATGTTGCTTTATTTTTCAATATGATTGTTGCTAAATTATGTCTTGCCTTTTTTTCTATTGACCACTGTTTCCAGAGCTTTATCTATATCATTAGCCTCTAAAATACAGTTTTTAAAAAACTTACAGATGCTCTCTATTTTTCTGTCACTAATTTTTGTCATGTTTTTAATTCTATCCTTTTACTTTCTTAGGACTACTGTTCTGTTTTTTTATTTTTCCCTTCAAAATCCTTAATTACATGTTTAGCTCACTAATTTTTAATTTTTTTCTTTCTTTTAAAAGTACGTATTATTATTTAAATCTACAAGATTACCAGTTTTACAAAGTAAGCAGTTAATGAGGAAAATAAAGTATTCTCTTTGTTTCTGTGCTTAACCAGATGCAGTATTTTGGCACTTTAAAGTACCTATTTTTTAATTTAGTCACAGTTTCCTGTACTTTTCCTAGCACTGAGAAGGTTCCACAGCATTGTCATGTCAGGTTTTCTTTAAAGATACACTACCGGTAGGTCGTATAAATGTAGTATAAATGTAAACTCCATACCCATACTCGAGGTGTTAATTTTTCGTTAATGTGATGTTTTCAACCTTTCTCAGAATGTTCAAGATAGGCCTCTTAAAACGAAAGAATAAAGAAAGAAAAAAAGATGAAGACCCAGGACCAGATCATCCAAAAAGGGAAGGGACTGATGTTTAAGCCAGCTTCTTTGGGTCTCACTTTTAAATATGAATAGACAGCTATGACAACTGAGAAATACAGAGAAGAGTAGAAAAGCTGTATCTCAAAGTCAAGTCTTTGCAAGCAACTGCAGTTTAGAGCAGGATAGAGGACTGTATCCCTCAGACAGCCTGGATTAATATAATGGCCTCATCTCTTGGTGACTGTGTAACCTTGAGTAAATCAGTAAGGTTCTCAAAGGCTCAGTTTTATAATAAAGATTATTATAACACTTCCTACCTCTTAGGTGTTTTAAGGATTAATTAAATTAATCCACATAAAGCATGGTGTTTGAGTACTGGGAAGAGGGTATCTGTTAATAAGTGGTAATTTTTATTATCTCCCACATCAGTACAAATAAATCCATCTGTAGCAGAGTAAACTCATAATCATTTCCTTTCTTGAGATTTTCTCAATTGGCCTTATGTATCCTACAAAACTGTATACCAACTGCCATCCTGCCTGTTGCTGATTGGTCTAGAGTTGCACTGTTCGTCATGGTAACCACTAGTCACATATGGCTATGTAAATGTCATTTAATAAAAGTACATAAAACTCAAAATTCTGCTCTTCCGTTATATTTGCCACATTTCATATACTCAAAGGTCATATGTGGTTAATAATTACCATATTGGATCATCACCAGAAAGTTCTCCTGGGCAGCACTGATAGAGGATGACACAACGTGAAGCTGAACCAACCACAGTGGAGCCAATGGGTGTCTGAAATTTGAGGAAACGTGGAACCTTGTAGCAGTTGGGAATAAGTCCATTGTTATCCACACCCTAAAAAGAATACTAAGTACTCCTAATGAGGGGTGTGAAGAGATAGCCTCACTATTTGGTTACCAGGGCCCAGGTTTCAATTCAATTTCAAAATCAATTCTCTAGATTCTTCAATGTACCCTAACAAGTAATAAAGCAAAAGAGCTCTACTTAAGTTGCAAAGGTCTTCTTCCCATGAGTTGCTCTACTTTTAACTTTGCTTATGATGTTTTTCAACTGAAAAAAAAATCTACATTTTTTTATTAAATTGACTCTGCCTATATTGTATCACTTTTGAGATTAACAGCATGCTTAGGATGTCCTATCCATTTCTACAGTTATAAAATTTCTTCTAGGACCTGTATAGGTTTGTGTTATTTATGTTTGTCTTTTTTCTGTAGGATTAATTTCCTAAAGTGGCATTGCTGAAAGTATTTATTTTATTGCTTTAACAATACAAATAATGGTAAATAATTTAAACCATGCAAAAAGCTATAAAGTGACAATTAAATTCCCTGGCACTCCTCCCTACAGCCCTGCAGTTGCCTTCCCTAGAGGAAAACACATTTATCAGTTCTGTGTGGTGCACTACCAGAGATAATTTTCTCCTTTTATGGTATTAAATTTAGATTTCTAATCAACTTCTAATTTATTCTGTTTGGTTTAAGGCAGAATTGCATTTTTTGTCAAATAGGTAGCCAATTATTCTAACACCATTTATCTATAGAGCAGTCCATTATTTCCCTAAGGATCTCTAAATGCCGACATTTTCATACCCTAACTCCCCATTTATACCTAAGTCATTCTTGACTCTCTCTCCCATACCACCAACCTACTTTATTTTTCTATTCTCATACTTGTCAAATAGTTTTAAAATAATGTGTGGAAAAATAGAGTAAGGTGGAGGGGTTTTTTGTTTTTGTTTTTTTCAAAGATTTTATTTTTATTTATTTGACAGAGAGGAGAGAGATCTCACGTAGGCAGAGAGGCAGGCAGAGAGAGAGGGAAGCAGGCTCCCTGCTGAGCAGAGAGCCTGATGTGAGGCTCAATCCCAGGACCCTGAGATCATGACCTGAGCCAAAGACAGAGGCTTTAACCCACTGAGCCACCCAGGCACCCCAGTAAGGTAGAGTTTTAACAGAGAAACTAACTTTAACATCTGGTTTTGTGGCAGGGCAAAGCTCTTCTCATGTTGTTGTTGTTGTTTTCTTTTCAATATCCTTGTTTTAGAACTTTTTAATCAAATTTGCAATATCCGCTTAATATCCATTGGAAATTGGTAGAGGGTCAGTTGAATTCATAAAATTATTAGGGAGGGGCGCCTGGGTGTCTCAGTTAAGCATCTGACTCTTGATCTCAACTCAGGTCTTGATCTCAGGGTCATGAGCTCAAGCCGCAGGTTGAGCGCCACGCTGGGCGTGGAGCCTACTTTAAAAAAAAAAAAAAAATTGTTAGGGAAAATGTATTTTATGATGAAAAAAAAGTCTTCAACAAAAAACAGATACTATACACATAAGTATTTTAAAAATGTAAAGCACTATATAAATTATTATTAGAAATCCTTTGAAGTTGAGAGGGAAATTTTAAGCCTCAAGTGTTAAAGTATGCCTGACTGTCATGGAACAATATTCCTTTTGGCAAACTGTTGAATATATTTTGTGATTACAAAGTAGCTAACTTAGATCACAAGGCTATATTTAGTTAAAGCATGTTAAGTGAATTTCAAAAGAATGACTGCATTTTAAAAAAGACACACACAAAATAAAGTTGCTGCATACATAGACAAGTGTGGAGGAGGTCAGAGTTGTCAGTTACGTAACAATTTAGCTTGTTTCTTTGACTGGGAGCTCTCCTTAATTCACTTACTTCACTATAAGGGAAGCGTGGATAATTCAGTCATTGCATTTCAGGCTCTGGAATTTTATTTCATACTTGGGTTTGGGCCATTCAGATTATCATAAGGTTGTCATGCCTTTATAAGTATTATTTTAAATATAAGTGACTCTGTTGTTATTGCTAATCTTTTTTTTTTTTTTTTTTAAATGAGATGATCACATGTATCTTCATAAATTGTTTTCCTTTACCACCTCCTGGAAACTATTTAAAAAATTGGTTTTCTTGCTTAGCTTCTTCGCATGTGAAACATTTCTCTATCAACCCTGGCACAATTCCCATTGGTTTTGGGAAGCTTATCAAATTCCAACAGTTTTCACATTTTGGGCAAAGGGTAGAACTAAATAGATATTTAACAATAGAGTAAAAAACAAAATGAGCACATTGAAACAGTGTAGCATGTGTGGGCCACCTACAATGCAGTGAATAATGTCAACCCTTATGGAATATATGTTATACAGGGTATATATCATACAGAGTTCTAGTTCAAAACTAAATGCATTTATATATTTGTTTTTCAATTGGTGTTGAATATATGCTAAAGGGCAGTGATTCATTTATTTGTGGCTTGATGGAAAAAGACTGGTTCTGCCTTCATGGTCTGAGGAGTGCCAACAACAAAGGCTGACCCTGGGTTCAGACTTCAGGTTCTCATCTACCATTGGCTTTATCAAAAGCCACTGCAGAGATGCCTGGGTAGCTCAGTCGTTTGAGCGTCTGCTTTCGGCTCAGGTCATGATCTCGGGGTCCTGGGATCGAGTCCCATGTTGGGCTCCCTGCTAGAGGAGGGGAGAGCCTGCTTCTCCCTCTCCTCCTTGCTTATGCTCTCTCTCGCTATCTCTCTCTCTTTCTCAAATAAATAAATAAAATCTTTAAAAAGAAAGAAATAAAGGCACTGCAGACCATATTGGAACAGAATATAATTCTATTAGCCCTGACAGTGCCACAGGCCTACTTTGTGTCCGAGATGAACATCTCTCAAGGTGAAGTGAGACAAACTTTTTGGGCATCCTCTTAAAAGGACCATTTTATCACCTCTTAAATGAGACTACTGGAACTGCTAAGAGTGTTTTTTTCTCATCACCCCTTTTTGAATTGAGGGTCAAAAATATATATTCCCAAGTCATACCAATCCTTTGAGTTCCACACTGTCTAAACATTTCTTTTAGATGTCTCAAAAACACCTTAAGGTCAGTAGGTCCAAAGCTCAGTTGATGAACTTCTCCAAATCAGGTACTTCCCAACGAATTTACCAAAATACTTACAGTTCATGACTAAGACTCATTCTTGTTCTCCTTAGGTTCACAAATCCAGTTGATCCCCAAGTCCTACTATTTTAACTCTAAAAGCCTCTAGAATCCATCTGTTTGTCCTCAGCACAACTGCTAGTTCATTGACGCAAAGAGTTTTCGTCCTTCGTGCTGCCTACATGTGTCTTTTATTGATGCTTCATCCTATCTTGTGCCCCTCAAACTAGGTATTTACCTACAGCTAGATTATCTTTTTTCAATATGCAGTCCTGATTATGTCCCATCCCCATCCCCACTGAAAACATGCCATTGGCTTTTTATTGCTCTCAAAGAGGTAATTTTACAACATGCTCTACACCATACAGCTGAAGTTTACCTTTCATTCCTCGTATTATTCCATGGTACTTCCCTTATTCTCCGAGTTCCAGTTACTATTGATTCTTTGCATATGCTTTTCATTTTGTAACTTTTGTCTGCACCACTTCCCCTTTTGCAAACTTAACTAAAATATTGCTTTTCGTGGAAACTTTTACTTAAATACCCTCTCCCTCATTCATTAGGTCAGGTCTATCTGATAAATGTCTCTTAACTTTATATGAAATTTCTTTATAGAATTATTCAAGCTACAGTTTCATATCTATTCTGTTAGGTTTTTTTTATTGAGGTAGCTTTCTCATAAATGTAGATGCACTGAGAAAAGAAACCAAGTCTATTGTGCTTATCATCATATCCTCAGCATTTAGCTCAACGCCTAGAAAATCAACTACTATTCAATAAATAATCACTTAATAAATAAGTGAATATAATGTGTCCCTCCTATGTATCATTCACTCTTTTAGCTCTATAAAGGATATGAAGAAAAATACTATAGTTCTTTCCTCCAAGCTTTTTAAAATCTAACTCTTATAGTCCAATTATCTCCATATTTAAAAGTGAAAACTCCCCTCCCTACTCCAGTGCTCCTAATACTCTTCAGCCGCTTTATTTTTCCTGCACACCTCTTACCTTCCAAAATACACTTTCTAATTTACTTAATCATTCTGTCTACTGAGAGCAGGAATTTCTGTCTCTTTGTTGACTGATGAGTCCCAATCACTTAAAACAGCTCCTAGCACATAGTAGGCATTCAACAAATATTTGTTTGAGGATGGAATAAAGATTTCCAAAAGTAATTAATCACAAAATATCTTATTCATTGATTTCCACCTTAGTTTAGCTACATAATACACCTATAGCAGTGTTCTAACAGAGGTGACCTTCCTTTTGTCACCCACCCAGGAACATTTTCAATGTCTGGAGATAGTTATAATTGTCACAACTTAGGGTGGGAGGGATGATTATTGGTATCTGGTAGTACAGGACAGGGATGTTGCTAAACATCCTCAAGATACAATCAGCTCCCCACAACCAAGAATTATGGGGCCCAGAGTGTCAATAGTGCAGAGGATGAGAAAATCTGAATAGTCTCTACCACTCTGTGTCCCTTCCTTTGTTTCCATCAACTTGCACTACTTCTTTCTCTCCAGTATCAAAGGCTCTCCTTCAGGTGTACCCCTTCTGCTCTCACTTCTTTGCACCTCAGGCTTACCAGTGGGCTCATGAGCTTTGATTCATGTTACTGAGGGCTTTTTAAGAAGTTGCTGAATTTCACTTTACCTGATGGGATGTCTTATTTAATTTTTTCTCTTCTATAGACAGCAGAATGTGGATCCCAGTTCTATCTGTGAACCAGGCTGTTTGAAATCATCATGGTTACCGTACCTCTTTTTGGTTCAGTTTTGTCAATTTGAAATCAAATGTTACTTTTTTTTTATTATCTAATTTTCTTTTTTTTTTTCCCAAATAGTTTTATTTTTTCAGTGTTACAAGAGTCATTGTTTATGTACCATACCCAGTGCTCCATTGCAGTACGTGCCCTCCTCAATACCCACCACCAGGCTCGTCCATCCCCCCACCCCACTCCCCTCCAAAACCCTCAGTCTGTTGCTCTGAGTTCACAGTCTCTCATGGTTCTTCGCCCCTCCGATTTCCAATTCACCCCTCCCTTCCCTCTCACAATGTCCTCCATGTTTTTCCTTATATTTCAATACCTCCCATTTATTTTGGGGACCAAGACCACAGATCTATCTCAAAGGTTGATCCCTGATATAATCACTCAAAGCACTGAATTTGAGAACCCATTTTATTTCAAACAGCGTATGTTTCTCTTTCAAACAGTTTACCAGGAATAATACATAGTCACTCTATGGAATTTGGGCATAATTCCTCAAGAACTCCTCTTAATTCACATTCTAAGTAGAATAAATATTAGGAGTTACTCACACTTAGTGAAATAAAATATATTTGCGTGCTAAATAATTCATATGTGGGCCAAATAAAATAACATGCATCCTCTAGGAAATAATTATGGATAACTTATTCATGATGTTCTCTGTACCTAATATGGCATTATCACATACTGGGTGTTCAATAAATGTTTCAGTAGGAGGCAAGCAGATACAGGGCATTAATAACTACTCTTTCTTTATGAATATATATGTGAAATCCCTAATTTCAATATAAATATTATTTCTTTTCTAATAAATTGGTAGAAGATAATCAGACTGATATTCTGAGAAAAATACTGAGTGTCTGTTGAGGCTTACTGGGGAAAAAGTGGTGGGGCAATTATCTGGCATGAGTATAAGGATGATGAGTGGCAACATAAGTGGGATGCATTTAGCACCCCTAACTAACTCTTTTTCATAATAACTAGGGATCTCTCTTTCTGTGTCTCAATTTTAAATAGGTATTCCTATGCTATATTGGATCTGTGACAACCACTATATTCCATTTCAGTTGACATCAGTGCACATAAGAATTGTCACTTACTTGTACGGAAGCAGTCTCAGTTTCCTTATCGATATGTGAAAAGTGAGCCTGGTTGAGTCTACCTTGGGATATGTGCCTGTGTTTACCAGCATGCATATATGGGTTTGGGTAAGATTTGCAGGAGGGATGGAGGTTCTTTAGGTCCCTGGACACAGATTCATTCTTGATAATGCTTGTTGAGCATTAATGTTTTAATTCGGACTACAAAAAACGAAAAACCATGTGTGTGTGTATATGTGTGTGTGTGTGTGTGAAGTTATCTGAAAAGGAGTCTAGAAAAGTGGGATATTAAGACGGCCTGGCCCCTTTGATTGATTTTAAGGTGCTATGAATGAAGTGGGGTATACTAGTTTTCCATTACTGCATAGCAAATTACCACAAATATAGCATCTTAAACAACATCCCTTAATTTAAAAAAAATTTTTTTCAACATCCCTTAATTATCTCACAGTTGCTGTAGGTCAGAAGTCCAAGCACAACTTAAATGAGGTCTCTACTCAGGGTCTCATAGGATTGAGATCAAGGTGTTGGCCAGGTCTGGGGTTTCATCTGAAGCTCAGGATCTTTTTCTAAGCTCACATTATTGTTGCCAAAATTCAGTTTCTTGTAGCTGTAGAACTCATGGAAGCTTATAGACCAGTGGAAAATCTCAGACTTCTAGAATCTCTTAAATGGCTTATCTGATTAGGTCAGGCCCATTCAGGGTAATCTTTTTGATTAACTCAATGTTAACTGGTTTTGGACTTGAATTACAGCTGCAAAAATCTCCTCACCTTTGCCTTATAACTGAATCATGGTAGTCACAATCCCATCCTATTCACAGATCCCACCCATACTCAAGGAGGGGGGGATTATATAGGGCATCATCTTAGAATTTTGTCAGCCATAAGTCTAGTTAGAGAGGAACCTAAGGGAGCTGTTTTCACACCCGTTATTGATTTGGAGTCTAAGAGACAAAGAGAAACACGGAACTGGAGAGACAAGCATCTTCTATCAAATCTAACAGAGATCTCTGGGAATCTAGGGCATACTGAGGGCTCAAGGTAACCCTAGAAGAGAAATACTCTAAGGCAGGGCCATATCACTGGTGTGGCACATGACTGGACACCGGTCCTTTTGTGGGAACCAGTCACAGTGCCATCATGAAGTTCTCCAGGGATGAAGGCCAGGCATGAAGACCAGAGTGAACCCAATTTCAAGTAATTTTGAAATACTGTATGGGGAATCTAAGAATTTTCCAGAAAGATTTTGTTAGGGGTTGAGGGAAAAGTCTTCTGAGTGTTGAAAGTTACAACTGTAGTAGTTGTGAGCTATCAAAATGTGACTTTTTAATATAAATTGTCTTCTTTGTTACATATGAACTGATTACTTATAATGACTCAATTATAGTTTATGTTAATATGATTTCTATGGCGTTAGTGATATCTGCTCTGATTAGTCCCCAAAACAAACACATAGAAGCACACAGTCAACACTGGGCAATAATGAAATACAAGAGATTTGCTGTGCTCTGTTGTCAATAGGCTCTGCTGAAGCCTACTTCTCTGAGATACTGCAGTTCATGGAATTTTGTAGGATTCTCTGTGTTTCAAAGTAAAGAAGAAACACTTAAAGCCTGAGTACTACAAGGAAAGGGTTCCTTTATTACAGAGAATCACTGTACTGTACGGCTGTTTACTGTGTCCTCTTAGTAAATGTCACCCTGGTAGCCACTTTGAGAAAAAGTGTATTTTCACTTTCAGCCTCACCAGGATTTTGTGTTAAACTGTCTCAGCCCCTCTTGTATTTAGGAATAACTTTACTTCAGAGTTGTTCTGTGATTATAATGGAGATAATCACTACTTCTAACTGACCTGTAAGTCACAAGAGAAAGTGTAACTTTCATCTGTTCTCATAAAATAAAATCTTTCCATCCTTCCTTTCACCCTTCTCCTCCCTGGCGACTAGGAATACATACGCTCCAGAAAACACATTCACTTCAAGTATCTGAAATGGGAGTTGCCTTGTTAGAAGAATTATGACATCGTGCAATAAACAGAGCATTTTTACAAAGAGAATTAAATACTGGAGTTATCACCAGAAAGCATGCTTGCCAGCTGTTAATAAAAGAGCTGTGAACTGTGGGCATGTCTGCAGTCTGTCTGCTTTCTTGTGAGGGGATTCTAACGCTCAACAGTCACTAGAGAATCCTTTCCCTTACACAGACCATCTGAGTCCTAGGGGATTCTGACAAGGTGGAAGTGCTTTTGGAGAGGGACCGAGGAAAAGAGGCTGTACTTTGGAATAAGAGTTTGAATTGTCTAAAATATGTAAGCATCTTAATCCTAATGCAAGAATTGCATGGCCCACAGCTGCCTTGCTTGGAAGAGACACTAAAGCCCCAATTAATCCAGAAGTGATCCATTGCATTTATGTATGGTTTTATAGTTTTCAAAGTGCTATAAATGTTACTTAAGCCTTACTGCACTGTATGCAGTCTAATAATAAAGGAGAATGAGAAAAAGAAAGTAGGGCTCCATTCTACGTATAAGGAAGGTAAAATCATGAGGCAGCAGGTTATTTTCACATCTATATCTATATCTATCTATCTATCTATGGTGAAAGCATCATATTTCTATATATGACATAGCCTAATATTTAATTCCTGTTACACAGAAGAAAAAAGACACTTGATCAGAGGAAACCAAGAGATGTATAAGACAATAGGAAGGGCATGCACATTGATATTTGGAAAACCTATACATAATTCTTAGATTTCTCACTTTGAAAAAGATCCCTGGGTTTTCCAGCACAAAAACATGTCTGTTGGCCCTTGGGCTTTTTATAAATCCTGTTCTTATTGATTCACATGTCTATTGTGTCTATATGCAGATGACAGTCACCTGTATTTTAATAACTTAATGATTGACTTCTACCCCCAACCAAAAAGGAATAATAGGAAATCAAGCTCTCTGGTCATAAATAACAAGAAACACCAAAAGGAATGACAGTTTTTTTGACATTTAACGATTGCAGTGCCACACTGTGATCCCCAAGAGAAAGGAAACCACCGAGTAGAGATTACAATTATATCAGCTAAGTTTCTGGAAACTGAGAAGAGGAGTCTACACAGAATCCAATGATCTTGCTGAGATGAGCACACAGAGAAGTCAAGGTGGCTGCACTTTGCACAGAGGAATACAGCCTTTTCATCCAAAATGCTTGCGATGACAGTGGCATAATTCTCTGTTTTCAAATTGTGGTGGTAGAGGAACAGTATTCTGTGTAGTACTTTTCCATGAGACACAAATGGCAGATCGTATTTAAATACATGACATAGTCTCAGGGACGTATCCACATTTTGATAAAACAAAGAGACACTCTGGTGGAAAATAAGCAAAACTACCCATTTGGCCCTTTTAAGATTAATTTTACAAGCATGAAAATAAATACTTATAGCAATCAAAAATTGGCATTCTGTGAATAAAAATAAATGTGGCTAATCTCACTTATATATAGTATTAAATTTTATTTTAATATATTTTAATATTTTTAGGACTCCGTATATCATACCAATAAAGTGACTAGCTATGGGAAATTGAAGAATAAACGTTAAAAAACGCACCACTATCCAAAATTGCAATATATAGATTTTATTGATTTTGAAGCCGTAACAAAAAGTCACAATGCTGCTTTTACTTGTATCATGCATTCGGTGGCTCTGATTTAGCCAGTGTCACTCTTATTTATTTGTTTAAGGGAATCATTTTAGCATTATTCTTACCAATGTATAAGGTAGGTGCTGTTTCTCCTTTTAAAAAACAATATTGAACATCTACTCTGTGCTAGACAGTATTTACAGGGAAAAAAAAGAAACAAAAGTCCTTAGCCTTGTAGATCTTATTTTTTATGGGAGGAGACAGAAGAAAATGAGGTAAATAAAATATGTAGCCTATTGGGTGTAAGTGCCAAGAGGAAAATAATGAAAGCTGAAAAGATGAATATGCATTATTGGGTTGAAAGGGAGGCAGGATGCAATTTTAAATAAAGTGGTCACTTGAGGAAAGTAACTTCAGACAGGAACGTGCCTGGGTGCCTAAAACAGCAAGGAGACTGGTGTGTTTGGAGCAGATGAGGGAGATGTAGGCCAAGAGTTCAAAAAAGTAACAAGGGCCAAGATCATGTAGGGCCTTGTAGGTCAAAGAAAAGGGCTTTGGCTTCTGCTCTTAAGTGAATTTGAAAGACACAGAAGATTTTGAGCAAAGAAGAAATATAATCAAACTTATATTTTTAAAGGTCACTCTGGTTGCTGGATTGAGTGTAAAGAGAAGGAGGGCAAAGATAAAAATAGGGAGCACCATTAGGAGGTTATTGCCACAGCCTAGGTAAGAGTGATGGAAGCTCGATCAAGGTATTCAGTGGTGGTTGGATTCTTGGATTTATTTTTAAGTTAGAGCTGAGAGCATTACCTGACATATTAGAAATGGGGCTGAAATAAAGAGTGAACCCAGTCTGTTTTGAACTTGAACATTTAGAATGATAGAATTGCCAACAACTAAGAGGAGGAAGATTTCAGAAGAGCAGGTTTGGCAAGGATTATCAGAAACTCAGTTTGGACTCACTAGGTTTGAGATGCTCATTGGGCATTCTGGGTGAGAATTAAATCATGGTTTTATTTTATTTTATTTTAAGATTTTATTTATTTATTTGACAGAGAGGAGAGAGATCACAAGTAGGCAGAGAGGCAGGCAGAGAGAGAGGGGGAAGCAGGCTCCCCGCCAAGCAGAGAGCCCGATGCGGGGCTCAATCCCAGGACCCTGAGATCATGACCTGAGCGAAGGCATAGGCTTTAACCCACTGAGCCACCCAGGTGCCCCTAAATCATGGTTTTAAAAACAGTCTTTGCTCTCTTATTTATAGCTTACCATTGATAAAACTTAGATAAGAGAGAAGTAATCCCAGAATTATGGCTGGAAAGCCCAGCAATATTGTATAATCATTGCCTCTATTAAAGATAACATCAGTATGGGCTATGGGTAATAATAAGATGGGCTGCAGATTATAGCAAATATATGACCATTGTTGACTTACTCTTTTCTTCCCCACTCAAGAGAGGAGTATATTAATATGTAAAGTCAGGTGAATGTGAAAATAGTTTGAAATAGTTAAGACTGAAAGCAGTACCAAATTTTAGTACTTTATCTATTTTTAGGAAACTATTAAATGTGACACCTTTTATAATAACCACAAGTTGAGAACTGAAAAGATAAAATGAAATCCAATCAGTGATAATTTAGAATTACAAAGACTTTCAGAAATCTTATGGGGGAAAACAAACATTTCAGCTTTAATATCACACACCCTTTACTTCCTTAGACCTGTTTGTAAATGCATGAAAGCTGAGATCAGAATCCTAGCTGGATAGTAGATAACTATTTGTTCTCAAAATCATTCTTCCATTAATATTTTATGAAAGAGGCTTTGTGATCCTCTCTTTCCACAGTGTAAATTCTTTCCCAAGAGTCATATGTGTTCGTTATATAAACGGGCTTCTTCGCCATGACTTAGTGCGTCTTTTTAAAAGATGTCCAGCCCTCTTCCTCGGCACTGCCTGGGGAGGTGGCGGCCATCCTGCTCTCGTAATGGCCACCCTCAGACCCCTCGTGAAGCTGAAGATCATTAAAAAGAGGACCAAGAAGTTCATCTGGCACAAGTCAGAACTGTATGTTAAAATTATGCGCAACTGGCAGAAACCCAGAAGCATTGACAATAGGGTGCACAGAAGATTCAAGGGCTAGATCTTGATGCCCAGCATTGGTTATAGGAACATCAAGAAAACAAAGCCACATGCTGCCCAGTGGCTTCTGGAAGTTCCTAGGCCACAATGTCAAGGAGCTTGAAGTGCTGCTGTTGTGTAACAAATCTTACTGTCCAGAGATTGCTCACAGTGTCCCCTCCAAGAACGGCAAAGCCTGGCTGGCCATCAGAGTCACCAATCCCAATGACAGGTGGCACAGTGAAGAAAATCAGTACACAGCTGTGTGCACATCGTATTTGTGTTAATAAAAGGATAAAACTGAGGCACCTGGATGGCTCAGTTGGTTAAGCCCCTGACTCTTGGTTTTAGCTCAGGTCATGATTTTAGGGTCGTGAGATCCAGCTCCTTGAGGGTCCCCACACTTGGCTGGGAGTCTGTTCGAGATTCTCTCTCCCTCTCCCTCCCCATCTGCCCCTTTCCCCACTTATCCTCTTTCTCTCTGTCTCTCTGTCTCTCTCTGTCTCTCAAATAAATAAATAAAATCTTAAAAAAAAATAAAACCATAAAACTACCAAAAAATAAATAAAGATGTCCAGTCATAGCCCAGGTTCAGACTGAGAGAATGAATTAATAGTGTGCACACACAGTTAATGTGTGTGTGTCTCTCTTGTACATGCATACACACAAGCTGCATATAGATGCATACATACAAGCTGCACATAGATGCACACACATAGGGTCATGGTTTTAGAATAATGATGGTTTTAATATTTGATCCTGCTCCACACTGAAACTCAATTGACTGAAAGGAATGATGCAAAACCATCCTAAATGATGGCAACGATCTGTACTAATTTACAGAGGTTACCAGTTGGTGCTTTAGAAGACTCCTGCATTGCAAATGTAACTGCTAATTATCATGTTACTGGAATATTTGTAATCGCTTCAAAATTAACCTTTATATCCTCAGGAGGTTTGTATTTATAAGAGTCACTTGGTGTCTCATAGAGAATCTAATTAGTCAACAAACAATAAGTACAGAAAGAACACAAATTAGTTCTTTGTTTACTGTTACATAGTTGTGCCATATAATTTGTATTGTAATTAAAGTGTTTTATATCCCAAACAGAAAAAATATTTAATTCCGGGATAAATAATAACAGCAGTTTCAAATGTTGCAAGAAGCATGTTGACACATTCACTAGGGTTTACTGTTTAGGCACTCACAATGCAAGAAAGAGAAGGTGGGAAAATAACTGCAATCTAATCATTATCAAAAGACCTCCCTCTTGTCCATAGTCATTCCATTGTTGGAATTACTATGATCCTATCTGCACAAAAGCCAGCAAATACTTTGGAAGAGAGAGAACAAGAACATCCAGGCATGGGGGATAGATTATTTACTTTAATGTAGCAAAACATATTTTTCCCTATAACATCTCATAAAAAGTAGTGTTTTAAGATGTATGGAAAAAATAACTCACAAATATATGGAGAAAAGATTTCCAGAGAAATCCTAACTCTCTGTCAGTTAATCATAGAAAGTTACAACTACCACTGTGTCATGTCATTAATCTTCTCCTTTAACAAGGAATTGAAAAGAGGAAAAAATTTGGGGGCTCAGATGTTAGTTCTCTTTATTCTGCATGAATGAAGGTCTTGATTGTTCCTGCTTATTTTTGTTTATTAACAAAATGCCTTTCCCCTGTGCTGCTAATAGTGCTAAAGAACCAAAACACACACAAATTAGGGCATTTCATTTTGCTTTATTCATTATAGTGATGACGGATTTAAACTGCATCTTCTTCATGCTCAATTTTTGTCTCTTCATTTATAGCACTTTTATTTCATTTTTAGTAATTATAATGGATTCTTCTTCATATTATCTTCTCATTCTATTTCTGACCATTTTTTGTTTCATTTTATGATATTTTCTATTGGACCATCCTTGGCAGATTTATTTTTAAGTCCCATTCAGATTGTTCAACTTTTTTTTTTTTCATTAACCTGGAAAAATCCTTCTCCTCACTTGATATTGGTAATTATTGTTCTATGTTGATATTCATCATGGTTATCAAAATAATGACTCTGTAGGTTGTTTTGAGGTGAGAGTTTATTGGTTTGTTTTCGTCTCCAGTATTCATCCTTTGTTGTGTAGCAATTTCCAAATTTTCTCTACCTAACTCCTGCAGCCATGGAGGCTTGGCCCAGATTCTGACTATCAGGCTATGTCTGCTTCCTCCCATCCCCCAACAAGAGGGATTTATGGAAGCTGTAGCCCAGCGATAGTTGCAAGGATTTTTTTTTTTTTTTTAAATCATCTTTCACCAACAGTGAAACCTAAATCCAGCGCTTGCTTTCTATCCATGAGCCTTTGCTCCCCAACCCTATGGACAGTCTTAGTGGAGCGTTCTGTCAGCAGGAGGAGCATTCCTTGGCTTTTGCCCTATTTGACCTATTGTATTTCAGTCCCATAAATGGAACAGAGATGCTTCCCTTTAACTGACCACTTTTTTAGGGTTTTAGACTCTGTTCTTCTGAGATGACATAAGTTCAAAGAAAAAAGCATACAGAGGCTACTATTTTTGCTCTCTATTCTTATTCTCAACCCTATTACTACTAGACATTCCTTCATATCCTGACAATATATTATCAAACTTAGTTTCCACTGTGGTCTAGTAAAGTGAAAGTTTTTGACATAATGTAGCAAAGTGGTTAAAATACATGGGCTTTGGGGGTGCCTGGCTGGCTCAGTTGGTAGAGCAAGGGACTCTTGACTTCAGGGTTCTAGGTTTGAGCCCCACGTTGGGTGTAGAGAAAGCTTAAAAATAACATCTTAAAGGCATCAGCTTGGACATTAGGGACCCAAGGTCAGATCTTACCACTTTATCCTGTAAGAACTTACAGTCTGTCACATAAAATGAAGATAACATTATTACCACAAAACAGTTTAGTTGAGAAGAATAATGAAGAGGGCTTAATCATAGTAAGTGTCCACAAAATATTAATTGTTTTCATTATTTATATGTTTATAACCAGGTTTTTACCTTATGAACCATCCTCTACTGAAAATTATGAACTTTAGCTGGGAAAAGTTGAACACGACACCTTTAGATTCTTCAGTTCATACTTAGGCTTTTAAATTTCCTAAGAAATATTCACACCTTCTTTGATTATCAGTATTTACCTATCGTGTGTCAGCAGAATGTTGAGGAGTTGGCGGTTTTGATGTTCCATCTGACACTTCCCACTTTTTAGTTATGACCTCCTAGAAGAACAGGCAAGTCTGAATTTACCATTAGAATACACCTCTCACCGCTGAATCAGCAAGGACTACCTTTTTGCTTTTTAGAATGAAAAATAGAAGTTTATACATCCATAGGAACATCCTCCTATAATTCTTAGAATATGAGCTACTGGCTCTTTTAACTGTGAATGGTCAGATGTTCGAAGACAGTCTGGTGTTTGTTCACTGACTATGTTACTTACCAACTGTGTGACTTTAGATACCTTATTTAATGTATTTGGCTCTCAGTTTTTCATCTCTAAAATGAGGAAATAATATTCTACAAATTTGTTGGTAAGACTAAATGAGGTGATATATGTAAATTGTTACCAAAGTGTCTGATAGGCAATAAGGTAAAACTTAGTTGACATCTTCTTTCTTCTTCAAAAGGCCTGTTTTCAAGTTCCAGTGGGAAACCATCCTAACAGTCGGCTAACCTCACTCGCATAATGCCTTTACAAAAATTGTATAATGCCTTTAAAAATTAGATTTTTCTGTTAAATGGGAAAAAAAAATAAGTCACTCTCTAATAAGACACTTGACTGGTTTTCTGCTGAATGCTTAACACTCTCTGATTCATCATCCAAGTTTTGTTCCTAATGAGCAAAAGAGAAACTGGAGGAAACAATATTGGAATAAGAAATCTAAAAATCTGGGGTCACTCAGACAGTAGTTACAATTTGAATGCTTATATTTTATTCATATAATCCATTTCTCTTCCTTCTGTTACTTATGCTTCCCTCCTTCCATCTATTTAAGTTAAATTTTAAATTAAAAGAGTATGCATATTAGATAGCAAATCAAATAGCACAGAAAGAGCTAAAATGCAAAGACATAAGCCTCTGATCAGCTACTCTGAGAAGTCCCTTTCTACTCTGTTATGCTTGTTTTTCTGGTACTTTCTTTTATATTTCTACGAATACAGTTATAATATTTCTTGATTTATAAATTTAGGCATTATTTATTACTATCCCATTATTATAGAAGATTTTACTGAGCTTTCAATAGTACCATTCATCCAGATGACTGACACCTTTAGTTCTGGAAAATTTGCCATCATATTTGCTAATTATCTTGGTTCCATTTTCTCTGTCCTATCCTTCTGATATTGAATCTCATAGAATCTCATCTCAGTTTTTTTTTTCCCTCTCATAATTGTTCTATTTTCTAAGAAATTTCTTTGATTTTTATCTAATCTTTCTGTTGGAATTTTTTTTTCATTTTAGCCATTTTAGCTTAAACTTCCAAGAGCTCTTTCTTGTTATTTTAAATAGAACTGTATTACTTTCTATGTATGCAAGTATTTCATGTACCTCTGAGGTAGGTGAGAATTGAGTTTTCTTAAATTTTAGTAGAATAGAGAAGAAGGAAGTTTTCTTCTGTGCTGTCAGATAACAGTTTTTCTTCAAGTTCACATTTTATCTGTTTATCTTATCACCATTGCTCATGTTCAAGAGTTTACTCAAATGTTTGATTAATCACTGACTCATCCATTATATTTAATAATAAGGTAGTAAAGAAAAACCAACTAGAAATTCTGGGAAGGGAGTAAAGGTCTATATTAAGTGTGTCTGGGAAAGGAGTTTGCTTTTTCACTGGGGAACTTTTCAAGTGTCATTTTTTTCAGTCTCTGGAAAGAGTAGATATCAGAATGCTGGTCTTTTCAGGGTTGAAGGTGTGGCTCTTAAAAGCCAACCATTTGGGTTCAAGAGTTTCCTTCATTCTCTATTTTCAACTTCATATGTCAGATTCTGCCTTTGGTCTCTACTTGGCATTTCTGATTCAAGAGCCTCCTTTATTTTTATCAGAGTGGGGCTGTCCGCATTTGGATCTTGTCACTTGGTCAGTAAGGTGAAGGAAGAGAACACATTGATCCCCCAAATATTGACTTCCAACCAATCCTCATGTGGCCATTTAACTTTCTCTGCCCTCTGTTTTAAGCAGCATTGAGATGAGAACATCTCTGTGATTCAGTGAGTCAAAAAACTTTCCTCTCATATTCGTCAGTGTGAGAACACTCTATTCTAAACCTTCCTCCTCTCTCTGGCTGCATTTATTTGTATAAAAAGTTGATAAAGTCTCTTATCTACTGGTCTCTCTCCCATTTTTATCTTTATGGATTTTCATCTTTTCCACAGTTATGTTTTTGTGAGCGCTGGGAAAACTAAGAACTGTGGTCAATCCACATAACCAGTAAACTAGTTTTAGATGACATATGGTATATTTACACAGTATACAAAAACTAAGACTAACTTAGGGTATACCAAAGATAGAAATTAGAATGGGTTCCGAAATACTTGTCTCTCTATGAATATGGATTGGAGAGTGTTTTCTCAAAAGAGCCAATCAATTGGTAAAAGAACAGTAGAATAATGAGTAAATATTTGGAAAATACTGCCTATTAGAATGGTTTAAAGTAATTGGGAGCATTTAGCCTAGAGGCAGTAAGCTGGCAGTGAAGGATGACTTCGTGCTTAAATGTTGTGACTACTTCTCCTCCTGTCTTCTATTGAAACAATAAGGAAAAAAAAAGAAACAAATAATAAGCAAACAAATGTAAAATGCTTGCCTCAAGAAATTTTAAAGAATCTTACTAGTACCAAAAACCTATTTAGTGAATGATGGAACTTCATTCACATAGACTGAGGGGATTTAGACATGTATCCAATATTAGATGACAGAATATATGGACATAATATAGAGATCTAGATTAAGGAAGTAAAACAAAATTACATAATAACAAATACAGGCAGGTCTTGATTTTGCATAGCACCTGGTAAATGGCACTCTTTGTATTCTTTTCCTGTGTCTACTATAAAGAATGACTACAAACTTGGTGTCATAATTAGTAGAAATTTATTTTCTCATAGTTCTGGAGGCCAAAAGTTCAAAATCAAGCGGTCAGGAGGGCCTCATTCTCTCTCTCTGGCTCTAGGGGAGAATCTCTTTGCCCTCATAAAGCTTCTGGTAGCTGTTGACATTCCTTGATTTATGGGCACACCACCACAATCCTTGCCTCCATGGTCACCTTCCTCCCCTGAACTTCTGTCTGTCTTCTACCTACCTCATTGGATTTAGGGCTCATGTGGAGAATCCAGGATGATCTCCTCATGTCAAAATCTTTAATTTACAACAGCAAAGGCCCTTTTTCCAACTAAGGTAAAAGTCACAAATTCCAGGGATTAGGGCATGAGCATACTTTTCGAGGGGCCACCTTTCAACCCACTAAGGTCATGGGGGTAGGAACCATGTCCTCACACTGATAGTTATCACAGAACTCCACAAAGTGAGACCTACCTATAATTTATAACAATTATCTGGGTTTTCAAGGTGAAGACTTAAAACCTGGAAAACTCTGTCAGATTATTCAGTGTAGTTTAGCATGACAAAAGAACATCACAGACATGAAGAACCTAGAATACAGTATTTTAACTGCCAGCTCTGTATCACCAGAAATGTGAAGACAAAGCTATAAACTATGTACAACAAGGCTTCTATGACTGTCTACCAATTAGGGCCAGATGCCTCAATGTGATACTCAATTTCCATAAAAAATTATTCCAATTAGCCATTGGTCCATCTTCATGAAGTCACATAAGATCGTGAATACACAATATCACGTTATTGCGGGTATAAAGGGTTGAATTCATATGGCACATAGATTATTCATTTCTCCTTTTATGTTTAAATATATTATTGTAGTGAAATTTATGTCATAACTGGTTTTAAATCCATACTAATCTATTTCTTATTAGTTTGCAAATGATCGTGGGAAAAATATCAAACTAATGGAAAATTGGTTATCAACAACAGAATATATAATAATTTACTGTATTGTCAGTGCAAATATGCAAGAGTATTTAAAGCAAACAAAATGGAAGTTTACAAATTAATCTTTATGTGAATAACATATCAGGAGGAAAAGTGCACATTATAGTATAGACATGGAATGACCAGTTTCAAATCATCAAAATATAAGATCATGTGTTTATTATCTAATTGGTGATCTTAAAATATGTTTTAATTAATGTAGCTTTAACTTTGTGATTTAATTAAGCAAGCAAGGATACAATTAGGAACATTTCAATGCTAGGAAAATAGTTCTGTGGGTAGTCCATTTTACAACTGAAAAATGTTACTCATTCTGAGTAAGTTAATATGGAGAGAAGTCATATAGATTTAAAGTAAATGCATTAATATGAAAATGGGTTCAAATCCTGAATTTGTTACTTATTAATCCTGTGACCATGTATAAGTTCTTTAATGTCTCTGTACCTCAGGTTCCTCATTTGTGATGGAGATAATAATGCTTCTTTTTATCAGGTTATTGTTAAGATTAAATGAGCGAATATATTTAAAGCACTAAGAATAATAAGGTCTTTAAAAACCTTACTGTAATAATTGTCATTTTTTAAAAGAATCTCATGGAATCCTCATGGAATTGAGGTGAAATCCTCATCAAATATTTTATCATACTTTCTTAGTTATATACCAGCAAAAGGAGTCAGTTCTAGTTCCTAGCTATCCAATTAAGTGTGAGAGACTAGCAGTAAGATAACACACTATACCCAATGGCTATAACTAACTAAATTCATTTTTTTTAAGTTTTTATTTAAATTCTAGTTAGTTAACATATAGTGTAATATTGGTTTCAGGAGTAGAATTTAGTGATTCATCACTTACAAACTAAATTCATTTTTGAAATATTTTTAAATGCATTCTTTGTAGCAGTTATTGAGCTGGCTTGAAATACAAAGTGAGTAAATATTACTTTGCACCTTCAAAAGTTAACAGTTTAGTTAAGAAGGTAGTTAATTATACAATAACTCAAAACAGTGTTAAAAGTACTGCCACAAAGAAAGGACCTAGAAGAGTAAAGGGAGAAGTTATTTTGCCATTTAGGTTTTGTAATTCTGTAATAAAACAGATTTACTGACGCTTCTTGAGATGGACTTTAAAGCCTGAGATTGATGAGGATGGCATATGAGACAGTATCCACAGACCTGGGAGAAGTGTAATTGGAAGCAAAGGGCTTGTGTAATGGGTTGAGGGTAAATAAGGAAGGAACATTTGCTTGAAACATAAAAACCAGGATGAAGAGTCTATATTTTCTTCAGTGACAAGGGGAAATTGTCTAAATTTTTTTTTTCTTTTTGAGCAGTGGAAATGGCATTTGAAGCTACATTTTAGAAAGATCGCGTTGTAATGTAGGACGAGTTAACATAAGGAAAGAGTAAAAGTAAAAGAATCAATTACAAAGCCACTTATATTTAAATATCAGTCTACATGGGAGATAATGTAAGTCTAACCACTGTACATGGGCATGTAGGTGGCATGTATAAACAGAATTATGGAATTCATAGCAACAGTACTTAACAGTTGTCTATAGTGGAGAATAGAGAAGATATCCTAGGGAATGAGATCCAATAAAGTAGAATAAAACCTTATGGAGAAGAATGAAGGGTGATACTAGGTAATTATAGAGTCAGAGAAACAAAGGCAGATCGAATAGCAGGCAATCAGATACCAAGCAATACACTAAAGTGGGAGTTCTCATAACTAGTTTATATTTTGAGATCATTCTGGCTGCAGGGTGGAAGAGAGGTTATACAGAAGCCAGTGTGAATAAAGAAAGATCATTTGTAAAGTATTGCAATAGACTAGAAGATATTAAGTTGATTTGACCTAGGGTTGGAAGGGAGAGAAGTTGACAAATTTATAGAATATTTAGGGGGTTCAGTTGACTGACAGCACTTAGTGATGGATGGTGTGAAAGTGAAGATGAAGAGGTTGTCAAGGCTAACCTCTTTTTTGGCATAGCTAGATGAATGATGGTATCATTTATTGAGATAGGGAATGCAGGAAGAACATCATGTTTTGGAGCAAGGGAACTGCAGTGCTTTGTATTTGAGATATCACATTTGGTATTCCTTTGAGATTTCTTAGTGGAAATGTCAAGTTAGCAAATGAATATACTGATCTAGAACTTAGTGGAAGGGTCTAGGTCCGAGCTATGAGGTTTCTGACAGCTAGATGAGGAAGACTAGAATGGCAAAAAATATGGTCAGCGAAGTAGCTGGATGTCCAGTATATGAAAACAAAGGAAAGGAAGGTTTGCTTTTGTTCAATTTTATTTTTGTTTATTATTTATTTTTATAATGTTTATTTTTATAATGTTTATTATTTATTGTTATTTATTTATTATTATTTATTTTTGTTAATTATTTATTTTGTTTTTTTTTTCCAAGGAGAGAGATGGTAACAAAAATGCTTTACACTGCTGAGAGGTCAGATAAATTGAGAAGTGAAAAAATGCCAAGTGGCTTGGGAATGCAGAAGCCATATAATAATTTTAGACAAAACCAATCAGCAGAAAGATGAAAGTAAAAAACAGATTAGAGTGGGTTGAGGTGAGAGTGGAAAGTGAGAAGATAATGAAAAAAAATTAAAAACCTGGTTGAGAAGTTTATCTTAAGAAGAAGGTTGGGGGAGAGATTCTTTTCCCAGCTCTTAAGAAGTAACTGGGATGAAATTTACCCTCCTGACATAAACTAAAACCAGACAAAACGAGTAGAATGACTGTTTTCAAATATTGGTCAGCTACGAGGTGGTGTTGTGACCCAGGAGAGAACAAGGAGTGCCCTGTGTTTGTCCAGCTTTTCTGCCTGGAGATTTCTTGACAAGAAGAGAGTTCCTGAAACATTCATAGGATCTTGGAAAAATGAGGAGATAGAAATAAGCAATCAGCAAGGGGTGTGGATGAAATGTACAGGCTAAATTAATAGAGAAGGAAATTAACTACACAAGGAAATTGCTCAAGAAATCTGCACAGGGCCATCTTTCAATCTGCTGCTGAATATTAAAACACAAATGCATATCTGGAAAATCCATGAGATTAAGTGGGAAAAAGTTCCAGGGAATTTTAAGAAAAGCAATTTTCAGAACTAATACAGTGCTGGAAGACAGTAAGGTTCTGGCCAATAAAAGAATTCTTTCAATATCTAGAAGATTCAGTAGAAACACTTAGAAGGGTTATATTTTACCAGTAGAATAACAACAACAACAACAAAAAACACCCTAAAATGGTGGTTCTCAATCAGGGATGATTTTTCTTCTTTAGAGACCTTTGGTAATATCTGGAAACAAGTTTGGTTGTCACAGTTGGGGAGGAAGGGGTACAACTGGCATCTACTGAGTAGAGAGAGGTCAAACATATTGATAAACATCCTACAATGCATGGGACAGTCCCCTACAGCAAAGACGTATCCAGTTAAAAAGTAAATAGTTCTAAGGTTAGAAACTGTACTGGAATAAAAGAAGTCCTTCCATACAGACAAGGGCCCTGTCCCTGGTCCCATGCTTCAGAGGATCCCCTTGCTTTACTTTTTCCAAAAAAAAGTCCCCTCCATTGCCTAGGACAGCTGAGGCTAAGAGTGACATAGGAGTGGGGTTTCCTTGAGCTCTGACCAGAATTTGTGGGAGCCCCTATCCCCATCTCTCCTTTCAGGGCTCTCAGACCTTTTCCATGCATAGTATCCACTAAATGCCACAAGAAGTTCTGGCACTCATGTTTATGGAATTGTCTAAGGGCTGCATGATTCTACAAAGGAGCCCTGGCATGCTTATAGCTTCTGATGACTGGCATAGTATTTCTTTGACAAGATCATGTGAGATTGGGTCGCCAAAATGGTACATACATGTTGATTTGCTGTGATGCTCGATCATGTTGGACTCAGGTGTATTTAGTAGTCTCTAGTTTGATGAAATTCCACTAACTCTTGGACTTGAGAAGCTTGTGTGGGCTAGTTGATCAGCTCTTCCAACCATGTGCCCCTATCTCTGGTCTTGAGCCCCTGACGATAATGAGGTGGAAGCAGGTGTCCCTTACCCTATTCATTCTGCTGTACATCTGGCACTCGAGACAGTCATTTCATCACATCCATGAGCTCATATGCCATACCCTTAGCCTCCAAGAATTTTCAGACCATTGCCCTGCAATACCAATGAGTTTGTTTGATTATCTCTTGACTGCAATCTATATGGGGATGTTATGCTTTTCTGGGTTGGCTTTATGCTGTCTTAAGTGAGGAACAGTTATTCCTTGACCAAATGACACTGCTGTTAACACTCCACCCACAGGCCTTTCACCCATCTTTCCCATTAATAGCAATGTATGGAAGTCAAGAGTGCTCTCAGCCTTGAAAAAGATTGCATTTTATGAATGCAGTCGTTGCAGCATAAAGAGTTCAAGAGAAGAAAATCATTAGAAGATGTGCTGTTCTATATTTAGGTTATAAAATTCTGAATGGTAAATTTAACATAACCAGAAAATAAAATATTATTTGCATTTTCCCACATTCCAATAAGACTTAGATTTGTATTCATCATCAATAAAAGTATCCTTACAATCATTATTGTTAGACATCCCTGTAACAGTTCACAAATGGGGATGTATGTAAATACATTTTAGAAAAAGATAATAAAAAAGCACCATGCAAATGTGCGTTTGAATCTGGTAGACATTTATAAATATATTGTAATCCCACTGTAAAGGGGAACTTTCCTCAATGTAGGTCCACTGAGTTATTGCTAATGTAGCTTGCACAGGTGCCTTCTACCAAAAAAAAAAAAAAATTCCTGTGAGTGGCATTTATTTATATTAGCCTACATTAAAAGAATGTCCTATTATGTTTATTGCTTAATATAGCATCAGCTTCACTTGGAGTAGATTCACAATATTATATAATTGAACTTTAACTAAAAACTCAATTTTGAAATGATTTGGCATTTCTTCCATTTGGTTTTAAGGCATATTAAAACAAAGTTAATGAATCTTAACATAATGAAAATAAATGACAAAAGTATCTAGAAAAATTAGAAAAAATGTTTAGTACACGTATTCTGAATTAAAGAATATAAAGGAGTTATCCTCTTTATTTTAAATATTGTTTTGTTCTGAATTAAAGAATATAAAAGAGTTATCCTCTTTATTTTAAATATTGTTTTGAGGAAATCTAACCTTTGGGGTAAAATGAAAGAGAAAAATACCAACTTAGCAGAAGCTTTATATTCTTAGACCTTTTATAGTTTTTTCCATTGGGAGGCTTATGACAGGAAGCATCGGTGTACATGGGAACTCCCTGGGGCAACTGGAAATGCTTGGGCCTGCTAGAGCCTTCGGGTGCAGAGGTGAGATGGGCTTTTGGGCTCATGGGAGCCTGCCATAAGCCCGGTGTTGCGGAACCACCAGGGGCAGAGATGTGTGGGGCCACTGAAGCCTTCGGGTGAGCTGACAGTTGGCAGGAGCCCACCCAAGATTTGGTGCCATGGGGTTACCTAGGGTTGCTGGAACCAGATTCGCTGGGATGTACCCAGAGCCTGAGGCCAAGGACACTACCAGGGCTGTTGGAGTGGGCAGGTGCGTAGGGAAGGGTGGAAGGAGGGCCTGGAGTAGGGGGATGCCAGATGAGTCCACCGCTTGAGTCATGAGAACCGTGGAGCCTTGTGTCATCAGGAGCCATCTAGGGCCTTAGAAGCCAACAGGTGCCAGAGAGGGCCTTGGGCCATATTTTCCAGGAGCCCCCAGGGACCCTTGCCATGGAAGCTGCCCTGGGTCCCACAATGAGCCTGGAGCCATAGGCACCAGATGGGGTAGTGGGGGCTAGGTTCTTGGGAGCCCCCAGGCAGCCACCTAGGGCTGTGGGAGTTGGCTGGTACAGGGGCAGCAGCTCTGGAGGCTTTTGGGTCTGGGGCCCATGTTACTCTCCTTCTTCTGTGGGGAAGGTATCTCTCTGTTTTGGGTAGTGTGAATCCATCTTTCCTACCCTCCCCAACGTGTCTTTTCTTATTACTATGCGTCACTCAGGTTCTGTAATCCCTCACTCAGAATCCTTGGTCTTGCGAAGGCATTTTCTGAGCATATGGTTAGTTGGGGGAGGGGGCTGACACCAGTGGTAGAAATTCCTATACTGCCATTTTGCTGCTGTCTAGACAGGAACTTTGAAATAATTATTTTAAATGTGGGGAATTATGCAAAGAAAAATATGGACATAATGAAAAGAGAAATTAAAAAAAAAAATTTAAAAATTCACCTAAATGAAACTTTCAGAGATGAGAAATTTTATGTATAAAATGAACATTTTACTGCAAGGTCTTACTAGTAGAAAAGATAGACCCTGCAGAAGAAAAAGACCAGTGAATTTGAAGACACAGCAATAGAAACTATCCAAAATAAAGAACAGAGGAGAAAAAGACCGAAAAAATATAAGAGCTTCAGTGATCTAAATGACAGTATCAAGCATTTTAACATACTTGGGAGGTAGGGAGGAATTTAGAGAAAAAAAATATGTGGAGAAATCTTGGCTGAAAACTTTCCCAATTTAATGAAAAGTACAGTATAAATGCATAGATCCAAAAGACACAATTGTACTGAAGCATGTCATAATCAAATTACTAATGAAAAATTTTAAGAAGTCAGAGAAAAAGATGCATTGTATACAGTGTTGCAAAGGTAATAATGATACAAACTTCTCATGAGAACATGGCAAGCCAAAAAACATTGGAATAGTAATAATGTGCTTGAAAGAAAGAAAAACACAAACCTAGAATTTTTATCCAGTAAAAATGTTCTTCACAAATTAAAACAAAAAGGGGCTCCTGGATGGCTCAGTGGGTTAAAGCCTCTGCCTTCGGCTCAGGTCATGATCTCAGGGTCCTGGGATTGAGCCCCACATCGGGCTCTCTGCTCAGCAGGGAGCCTGCTTCCCCCTCTCTCTCTGCCTGCCTCTCTGCCTACTTGTGATCTCTCTCTGTCAAATAAATAAATAAAATCTTAAAAAAAAAATTAAAACAAAATAACTCTTGTTTTTTAGAAAAGCAAAGGCTGAATAAGCATATCACAAACAAAACTAAACTACCAAAAATTTTTTAAAAGTTTTAGTTGGAAAGAAAAAGACATAATACACACACATTGTAATGGTTCGGTTGTTATACTTCATTTCTTCTTCTTACTTTGAGTAGGTGAAATTTGGGCATGGTTTTACTGCCTTTATAAATTTGAAGATAATGCTTTTTATTGGAACTCTTTATTTTTTATTTAACACCTTAATTTTATTTTATTTTTTTCAGTGTTCAAGATTCATTGTTTATGCACCACACCCAGTGCTCCATGCAATATGTGCCCTCTTTAATACCCACCACCAGGCTCACCAATCCCCCTAACGCCCTCCCCTCCAAAACCCTCAGTTTGTTTCTCAGAGTCCACAGTCTCTCATGGTTCGTCTCCCCCTCTGATTTCTCCCAATTCACTTTTCCTTTCCTTCTAATGTCCTCCATGTTATTCCTTATGTTCCACAAGTAAGTAAGTGAAACCATATGATAATTGACTTTCTCTGCTATTGAAACTCTTTAAATGGACTTCCAAATGTGCCTCTCAGCTAATGGGCAGATCTTAGCTTTGTAACCATAGGATAAACACAGCCTAGACCAGACAGCTATGATTAAAATGAGTTAATAGTCCTCCAATTTTATAAATTAATTTGTTTCAGACTCCTTTAAAAAATATATTATTGAAGAACTTGACTTTGAAATACAGTCTAATTTCAGCCCTCCACGAATTATTTCCATTTGTTATTATTTATTTGGATGAATTTTACTGTATTCTGCCTATATTTTTTTCACATTTGATGTCTTTAGTTCAGTAAAACTAGAATTAAACCATTTTTTGTAAAGTAAATTAATGTATAATTTATACTAATTTTAATTTCACTTGAAGAATATCTTTAGAACTATCTATTGTACCTTACTTGACCCACAGGAGAGTTAATTAAAACTTTGTAGATTAATTGAGTAAATTGCAAGTATTTTAATGTTTAAACCTTGCTATACTGTGTAAGCCAATTTATTGAATATGCTAAAATATTCATTCTTTCAACTAATATTTATTTTGAATGAAATATTTTTCACCTCATAATAAATATGTGTAGGAAAATTACATCTGCAACAGAACTATACAGTATGTACTCAGAAGGAAAGTATCTTGTGTTTCATTAGAAAATCAAGTTGAATAAAAATCTACTTCTATATTTTTATCCACCAAACTCAAACATTTTTTATCTAAAATATGTAGTGTCATGTGCACATCACTTAAATATAGAGTAAAAAAATGAGCTCATTTCATCC
This sequence comes from Potos flavus, assembly GCA_028534135.1. Lineage (NCBI taxonomy): Eukaryota > Metazoa > Chordata > Mammalia > Carnivora > Procyonidae > Potos > Potos flavus. Next base: position 48,069,387 of record CM052897.1, on the reverse strand, counting down.
ATTTGAACAGTTCTCACAGGAAGAATTTACTGTCACCCCAAATGGAAATAGCTTAGTATGATAAATGTTTCTTTGAATTGATTCTGCCCACCAAAAGTAGATAGATAAATTTATGAAATGCCATGTGTATATATTCAGATTTCTGCATGATTTTAACAATATCAAGTACTGCTTTAAAGATTTCCTCCAATGCAGAAAGTTTTTATTTGTTTTTTTAATAAGCATAGGTGTATTTAAAAAAAAAAAAACTTGGAAGTGTTTGTTTATTTTGTTTTTTAGTTAAGTATTGAGGTGAGCATATTATATTTTTGGTATTGTATGACATATTGCTCTTTTCCCAACAGCTACCACATGAATGACCTAATAATCAATTTTTTGTTGCTAATAATGTATTTTGCATATACGTAACCAAAGGCTTTGGTTACCTGGAAGGAAACCAAATATTACAGGCAATGACGCCAATAAGAACAAGAAAAGATTGTACATGCATGCATATAGAAGTATCACGTACCTAAACACACACATTCATGTGTACACACAGTCACACCTGTAATACAACCTGAAACAGGAAAGCAGGGCAAATAGAAAAAGAGCAGGTAAATCATGTTCCTATACCATTTCTGAAAAAAATCACAAAGAGAATAAAGCCTAGGCCCTGTAATTGATGATCAAAAGCAGTTATGAACAATGAGAGAAGACTTCAAAATATTTATATCAATCTTTACAGACATCCTCTCTCACACTGATAAAAACATATCCAGCATTGCCACAGACATTTCCATTGATATATCGTTAGTAGCATCCATCAATCTGCCAGCTGCACGGAGATATCAGTGAAATTTGACAGTCTTCTGATTGCACTTTCTGAGGCCTGAATCTTTCTGCTTTTGATCCTTCCCACTTCAATCTCCAGCCAATTTTATCTCAACATCTTGCTCCGTTGCATTTTGTAACTAGTTGATATATCTTTATGTTTCCTGTTATTTGTAAGTTAATGCCTCATGTTTTAAGACTCGTAATGGAGAAAAAATAAGAGATCCAAGAATATAAAGCTTCTGCTATAAGTTACTGTTTTTCTCCTTCATTTTATCCCAATGCTAGGTTTCTTTATAACAGTATTTAAAATAAAGAAGATAATTCCTTTCTATTCTTTAATTCAGAATATGTATTTACTACATGTTTTTCTCTAATTTTTCTAGATACTTTCATTTATTTTCATAGTATTAAGATCCATCAATTTTGTTTTAATATGCCTTAGAAATAAATGGAAGAAATGTCAAATTATCTCAAAATTGCGTTTGTATTTAAAATTCAATACAGAATATTGTGAATCCACTACAAGTTAATACTATATTTAGCAATAAACATAAAAGATGATCTTTTAACATTTAAATTTAATTTAAATAAATGCCACTCACAAGATTTTTTTGTAGAAGGCACCTGTGCAAGTTAGATTAGCAATATCTCAGTGGATCGGCATTGAGGGATCCCCTTCACAGTGGGTTACAATGTATTTATGAATGCTTACTAGGTTCAAATACGCATTTGCATGGTGCTTTTATATTATATATTTTCAAAATGGATTTACATTTCCCAGTTGTGAATTGTTACTGTGATGTGTAGCAATAATTGTTAAGGGTAATAGCAGCTAATATTTACTGAAAACTTACAATAGGCCTGGTGGATGCAGAGACTTTATACAAGGCTTTTTTCATCCAACCCTCACAAAAGCCTTATGAAGTAAGTGGTAGTATTATACTTATGTTATAGAAGAAGAGACTAAAGTTCAGAAAAACTAAGAGAGTTATGCTTTTATTCTTTTATTTTTTTAAAATTTATTTATTTATTTGACAGAAAGAGACACAGCAAGAGAGGGAACACAAGCAGGGGGAGTAGGAATGGGAGAAGCAGGCTTCCCGCTCAGCAGGGAGCCCTACACAGGGCTCACTCCCAGGGCCCCAGGATCATGACCTGAGCTGAAGGCAGACGCTCAACCAACTGAGCCACCCAGACGTCCTTATTCTGTTCTTTCTTAATGAGCTCTTGTCTGTTTTATCCCCTTACAAAAAAAAGAACTCAATATATGGCCTCTATACTTAAGGAGTGTTGACAGTCTAGTGTTGTGTATGGAAGCTAAACACTTAAATACATACAGTCCTGTCACAGAGGTGTGCTCAAGGTGCTGGAGAGATACAGAAGTATTAACTCACTATGCCTAGAGAAGAGTGACTTCTCTGAAGACAAAGGTCTTCAAAATAGGGTAAGGTATGAACTTGGATCATAGGAATGTCTGAGTTAGAATAACATCAGTCATATCTTTCAATGTATTAAGTTTGAAGAAAAAGAACAGCATGCTAAAGAAAAATTGCAAATCTATTTCAGAGGAATGAAATTTAGAGTTCATAAAGAATAATGCTGGAAAACAAAGTTGGAAAAGAAGATGAGAACAGACTGTGAATGATTGTGTAGTATGCTAATACTGTAGCAAAATAACATGTGTGTTACTTGAAATGGTTTATTATTTTTGCTGTTAAGACTACTGAAGTTACTAATTTATTTTGTTCATATTGGTTTCTGATATCAAGCTATGTTTTACTCAACCTGAATTAAAGCACTAAATTTATTGGATCCAACAAACCAGTTATCAGTCAAGCATTTTACAAATTTTTCTGTTATGATTCTGTTAAATATTTTCCTACCTTCCCATCTTCCCATACTACCCAAATTTGTTCATCATCTTGTGACTTGAAGTATAGTGGCTAAGAAAGCGTATTAGAAATTCTGGCTGGTATATCACACATCACATACAAAGATTAAATCAAAACTGATCATAGATCTAAATGCAAAATTTTAAACTATAAAACTTCTCAAAGAAAATATAGGAAAAAAATCTCTGTGACCTTGGGTTGAGCCATAGTTTCCTATATAAAACTACCAAAAGCAAAAGCAAAAACAAAAAACAACATACACATGCCCATACACACATAATAAGTGGGACTTCAAAATTAAGAAAACCTGCCTTTTGAAAAACACTCATAGCTGCCAGAGCTTAGGAGAAAGAAATTTCAAATCACATTATCTAATAAAGGACCTGTATCCAGAATACATAAAGATGTAAAATGGGCAAAAGATTTTAAAAGACACTTCACCAAAGAAACACATGACAAATAATCACTTGAAAAGATACTCAACATCATTATCCATTAGGAAAATGAAGATTAAAGCTATATGAGATACCACTATGTATCTGTTAGAATAGCTAAAATTAAAAAGACTGACCATCTTAAGTATTGTTGAGAATGTGGAACAGCTAGAACAATCACTTTGAAAAATAGTTTAGCAGCATCTTATAAAATTAAAATATATCTACAGTATTACCTACATATTACACTCCTTCATAGGTAGTTATGCAAAAAAAAAATAAAAGCATATTTCCATACAAAGCTATATGTATCTAAGGCAGACTGATAGATACAAATGCAGATATGAATATTTACAGTAGCTTTATTTATAGTCACCAAAAATGAAACAACCCGGAATGGATAACCAAATTATGATGTATCTACACAATTGGATATTATTAAAAGAAATGAGCTGGGGCACTCGGGTAGCTCAGTGGGTTAAAGCCTCTGCCTTCGGCTCAGGTCATGATCTCAGGGTCCTGGGATTGAGCCCTGCATTGGGCTCTTTGCTCGGCGGGAAGCCTGCTTGCCTACCTCTCTGCCTACTTGTAATCTCTCTCCTCTCTGTCAAATAAATAAATATAATCTTAAAAAAATAATAATAAATAAAAAAAATAAAAGAAATGAGCTATTAATACACATAAATACAGAGATGAATCTCAAAATAATCATGCTGAGTGAGAAATCCAGAAAGGAGTACATAATATTAATTCCATTTGCATCATATTCTAGAGAAATGCAGATTAATGTCTAAGTGACAGAAAGCAGAGCAGTGATTGCCTGGGGATGAAGAGGGGGTAAGGAGGAGGGGCAAAAGGAAACTTAAAGGGTAATTAATGTGTTCATTATCAAGATTAATAAGGGTTTCTTGGATACATATATATTTTGAAATTATCAAATTATACACCTGAAATATGTAAAGTTTATTTTGTCAATTATATCTCAAAGATGACTTAGAAAAATATATCAGATGAATCTTTCTCTTTGAGCTCAGCCTCCAACAGTTTGCTGAATGATGAATGTCTTGTTTCCTAGATCTTGCCTTTGTGCAATCATGGCACTCACTTAAAAAAAAAAAAATTTTTTTTACTTTCTCAACTTTTTTTTAAGAGCCCCGAAGAGAAGGATCATGACTTAGGATGGACTGCATCTCTTGAAACTGGGAATAAGGACTTTGATATAAGACATATGTAATCAAAAGGAGGAGATCATCCAAATAGCTCTGGGAAACTCTACTATAAATGGTGTAGTAACTCTGTGGCTACTTCAGTTATTTATCATACTTTTTTTCGAAATGTTCATTTTACTTATCTGCTTCCCTACTTAGACTTGAAGCTCTTTTGAGAAAATAACTTCTATCTTTTTTTTTTTAAAGATTTTATTTTATTTGACAGAGAGAGATCACAAGTAGACAGAGAGGCAGGCAGAGAGAGAGGGGGAAGCAGGCTCCCCACTGAGCAGAGAGCCCGATGCGATGCGGGGCTCGATCCCAGGACTCTGAGATCATGACCTGAGCCGAAGGCAGAGGCTTCAACTCACTGAGCCACCCAGATGCCCAACTTCTATCTTTTTTATCTATTACCTAGCATAGTTCCCGGCACACACTTGTGCGCAGTTAATTTGGTTGAATAAATAATTGAATAAAAAATGGATAACACCTTGTATGCCATAGGATGTAAACTCATAATAGGAGGAACACTAAGAATTACTTATTAAAAATAAATTGGGAAGATTGTTGTAAATCATACCAGTGGCTTCAGAACATCATAGCTACTCTTACTTGAATATCTTTTGCATTCAGGCTACTTTACACAAAGTTCCTATGGCCTTTAAAATGAACATATTTAATAGACATCATTATCCTCTTCAAATATAAAGAAACCTTATATTAACAGAGTTAAATGACTTGTCTGAGATGATTCTGCAAGTAGGTGGTAGACCTAGGATTTCATGTGGAGTTAGGATTTAAAGCCACATCTGTTGAGTATAACCACTGTGCTTTTTCTACTTTGTCTTGCTGGTGCCTAGCATGTATAAGCAAGTTCACAGATAATTAATTATTATAATTTGAAATCACAATAAAATATGGTGAATATTCCTTTCTATTCTCAATATTAAAAGGATGGATATGGAATATGTCTCTAGAAAAATATTCTCTACTTAGGGTGCTTGGGTGGCTCAGCCGCTTAAGCATCTGCCTTAGGCTCAAGTCATGATTCCAGAGTCCTGGACTTGAGTCCCGCATCAGGCTCCCTGCTCAGCAGGGAGTTTACGTCTTCTCCTGCTCGCCCTGCTTATGCACTCTCTCTCACACTCTCCTCTCTCAAATAAATAAATAAAAATTCTTAAAAAAAAAAAAGAATATTATCTACTTAAAAATCTAGTTCCATAAGAAAATGATAGATATATTTCTCCCTAAGTGAAAAACAAACCCCATGGAACAGTGCACTCCAGTTCTGAGGCATTATATTGGAACGATTGAGAACTTTAATTCTTCAGAAGAATGCTTATCAGAAGTTTTAATCAGCTAAAAACATTATCTGATCAGTTCTTGATTTTTCTTACTGTGCAAATGTCATCTTCTAGAAGATATAAGTGATGATCAAAGCCATAAGTGACGTGTGGGTTCAGATAAAAGGAGAGAGGAGTAGAAGTAATGTCATGGGGAAAGAGTATTACCAACTTCTTGGTCAAATGAAGACAATGGCTATGTTCCTGACACAGATCAATATCTAAGTTGGACATCTTTGAAAACTTTCATTGTTTATTGCACGGCAGATTCATTACACTGGGCTGACTCCGGCACACCTCTCTCTCATTATCACCATCTTGATCCACAGCATACCTCATTATTATTATCAATAGTAATTAGGAAATAAAAAAGGGAGTAAAGAGTCGTAGATACAATATTGACTTTAATTGTTGACATTTGAAATTGAGAGGATTAGGTTTATAATAAGTGTCTCCTGAGTAAATATAGCTGTGTGTCTGGAGTACTGAAGAAAGTTGATGTTGGTAAAAGTTTCAGAGCCATACGTATAGAAATAAGAGCAAACCTTTGGAAGTAAAAGAGGTCTCTAAGGAAAGGAATATGAATAGAGAAACGAGCAGCAGGCAGTGATTAAAGCAACTACCCAAGGAGCCGAGGAAAATATAAACATGTTTAAGAGAAGTCAAGGTGTTTGCTGAAATGGGAGTTATGAGGTTTGTATCAATTACTGCCCGTTTTTTAGGTTAAGAATTGAAGTGTCCTGTAAGGCAGTAGCTTACTCTGCAATGAAATCTCTTCTGGTATCATTTTAAATTTTAAGAAATGTGCTTGGAAGCACAGAAACATTACAATAGACAAGAATGGTAAAAAGCAAATGCACACATATCCAATTAAAAACATGTTTCTGTGGCCACTGATATCATCTCGGTCGAATATCTTATATTTGCTCCTCAAAGGAGCTTTGTTGTCCTTTAGAGAAACTCATTTTCTGGCAGAAGTTTGAAAGCATTTCTGGTATTAAGAAAAAAAAAAAATCAATGAGGAAAAAAGCCAGAAGGATGAGTGGTAAACTCTCATTTAAAAACCTGTACACTCAACAGAATGCCTCTTTGCTACCTTTCAATGAGACAGGACTTCTTTAATTTGAACTAGAACAGCCTGTGTTCTGTATTCCTTAGCTTGGCTGAGATAGAGGTCAGAGATTTACTGTGGGACAAGTTAGAATCGCTTACATATTATCCTAAATTTAGACATAGCCTAGATTTTTTTTTCTGAAATGATGAGAGACATGGCAATAAAACGAAACTGCTGCTTTTATCATTCTCTACTTGCAAAGTTAAAAAAATAATAAAATAAATTGTGCATAAGGAAACCACTGAACTCATCAAGTTCTACCTCTTTAAAATGATTAAATCACATATCACCCAACCAGCCCTGAATTGCTTTCTCAGTGACTTTGTGGCATTTCCTCAATAGCCTTTCCTGGCAGGCACATACCAACATATACAAATAGGAGAAGACAATTACGTGAACTGTACTAGTGTTCAGTTTGAATCTTTGACGTCTTTTTTAGATGCTACCCTCAACTACCCTTCCAACTGTGCATCCTAGTCAGTATTGTCACAGAAGAATATTGAATCAATTTAGTGTGTATTTATTGATCACTCTAAGGTGAAATGTACTCTGTTGCTGGAGGTATGCCTACGTGCAAGAAAATCGTAGTTGAAGATGCAAGATATAATTCCATGGAAACTTTAGTAGCAAATGTTGAAACAACTCAACCAATCGTAGACTATTTAGAAGAGGAAGAGATCACCCTAAGGCTGGAATGACTGATTAATTAAGAGATCATATAACAGTGAAGATTGGCCCATCAAAAGCTACTCAAGGCTAAAGTCTTGATTCTTCCCAGTAGGATTGTCCTAGTAACTCTTGCCTCTGTTCTTGTTTCAGGCCCTCATTTGCTTCTGTTCAACTACCAGATGCTCACTATCCACAGACAGGCATCTCCACAATTGCTTTATAATAGATCTTCATGAACATCCCATAGTCAGCTCCAGCTAACCTTCCCAACCCTACACCCTAGATCATACAAAAAAATCCAGTGAGTCAAATATAGCATTAGATTCAAGTGTGAGCATGCTAGAAAAGTTACCATGCAGTGAGTGTACCCATGTCTGTTAGGATTAAGCCCTGATGGGGCTTCTGGTGCATAGACCACTCACCATCAATGCAGTGAGTGACTAGTGAGCATTAGGACTAAGAAAAGTACTTAGCCGGAAGCCACGAGAAAACACAAGGATTGGGCCAGAGCTACTATTGCTCTCCCTGACCTCATCAATAGTTAAAGCTCACGTGTGAGAAAGTGTCTGACATAAAAAGTTCCAGGCTTGGTTCTGGGGTCCGAGGAGAGAGCCCATTAAGGAAGGTAGAAAAACAGGGCTTAGGTGTACATGGAAGATACAGGAAGAGTGTCAGCTAGAGCCCAGAGTACCCTAGGAATTCCACGTAAAAGAAAGAAAGCAGTATTAGAAAAAGGTCTAGTGCTGGCTAAAATGTGATATGTAGTAGGTGAAAATTTTAAATAACATGGTAAAGAAAGACTCACTAGAAGGTATTCTTTTAGCAAAGAATGGAAGATACAAAGACTTTCTCCTTCCCTTCCTCCTCTAGTGTTCTGATGAGGTGGAAGAAAACTCACTGTATGATAGTTATCATCATATTGTATTACTTCTCCCAATCTACTCTATTCTTGAATTCTCGATTTTGTACTGAAAACCTTCAGAAAGAATAAAAACACATAAAGTCTCTTGTCTTCACGGAAGAAACAAATGTTTGCTACCAAACAGGATCATGGACATAATCAGAAAGGACCTAGAAGATTATCGATAAACACTGCTGATTTAGACTAAGATTATCGATAAAAATTTTTGATTTATTTATGTAAATCAATATTTACATATTTATTAGGTGTCATGTTCTAGGCGTGGACAGATTCTGGTAACAAGAGAAATACTGCCCAGAAATACTGCCCCATCTTCTAGGGTTTACAGTCCATAAAGGTTAATCTGCACATATGATGGAAACACACAGTTGTAATCCAGGTGCACATAAGTCTGTGGAGTCCTGGGGCACCTGGGTGGCTCAGTTGGCTGAACGCCTGACTCTTGGTTTCAGCTCAACTCATGACAGGGTTGTGAGATTGAGCCCTGCAGTGTGGCATCTGCTTGAGATTCTCTCTCTCTCTCTCCCCCTACTTGTGCACCCATGTGCACGCATGCTGTCTCTCAAGTAAATCAATCTTAAAAAAAAAAAATAAGGTCTTTGGAGTCTTGTCATAACAAAACTGAGATTAAGAAGCTAAGTAAAAGGTGTGCCTTGATGGCTCAGTTGGTTAAGCGACTGACTCTTGATTTTGGCTCAAGTTGGATCATGTCGGGCTCCACACTGGGCATGTAGCCTCTCAAGACTCTCTCTCTCTCTCCTTCTGTCCTTCCATGCCCTGCTTCACGCTTTCTTTCTTTCAGAATACTAAAGTAATACTAAAAAAAGGGGGATTCTAGGGGAAGTGGATAATTTTGTGCTAACGCAATAGTCTGACTCAGAAAGATTTCAGAATGTTAACAAAAGAAGACCGAATAGGAGCTATTTACTGAAGAAGAAGAAAAGGGGGTGAGCAGCTGTGGGTATTCAGAGGAGGTGAGTAGTGAGGAGAAAGATCACAAAGGGCCCTGCGGCTTAGAAGTTTTGGTCTTTATATGTCAAGAAATGGAAAGCTAGAGAAAGTTTTTTTTTTTTTTTTTAAACAAGAGAATGAATGAGTTTTATTTATTTTTAAAGATTTTATTAATTTTTTGAGAGAGAGAGAGTGAAAGAGAGAGAGGACAAGATGGGGGAGAGTCAGAGGGAGAAGCAGACTCCTCACTGAGCAGGGAGCCTGATGTGGGACCTGATCCTGGGACTCCAGGATCATGACCTGAGCTCAAGGCTGTCTTAACTGACCGAGCCTTCCAGGCTCCCTGAAATGCATCTTAGAATGCAATTTAGAAATTTCTAAAATGTGTTTCATTCATCCTCTCTGATTTACAGTTTTCAAGTTTCACTTTGGTAGCTGAATTTAAAATGTTCTAGATTGAGGCAAGAATGGATGTTGGGACATGGGTTAGGAGCCTGAGATATGGTTAGTTTAGACCAGTTCATAACCATGGAAATGGACAGAAAAGAACAGGACTTGGTGTTTGGTTGGATGTAGGCAATAAGAAATACAGACACGCCAGCAATGAGTTTTCAGTTAATACTAGCAGCAATTGAGGTGATTGAGAAGGCCATGGTGACATAGGATTCACCAGGATTAAAGCAAGTTTGGAAGATTCTAGGGGATAGGCAGAGAAGCTAAAGATGCTGAATGGGGATCATGGCATGATCTGGGTCTAACAAAATCTAGTTTATGAAAGCAAATTCCACTATTGCTAGCCCTCATCTCTGGTTTATTCTACACAGCACGAGAATGATCCTTCTGAAATATAAGTGGAACATTTTCCTGACTGCTAAAATCCCTCCAGTGGATTCCCATCTTCCTACAAGTACTCTCTTGTGACCTGCACCCTCCATCCTCATTTCTAGTCTCCGCAATCTCTGCTCCAATTTCATCTCACTCCCTACCTTGCTCACTTTCCTCTGTCCCAGTGGTCTCCTGATTTGTCTGTGATTAATGCCAGGTAATTCCTATCTCTGCCTGGAAAGATGATCCTCTAGATAACCTCATGGATTACTCCATTACATTATTAATGTCCCTGCTTAAATCTCATCTTATCAGGCCCTCATTAACAAAATTATCTAAAAAACACTCATTTTCTCTATCTCTACTCTGTTTTATTTTCCTTCTCAGCCATCATCACAACTTGATTAATTATATAGTTATAGGTTTATTAAGAATATAAGTTCCTTGAGAATAGGGCCTTTATTTCCTTCCCTCATGTAACTCCACTGCATAGAATTTAGTACAGTATGCACTTAATTCATACTGGTCAATTGACTCTAGATTTTGTTCAGCGCTTCTGCTCACCAATTTCCTCTTCCCTTATACCTCTGCCCTTTTAAAATACTAGTGGAAACTCTTTTAAGAAATCTCTCCTAATTCAACTTTCCAGATTAACCGGTGCCATTTGTTCCCTCTAGAAAGTCTGATGTTCAGAGAATATCGAAAACTCACAGCTGTTGAACTACTTGCTAGCATTCTTATTTACTTCTACCAGTAAATCAATGGCATGGGTTCCCAGTCTGTTCTACCAGTTGGACTTGTCAGTGTTATTACATAATTTATTATTATGTAAATCAATATGAGTGTGAAAGGGAAAAATGTTGTTTCTGAGAAACTAATTTGAATAATATGGAAAGACTTGATAAATGGGATTTAGGTTTAAAAACATTGCTCTTGGCTGTCAACTTTAAAAGACTCAGGAAAAAATGTCATAAATATACAGATTTATTCACTTAATGTGTGTGTGTAGTTGTATTTTAAATACGTTCAAACTGAAAATCTTAGATGCCGTATGGGTGTGGTTTACACCAAAAGAATGATGTAGAATTTCAGTTAGTGAACAAGAAAAATCATGGGTAGGCATCAAAATATTAATTAGTAAATGTACATGTATGTTTCAGATTAAAGTAAAATGGTCAGGGAATTTATGCATGTTTTAAATTTTCCAATATGAGTATTTTTTCCATTAATTAACTCTGCTAAATTTATTAAGTAAATTGGTTTCTCCTTAACCTAACCCCATAGGATTTCCATATTCTGGTCTTCCCTCTTTCATCTCAGCACAGATTAAAATAATGTTTCATTTTGTATATAAACTGATCTTACTTCTGTGTCAAAAAGAATTGTAAAGCTACCAGGCACTCAGAGGGAAAGGTGTGATTAGTTACCAGTTATGGAGAATTGTAATCCCAATGTTATACTCTTGCTGTTCTTCACCTAAACACTTCATACTTCCCCTGGGAGCCTGGTGCCATGCTCCCGTTACAGCAGCACACAGGGCTTCCTCACCCTGTCCTGCAACGTCTTGTATCTATCATTATCCCTCCCCCATTTCCTGTCATTCTTAGCTTTCATTTGTGTTTCCAAATCTCACCTCCTACTTGGGGGTGGAATTAAGAATGGCTGTTAAGGGCACATAAAAATCATCAAGGTCAAAGGAACATGAAGCTGAAGAGAAAGAAGGGGGAAAAAAGGGCAAGGACATTAAAAGAATTAAGAAATACAAAAATGTATGTCGTAAAGGTAAATAAACATGCTACATGTAGACTACAGATTTCGCGCTGATAGAGTAAAACTGAAGAAAATCCAGAAAATAAAAGCAAGTTAATTTCTCAGAAAAGCAAAATTATTCCTAAGTATCAAACACTCATGTCAGTATCATCCCATCTACCTAGCTTGGGTTCTCTGGAAATGAATTAGTTTCCATACATGCTTTCCTTCTTCTGAAATCCTGTAATATTTCCTCTGTATCATTCTGTTGAGCAATTTACCCATGTTTTATATTCTTCAACTAATTATATATATTTTTTTCTCCTTGAAAAAAATGAATACAGTTGACCCTCGACCAACAGGGGAGTTAGGGGTGCTGACTCCCCCCATGCAGTCGAAAATCCACATAAAATTTTTGACTCCCCCAAACTTAACTAAGACCCTGCTGTTGACATAAATAGTAGATTAACACATATTTTGTATCCTATGTGTATTATATACTGTATTCTTACAACAAAGTAAAGAAAATGTTATTAAGAAAATCATAAGGCCGAGAAAATGCATTTACAGTACTGTGTTTATTGAAAAAAATCATCGGATAAGCAGACATGTGCAGTTAAGGATGAGCCATAATTCTTTTTTTTTTGGATTTCTTTCAAAAGAGTCTTCTTTTTTTATTAACATATAAAAAAGGTACAGGGATACAGGTCTGTGAATCATCAGTCTTATACAATTCACAGCACTTACCATAGCACATATCCTCCCCAATGTCCATCACCCAGCCACCCTATCTCTCCCCAGCCCCCCACTCCTGCCAGCAACCCTCAGTTTGTTTCCTGAGATTAAGAATCTCTTATGGTTTGTCTCCCTCCCCTGTCCCATCTTGTTTCATTTTTCCCTCCCTTCCCCCCACAATCCCCTGACCTGCCTCTCAAATTCCTCATATGAGAGAGATCATGTGATAATTGTCTTTCTCTGATTGACTTATTTCGCTTAGCAAAATACCCTCTAGTTCCATCCACATTGTTGCAGACAGCAAGATTTCATTTTTTTGATGGCTGCATAGTGTTCCATTATATATATATATATATACACCACATATTCTTTATCCATTCATTTGTTGATGGACATCTAGGCTCTTTCCATAGTCAGCCATAGTTCTTTGTAATATGGTCCCCACATGTGTTAGTTTGAAAGGGCTTCCATAGCCTAGTACAACAAACTGGGTGGCTTTAGCACAATAGAAACAATGTTTCCTAGTTCTGGAGGCTGGAAGTCTGAAACCAAAGGGTGAGCAGGGTCACGCTTCCTCTGAAGGTGCTAAGGACGGATCAGTTTTGGGTCTCTCCCCTAGCTTCTGGTAGTTTCTTGGCTGTGGTAATTTCTGGCTATTCCTAGCTGTGGTAGTTTCTCGGCAGCATAACTCCCATCTTTATAGGGCATTTTTCCTGTGTACATACATGTCTGTGTTGAAATTTCCCCCATTTTATAAAGACACCAGTCATATTGGATTAGAGGTCCACTCCAGCCTGACCTCATCTTCATTTAATTAATTACAGTTGCAGTGACTTATTTTCAAATAAGGTTAATTGTGAGTTACTGAGAGTTGGTACTTCTACATGAGTTTTGGGTGGACATAATTCAATCCATAATGCTGCCTAACACAGAACTGTGAATACAATAGAAACAGTATATTCATAAGAGAAGTATTAAGAGGGAAATAAGAAAATATGTGAATAAGTAAAAGTATGAATGCTACTTCTTCATTTTCCCATTTCTTTGCTAATCCTATGGCTTATCCTCTGAAAGTTCAGATTCACTTTGCCAACAGTAATGTATTAAATAAGCCAGAGCTGCAAATACACAAATGGACAGAGATAAATATTTAAGAACCTTACAAAGTTGTTTTTTTATTTCTCAAATTTAACTGTATATTTCAGCAGAACAAATTCCTTTCATTTTTTTTGTGCCAACCACAAACTTTATACAAGACTCTAGTTCTTACCTAAATGTTAAAAAGGATTACAATTTTGGTTCAAGATTATACAATAATAGACACAATATGTTTGAAGAATCCTTCTTCCCGACATTGAAAAATGCAGTATCAAATCACTCTTAAACCATTATTTCCATAATAAGGAAACAGATATATCTGTGTGAAATTGACAATTTGAATGACATGCTGAAATGCTTAAGTGCTCAGGCAGGCATAACCAAATTGAAGTGAAAATCTGAGCAATTATTCATTGAACATAGAGCTTATCATATAGCCAGTTTAAGTATAATAAGTGAATTAAAACATCCAGTTACACAGGCACTTATTAATCCACTGGTAGTCGTAAAATTCTGCTTTGCTTTATAAGCCATAATGAGTAGGTCAGCTTATTATGGCTTTCAGTTTTTTTATTTTTATTTTTTCTCTTTCTAAGGGCACTTCCTTTTTTAATAGTGAAACAGTTCTTACACGGAGGTATGCATTAGCAATGCTTATGTCTTCTCTTTGAAATAATGAGTGATTCATCATCAGGACAGGTGTGGGGTTTTATTTTTTATATTTATTTTTTTTAACAAATGATTCATTTATCTCAGCATGCAGTCTAATCATAAAAAAATTCAATGACTTAATATCAGTAATGGCTAAAAGACATGCATACAACTTATACATGCTTTCTTGCCAAATTTTAAAACATTAAAGGAAGACAATGATTATCTTCATCTATTATGAAGGAAACAGTTAATTTTAAGAAAATAAGTTGTAGCAAATAATTTTATCCTCACAGAACTGAGTTTGGGGAGCCAATAATACAAAGAGGAGACTGCCATAATATATGGTATTTTTGAGTTGATGGGGCTACTGTGTCTCTCAGTTGACGATTAGTTTTCAGTTTATTTAAGTTTTCCCCGATCTTCACAGCAGCAGTCTCATCATATTTCTCCCCCTTTCTCTTTATTTCTATTAACAGCATCACCATTGTCTTAATTAACCAGTACCGAATCTTGAACTTCATTCATCCATTCAACAAATAAATACCCAATGATTGTGAACTGAATCTCAGTAGAACTGCTCTAGCATCTGAGGATGCAAAGGTAAGAAAAGACAACCTGAAAACAGAAAATAAATCAGACACTACTTCACACTCACGAAATGGGAAAAATAGAAAAAGTATAAAAATACTAAGTTTTGTGGAAGATGTGAATTAACAGGAATTGTTATATACCCCTGGGGAGTGTAGCTTGATATAACAAATTTGGAAGACCTCTTGATGTTGTCTAGTAACGTTGAAGATGCACATAACATATGCTAAGCAATTCCACTTCTAGGCATATACTCTAAAGAGACTCATGCGTGCGCACTCCAGGACGTACAAGCATGTATGTAGCCATAGTTGCAATAATCCCTGTGTACAGCAGCTATCCTGGCCTTCCAAAAGTGAAGGATATCCAATGAAATGCTAGCGAGAGGTGAATATTTGGGTTTGTCATTATTGCTGTTATTTCTTATGTATGTTATAATTATTCTTTCCTAGGAATTTAGTTTTTAAAAGTAAAAGGGGTAGGGACCTCTGGGTGGCTCAGTCGGTTAAGCATCTGCCTTCGGCTCAGGTTATGATCCCACAGTCCTGGGATAGAGCTTGGCACTGGGCTCCCTGCTCAGCGGGGAGTCTGCTTCTCCCTCTTCCCCTCCTCCTGCTCATGTTTCCTCTCTCTCTGACAAATAAATAAGTAAAATCTTTAAAAAAAAAAGTAAAGGGGATAAAGAAGCACTGATAACCATAAAAATAAGGTACTCATAAAAATAAAATGAGAACAATATAGGCTAATAGTAAATAGAAATGATAAAGAATCCATAATGATAAAGAAGGCAGAACAATACAAACTAACAGTATGTAGAAATGATAAAGAATCCATAAAAAAATCATAGAAATAAAAATAAAGCTTTTGATGTGGAAGGTAATTAGGAAAACTCTATACTTGCACAGTCAGGAGAATTAGTGAATGGGAATATAGTACTGAACAAATCACCCAGAACAGGTTTCAGAAAGCTGCTCTTGGTAAAACACACACTGAACCCATAATACCATCCTGCACTGAGTTTATATATTGCCTAGTAGCTTTGAAATTTAAAGGAAGCTTCCAGAACTCCAATTTCTATTTTAAGACTAACTCTCCCTAACTGATTCTGCCTTCAGCTGAGTGTAAGGCTACCGACCTCTGCCATCAAGTGTGTGTTCTGACACTAGCTTAGACATTAAGTTTGCTATGTGAATTTGTATGATGACTTCACTAATTTTTTTCTGTAGTGTGTTCTTGTGTAAAATGAGGAAAATCATAGTGCCTTCCTAGTATTTTGTTAAGATTAATTGAGGTAATATATGTAAAATGCTTAAAGTAATGTCTGAAGCACTGAATTTTTCCTCCCCGTTTATTTTTTAATTTCTGTTTCATTTTGGATAGTTTCTATTGCTAATGACTCAGATGTGACCATCTTTTCTTCTGCAGTGTGTAATCTAATAATACCGTCCAGTGAAATTTTCACTTTACACATTATAGTTTTCATCTCTAGAAGTTTAGTATTGGTCTTATTTTTATATCTTCCATGTTTCTACATAATATAAATCATCTTTCCTCTCCCTTTTGAACATATGGAACATAGTATAAAAGTGTGTCAATGCCCATGTCTACTCATGCTATCTCTGTGTCATTTATGGATGTGTTTCCAGTAATTGATTTTGCTTTTCATTTTGAATTGTATTATTCTGCTTCTTTTCATGCCTAGTAATATTTGATTAAATTCAAATTATTGGGTCTAGAAATTTTGTATTTCTAAAAATATTCTTAAGCTGGGTTCTGGAATACAGCTGTGCTACCAAGGAAAGATTTTTGTCCTTATAGGCTTCTTTTTAAGTTTTGTTAGGTAGAACCAGAGCAGCCTTTGGTCTAAGGCTAATATTATTTCATTCCTGAGGTGACACCATTCTGAGTACTCTACATAATAATGCACCTTGCATTTCAAAATTTTACACTCTGGTAAGTGGAGACACAAACTGTTCATGGCCTTATGAGAGCTTTTAGGGATTGTTCCCTCTGCTCCTTTCAGGTGGTTGTTTCCCTGGCCTTGGGCAGTTTCCTCACATGCAAGTACTAATCAGTGCTCAGCTGAAGACTCAGGGGAACTTTCTGAAAACTCTCTGAAACTCACTCTCTGTCTTTTGCTCTCATGAAACACTATACTCTGCGACAGGAATTCTAACTACCCTGCCTTGCCTGGACTCTCAACCCAATCTCCTCAGCCCGGGAAGACTGCCAATACCTGAAAAGAGATGTTTTATATATTGTTTTCCATTTTTTTTAGCTGTTTCATGTGGAATGGTAAATCTGGTCACCGTTCACCCTCTAGGCTAGTAGCAAAAGTCATGTAAGCCATTATTAATAATGACACTTCCCTCTGAATCTTAGCTAGCCCTTAGCATTATAAATTGCACAAAGTGAGCCTATATGTATGTGTATGTATATGTTTATTAGCGACGCAGTTTACTTCAGATAAGAAAATAGACATCCATGGTTTTCAGCCATCTATCTAGCGGAGTTTCATTTCCCATTCACCCTCATAGTTCCAGAAAGATTCTCATTTAATCCCTTCACACTTGCAGTTATCCCTCCTCCCTTCTTCTGACTCTTCTCTGAACATTTACCCCTGTGTAACAGTAAAAACAACAACAACACTGCTCTTCTAAATTTTTTGTATGATGATTGTGACCTTTTCTTTGCAGATTTTGTTTTGCAGCCTTTACTCAGGCTCTCCAGGCTTTACTTTTCTAAACAAAAGCAGTTGGTTCCTTAAGTAAAATGATTGTGTCAGATGTTGAGATAGTAAATACAGTGGCTAAGTACCGAAGTTAGGAAATTAGACTGTTTGGTTTCAACTCTACCTACTCTACCGCTTGACCCTAAATGACTTTAGTCAGGCTGCCTCTGTGCCTCAGGTTTACCACCTGAAAACAATGGTAATGATACATCATCTCCAAAGAATTGTTTTGAGGATGGCACAAGATAATGTATTTTAAATGCCTGGCACATAGAAACCATACAGTACATGTAAGTCATATATATTATGAGTAATATGGAACAAAACATCTTTAAGTTGTTATTTATTAAATCGATTTCACATGTTAGGAAAATAAAGCTCACAAATGTTGAGTGACATGCCTGGGATTAACGACCAGTAAGTAACAGAGCCTGAATGTGACTTCATCTCTTCTTGAACTCTCAGAAATCCTGTGACTATCATTAACCCTCATTCTGACTATATAATCTACCCTTGTAACAATTGCTTTCAGAAATAATGTCATTCTTAAAACAGTCAATACAAATGAGATCATCATAGTACTATGGTATTGGTGAGGGACCTATTTCTACTGCCAATATAGGCTTGAGACCCGCTAAAGTTTCTACAAGACTAGAAAACTTGACAATGATATACAAATTTACATCCATTACAATGGTTAGAATTAAAAACACTAACAATACCAATTCTTGATCAAGATAAGGAATGACTAGAATACTTCTACATTGCTGGTGGAAATGTGATTCGATACAACCATTCTAAACAGAAGTTTAATATTGATTTATCAAATTAAATATACATATATCATATGACACAGCAATTTCACTCCTCCATATTTACTCAAAATAAATGAAAACTATGTACACGAAACAACTTATATGCAAATGTCCATAGCAGCTTTATGTAGAATAGCCAGAAACCAAAAGAGCCATCAGCTCTTTGTCCACCAACATGTGAATGGATAAACAGATTGTGAAACACTTATGCAGTGGGAACCTCAGCAATAAAAAGTAACAGCTATTTATACATGTATTAACATGGATCAATTTCAAAGTAAATACGCCTACTGAAAGAAACCAGAGATACAAAAGTGTACATGTGGTGTGATTCCATTTCAATGAAGTTTTAAGAGAGACAAAGTGAATCTGTAGTGATAGAACTAAGATCAGTGGTGGCCTAGGGTAGTGATGGGAGCTCGCGTGAAAAGCAACATGGGAGAACTTTCTGTATCTTTGTTTTGGTAATGATTAAATGGGTGTATATACTTGAGAAATTTTATCAAAATATGCATTTAATATAGGCTCATTTTATTAATGTAAATTCGACCTCAGTAAAGTTCATTACAAAAAAGAAAATGCAATTGGCAAAATTTTCCACAAAGATGAACTACGTTCTTAGCTAACATACCACTGAGACATTTTTCATTGAGCACCACTTAAAAATAGTATGTTCCTTCCAGCTCTTTTGATTTTCTGTGTCTCTTTGCCTGGAACGCTCTTTCCCAAAATATCAACAAGATTCACTCAGCTACTTGTTGGAGCTCTCTGTTGAACTGGTTTCAACTTATGAAAGATACCTTTCATGACACTCTATGTAAATTGTCCACCTACTCCCTGTTGCCATCACTCCGTCTCCTTATCTTGCCTGAGTTTTCTTCCTAACATCTGCACACAATCTATGTATGTATGTATTTATTTATTTATTATCTACCTTCTCCCACTGCTCAACTAGACAGGGTTTTTGTTCCATCCTCTTCTGTGTCCTCAGAGCGTAAAGCATGCAGGTTGCTCACATGTACGTGCTCAATAATATCTGCTGACCAATTGCAAAGAATGTCAAGGCAAAATTAGTACACAGTAGTCAGCGAAGAAAGTGGTTGCTGCTGCTGCAGGCCTGGTAGTGGAGTTCAAGTTACAGGAGAGTAGAGCAATGGTCTTGAACCTGGGCTGCAAATTAATAGTACCTGCAGAGCTTTTAAGTAAAACACTGTTCACATCCAGTCCCTGTCACCAGAGGATCTAATTTAATCGGTCTAGAGTTGAGCCCAGACATTAATTTTTAAAAACTCCCTAGGTGATGTTAACGTGCAGACAGGGAGGAGAACCACTGATAGGGAAGAACAACCCACCCCTTTCTTTGACTTTTGCTGAGGCATCTCTTCAGCATCTTCACAGGGCAAAAACCATGGCCGCATTCCTGGCCTTAAAAATCACATCGCCCTGGGGCGCCTGGATGGTTCAGTCGTTAAGCATCTGCCTTCAGCTCAGGTCATGATCCCAGGGTCCTGGGATCGAGCCCCACATCGGGCTCTCTGCTCAGCAGGAAGCCTGCTTCTCCCTCTCCCACTCCCCCTGCTTGTGTTCCCTCTCTTGCTGTTTCTCTATCTCTCTGTCACATAAATAAATAAAATCTTAAAAAAAAATCATATCCCCAAGCAAACAGCAGGGAAGACTTATGAGGCATTTATATTAGTATCAAATGTCTGTTTGTGCCAGTGTGTGCGTCTGCAAGTGTCAAAGTGTGTGTCTGTGAGCATGTGTCTCTGAGAGAAAGAAAGAGTATGTGCTTGCATGTGTGTGTGTGTTTACCACCCTAAGCATTTGAAACATGCTTTTGAATTTATTCAGAGAGACCCACAATGCAGTTGGATAGTTTCATAATTTATCCAAGTGCTGTGACATTGGTCTGGGTGGCGTGGTTGCATGACTTTTTAAGTCTTGTAAGGAAATAGCCTCTAGAACAGTAGTCCTTTGTCTTCCAGCTGGTGCACAGCTCTGGGGGTGGTGGACTGCAGGTTGCAGAGAGTGTGCAAGCATGTCTCTGAGATAACCTTGTGGTCTAGAAGTAAATGAGAACAAATTTCAGTCTGAGGCTGGAGTGAGAGACCAGAAGTTCAGTGGTGGGATAAGGTAGCAAGGAGACAGTCAAGAAGATCAAGAGCATGGATTTGAGAAAAGAGATGAGAAACTGAAGCAAGAGATACCGTAAGTGCTACGATGCAGGCAGAATCTCATCAACTGCTTCCTTGGGGTATGGACATGACCTCCTGTTGTCACCACCATATTCTACCCATCGCATTAAGACAGCATTAAAAATAAAATAGAGCAGTAAAAGGAACAAAGCTAAACAAAGCAAAACAAAAAAATATCGTTTAAATACTTTGTTTACATAGTGCACATATGTCGGGAATTAATTTTTTACTAAACAGACTGTTTAGCCTGACTCTACTCTTTGGTTGAATCAGTCTAGATCATTAGACATTGTAAAAAAAAAAAAAAAAAAAAAAGTTTTACTAAAATGAACTAAAAAAAACTATTCACATTTGTAAAATGCTAAAATAATTTTAATATTAAATAGGCGATTTACTGCAAGTTGGGAATAACTTGTTAACATAGCTGCATAGAAAAAAGACTTGTATTTTCACAGCATATATATTACGGGATAGTTTTTTATAGAACCAAGAATATACTTTTGGAAATGGAATATGTCTTCCTAGCAGGGAAAAAGGTGCATTTATTAGAGAGTATTCTTACATTGAAAGGCAAGTGATATCTCATATGCAAAGTAATCATAAAATGTACATGAGATTTACATCAAGTATTAGATGAGGATAAACAGGAAGATACAGTAATTGACATTATGAAAATTAAAAAATAAGATTTCAATCACAGCAAAAGAACCAACTGTAGTAGTTTAAATATATCTAGCTCCCACTAGTGTTTGAAAGCATTTTAAAATGTCATAGGGCACCTGGGTCGCTTAGTCAGTTAAGCGTCTGACTCTTGGTTTTGGCTCAGGTCATGATCTCAGTGTCCTGAGATTGAGCCCCAAGTCCAGCTCTTCGCTCAGTGGGGAGTCAGTTTGAGGATTTCTCTCTCCGTTTCCCTCTGCCCCTCCCCCAGCTCAAACACACACACACACACTCTCTCTCTCAAAGAAATAAATAAGACCTTAAAAAAAGTACTCATATTTCCAAATACACTAAGAAATGGAAGAGTTCTTCAAAAAAATGATTGAATCACGTTCTTAGTGAAGCTTTCTGTGAACTACTCTAATTACCACTAAATTCTCTTCAAACTCTTTATCAGTCAGGGTCCATCAGGAGCCAGAAATCACACAGTAATTTCAACAGAGAAAATTTAATATATGAAGAAATATGAACTACTTTTAGGGAATTAGCTTTACTCCAGAGGATAAAAGGAAAACTCTAAAGAATACACTACAACTAAGAAAGAATTCCAAGAATGAAACAAACTTGGAAAGGGGCCCCTTCCCAAGGCTGGAGTTTCATTGTTGTTTCAGAGAGTATTGTTGAAGTACAGTGGAGGCTGGAGAAATTCGCTGCATTCCCCAGAGCTAGCCCACAGTTCGTGATCTGAGCCTGGTAGGCGAAGAGCTTCCTGATGATGTCAGTGAAATTCACTGGGAAGCTGGTTGGACTCCCACAGAATTCACTAGAAGCTGCTGCAGGGGTGGGAGGGAATGAGAAGATGCTGCTGAACCCATCAGAGAGCCATGTACGCACCCAGGGAACTCCTGGAAGTCACTTGAGGGGGCAAGAGGTGGCAGAGGGGGCCCTGAGAATCTCAAGAAAGATGGGGTACTGTCCAGGAAACCAGATGCAGTCCTGAGGAACTGCAGGAAGACTTCCCCAGAGACGCTGCTTCTGGGTGCTCTCCATGCCAGTCTAGTACCACAAGAGCCACTCTAAAGAGCCCAGCAGAGGAAGAGAATTCCCTTCCTCCTGTAGTATCCCACACCCTCTACTGGCAAAGCTTAGTATTGGGCCAGCTGGCCAGGAGGGAACCCCGGTATGGCAGGCATGGCAATGAAGGGTATGTTTAGAGGTGAGAGGTAATTGATAACTGGCACACTCACCAAATTTTTAATAATATTCACCTCACACTACCAATAGTTTGGAGTTCTTTTTTTGAATATCTGATTATTGTGTTATAAGATCTTTCATGACTAGTTTTGGTATATTTGTTACAAAATGATCTATATCTAGCAAGTTCTCTTTCAAGATCAGTTTCTAATAAATTAAAAAACCCAGAATCAGTAGCCTTCTAAAAACATCAGTGGCAATGACCTATTCGTGGTTAATATTTCTTAGATACTTTGAGGATAAAACTTAGTAGATACTTAGTACTTCTGTTGTTACATGAGGATCAATGCATTATTAAGGAATAAAAATAACACTAATACAATTTTTTCTCATCTACCAAAGCTACTTCTAATATATAACTAAGTTGTATAAAACTAATTCACTTTCATCTTTAATAAATCCCATGTGAACTTTAAAAAATATTTACTCTTGTTCAAAGTCATCATTTTTTTTAAATTTTTTTTTAAAGATTTTATTTTTTTATTTGACAGAGACAGAGAGATCACAAGTAGGCAGAGAGGCAGGCAGAGAGAGAGGGGGAAGCAGGCTCCCTGCTGAGCAGAGAGCCCGATGTGGGGCTTGATCCCAGGACCCTGAGATCATGACCTGAGCCGAAGGCAGAGGCTTTAACCCACTGAGCCACCCAGGTGCTCCCAAAGTCATCATTTAATGGGGAATATCCAAAATATTTGGAGAAATATCCTTAGGGCAGTAGAAGAGTTTAATGCTCTTTTAAAAATATCATGGAATAAAATATTATTTAAAGAGAAAAATCAACCACTTCTCTAAATTTTTTTTCTTATGAAGTTTTAGTTGCAAATGCTGTTTATTTGGAGTATTGAATGACTGAGGAGAGAAGTGCTTTCTAGAAGCCTGTGGCAGTACTTAAGTATGAATAGCTAGGTATACAGAAAGACAGACCTTTATTGCCATGCTGTCAAAACAAGATGACTGAGAGCAAACAATCTCAAGGTCACAATAAAGAACCAACCTTCCTAGTAATATTCCCATTGAACTCAGTTTAACACCTTCTTACTACTCATCAAACACATCTAAACAAATGAACCTACTGATACCATTTGTTTCACAACTGACCCACTTAATAGAAGAGAATTATTTCCTTGCTCAGTATTTGAGAGGATAATGGAATCTGTAATGGCCCAAAGTACTGTACTCTATCTTATTTATAGAGAAATTCCAACATAAACATGTATATAAGTGTACTGTAAAACATATAGATTATTTGTTTGTACTTAACATAACTCCTTGATGTACTTTCACGTTGTTTGGCTCTAAATGGTATGTGTACAAAAGAGTGGGTAAAAAAATAGTCGGCACTTGAATCTATGGCAAAAAAACGTTTTGCTATTTATGGAGTGTTCCCTCACAAAATGCAAAGTACATTCAAATAGACTATCTCCTTCGTACTATAAATTGAGTCACCACAGAATCCAGGTTCCCACTCATGATATAAATTCTCTGAGACCAAGCAAGCAGGAGAAAGGACAGCTCCCCACTGCTTGGTGCCCCAGCGAGGCAACACCAACCTTCAGAAGATAACAGCCCCAGAGTGGGGGGATGGGATAACTGGGTGATGGGGATTAAGGAGGGCACATGTTATGGTGAGCACTGGGTGTTATACGCAACTAGCGAATCATTGAACACTACATCAGAAATTAATGATGTACTATATGTTGGCTAATTGAACATAATAATAATAATAAAAAGTGAGACACAAAAGAACAAATACTGTATGACTCCACTTAAGTGAAGTACCTTCAGAGGTCAAATTTATAGAGACGAAGTAAAATCATACTTGTCAGGCACTGGGAGAGAAGAAGTGGGAAGTTATTGTTTAAGGGGTACAGAGTTTTAGGTTGAGATAATGAAAAAGTTCTAGAAATGGATGGTGATGATGGTTGCACAATAACGAAAATGTACTCAATGTCACTGAACTGTACACTTAAAATGGTAAAAATGGTAAATTTCACCTTATGTATATTTTCCCATGATAAAAAAAGGCAGTAACAAACCGCAATGAGATACTACTGTACACCCACTATTATTGGTATTATGAAAAGAAGAAACCTTAAAAAAAGAAGCAGAAGAAAATAGCCCCAGTTGCTGTTAGCTGACTCAGTGCACTGCTGATAATGTCGCACAGTGTAAAGCTAGACCCACTAATGAAGGTCACTTCATAGAGGTCAAGCCCCTATGTTTTCTTTCAGTGGTTGTGCCAAACTTCTGTAAGCCATTTATACTAAGAGGAAATGGTATCAAAACCCCTGAATCTGTCCAGGGGTCACCGATGCTTGTGCACTTTTCTCAGAGAAACATTTACTGTCATCTTCACGGAGAGATATTTTCTTCCAAACACACTGTAAAAATCTCTGGCAATACTTCTGCTGGGAAAGTTCACCTGATAAAGGGACATAAATGTAGGACCAGTCTAGGTAAACATCGTTTGGAATTTTGAGTCCCTCTGAGATATTTCTCCTTTTGCAAAGCCCAAGAGACTCATTTACCATTTCTGGTGACATCTTCTGAATGCCAAAAAATGCAAAGCCTACTGAATGCTCAAATCCCAACCAATCACAATTAATTAACTGAATTTCTGTGAAGCAGTACGACCTAAATGATATGGGAATTATGACATCCCAGGGCAGAGATAAATGATGGAAAGATTCCCTCCAAACCCAGTGAAAACTGTCATTTCACTTAGAGGATCCCATTTACAATGTGGAAAGTCTGGAAGTCGTTGTCAAGACCAATCACCTAAAGCTTTCTGAAAACCCTGACATTCTCACATTGATTATATGATCATCTGAATAAGGGGGAAATGCAAGCCGCTCCTTGGCTGTTCAAGGGTTAGTTTATGAGCTAACTAGTCCTGGAGGCCTCACCCATTTCTCTTTGACTGTTACACTTAAAAAAAAAAAATGCTCCTGAAATAAAAACTTTAATTGTAATTAGAATTCCTTTTATATCTTTTATATCTATTTTATCATCAACTTCCCCATGCCAAGCACAGTCACACAAATAACACATAAGTCATAAAAAGAAATGGCTACAATGAGTGACAGATAAATCTGGCAAAATCATCCTAATATTGATGATATCATTTGGTTTCTTCTCAGCATATGCCCTTTTCATCCATGCTACTGCTCTCCTTCCCTCTCCAAGTACCTTCCTCAGATTTCATTAACAGAGTTTTGTTCTCAGCAGACTAAACTAGTATGGCAGTGGTTAATTTTAAGTTTAGCTAATAATGGCAAAAGTTATCTTTCAGAAAAGGCATTTGCATGATAGGACTTGAGTTCAATTTTTGGTTTTAACTGTTCCATGAGATATGTCAGGATGCTTTTTGTTCACCACTTCACATCCTCTGAGCCCTGTGTTTTCTTCCAGCCACTGGAACAGTTACAAGTTCTATGAATTTTGGCAAACTGATCAGATGAAATTGAAAACTTGTGTTCCTCAGCTCTGTACCATGCGCTTTTCATTTTCTTTCCTGAGGCTCAGGATGCTTTATGTAGGACACCCACTAGAACCCTTCTGGCACCCAGCTGTGTGAAAGGACATTCGTGTGGAAGAAGAAGAAATCTGAAGTGAGAACATCTATCATCCTGGGAAGTGACCTGTAGTCTAGTCGTCTGAGCAGGTGCTTAACAGGGAAAGACTGAAAGATCAGTGGTAAGGAAGTCTTGGTGGGGAAATATGAATGGACAGCTAGGATTTGGCAAAACATGGAGGAGGCCCTAAACAGACAGACAAAATGATCAGCCTGCTCTCATCATAATCACCCCAGAACTGGCAAAATGGGTACACCAAGGGGAATACCCTTGATGGCAGATGCGTTGGCTCTATATGGGCCCAACAGCAGGGACTCCAACACACTAATGTCTACCTAACTAATGATGCTGCCTCTGAGTATCCAACCTGTAAAGAACAGAAACCATCACTGAGCCTTTGGTATAGGGGAAAGTGTATTAAATTGGTCCTCATCAGTTTGGAATGGCCAAAAGTTCATCCTTACAGAGATTACCTATTCCAGGTATGTGCTCACCTTAACTGCTCTCAGAGTCCTAGCAAACACCACTGCCTGAGGACTTACAGAATGCCTCATCCACAAATATGTCATCGTACACGGCATAGCACCTAAGCAGTGACGTACTTCACAGCAAAGGAAGTATGAGAATGAGCCCATTACCATGGGATCAAATGATTGTATCGCATGGCGCACCGTATAGAAGAAGCTAGCCTCGTAAAGTACGGCAGTGCCCTTCCAACACCACAGCTGAAGTGTCATTTCAAAAGCACATTCTGGAAGGATGGTGCACTGTCCTTCAGGATATAGGAAATGCATTGAATTAGGGACTATTGTATATGCTGTTTCCCCAATAGGAAGAAACTGAGTCCAGGAACAGAAGAATAGAAGCAGGAGCGCCATTATCCTCAATGACCCACTGAGGAACTTAGTATTTACCATTCCCACAACTCTGGGTTCTGTGGGGGTAGAGATCCTGTTTTCCAAAGGAGATACATTCTTGCCGAAGAACACATTAACAATCCCATTGAACTATAAACTGTGGTGGCCATCAAGATATCTTTTACTCCTTGTGCCTGGGAACCAACATGCAATAGGAGAAATCATCATCTTTGGGAGAGTAATTTACTCTAATCAGAAGGACAAAGTACTGTTTTAACACTTTGGAGGAGGAGGGAATATGAGTTGAATGCAAGTGATCCACTTACCTGCCTCTTAATATTCTCTGGCTCCATTGTAGCTATGAATGCGGCAACTCTGACCTGGAAAGAGTATGAAATCCCTTTAGCGATGTCCTTGAAACTTCCCTCACCCATCAATATTATAAATTAGAAGCAACAGTATATCTCAAAAGAAAGTGTGAGGATTGATGCCACCATCAAGGGTTTAAAAGATTTTGGGGTGGTGATGTCCATTATATCCTCGATCAATAGATTTGTTGGACTGTATGAAAACTAAATGGATAATGGCAGGTGATGCTGAACTCCATACGTATGCCAAGTGGTGGCCACCATCACAACTGCTGTGCCAAATAAGGTATTTTACTGGAAAGGATAATGGAGCACATGTTACTAGGTGTGTGGAGCTACTGATCTGGTCAATGCAGTCTTCTAAATCTTCCTCAGTAGGCAGAATCAAAAGCAGTTCTTCATTATTGCATTGGAAAATACTCTCTTTGTTCCATGACCATATTCATTCTCCCACTCTTCCATAATATAACCCCTTAATTATCTTGATATTACACAGATTATCATGCTTTTCCCAAATTAATGACATCATGTGAACAAGACTTATTGAGCAGATATGGAATCACTCTAGATGCCCCAATAAGACCTATGCATACCAAATGGTAGAGATAAATCTTAGATATACTCAGGAGGCTGCCATATAGGTAAAATATTAAGGGCTTTAATAATCTAGACTGTATAAGCATGCAAAGTTGCAATTTGGACAACACTGCCACTAATAAAAAGGCACTTGGTAGGTCTCCTTGAATTTTGGAGGCAGTAATACCACACTTAAAAGAGTGCTTTATCCTATTTTTCAGGTGACCTAGAAGAGTGCCAATTTGGAGTGGGGTCTAGAGAAAGAGAAGGCTCTACAGTAGTTTCACACTGTGCTGCCTGCCACCCTGATATTTGAGCAATATGGCCAGCAGATATGATAGTGGTAAAGGTAGTCATAGTAAGTAGGGGTACTGTAGGATTTTTGACAAGCTTGAATAGGAAGATTTCATGACATACCCCTACGATTTTGGAGGAAGGCCATGCCTTGTCTTCTAGAGAACTGTTCATTATTTAAAAAAAAAAAAAAAAAAATTCCTGTTGTACTCCTCATCTTTAGTAAAGACAGAGTGTCTGGCAATGAGACAAGTGATCATTAGACCAGAAAAAAACATTAGGAACTGGGTGTTATCAAACCATATCATATGATACCAAGACATAATAGTAGATGGGCTCAGCAGCAATTCCTTAGACAGTGGAAACTATACATTCAGCATTGGGTACAAGTAATTATAGAAATTATGGCTTAATCATGTGAACACATAGCCCAATTTCCGTGTCACCCATCCCTACCGTATGATCATTTTTTTTCAACTCAGTCACTTGGCCTTATGGAGGATTTCTTATATTCAATGGATAGAGGAGAGGAAAAAAAATCCTTATCAAAACTCACGCCTACCATGCAAATATATTGAACTTCCCTTCCTACTGTTCTTTTGCCGGCAGCACTAGAAGTAAGGGAATGCCTGCCTGCATCCCAGATTGATCAGCACAGTGTATAATGATCGCCATCAAGGCTCAGCTGCCATACTGGGACCATCTCAGAATGGACCTGATGGATAATGGTGAAGGGAGGTTCCCCCAGGGGCAGCTCTGGGAGAAGCACATTTGATCATTCAGTTTGTTGGAAGAAATGGCCTGATGTAAGATAGATGCCCTGAGTAGTAGCAAAAGGATTGGCTGATTCAAAGGTCTAAAAGAGAAAGCTTGGGATTTGGGGATGAGGCATGTTGTTCAAGACATATAAGAGAAGGCGCCAAGTGTTAGGATCTTTGTGGAGCATGTCAGGACCACCAGAGAGCAGACAGCACAGCGGAGGCAGCGCGGCAGCCAGTGGGCAGGGTGACTCGGCCATCTTCTCCCTGCAGTCATTCCAGCAGCTGATGCAGTTGGTGCCGACCAGTGGGGAAGGAGATGTAAAATGACTAATGGAAAAGGGAAATGAATGAGAGGATTTACAGCCTCTGGACCAACTTCAGCAGTGAGGACTGCTCTTCCAGTAAATTCCTTACAGAGTTTATGGTCAGCAACAAGTTAAAGAGGACTCCGTGTTACTTAGGATTTAGTAAACGACACAAGCACCACTCCAGCTCCTGTGAGGCCCACCTCTTACTCAACAGCTGTGGCGTGACCAGTTGTGTGCAGGCTTCATTGTGGTGTACACAGTCAGACTTTCAGTGCCTCACTCCCGCTTGTTCTCCTTACCTACTGTTCCAGCGCTTCTCTGATGTCCGAGCATGGGACACTCGGGGTCACCCAGTCAGCACTCACACAGGCAAAATTCCTAAGTGCAAAAGGGTTAATGCCTGCAGGGCCATCCTTGACCACAGGGCTTGGGAACAGATGCATCTTTGCACTTTGATCCTCTTGACCAACGGTTCTAAGACACATTGTCTGTGGTTCTTAGAAGGTGCTATGGGAATGAGCACCTCTGGTGGACAACTTGATAAAGCATCCTTGCATTCTCTGTCCTTTGCTATTCGATCCTTGTGTCGCCTACCCTGGAATCACTTTGCAAATAAACTATAGGGAAGAAAGCCTCTGTCTCAGGCTGTGGTTTTAGGGGATTCTGTCTAAGACATAGATTTCTTATCTCTGTGTAGGGTAAGTCTGCTTTCATTTGCGCTTAAAAAGGTCTCTTAGATTTATACATTGCTACTAATTAAGCAATTATAATGTTATTTGAGCATTTATAGCTTTTCAGTGATTATAAAGATTAATCCAAACTCTTCGGACATATTAATGCAATGGAGAGAGACACAAAAGAGAAAATAGAGTGTGTCTATAATACCAACACTAAAATAACTCCAGTTCACATTTCTTTGAGGCTTTTATATGCATAACACACACACACACACAAACACACACACACACACACACACACCAAAAAGGAAATGGACCATGTCATAGCTACTCTTGGAACACTATTTAAAAAAAAAAAAAAAAAAAGGAAATAGATTCTCTGTATATTTCTTACCAAAATTATAAATATACTTTAACTTTAATACTGCAGTACATTGCTAGATTATACTGTAATTTATTTAATCAATTACCTATAGAAGTTGTTTCTAATTTCCCTTGTAAACAGTGCTCCAGCGATTTCCTAGATAATGTGCTTGTGTGACTCGTCTGATGATTTTCTTACAACATAGGACTAAAATTGCATTTTAGTGGGACAAAGGTTACATAACTTAAAACTTTACATGTATGCACAGATTGTCACCTCCAGAAATTTGATCCTTGTTTGCATTGCACCATCATTTCTTCATACCTTTACTGACATTACATAACAAGAATGGAAGAATTTCATTGGGCAGTATCTTCCTTGGGGAAATCTATCCCTCCTTCTCTCTGTTGGTTTAGAATTTAACCCTTTCTCCCCCCACCCAAGGGTTATTTCAATAATAGAAGAGTAGCACTAAACTGTTTCTTAGGTGTCTTGTCCTTTTATGAGACTGATGCACTACCTACTGCGCTAACAAGGCATCTTGTCTGGTCCTTTAAATGGAAGATCCTTTCAAATATTTTTTAATGATCTCAACGAATTGGAGTGTTGACATTTGGGAGTAAAAGATAAAGCCAAGCAGACTATTCTACAAAAGAATAAGGAATTGTGAGATTCTCAAAGAGAGTAAGATGTGGAGACCGGAAAAGAGAGAAGAAAGAGGAAAGGCTAAAAGAGAAGGAATGCATGCTTGAGTGGAAGGGAAAGAGGGAGAAGGGAGACAGAGAAAAAAGGGGGACAGGGAAAAGAAAGGGAATAGGGAGGGAGGAAAAGAGAGAGAGAACATAGTTGAGCATTCACATTAATGCAAAAACAATATATGCAAAGAGAGAAGAGAGGTGTTAAGGAAAACTAGGACAGACGGGAGGAAAGCAGGAGCTTTTAAATGGTCTGTGCTAAGATGTACAATATAGGGATTTTTAAAAAAAATTTTCCGTAAAGTTAACCTTTGCATTAATTCTGTTGTCAAATGCAGAAGAAGAGGGAACTTGGGATAATTCTGAATCTCCAATTTTTCATCTGCTTAGCAGAGATTCCCAGGGTTTTGTCAACATTTCTGTTCCCGTTTGGGGTGTGAGGGAAAATCAGTGCAGTTTAAAAAAAAGATGACTGCAGCCTGTCTGGCATGGTGGGAGGGGAGCTGGTTTCCTGGTGAACTTGTTTCAAAGGAAAAATAATTTTAAAGAAATAAAAGGGAAAAAAAGGAAAATTAAACTAAAAAAAAAAAAAAGAAGGATAATTATGGGCAGTTTAGGATCAGTGAGAAAGCACTCGACCTGGGGCAGTTCTAATACCATCTTCTCAGTGATTGTGAGACTCATTTAAAGCCCTCTGAACCAAAATGTCTTCGGTCAAAAATTTTAAAAGATAATACTTAACGTTTTGAGTTATTAGGCTGATTAAGGAGATAATTTTTGAAGGGAGAAAAAAAGAGTTACACAATGTCTTCCACATCATAGGCAATCAGATAAATGTTTGCAGAATCCAAAAAGAAATTCTTAGAAACACAATAGACACAACCCAGAATAAAATACTCAGACCAATGGGATTTGGGTAAGAGGAGGCAGTGGGATTTTGCAACTCTATAAAAAAAGAGTTGCCCAAATTATTTGACTCTTGAGTCCCATCTCTTATTCATAAAAGTCATATTATTGAATTTCTATATAAAATAATATGCAACTGAAAACTTACTTGGAAATTCCCGGGGCACCTGGGTGGCTCAGTTGGTTAAGCAACTGCCTTCGGCTCAGGTCATGATCCCAGGGTCCTGGGATCGAGCCCCGTGTCAGACTCCTTACTAGGCAGGGAGCCTGCTTCTCCTTCTCCCTCTGCCTGCAACTCTGCCTGCTTGTGCTCTCTCTCTCTCTCTCTCTGTCAAATAAATAAAGAAAATTAAAAAAAAAAAAAAAGAAAATTCCTACAAAGGAAATATAAACTTTTTTTCAGCGATTACCTTTTGCCCTCAAATGGTTAAAAAAAAAGTCTATTTAAGAAATATTTGACCCCAAAAAAAAATATTTGACTAAAAACATAAGCAATGTTGTCAATTCTTATGACTGTTTAACTATTTTTAAATACTAAAAATTACTTACATAGTGATAAGAATTTTCTGCTTTTTCAGTTTCTGCATATCTGTTGTTTCCATAATCAGAGAAGTTAGGAGGGAGGGAGTTGTTTAATTTTAATTATCATTACGTATTTCATTGACATAGGAATATATTGAATTACTTACAAAACTGCTAACTATGTAAATCTATCTCTTCAGATGATATTGATTGAGAAAGCCCTAATAATCTAGTGTAAAAATATGTACTTTGGGTGCTTTTAAAATATGAATTATTGATCCAACTAACAGCTCCAAAGGAGCTGTTAATATCCATCATTAAAAATATTTAACAACCTTTTAAAGCAATAGTTATTCACCTAATTGACTATAACAGTTGCTTTGGTAGAGATGATATGTCGTCTTATATCTAGTTAAAGACTTCTTTTAAACTACGATTATCAATTCCTTGTACTGTCTCAGAAAGGTAAGTAATCACTACTAGCAGTTGTCAATCAGAGAGCAGAATTATCAGCTCACTCTCACTCTGAATAATTTTCCACATTGTAACATCAAGATGTCACAACAGGAATGGATTTACCTGTCAAGATGGCTTGGAGGCTTAAGTGTGAGGGTTACCGTAACCTCGTGAATTAAATCCATTTCCCTTGCTTCCTTCTCTCTTTTTTTTTTTTTTCCTGTTCTCTCCTTGTTTGCCTCCCCGCCTCCTCATGTCATTCTCTCCTTCTAATTGTATTAATAATTTTATACTGGTCTTATATACTGCTTGACCCTAGGAGCACAGATTGAATGAAAACCCGTTCCCTCTTTCATATCTTGGTGAAGTAGAAAGAAAAGTTGATGAAGAGTTATGGCCCAGTGTGTTAGATGTTCTGACAGATACATACAGTGGCATCACAGAAAGATGTCTTCTCATTCAGATGGGAGAGTCAGAGAAAGATCTCTAGAAGAAAGGGTGGCCTGGAACCTGAGCCTCTATGGAAAGAAATCTTTTCAAATAGATCTGGAGAGAGAGGGTACACTGTCTGGCCCAGGGCATGGAATTGTATTTGACTTATCCCAGTCTCTAACCATCAAAGGGAGTTGGATTTTTCTTGTTTTGGATTTGCCCAAAGCAAATGCAACTCCTACTCCCCCTCTTAATTAAGAATTTGTATTTACATTGAACTAATGTTACTTTAAGTAAGAGAATAAGATAACTTGTTATAAAAGAATATCATGGATGCATTAAAAAGAAAAAAAAGGTCATTCTCAGTTTGAAAAGTGAAGCAGACTGTGAGGTGCTTGCTGCTCTGCTTGACACCGCTGTAAGGTAGCGAAGGTCCTGTGTCCAGCCCTTCTGAAGCTTCGCTAAGAAAGTGAAATGAAAGGCTGGTAAATTTGTAGTGTTGCAACACAGGAGTCATTTGTTGTTTCTGATCCTGGTGTTTCCTGTTTATTTGTTTGAATTAGTACCATGGTTTCCACAGAAGTGGAGGACACTCACTTAAAACGTCCTTGTTTCACTTACTCGATAATAAAGTCCTCACCTCCTCCCATTACTGATAAGCAAGAATGAGGTGGTAAATTCAGTTACTGGCAGGATTTATGATAGCAGAAGAAGTCTGGAATTGGAGTGTCCATTGCAAAACTAGTTGACATTCTAAAGAAGAGAAAGGAAAACTACAGGGGAAGATGATCAGAGAACAAAAGGGTTAGAAAAACAATATTCCATTATCATTTGCTGAAGCACATCCCCACCATCAGGTTGGACTGAAAATCACGCTGTCGTGACCACAGACACTCACTCTTTCTAGGGCAAACATCAGAATGGTATAGCAACCTAGAAATTTATAATAGCAAATGTCTGACTTTGGATTTTACTATGTATTTGTATGTCTGGCATTTGAAATAGGCCTAAAAGAACTATTACAGGCCTAGTAGAAATTATGTGCAGCAAAGAAACAGAATATAAGGTAATCAAATAACTAAGTATTTCCATAGGGCTGGAATATAAAAGGTGCACTCATATGTGCCCACATGTTCTTGTGTGAGGTTTGTGCTGTGGCATTGGAGGGAGTCAGTGAAATATGAAGCTACAGAGGTAAGTAAGTGACTTATTAAACTGGCTTTCTGTGGCCAGTTTGGGAATTTAGACTTTATCCTACAGATTAGATAGAGAACATCTGAGAGTAAGAATGGAGGAAAAGTGTTGGTTTCTGGAAAATTTGCTTTCACACTTTGATGCATGATAGATGAATGGGGAAGAGGTCTGAATGAAATCGAGCAGATCAGTAAGGAGGTCTTAGATATTGCAAGAATTAATCAAAAGATGGCTTGTGCTTTCATTAAGCATTGCCAATAGCATTAAGAGGAATGAGAACCAGATAAAAAGCATCCGGGGGGCGGGGGGGAGGGTGGTGATAGCAGCACAATGATGTGAATGTACTTACTACCGCTGAACTGTACACTTAAAATGGTTATGACAGTAAATTTTATGTGTCTTTTATCACAACTTTTTAAAAAAAGTGAAGAAAAAAGGAAATGAGAGATTAAAGAAATATTTGAGAGGCAGAATTGTGTTTTAGAGGCAGTTTCCCATGGGTGTGGATAAAAGGAAGGAGTCTCTGAAGCTTTTATTTCCAAGTTGTGCAACTGACTGGGGAAGGGGGACAATCTCAGATTCAGGAAAAGGGGGGAAGAGTAGATTCTTTGCCTGGAGGAGGGGACAGGAGAGGTCATGTGTTTATCGTTGGACATGTTGATTGTGAGATGTCAGTTGCTGTCTAGTGTATGCTATCCAGTAGGCAATGAGAAATATAGACACCTGAGGAAGAAGTCTGAGTGAGGGATATTGAAGACATAAATTTCAGTCATAAAATTTGAAGTCATAAATAGGAGCCATAAAATTTGAACTTAAAACTATGGAGGTGGCAGAGAGAATGCCAAAGAGGTTTAGATAGGATGAGAGCAGTTTCAAGCTGAGGATCGAACCTTGGTTACCCCTACGTGAAGGGGGCAAGTGGTAGAAGAGTAACCCTGGAAAAGTGAAGAATAAACTGTCAAGAAGGGAGAAAGGGAGTAGGAGAGATTGAAATCATAAGATATAAGGGAGGATAAGATCTCAAAAGGAGAGACTTAAGCAGTGGCAAATGGTACGGAAAAAAGCATGGAAAGGAGTGACATTTCATTTATAATTAGAAAGTGTGAATGTGGTGGGGATGTGATAAGGAGGGCTAAATGAGAGAGAATTGGTGAGGAAGTGCGAATGACAAGGGGATAGAGTGCAGACGTGATCCAGACGGACAGTTCATGCTGGATATGAAAGGAAGTTAGGGAGTAAAGGCTGTAACCGCACGGTGATGCAGGACGCACAGAGGCAGGATGATACAGTTTTCATTTACTTTTGCTTTCTTTTATTTCACTTTTAGATGAGAGAACTTAGATCTGTGTTTTGTGTAGAGGGGGTCTGTGTACAGAGAAAAGTTGAAGACATACAATAATATAAGAAATACTTAGAAGAAGAGTAGGCTTCTAAAATACAGGTAGGGTTATGAGCCTGGAATACAAGAAGAAACAATGTTTCTGCCAAATGGCCTGTATTAGGAGACAGAATAATATCATTGTTACTAGCTGGGGCTCTGAAGAAAGACAGGTGGGTTCAAATCCCCCAACATTGCTTGGGCAAGTTTTACATTCATTCAAGCCTGTTTCCTTATTTGGAAAAATGGAATGATATGGAATTAATTGAGGTAATGTATATAACAACCAAGTGATTACTATATTGCATCATCCGTGCTCAATTCATGTTAGAAACTAATCTTTTATTTAGGAAAAAAAAAAGACAGTCACTAAAATAAGTCGCTATATGGTCAAGCTCTAGCAAGTAGTGTGGAAACTTGGGAGAGTTGTCTGACTGTAAGAACTGCCACATGGCATTGGGAATTTTGCTGAATGAAGTTGGGACACCAGTAATGCCATTCCTCAAATCTACTAGGCTTAGGTGGCTGGGTGGCTCAGTCGGGTAAGCATCTGCCTTCAGCTCAGGTCATGATCCCAGAGCCCTAGGATTGAGTCCTGCATCAGGCTCCCTGCTCAGCGGGGAGTCTGCTTCTCCCTCTGCTCCACCCCCACTCAGTCTCTCTCGCAAAAATAAATAAATAAAATATTTTTTTAAAAAACCTGCTAAGCACAAACACCTAGGTACTTTGAGGCTTCTATCTCATTTCCCCCCATGCATCCTTGTATTTATATAACTTCAGTGGCTTCCTATTAAAAACTATTTTTTTAGCTGCTTTTATTGAGCAGCTTCTATACAGTAGGTGCTGTTCCAAGTGCTGAAGATACAACACTGAATAAAACAGCCCCAACTTTCTGCCCTCATGGAATTTCAGTTAAGCAGGGGAGTGATAATGAAGATAAATTGGTGAAACAGATAGCATGTTAACTGGCAGTAAACGGTAAGGTGAGAAAGCATAGAAATAGGAGGAAGCCGGGCTACACTGTTAGGATGACAGGGAAGGCCTTACGTAACAGGTGACAGTTAAGTGAAGGTTCGAGAGTAGTGAAGGTCACAGTGGTGAGGGTAACTGAGGGACCCCAGGCACCAATAACAGCAAATGCAAGTACCCCAAGGCAAAAACACACCTGGCTCAGCCCAGAAACCATTAAGGCCAAGTTGACTGGGCAGAGTGAATAAGGAAGTACTAGAAAGGTAATAGAATATTGCATTCTTACTCTAAGTGAGAGAGGAAGTGGCCAGTAACATTTTATTTTTTTATTTTTTATTAACATATAATGTATTATTTGTTTCAGGGGTACAGGTCTGGGATTCTTCAGTCTTACACAATACACAGCACTCTCCACAACACATATCCTACCCAGTGTCCATCACCCAGCCATCCCATCCCTCCCACCCCCTCTACTCTAGCAACCCTCAGTTTGTTTCCTGAGATGAAGAGTCTCTTATGGTTTGTCTCCCTCTCTGGTTTTGTTCCATTTCATTTTTTCCTCTTTTCCCCCATGATTCTCAGCCTTGTTTCTCAAATTCCATATGTCAGCAAGATCATTTAGTGCAATCCCTATCAAAATACCTTCAACTTTTTTTCACAGAAATGGAACAAATAATCCTAAAATTTGTTTGGAACCAGAAAAGACCCCAAAAAGCCAGAGGAATGTTGAAAAAGAAAACCAAAGCTGGTGGCATCACAATTCCAGACTTTAAGCTCTATCACAAAGCTGTAATCATTAAGACAGTCTGGTACTGGCACAAAAACAGACACATAGATTAGTAGAACAGAATAGAGAGCCCAGAAATGGATCCTCAACTCTATGGTCAACTAATCTTCAACAAAGCAGGAAAGAATGTCCATGGAAAAAAGACAGTCTCTTCAACAAATGG
>CM052897.1:47925871-48030955 GCA_028534135.1 Potos flavus | reverse complement strand
GTTGGGAAAATTGGACAGCCACAGGCAGAAGAATGAAAATGGACCATTCCTTATACCACACACAAAAATAGACTCAAAATGGATGAAAGACCTCAGTGTGAGGCAGGGATCCATCTAAATCCTAGAGGAGAACACAGGCAGCAACCTCTTCTACCTCAGCGGTAGCAACTTCTTCCTAGAAACATCACTAAAGGCAAGGGAAACAAGGACAAAAATGAACTATTGGGACTTCATCAAGGTAAAAAGCTTCTGCACAGCAAAGGAAACAGTCAACAAAACGAAAAGACAACTGACAGAATGGGAGAAGATATTTGCAAATGACATATCAGATAAAGGGCTAGTATCCAAAATATATATAAAGATCTTATCAAACTTAACACCCAAAGAACAAATAATCCAATCTGGAAATGGGCAGAAGACATGAACAGACATTTCTGCAAAGAAGACATCAAGATGGCCAACAGACACATGAAAAAGTGCTCAACGTCTCTCTGAATCAGGGAAATACAAATCAAAACCACAGTGAGATACCACCTCACACCAGTCAGAATGGCTAAAATTAGTAAGTCAGAAAACGACAGATGTTGGCGAGGATGTGGACAAAGGGGAACCCTCCTACACTGTTGGTGGGAATGCAAGCTGGTGCAGCCACTCTGGAAAACAGTGTGGAGGTTCCTCAAAAAGTTGAAAATAGAGCTACCCTACGACCCTGCATTTACCCTAAAGTACAAATGTAGTGATCCGAAGGGGCTTATGCACCCGAATGTTTATAGCAGCAGTGTCCACAATAGCCAAACTATGGAAATAGCCTAGATGTCCATCAGCAATATATATATATATATAATGGAATATTATGCAGCCATCAAAAAAATTGAAATCTTGCCATTTGCAACAAGGTGGATGGAACTAGAGGGTATTATGCTAAGCCAATAACATTTTAAAAGACTCACACTTGCTACTCTGTTCCTCAAGGGAGAAAAGGAGAAGCAGAGAAGCCAGTTCAGAGATTGTCACAATAACACAGGCAGGAGATGCTGAGGATGCCATTAGAGGGGTAGCAGAAGTGGTGAGAAGTGCTTGGATTCTGGATACATTTTGAAAGTAGAGCAAGTTTAAGGTATCACTATTGAAAGTGATATTTTGATGTCCATCTCTCTGGCTGCTATACCTCACTCTCATGTGCTTCTAATGATGGAAACAGAAGACCAGTACTAACCATCCTCCACCTCTCGAATTCCCTCAAATTCCTTTCTGTTTGTTTCTGACATCTGACATCATAAATTTCAGAACAGGATTCAAGGATTTTATAGTATTTTTGTTTAGACTTCCCCTATCAAGAGTTAAAGTATATTTAAGTAATTTATTCTGAGATAAATGTTCTGAGTCTGGTCTAAAAAATAACATCTAATACCTTGGCCTTATGTAAGTGAGAACCTTTCTTAATCTCAGCTTTTCAAGTGTTATAAGTAGGATATTAATTTCTGCCCTTCCAGATTCATTCCCAGCAATAATCAGGTCAAAACTGATAATGCGTCCTGTAGAAAATGTCATTTGATATTTGTATCACTTCCCATACATGGGCATCTTCTAGAGGAGCTTTGCCTTTTGCAGTTTTTCAGTCTTCCATAGTGATAATCTGGTTGCTTAATTTTTATTCATCTTTGATCCTTTATGTGACAGAGCACTGAAGAGAAATTAGAAAGACTTGATTCTTCCTAAGGTACTATCATAGAGATTGACCTTAGTTATTTGTTACAAATGAAAATTATTTTGAAATAAAAGCACACCAATATAATTTTTTTTAAGTTTCCTTATCTTTAAAAAAAAAAAGTGTCTTTCTTACTTGTCCCATTTAGTATTGCTGCAGAATTGTAGTTAAAATATAAATGCCTAAGCATCAGATGCTAGAACCCAAAGGCATGTTATTAACAATGGACATTTTTGTTGGAATGTCTACATACTCATCATGAAGTGGAATGGAACCAAATTACGATTTCATTCAAATATAGTCCTGTGACTCTGTGCAGTATACTCAAGCAAACCATTACTGATATTTCCTTGTTAGAAATTAGCTACTTTGGATTGGGGTAGAAAAATGAAGCTATGTCAGTGTAATCACATGGAGAAACTGTTTTTAGTATCAAAGTTCAATCCACTTCATTTTTTAAAAATATTTAACTATTTTCATAATAATGAGCTGCACATACAGGTTATAGAAAACCACTTGATTATAATGCATTTTTAGTTATCCAGAGTTTTAAGCTGTTTCAGGGAGGTATTACTAGGTTGTCTGTTTAAATAAATAAATAGTACTACTGAACAATTTGAACTTCAGGTAAAATAAGTGGAAATTTATCTACTAGAGTTTTTAAATAAATCCAAATATGAATTGTTTTAGAACTAATATGATTTTTGCCATTTGTTTCGACATTTTAAAAGTAACCCTTACAAAATTTTCTTCCTTTTGTATTAGTTCTTAGTAATATATATAATTTATATCTCCCTGAGCCACATCCTTTTTTTTTTTTTTTTAAAGATTTTATTTATTTATTTGACAGAGAGAGAGAGATCACAAGTAGGCAGAGAGTCAGGCAGAGAGAGGGGGAAGCAGGCTCCCTGCTGAGCAGAGAGCCCGATGTGGGGCTCGATCCCAGGACCCTGAGATCATGACCTGAGCCGAAGGCAGAGGCTTTAACCCACTGAGCCACCCAGGCGCCCCCTGAGCCACATCCTTGATAGGAAGTGTTAAATTATATGATACTTCAAGACAATGGGAAGTTGTAGAAATTGCATACACTACCAAAAATTTACTTATACAATGCGAGTTTGGCTGTTTTATTACTCATCGTTTTAAAAGACATTGAGTAAATACATGTGTCTATTTAAAGGAGGAACCATGTAAATATAAAACAGGATGTATCTTACTCAAAAACAATCTCGTCTCTATTTAAACACTGTGTCAAGAGAACTCTAGGTGTTGGTGAGTCTCCCATCCCATATGTCTGAATAATTACTATAAAATGTTGGTGACAATACCTGGCATACTTGAAGACAGTGTAGTTAAGCGTGGCTAGGATCAGATCAGAAAGCAGATAACCTCTTCAGTCAGTAAAAGCTCTGAGAACCCCTCTGGGCTGGATGCTGTGGCAACGTAGGGATTGCTCAGGGTGCCCGAGAGCCTTAATGCCGTAATTCTAGGATGCACATTTTTCTTGTTTGCATTTTACCATTCCTGACATTGCAGTATCTCTGACAACAAACAAATGGCATTTTAGCTTTAATGAAACTCAGTAATCCTAATTCCCTTTACTAACATAATGTTTTTTAAAAGAGATTAAGTAGACTAAACTGGCGTGAAGAGTTTGGGGGGTAAAGATATGAGTAGACCTTGATCTCTTGGCTTATACACTGTGAGGAATCTTATGTGGGTATTTGTGTCTTGCTTTAAATAGTGTATATGTGTGCCGACACCTGAACTTCTCAAGTTGTGAGCTTCTTGAAGCAAAGGGTAGCATTGTGTTCTTCTCTTTCCTCAGCCTTGTGGAGAATAGGCACTTATAATACACTTATGAATGAATAGAGACGTGATCATGAAGGCAAGCTACAAAAGGAAGCATTTTTCCTTTCTCCCATTTGATTTGTATTTTTATTCTATAAAAAATAAAAGATAATTTGTAAAGAGTCATTGAATTTTTAAGTATATAAGTATTTTCAAAGAATGTGT
The DNA here is from genome assembly GCA_028534135.1 of Potos flavus. Taxonomy (NCBI): domain Eukaryota; kingdom Metazoa; phylum Chordata; class Mammalia; order Carnivora; family Procyonidae; genus Potos; species Potos flavus. The sequence goes on along the minus strand of CM052897.1, from coordinate 48,027,231 downwards.
GTGTGTGTATACACACTCACATATAATTTTCTTTATTACTGTAAAATCTGTATTTAATAATATTGTGTGAATATTTACATTCACTTAAAGATAATAAAACATTTTGACGTGAACCTAGATCTATACTGTGAAAAATACAAGATTAAAAGTTACAATAATTTTAGATATTTGGGCATTTGACTTGTTCAAAATCATGTCCTGAGTGTATAGAATACTGTGAACTTAATTGAGGTTCCTTCAGAACAAAAAGTGCATAAGAGATTCCAACTAAATATTCAGGTATTGGCTAAGGCTATGTTCGTAGCTAGCTGGATTTTTCTCATGACCCAGGATTGTGTGCGTGTGTGTGTGTGTGTATTTATGCCGTCCTGGCTATGGAGCTGTGCAGAAAGCCGATACTCACTTCTTTCCTGCTAACAGAGACACAGACAGAATCCCATAGATAAGACTTGTAACCCCTTCTCATTTGCTTTTAGAAATTTAACTTGGTAGGGCAACTTCAATCACAAGAGCAAGCGTGTTGATCATGCTATTGTAAACGAAGGATTTGGATTTTGCATGCGGCTCAGGGAGTATTCCTAGCTTCCAGGACCACATGCACCAGTCCTTCTGGGGACCCGTAAAGGTGGTATCCTTTTTCCTCTTCCTCCCACTCCTGCTCGGTACTCCTGGGCTTTGTCAGCCCTTCCATTTAGTTTGTATTTTGTGGGTTTAGCTGTCTCCTGGTTTTACAAAAATGGATTTGTTTAATTTTGAGCTTTGTCTTTCCTGTTGCCTTTTGGTTATTCTCAGGAAGGAAAAGAAATGCCAAGGGTCCTGGGTGGCTCAGTCGGTTAAGCGTCTGCCTTCTGCTCAGGTCATGATCCCAGGGTCCTGGGATTGATTCCTGCATCAGGCTCCCTGCTCAGTGGGGAGCTGCTTCTCCCTTTCTCTCTTCCCTGTTCTCACTTGTTCTCTCTCTCTCTCTTTCTCAAATAAATAAATAAAATCTTTAAAAGAAAAAAAAAAAAGAAGAAATGTCAAATTTACCCCATCGTCCTTAAAGCAGATAATCTCTGGAAATGTTTCCATTAGAGCAGGAACCATTGGATGTATTTTTACTATAGCTACAATAACTTTCTTTCTTTTCTTTTTTTTTTGATACAGTAACTTTCTAAGGAACTACTATCAGTTAACTGATGAACAGCTAGCTATTCACCTATTTATTCCTCCCTCCACCGAGTTACTGCTTTTTCCTTACTTCTGGCCCTTGGTTCCAAGGAAACCACATTTGTAAGCTGGATTCTGCCCCACCAGAAATTATAGAAATTCTCATCACCATTTCCTAAATTGAATCAAACAGGTTAGTTACATTAAGCAAGGTAATTTTGCTTAGTCTACTTTCCCCCAACCACCCCATAAAAGCAGTAAAGCATTTTTCTACCTTCGGACAAAATCATTCTAAATATTTGCCTTTTATTCTGCCTGGTGGCATATTTATGACCTCCGTCATCGGTAGTATATCCCTAGACCCCAGGAGTGTTGGTTTTGTTTTTGCTTAAGCATCTTGCTGATTAGATTAGATTTCTACCCTAATTTTAGGTGTTTATATTTTAAGATTTTCTAGTCTCTTGAGAATTTATAATCTAATGCTTTCTCAGCCTTCTTGTGGATGCTTTGCTGCTGGTTGACTTCACTGTTGTGATTCCGAACCTCACTGAACTTAAACACCTGGAAATGCATTCAGTCGGCACTGTCTACTTGCTTCTAAACCTCTAGCTCTCAAGCCCTTACCACACTGTGAAACCCTAGTCTGCCTCAGCAGACCAAATGCGAGCTTCTCATCAATGTAAACAGAATCTGCTGCCATTTTCTACTATGCCAACATCCTCAGATATACTAATTTTTTAACTGTGCATAAAATAATATTCTCCATAGTCTGTAGAAGTTGAGTAGAACCTATTTGTTAAGTACTTTACGCTTAGCACTATCAGTTTAAAGCAGATAATGTCGCAAGAATCAAGAGAAGCACAACGTGAAAAGTAAAGGAAGATTGTCAAATTGTGGCTGAGGGAACAGCTGTGACCTAGATCTAGAAGAGCTATAACAGTGGTGCTCTCAATTTAAAATGAATCCTGTGAAAGTCCTGAATGGCAGAGAAACCATATTTAAATGTCCACATATAAAATTAAGGAACTTTCTTTTATATACAGAGCAGTAGGTAGGTATCAAAGCATTCTCTTAAACAAATGTTCCACAAGATCTTCTATAGTATTTCTTTGTACCTCTCTTTTTATCTCCCTAGAAATTAATTGTCGATGTATATGTATTAGCATTTGAGAATTGGTCAGTTTAACAATTTATTAAAGTGATAGAAAGTCTGAATGTTACTGAAAACATTTTTTTGTAGGCTTAACAAATAAGATGCTGTTTTGTTTTGAGGAAATGTTATGAACATTTATGGTAGCACTATTATGCTCAAAAATATATCATTAATAAAGGTGTTTTACAGAATATGAATGTATTAACACTAAAATTAAGATGATTTGAATTTTGAATTAATCGACTGGTTTGTTCAGGTTTTTTCTTTTTCTTTTAACTGAAGGAGTGAGGCAATTATTGAATTATTCAGGCAATTATTTATTTCACTGAGAGCTTCTCTTATGTTAGAAGAAAAGTTAGGAGACTATTAGTGTAAATTTGGAAGGAGGGAAAATCTTCCTACAAAGATAATAAACCCAAAATGTATGAGACAAAATATAGACATATTTGACTTTATACAAATGAATAAAATGGGTATGATAAATATAAGCAAAATGCAAAGACACATGACATATTGAGACAAATATTGGTAAAATGTGGGACAGATGAAGGGTCAATAATCTTACCACTACCAGATGTCTATAGACTGAGAAGAAAAAGAGAACCTAAAAAAATTAACAAATGATATAAGTGAGAATTTCATAGAAGTAGAAATTCAAATGTTCAATGAATCTATGAATTCCCAAATTCATTCATAGCCTGGGAAATGCAAATAAAAGGAATAATAAGATGGTATTTTTAAGCCATCAGATTGGCTGAAATTTAAGATTCAACATCCAGTCCTAGTAGGAATGTGGATAAATGTGCAGCCTAATGTGCTACTAGTCAAAGCGTAAATTGCTACAGACATTCTGGAAACTAGTCTGGTAATATCTATTAAATTAAAAATGAATGGACCTTTGAACTTGCCCAGTTTGGGAATCATTACCATAGAAAAAAAGAGTTAGTATGTAAGAATATAGATGTTTATTCAATGGGATATTAAGCAGTTATTTAAAAGCATTTAATTAATAGCTGTTCAAATGGAAGAATACCCAGGATATACTGTTAAAAGGAAAAAGAAGTTACAATATAGTGTGTTCTAAATGGCCTCATTTTAATAAAAACAGTTGCAAAACTAAGAGCACCATTTAATGGGTTTATAGGTTTGTGTATATGTTAGCATGAGGAAAATAGTGTATGGCTCAAGCCATTATAACTGATAATTCTACACACAAGGATGAGAGTTTGAATGCAAAATTCATTTGCAATTTGAGAAAAGAATTTAATAAAGTAAAACCTTAAATATACAACATTAATAAAAGTAAACTTAGCATTTCTCGACCTGGTATTTATTTTAGTTTAAGGAATGAAGTTGGAATCAAACCTTAATTTATTTTCCCAAAGACTAGTTAGTTATCTGAGCACCATTCATTGAATGACCCATCTTTTCACCCACTAATTTGAAATGTTATCTTTATCTTACATGAAATCTCCGTATTGATCTATCTCATTCTGTACCGCTACCACAGTTTTCATTTCTGTAGCTTTTTTAAAACAATCTATTATATAATTGAAAAGTTGTGTTATTACTATTTATTATAATTTTCTTAGATACTATCAAATGTGAGTTTTGCCATATAAACTTAAGCATAATCTTGTCAAATTCCAAAAAATTTCAGTGGATATTTGATTAGGATTCTATTTAATTGGTAGTTTTATTTAGGGAAAATTAGTATTTCATTGTATTCAATAGTTCTTTCCCCAAAAAAGTATATTTATTTATTCAAGTATTCTTTCGGGACATCAGAAAAGTTCTCATTTTCTTCCTGTCAGTTTTGCACATTTTTTTATTTGAGAATGGGTTATGCAGCTCTGAAATAAGCTTACTAATTCAGCTTTAATTGAACAAAACTTAACTAATTACACTATTTAAGTTTGGGCCTGAATAATTCAGGAAACTATTGAACATACTTTAGTAACTGGAAACATGCTTTAGTGGTGGGAGATGGTTCTTAATACAAAATGTATTCCATGTCCTGACAATTTTTAAATAATGCCTTATTCTGAATTCTTTCATTTTTAGTCTTATTCTTCATTCTAACTTGCCTCATGCTAGTAATTTTTTAATATGTATGAAGGAAAAGGACACAGAACTGAAGTCAATCAGAAGTTTCGTTAAGTCTTTTGGGAAGTTTCTAGATAGAATATAGTACATTTCTCAATTTGTAGCTTATCGAGTTATAATGTTTCATATAATATTTAGAAATGTCTTTGTCAATATTTGAGGTAATTTCTAAAATAAGTATCTATGATAAAAATATTTTTAAGATCTAAAAGCAAAGACCACAACTATGATATAATTGGAGTGGTATTATATCCCAAACCAATAAAGTAGTTTGACTTTTTTTTTTTTTCAGTATAGCAAAACTTATTCAACAAATACTTATTCAGTCATTCATTCAGCAACAGTTATGAATGCTTAATATGCACCAGGCAATGTACTAGATGCTGAGAGTATAAAAATGTCTATCAGTGGAGCATCTATACAAGGAATACAGCAATTACAACTCAGGATGTAATATTTGCAACTTAGATGTCAGTCCAGGGTGTAAAACAGGCTCCTTGGCTGTTCCAGCTTTTGGTGAGATGGGGAATGTGGTATGTTGGGGAAAGCTTCTGAGAAGTGATGTGTAAGCTGAGAATTAAGGAAGAATAAGAACTAGTGTGTCCAAGGTGGGGAAAAAGAGACTGGCCAGATGCCTTAGGGTGAGAAAGAGTGTGATAGGTTCAGATGTCTATAAGTACTACGCCAAGGAAGATATGTATTTGAATTTGATGTGCTTTTGCTTTTCATTTTTTTTAAACTAGGAAATGGTAAAAAAAAAAAAAAAAAAAAATTTTTCAATAATACCCCTGCTGTACACATAATATTTGCAAATGTTGAAACAAAATGTCAGTCTTCAGTATTCATTAATGAAATGCCTGTTGACAGAACAGATATAAATATAGCTATAGATTCTTAACCTACCAAAAGTTTAACTATTATTATAGGAACCTCCTTTGGTTTATGATTTCTCCTATATGGGCTTTTCTTTTTTTATCCTTAAGGCATTTAAAGATGCTGAAGCAATATTATATTTTACCCCAATTTTTAAGAATTTGCCTAAAAAAACAACTAAATGAATATCATCTAGTTGAATAACCGAGTAAGCTACGTTTCAGTGAGGAATACTTTCTTCCAAATGAGACAAGCTAAAAGAATTGTGATACGCTTAACAATTTGAGCATATACTAAAATATTCAATATGCAGAGCTTGCATAAAAGTAAAACGCTAAGACTTCAAAAGGGTCAGAAAGGGCAAGCAAAATGGTCTTTTTGGCACAGGAAATACTCAGTAATTCAAATAGTATCAATAATATTAAGTACCTTTGTGCTCTCTGTAGCAAACCCTTGTAGTCTCAACATAAACTCTCTTTTCTCGTTATACTTTTTACCCTCAGTGCCTTCCCTGCAAGTAGCCAAACTTACTCTGCTTCCTTTTCTTTATATAACTTCAGAGGTTGAAGGGTTGACCCACTTCCTTCAAGAGCCTCCTTAAGGTCTTCTTTCATGTGAAGCTTTCTGTGAGCATTCTAACCCTTATCAATCTTCCCATTCTCTCAAGTACCGATAATAACATGCACCTTTGCATCATTCATCAGACCATGACTGAGTAATGTCTACACTGTGCCAGGCACTGTACTAGATGCCAGGGAAGCAATAATAAATAAGGTATGATGCCTTCTCTCAAGTTGCTCACAGTCTACTAAGGGACACAGACATGGAAAAAATTACAAGGAAAATGCTGTGTTTAATGTATTCAAGAAATGCCATTTGGAGGAGAAGAGTCTAGAGTCAGTCATACTCTACTTGTATTCAGTTGTTCCAAGTGACATGTATTTTTCTGTAGATCTCTTCTTTGCCGCCTAAACTCATAGCAAATACTACAAAACTGAACATCTAGCGGCCTATTGAGTAGAACATTTAAATATTTTTCTTCAAGAAAGAAGCACATCTGGGTGGCTCAGTCTGTTAAGGATCCAACTCTTGTTCTCAGCTCAGGTCTTGATCTCAGGGCCATGAGTTCAAGCTCCATGTTGGGCTCCAAACTGGGGATGGAACCTACTTAAACAATTTTTTTTCTTCATGAAAAAAGAAAAAAAATGTCTTTGCAATTTTTCTATAAATCTAAAATATTCTAAAGTAAAATGTTTATTTTAAATAACACTAAAGACTATGTCTAAAGAAGTAATTTTTATAAATTACTCAAATTCCCATCCATTCCACATATATTTTCCCCCTAATATTTTTGAGTCAGAGTTTATCAGCTCTTCTACACATCCATATTTTTGTCTATAATTCCCCCACATCTTTCTAAATTAGTTAAAACCTGAAAGATGATACAAATTGATAAACATGTAGTAGCTTGAATATGAGCACAGATTCTAATTTTGAAAAATAAATGTGTTTATATTTTTAGCATTATCGTTTAGAAATATCTTTTGGCTACATAGTGCATATGAAACCTGAATGCTGAATGTCTAGCTGCTATACCAGTTTGACCATTAAGAAAGGAGATTTCTAGTTCTTTGTAGAGGCAACTTCAGAAAACAGAATAATGCCACGTTATGGCATTTTTCTTGCACCTGCTAGAATGTGCTTATATCCGTTTCCTATTGCTGCCATAACAAATTAGCTAATTTAGTGGTTTGAAACAACACAAATTTATTATCTCACAGTCCAGGAAGTCAGAAGTCCAAAGTGGGTCTTAGTAGCTAAAAATCAAATATCAGTAGGTCTGAGTTCCTTCTCGTAGTTCTTCTGGTAGTTCTAGGGGAGAATTTGTCTCCTTCCTTTTCCAGCTTTGAGAGATTGCCCACATTCTTCATCTCATGACCCCATTCCTCCATCTTCAAATCCAGCAACAGTGAGTTGGGTCCTTTCCACACTGCCACCTCTCAGGTTCTTTCTTCTGGCTCCCTCTTTCACAAATGAGGACCCTTAGGATTACGTTGAGCCGACCTGGATAATCCAGGATAATCTCCCCATCTCTAGGTTAGCACATTAGCAACCTTAATTCCACATGCTTCCTTAATTCCCATTTGCCATGTTACCAACATATTACAAGTTTCCAGGGATTAGAATTTGGGGGACTACTACTGTGTCTGTCACAATGTTAATAAAATTTCTACCCTCCTCTGGTAAGACAAGACAGTACCAACTTTTCAGGATCCCACAGAGAGTAGAAACAACACTCGATACCTTGTCTGTCCCCAGAAAATGCAGCACCATAAATGGTATAATGAGTAATGAACACCTTTCCCTCCCCTCGAGTTGGGGATGCTATCCTTCTCAGGAGGTACATTTGTTGAATCTGCTTTGTGTGTGATAAGGCTCACTGGGTTAAAAGCAAAAGAACCCGTTTGCAGTGTTCTCTCTGGAACTCAATTTTAACAATTTGAATGATGGAATATTGGTCAAGATTTTATTGTTTGTTTATCAGATTAAAGCCCCTCTTGACTAGACATTGCTATTGAGAAAATTCAGGTACTGTATCTACAGTGGATTGGATAGCAACATTGCTTTAGCAGATTTTTATGCCTGTCATGACTTTGGGCCTCATTAATGATAGGCTGAGGATTAGTCTAGACATTCAACATGAATTTGTTGAATACTACTGTCTTCAAGGCAGTGAGCTAACAGGTGGGGATTCAGAGGAAATAAAGACTGATGTAGTTTTATCTACATAAACTTAACATTTTACTAGGAGACAGAGATGAAGCTCTAGTCAGACGATGAATCAGTAATGAAACTACTAATCATACAATGAATTATTTAATTACAGCTGTGGCCAGTGTTGTAAAGAACAAAGCTCTCTACATCCAGTAATTCTCCAACTATCATCAATTAGGTTAAAAGGAGGTGGTCGCAAAAAGGAAAAGAAAGCATTAATGAAGTGAACATTTTACCTGGTTAGTTCACCACTGTGTATGTATCACTTTGCCCACTACATGGCATTTACTGGAAACTTTTTAAATATTTACTAAATGGGAGAAGATGCTAGAATGGAAAAACCAGGGTGTGTTTATTAAGAATTATATTATTAAAAATGTATAATATTTGGACAGCAGAGCAGCCTTACCTAAACCACATTTCCCGTAGGTTGATACAGAGGGTAATGACCATCTCTGTTGAGCACCATACCCCTCCCAGCTGATGCCAGGTCTTTGGTTGGTCCTCTCACAGTTTTCTGAGCTCACACCGGAGTCATGGAGCCAATAACAGCCTGGCATGTCTCATGTAATGGAGGAAGTAGAGCTGGCATGCTGAAATCTAGGGTAGGAGTAAAATCGACAGCCTAAGCTCACTGAAATCATACTTAAATGTTAGCAACAAGTCTGAGAAGGGACTAAGGCAAGAACCAGAACAGAGAGAGAACAGAGCTGCCAAGTTCTGGTGGGAAGGCAAGCACAGAAACTAGAAATATGTTTGTTAATATTTGTCAAATTGCATTACACTCTTCTGTCTCAGGTTGTTTTATGAATGTCGTAGAACCTACATCCCATTTTGAGCTTACACAGACTACCGGACACTTAAAATCTGATAACTGACAACGCTTGCCTTTAGAAAAGGAGGTGTAGAATGGATGATGGAGATGTTTTTTCTAAATTACCATGAAATGAAACAAAAAGTAGGCATATAAGATGGAAACAAAAAGCTTTACTCCTGTTATTTTCAAAATATGTATAATTTCTAAATATAGTAAAAAAAAAAGATTAACCCTATGGTCTTCTCACCTTACATATCACATCTTCTCCAAAGAAGAAATCAATTGTAGCCTTCCTTATTTTTCTTTTCTTACTTTCTCTTTTTTTTAATTTGTCTTGGAATCATTAAGAAAGGCAAACTAGTCTCACAATCCTTTCAGTCAAGAAAAAACAACCTTGAAGTCAAACAAAGAATGTCTATCATCTAAAGTAGAAATGAAGGAGATCTGATTAAAATCAGAATTCCCATCACTACATCTCTACTCACCACACCAAAATCAGGAGCTATTGATTCCTTTAATTAAAAAAGACCTGATATGGAAATACTACATTGAGACCAATCCCACGTGGACAAGTCTGTCAGGATTTTTATTTTTTGGTTCATACCTCAGAGATAGACATACTTAAATTTCAATTAAATATTACATGGCCATGATGCATGCTCATCCACTGAAAAATCCTAAGGGGAAAGAGAGGAGGAACAAGGGTAGAGAAATGTAGGAAAGTGAGTAGACTCTCATGTGTGAAGGGGAAAATACAGAAAGATCCCAAAACACAGAAAATAAAGAAAAAAAATTAATGAAAGCAAATCATTAAAATCATAATGAATGATGCAGTAATCACTCAAATCTTCAAAAGTGCATAGCCAAAATACTATTACTTGAAGTTTACAATGGGTATAGACATGTACTAAATACCAGCATCTAAAGATGTATTAACCTTAAAAATCTGAATAGGCCTTGTTTATTTTGACTCCTTGTCTCTCTCTAATACTGTTAATAATAGTTAATATTAAAGATAATATTAAAGATAGACCTCTGACGAATAATAGGAGATAGTGTTCGGTTTATTTTTTCTTTCTTTCTTTCTTTCTTTCTTTCTTTCTTTCTTTCTTTCTTTCTTTCTTTCTTTCTTTCTTTCTTTTCTTTCTTTCTTTCTTCTTTCCTTCCTCCCTCCCTCCCTCCCTTCTTTTTCTAAAAAGCAGTAATAACTACAATTCAAAGGAGGCATCACCTTTGTGGACATATGCAAGTTGAAACCAGTTAATGACCTTATGTAGGTTTTCTCTTTTTCATATATTAGTATTCATTAGTATTATATTAATGTTCATAACATAAATATGGAAGCAAAGTAAGAAAAAGGGGAGTAGGAATTAGAAGGAGAAAAAAGGCAAGAACATAGGGAAAAAAAGAGGAAAGCGTGTCACTTCATAAATGGACCTGATCATTAAATTTTCATGGCAAGTTATTTCAGTTTTACATTTCAAGTACTTAAAGTATTTTAAAATACTTACACTCCTTCTGTTTATTAAATGGCAAACTGACTTAATGTTCTTTGGTCTGGGACCATGATGCTGGCATCTAAAGCAGAGCCAATTCTCTACACTTATAAAACTGTCCTAAATACTATTTCCTCCATGTATTATTAATAATAAAATTTTCTTTTCCTGGGACCGACTCTTTTATATTTGCACATGGGACAGTGCTTACATGCAAAATGCAGCATAAATAGGAATAAAACAACTGCAGCAACTTGCAAAATTCTGAACAGAAAATAAGGAGGCATAAAATAAAGAAACCTACAAGAAGTGATAAAAAGCAAATGGAAGTAAATGAAGAAACATAAACTATGAAACAGGAAAAGCCCAGAAAACAAGGTGTGGATCAATTTGCTGAAAGAATGATTGTAAACTGTTCCAGACATGACATCTGGTCACCTTAGTTGTTGCCATTGGAGAGAGTGATTCCTACAGACCTTCGTCAATGATTTCTCTCCCTGAAGGACCCCAGCTGATTGATTAATCTGTCAGATAAACTATAAACATTTCAAAGGTATTTCTTGTAGTGTGTTTGTTGTACCTCAAAGCTCAAAAAAATTCAGTCAATTCAAAATTTTCTTTACAGTCTACCAAAATGGTACAGAGGGAAAATATCACTATGTATTACCATCCGGTAAAAAAAAGAGAAAAAAGAAAGATTGAGATCATTAATTTTTAGGGGCATGGTTTATATATCAAGGAATTGATGATCATTTTCAATTACAGTCTTCAACACAATAGAGAAGGAACACTCCTGAGAAAAGAGAAAATAATTTGGAATCACAGAATGTGTTAGTATCTTAGTTGTGATCCTTAAAGTTCTGAGGAAGCCAATCACTATTGAGATGCCTGCAAACAAAAGACTATACTCCCTTTCTCTTTACCAACAGTAGAGAGAATCCTTTTAAATGTCCAAGATCTGATTCACAGAAGAGTTCATTGCAAAATTAAGAGGTTAAAATTAGGAGCAAATTCTCCCAGTGGTCATACTATTCTAGGAATCTATTGCAAGAGGGGTGAGTTTTATGGTCATTGAAAGTGATCATAAAAACTTTCTTGGCAAATGTCAACGTAATTTCACACTAAATAGGTAAAGGAGGGAAAAAAATCACTGCATAGGGGAAGGATGGAAAAATAGTTTATAGTTTGTCAAAAATATACATAATAGGGCTTATGTTTTTGTTTTTTTTTACCAAAGGAAGGGGGGTGAGGAAGGAAGGAAATGCAACAGGAGAATGAATTGGCTCCTCTAAAGGTCTTAATTGGAAACATTCCTTAGATACTTAAGACCATTAGTGATAATATCATAACAATAACAACAACAATTAAAGTTTAAGGAGAGTGTACTTAGGAATGTACCAGATGTTTTCCATGTGTTTTTCTATTTAATTTACGAAATTGCGCTATGAAATTGCTGTTTTTCTTCTATAGATAGAGAAACCTAGACACATAAAAGTTTAAATAATCTGTAACTGAGTTAATAATGAGTACTAATACATTAGCTATATATGTATGAAAATTGAGAGTATCCCCAAGTATGAGTCAGGGACCAAATAAGAGACAGCAGCAGTTATTTGAACAGGGAAGTTTAACAAAGAATTGTTAACTACGAGTAGACATTGATAAAGGGGTACAGAAAACTCAAAAGAACACAGGAATGGCAGAATAGGGCCCTCCCATGATGTCTAGGCTAAGGGAGAGCTCACTAGGAAGGAACAAGTGTGGAGGAGCTGCACTTCACCAGGCTGAGAGCCAGACCTGTCAGAAGAGAGTGGGGCCCTGGTCCCCTCGATGGCGGAGGAGACTGCTAAGGGCTGCGGGCTGGGGCTGGAGGGCACAAACCGTCAGCTGGGAGGCCAGGGAAACTCAGGAGTGTGTGCACCAGTGAGTCCGCATATACTTAGCACAAAAACTGCTATTGTGTCAGGCAGCTGTGCCACAGGACCAAGAAGAAAATTAGGAAATCGGAATCTTGGGAAAGAGGAGGAGAAGCTCCTGCCTCTTCACCTATTCCCTCCAACACCCTCACCCTAAGGTGAATGTTGTGCTCCTGGGAAAATGAAGCAGCCCTGAGAACATCCAGCTCTTGTATCACAAAGGGCAGAAAGGGGATGGATTTTAAGCTGGGAGTTAATACATTGGTAACTGGTACAATCTATGATGACAAATGCGGCTTTATTTTCAAAGGCATCATTGCAGAGAATTTTCATATTTCCAAAAATAATTTGGGATTAAATCACTTCAGATATTTTTAAAATCTTGATTATTTCTGCACTTATTTTAATTGGTTTATATTGGAAAAGGAAAGGCCCAGTTCTATGGGAGTTTCATATATGGTAAGGTATGCTTCTTCACATAAGAGTTAGAGGGAAAAATGCTTTTTTAAATGCCAAGGAAATGACAGTGGTCACTAGGTTCTCCAAATGCACAAGTTATTCATTGGTGAATTTGGTTCACAAGGAAACCAAGCTTTCCTTGTTGGTGAGAATTCGGATCCTTGAATCTCCCTTGCTGGAGGGCTTGGGCTAGGTCTGTTCTATTTCTTCTCTTCCTCTTTACTCAACACTCAGTGTCTGTCATTATCTAAAGTTGGATATATCTGTCCCAGCACTTGCATCCATGAGAGCACAGTGCGGGTCTCTCACTTGGGTCAAAGCCATCCCCCTAATGATTGGGTGGGTTAGGTTTTTTTCTGAGAGTCGTTTGAATAAATATTTGTATCAATTGGTACATATTATAACGCTCTCCTCATCTGCAACTGAGACAACAAATATCCTATCATAAAAAATCAGTTATAGTGAATCTGTCTTTTTCAGTAATATCCTGGTGGTGCTCAGGCCCCCACTTGCAGGCAAGAGGGGATCTAGTGCCCCAGTTTCTTACTGGTTATACACCAAAAATATTAAATACACATATGCAATTGTAAAAAAGTTAGCAGAAAAATACAGTAAATATTTTTCAGATATGTAGATCAGTGATAATTTTCTCAGCTTTGGAAAAATAAAGAGTCAGGAAGGAAAGATGGACAGTTTCAAAATTCCAGAAGCATTTTTGTATTCTTTGGTTAACTATCTGGTAGTGCAATTGCTGGATCAAAGGGTAGCTCTATTTTTAACTTTTTGAGGAACCTCCATACTGTTTTCCACAGTGGCTGCACCAGTTTGCATTCCCGCCAACAGTGCACAAGGGTTTCCCTTTCTCCAGGTCCTTGCCAAACCTGTTGTTTCTTGTGGTGTTGATTTTAGCCATTCTGACAGGTGCAAAGTGGTATTTCACTGTACTTTTGATTTGTATTTCCCTGATGATGAGTGATGTTGAGCGTCTTTTCATGGGTCTGTTGGCCATCTGTATGTCTTCCTTGGAAAAATATCTCTTCATGTCTTCTGCCCATTTTTTAACTGGATTCTTTGTTTTTTGGGTGTTGAGTAACCCTTTATCAGAGATGTCATTTGCAAATATCTTTTTCTATTCCATAGATTGCCTTTTAGTTTTGTTGATTGTTTCCTTTGGTGTGCAGAAGCTTTTACTTTGATGAAGTCCCAATAGTTCATTTTTGCTTTTGTTTCCCTTGCCTCAGACCTATCTAGGTAAGAAGTTGCTATGACTGATGTCAAAGAGATTGCTGCCTGACTTGTCCTCTAGGATTCTGATGGTTTCCTGTGTCATATCTAGGTCTTTCATCCATTTTGAATGTATTTTTGTATATGGTATAAGAAAGTGGTCCAGTTTCATTCTTCTGCATGTGCTGTTCAGTTTTCCCAGCACCATTTATTAAAGAGACTGTCTTTTATCCATTGCTTTGTTGAAGATTAGTTGACCATATAGTTGTGGGTTCATTTCTGGGTTTTCTGTTCTATTTCATTAGTCTGTGTGTCTGTTTTTTGTGCCAGTACCATACTGTCTTGGTAAGTACAGCTTTGTCATATAACTTGAAGTCCAGAATTGTGATGCCTCAACTAACTAGAATTTATATAAAAACTTAAAAAAATTTCTAGAAACACTGTTAAATGAAAACCAGCAAAACTGAATCATGAAGGAAAGCAGATCCTGGTAAATGTAGATGTTCATGTATGACAGAATTAATGACCCTATTATGCATAGATTTCATTTGGATTTATTAGAAAATATCGAGAACCCCAGATGATATGTAGGGAAAAATTATGAATAGATTATTATTAACCAAGGAAATACAATAGTTCATCCTCACTGTTAAACTTAGAAATGCATATAATATCAATTAAAGTACCTTTTAGTACTTCTAAGTTGTGGGAAGGGGAATTCCACTCAGAGCTATGTATAGAGGGAGATAAACAGATACACAGTGCTTGTGGAATCTTGAGTTTGCCTTTAGGCAAGTAATATAACAATATGTGACAAGTACAAAAAATGTTCATATTGTCCCAGGAATGTCATCTCTGGAAATTTGTCATGAAGATAATTGAATGGAAGAAGGAGATCCATAGGTAGAAAGGAGCTCATCACGGTGTTGTCAAATAATAACCCCACACACATACAGACACATGGACACACATACACATATGCTCTACATTTTTTGATTAACACATAGCAAGAAAGAAATATTATGCAAATATATAAATCATAATTTTGAAGACTATGTAGAAAGGAAAGATTATGTAGAAAATC
The DNA here is from genome assembly GCA_028534135.1 of Potos flavus. NCBI lineage: Eukaryota > Metazoa > Chordata > Mammalia > Carnivora > Procyonidae > Potos > Potos flavus. The sequence goes on along the minus strand of CM052897.1, from coordinate 48,012,179 downwards.
TAACGTAGGCAAAGTTTATGATATAAAGTAAATGGAAAAAGAAGAACCATAAATGAAGGGAAGAACTTATGCCATGTTTGTAATTATATAATACAGACACTTCAAAAGACCGGCAGTTAATTTGTAAAACTAAAAATCATGTTAAGATGCTGAGGTTATTGGGGCTCTGGGTGGCTCAGTGGGTTAAAGCCTCTGCCTTCGGCTCAGGTCATGATCCCAGGGTCCTGGAATCGAGACCCGCAGCGGGGAGCCTGCTTCCCCCTCTCTCTCTGCCTGCCTCTCTGCCTACTTGTGATCTCTCTCCTCTCTGTCAAATAAATAAATAAAATTAAAAAAAAAAAAAGATGCTGAGGTTATAAGTAGTCTATTTTTCTAACATTTTAGCAATTTTATGTTGGTCTTAAGATTTACCAAAAAAAGAAGCCTGTTCTTTCCAGGATTTGTTTCTGGTAAGGTAAATCATTTGTCATTCTCAGCACTGTCATAAGAAAATTATAAGAGTTTTGACTGCTATGGAAATAAATAACTTCAAATTTTAGTTCACAGTAAACCCTCTTAAAATTTTGATCTACAGAGAGGGAAAAATCTTGGAGAGAACTAAAAGGAAGGGCAGATCTCTTCCCATTTAAGGGAAACCCAAACTGTTATCAACACCCCAAAATGCAGCATTTCTCTCTCTGCTCACTTAACTATATAAAAGGCAAATTAAAGGGCACCTGGATGGCTCAGTGGGTTAAAGCCTCTGCCTTCGGCTCAGGTCATGATCTCAGGGTCCTGGAATCAAGCCCCCCCCCGTTGGGCTCTCTGCTCAGTGGGGAGCCTGCTTCCCTCTCTCTCTCTGCCTGCCTCTCTGCCTACTTGTGATCTCTCTCTCTCTGTCAAATAAATAAATATAATCTTAAAAAAAATCCATTGTCGCAAGTGAACTCCTCTGTGTCACCAATTTGTATTCACACCCTTCCTCCCCTCTCCCTGTCTCTGTCCCCAAGCAACTATTTAGCTGTCCTTCCTCTCTGTAGTTCTGTCATTTAAAAAAAAAAAAAAAAGGCAAAGAAAAGTCATGAAGAAAAGGGAGCTGGAATGTGTGTGAGATTATCAAGCATTAGCATGTCAAAGAAAAGATCCACAAGTCACTCTGTGAACTAAAGTACTTATAGGTCCAGCTACAAGGAACTACAAAAACTGACACTACACTAATCTGACCTGAAACTCCAGAGACCTCTTTAAATACTGAAAAGGATTTTGACAATAAAGTGCCAGAAATAGTTACATGAATTCCAAGAAAAATAAACAAGTGACTGAATTGTAGATATGCCTAGGGATTTCTTGTGAGGAGCTGATAACAATACTCAAATATTATTCACATTTTAAGCATCACAACATGAAAGTGATTTTTTTTTTTATTAATTTGGCTTTTATTTTTGTCAAAAATAAGCATACCCGTAGTTTAAGGAGTCAAATAGTTCTATAAAGATGGTTCGTTAAAAAATAGTATCTTTTTGTGTGTCCCATTTCCTCTCTCTGAAGGATTCATTTTATCTAAGTATTTTCATATTTGCTTCCTTATCTCTAAGTATTTGCTCATAGTGATATTTTTAAATTTTATTTCCATTTTTAGGCACTATGGAGTAAGTAGGTAATGCCCATCCTCTACACACACACACACGTACACACACAGACACTCTCACATTTCCCAACCTTCTAATCTCTGAATTTGGTTCAGATAAATAATTCTCAGGTTTACTTTATTAGATGCATGATAGTCATGAGATATGTTCTCTACCGTAATTATTTTTATTTTTATTTATTTATTTTACTTTTATTTTCCTGAACAATATTTTGTTTTCCCTATAGCTAATTCCCCCCTCATTTTCTTGCTATGTGCTTTCTATTAACCTGACCCCCTACATCTTCCCCAGGTATGTAAGCCTTTCCTCAATACATTGAAACAGTTATTGCACTAATTTCATTTTTCTTAAAGAAATCTTTTCCAGAACCAATTCGCTCTGCATTGGCCTGGCCATCCTTTTAACCCCGATGTGTTGTTACTTGCTTGGGAACTTTTCTCACTGATATCTTGAGCATTTCCTTTGTTTCTCTTCTGTTTTGGATCCCTGTATTTATCATTCCCTATTTTTCCCTAGTTAGAAATAAAAATTGTGGATAGGAAATACTTTTCCATCAGAATTACTGAGCTATTGCTTAGTAATTTCCAGTGTGTTTATTGAGATTATCTAATGCCATTCTTGAAATACTAGATCTTGCTGTCTGTAGTATTTGAAAATTTTAGAAAATGGGCATCCCAGCAGATCCATTTCCTCCAGCGTGCTGTACACCTGTGGGGGTGTGGGGGGTGGGGAGGCTTTCAGTCTGGGAAATGATGCTCCTTTCTACATATTTTCCTTGAGTTGTATCTCTGATGACTTTTCTATTCTCTGTTTTCTGTTTTTCTCTCTTTCTGACAAATCATACTATTTTGATATTGGACAGCCTGGACTGGTCCTTTAATCTTGTTATCTTTTCTCTCTTGCTTTCCTGGTTTTTATCTTTGCCCTATTTTCTGGAGATTTCTCCAGCCTATCTTATTACTACTTTTTGAATTTTTCATTTCTATAATATTTTCAATATCCAAGAGCTCACTTTTACATGTAAATATTCCTTTTTACAGCATACTTTTCTAATTTAATTGATAGTATATTTTATATAATCATACATATGATTATATAAAATATATAATAATATATGTTATTGCTCTAATATATTAATGGTATTTTAAATATTTTGTTCTCCCTTTAAAGTCCCTATTTATTCTCATTGAGAGGCCATATAATATAGTGTCTATTGGCATGGGTTCCGGTAATGAAGTGCTTGTGTTCAAGTCCTGGTTCCACTACTTATTACTTATGTGGCTTTGCGAAAGTTACTTAAACGTTCAGTGACAGTTTCCTTATCTATAAAAGTTATAAATAATTGAGTTCTTCTGAATATTAAATGACGAATACATACAAAAAACTTACAACAGTGCTTGGCATAAGTTAAGCCCTATATGTTTAAGTGTTAAATGAGAAGCTGGTCATTTGTTTTTCTGTTTGTTTATTTTGGACTCTGCCATTCATAGATCATTTCTTTAAATATCTTGTGATTTCCAGCTGTATCCTCAGATCTATTTCTAGAGTATATAAAAGATGATTGGAAACTCTGTGCCTGTCAAGGGTCTTTCTGTTTGTGGGCTTCACTGTAGACCATTTAGTTGGAGAACACTGGATATCAGTATGTTCTTAGATTGAGCTTGTCAGATCTACCTGAAGTACATACTTACCTGCCAGGTACAAGAAGGTGGCTAGGGTCGGGGTGGGGTTCTTTAAGGTATTTGCCCCCAGCACACTGCTTTATACTTTCTGGAGAATAAACTCCAGTGTTCAGTCTGGAAGAGATGAGCTAAATTAGGGAGAAAAACTAAGTGTTTAATTTCCTTTTAAGCAGATTTCTTAATTTAGGTCATTTCTCAGATTTCTCTTGTCACTGACTTGAGAATCATATCCTCTGATCTGATAAGTTAGTCATCACTTAACCACATCTTTCCAGTTTCCAACACTCTCAACAGAAGTATTATTATATCTTGTTATAAATCCCTTTGCTAGTTTTATTGGGATTTTACAGAGAATAAAGGTAAATGGGACTGTTCAATTTGCCGTCTTTAACCTGAAGTTGAAATGAAAGACAATGAAAAGCCACTCTTAGTGAGAAAAAAAAAAAAAAAAAAGGTGTAATTGTGCCTAAGCATTTCTCTCTATAAATTTTCCCTTCTTACCCAGCATTGATACTTTGGGGATAGCACTTCTGAATAACTTCACCCTGTATCCATTAAAAATTTCTCTCAGTAACAAAGCTGAAATAAAACCTTAATTTTGAATCTAACCACAATATTCACCCCTCTGCTTAGCCAGCATTGCAGAGAGACTCCTAGTAATGCTAGTAATTGCCATCAGCCCAAGCACTGTAGGTTTGAATTTGCTACAAGCAGCACTGTTCTTTTAAACAGAACGTGCTTTGTGGTGACAATTATGGCAAGGAATGTCTTTTTTTTTTTTTTTTTTTTTTGCCTCACACTTCATTTGAAGGGAAACAAATTAAAAGCATTAAATTAAATTAGGAGTAGGTGTATTTCTTTTGTAAAATATGGTTTCAGCAATGCCAATTAATATAGCCAAACTTAACTATTCATCTAGTCTGTTTTTTTAATGTAACAAAATTATACTTGAATGGAAAGACGTCTTGTCTCTTATCTCCTTCACTACTACTGGGGGTGTAAGGCAACGACTGTTAGTAAAACACGACTTCCGCGGCGCCATGACGGCAGCATAATCGCTCTGCAGGGAGGTGGGGAAGTGGCTAGTGGAGACCTGTAGCCACGTCAGTGCTCGGGCATTAAACCAACTAAACACACAATGTGACCACAGCATCTGGAGCAGGACATCACAGCAGCCAAGTCCACGGAGCTCCTCCTCTTTGGAAACACTGTCTGTGTCTCTGTCCATGACATAGTAGAGCTGATCCAAATGTCTCAACCAGGGTTCATATCAAAGAGACGTAGTGAATGATTTAAGCATAGAAAGAATGCTAATGAGTGGAACACCTCTTCTGCTTACGGTCCATCTTTTTTGTGTGGCTAATTCCTGGAATTATCGATAGCTGTTACAGTACAACTGCCCCACAGATGTCTCTGCACTAAACAGAGTCACTAAATTATGTATGTGACCAAATAAAAAATATATTCAATTCTCAAACGTTTTAAGTGTCCCGAGGATGTTCTATTATGCACTAAAATTTGAGATAGCCATCCCAAGAAAAAGTTTTCTGATGTGAAAAGAATTTGTCTTGTCTTTCTGAAGTTTGTTTCATTTGGCACCCATTAAAATTAGATTGCTGGTGGCCAGTTATTTTATTTGGAAAAATGAAACAGCTGTATTTATAAATACCAATGGGTATATATTCTGTATTTTGTATATTCTTATTTTTTTCAACAAAATAGTTAATCTAGTGAGACTTCCTAGGTAAATTTACCAATCCCACTGAAGCCTGTCTCTCTTCCAACCAAGATAACCCAGGCCTGTGGCTTTGGTTTGGAGAAGAATGGAGAATAAGATTATGTCATCATGTGGAAAAGAGAATTTAAATCCTCTTAGAAAGGCAACAGTATTCATTAAAAAGTATCAGAAACTTAAATTGCCGATTCCCCTTTATTTTCTTTTCTTAAAACACATGCAAGCTGGAAGCCTCACAGAGCACGTGTCACGCACTCCCTATTCAAAACTGCGCTCCCTGCTAGAGATCCAAACTGTAAAGAATGCTAATGGAAAGACAGATTCTCAAGTTCTTCTATGGAGGCTGTTGCTCGACACAAATGAAAAATGCAGAACACAGTGCTCTGGGCTCTTTGGCCCGTTCTGCTGAATTGAAAGGGAAAATTGAAAAGGTTCCAATTATTCCATTTATTACCTTAATGAGTTTTTATAACATGAAATGTATTTTGTGATTAATGAGGATTTTATGTAGATGGCACATAAAAACGCCATCTACAAAAAGCAAATAGCATTATTTTCTGGCTAGAGAAGGTGAAAATGAAATGCAAAATAAGGTTGATTGACTTAGATTTAATATATAAAAGGTAGCACTAGTTAATAGAGTATTGATTAAAGATATAAAAAGAGATGGTGACAATTCATCAAATATCCTTGTTCTAGGTCCCCAGGGTGACTGATTAATAAACATCTTTTCTTCTAACTGACTTAGATTTTCCTATTACTCTTTTCATATCTTGTTTCTTTTTTCTGTAGACATAGCAGATTCACACACTACCATCACAGCAACACATCCTCACACAAAAGTATTATTTTGAAAAACTCTTAGTTTATTTTAACACCTAAAAGTAAGAGACTGAACTTACATTAGGGGCAGGTACCAAAAAGTTGGGGATAATAATTAAAACACATTGGCCTAATTTAGTCAATTCATTCAGAAGCAAAAGTATAGTTGAAAAATAGAGAACTATATCTGTAATCTGTATGCATTTAATCCATGTAATAATAACTTTACAAGTAATTTAAATATATAATTCATTGCTATATGAAATTAATAATATAACCTCTTTTGAGTGCCTGGGTAGCACAGTCGGTTAAGCATCTGCCTTTGGTTCAGGTCATGATCCCCCGGGATCTAGCCCCGAGTCGGGCTCCCTGCTCAGTGGGGAGTCTGCTTCTCCCTCTCCCTGTGCTCCTCACCCTGCTCTCATGCTCTCTCTCACTCTCTCCCAAATAAATAAAAGAAAATCTTTAAAAATAATAAAACTTGTTCTTATAAAACACTTGCACATAGAATCATCATTATAATATATCAGATTGTAAACCAGTTATTAAATTTTAATAAAATGCTTGGTTTTCTAATTGAATTTATCTTCTTTTCCCTTTTACTAGGTATCGTACTCTCCACACACAAGACAACTTATGCCCTCAACACACACACACACACACGCACTCCAGCTTCACTTCAGTTTTTAGTACTGTTAAAGAGAAGAGAGCCACAAACAGCCTCTCCCCAGAGTGATGCAAAAGCAATTCTGAAACCTAATTCAGGAAAATATTTAACTACTTTATATACAACAATTTCCTTATTCGTTTTCCCTTAAATCATGACACATAGTGATGGGTAAGTCCCTGAGGATTACACTTTTGCTCTCAAGAGAATATGTCATGGAATATATACCATTCTGCAACTCACAAATCTTGGAAGTGAACAGAATGATATGGGGGAAAATCACCCTACTTATAGTAGAATGTGTTAAGCATTTTGTTCTTTTCCTTGACCCACAGATAGCTTGGCAATTTGAGTCTAAGCAAGATCAGCAACTCTGAAAAAAGTGTCAATCGATTCTACTCTATGTTTATATATGGCTAAATAAATGGACTCTGATCCAGCACATGGTGAATGGCCAACTTAACAATCGATCCAATTGGCAATCCGGTCCGTTGGCCCAAGAAACATCTACCTAGAACCAATAGACAGCTCAAGGGAAAATACATTAAATAAATATATTATGTCCTACTTGGGTTTCATAGATGTTTTTTAATAGATAGAAAGCAAAAAAAAAAAAAAAACAGTAATGCATTCTATTTATTGATGATAGAAAAACAGGATTAAGAGTTGCATTACTTCTGCTCACAAATAAGATCCTGCATAGTTTAGAATACTCTATACTCTCCTCCTTGAGGTGATATAATAACAGAGTAAAAGGATTTTACTCTGAAATAAAAAATAAACCCAAATGTGGCATATGTTTTTTTCTCCAAATTTCTCATTTATGGTAAAAAGAAATTTACAGCACTTCTCTGTGTGTTTGTCTTTTATATTCAAGGGTAATCATCCTTGCCATTTACCTCCCAAGATAATAGAAACTAATAGCATTGTGCTGGAATAATTTTGAACCCTCATAAGAAAGCTGCTGACTATGGTTAAATATTATTATTAATCACTAACTATGCTCAGGATCAATATAGCTATGCATTAAATTTAGCTTAGCCTGAATTATGCCTGAAGATGTATTTAAACAATTATGTGATGCTTTTACATAGCTGTGTGGACCACACAAGCCAAATTTTCCAGCTCAGTCCCAGTGTTAAATGTTATATTTCTTTGTCAGCACATGCATCCAGGTTTTATTTTGAAAAATTGAGTCACTTTATATATTGGTGATACTCCATGATTCACAATATTTATCTGCTATATTATAATTAAAATTTCCTCTTGCTGCTAAGTACAATGCCATATGGAAATAATATGGAAACGTCATATTATTTCCAAAATTCATGAGCATAGATTGTTCCTTTTACCTAATTAGTCTAAAAGTTAGGATAAACAATAAAAGATAATACTACAGTGTTTGCCATCTTTCCTTCTGTATATACAGAAGTGCATTCACTTTAGTGATTGTTAAATCACTAAATTATAGTATACACAAAATCAATCAATGTTCAGTCTAAAAGTGTGGGCAAAGAGATTTTCCCACAACTGATATAGGAAGTACCTTCACATAGGATATATTAGGAACACGGTATGTAAAAACATGTAGCTACTCATAATTACTTGAGTTTGTGATATTTCTAATAATTTACGAAGTACATACTTTGGAGATATTGAGGGTTCAGTTCCAGAACACTGCAATAAAGCAAACATCACAATAAAGTGAGTCAAATGAATTTTTTTGGTTTCCTAGTTCATATAAAAGTTATATTTGTACTATTACTGTCATTTAGTAAGGATGCAATAGCATTATGTCTAAAAAATGTGCATACCCTAATTAAAAAATATTGCTACAAATTGCTAACCATCATCTAAGCTTTCAACGAGTCATAACCATTTTTCTGGTGGACGGTCTTGCCTTGATGTTGATGACTGCTGACTGACTAGGGTGGCTGTAGCAATTTCTTAAAAGAAGACAACAATGAAGTCTGCCACATTGATTGATCTTCCTTTCATAATCAATTTCTCTGTAGCATGTGATGATGTTTGATAGCATTTTACCCACAGAAGAATTTTCAAAGTTGGAGTTAATGCTCTCAGAGCCTGTGGCTGTTTTATCAACTAAGTTTATGTAATGTTCTCAGTCTCTTGCTTTCATTTCAATGGTTTTCACAGCATCTCCACCAGGAGCAGATTCCATTTCAGGAAACCACTTCCTTTGTTCATCCATAAGAAGCAACTCCTCATTCGTCAAAGTTTTACCATGAAACTATAGCAATTCAGTCACATCTTAACACTCTATATATAATTCTAGTTCTCTTGCACATCTCTTCATATCTGCAACTAAGTCTTCCACTGAAGTCTTGAACCCCTCAAAGTCATCCACGAGGGCTGGAATCAACTTCTTCCAAACTCCTCTAAATGTTGCTATTTTGACCTCTTTTGATATATCATGAATGTTCTTAATGGCCTCTAGAATGAATCCTTTCCAGAAGGTTTTCAGTTTACTTTGCCTAGGTCCATCAGAAGAATCACTGTGGCAGCTATAGCTTTATGAAATGTATTTCTTAAATAGTAAGACTTGAAAATCAAAATTTCTTCTTGATACTTGGGCTGAAGAATGGATGTTGTGTTAGCAGGCATGAACACAATATTAATCTCATTGTACTTCTCCATCAGAGCTCATGGGTGACCAGGTTCATTGTCAGCAAGCAGTAATATTTTGAAAGACATCCCCCCTGCCTTGCTCCAAGTAGTAGGTCTCAACAGTGAACTTAAAATATTCAATAAACCATGTTATAACCAGATGTGCTATAATCTAGGCCTTGTTGCTCCATTACAGAACACAGGCAAAGTGCATTTAGCATAATTCCTAAGGGCCTTGGATTTTCAGAACGGTCAATGAGCATTGGTTTCAACTTCAAGTCACCAGCTAGATTTAGCCCCTAAAAAAGAGAGTTGGTCTGTCCTTTGAAGCATCGAAGGCAAGTATTGACTTCTCCTTTCTACCTATGGAAGTCCTAGATGGCAACTTTTTCCCACTTTTTTATTTTCCCAACTTTTATTTTATTTATTTTCCCAACTTTTTTATTTTGTCTACATTGAAAATCTGTTGTTTAGCGTAGCCATCTTCATTAATTCTCTTAGCTAGATCTCCTGAATAATTTATTGTAGCTACTACATCAGCACTTGCTGCCACACCTTACACTTTTGTTATGGAAATGACTTCTTTCCTTAAACCTCATGAACTAAATTCTTCTACCTTCCAACTTTTCTTCTGCAGCTTTCTTACCTCTCAGCCTTCATAGAATTGAGGAGACTTAGGGCATTGGTCTAGATTAGGCTTTAGCTTAAGGGAATGTTGTGGCTGGTTTGATCTTCTATCCAGACCACTCAAACTTTCTCCATATCAACAATAAGGCCTATTTTGCTTTCTGATTTATCATTTGTTTGTTCACTGGAATGGCATTTTCAATTTCCTTTAAGAACTTTTCCTTTGCCTTCACAACTTGGCTAACTGTTTGGTGCAAGAGACGTAGCTTTCAGCCTATCTTGGCTTTTGACACACCTTCCTTGCTAATCTTTAATCATTTCTAGCTTTTGACTTAAAGTGAGAGATGTGTGCCTCTTTCTTTCACTTGAACACTTAGAGGCCATTATAGGGTTATTATTTGGCCTAATTTCAAAATTGCTGTGTTTCAGGGAATGGGGAGGCTTGAGGAGAGGAAGAGAGATGGGGGGATGGTCAGCGGATGGAGCAGTCAACACACACACAACCTTTACAGATGAGTTCACCACCTTATATAGGTACAGATTGTGGTGCCCCAAAATAGTTACAATAGTAACAACAAAGATTACCGATCACAGATCACTATAAAAATATAATAATGAAAAAGTTTGAAATAGTCCAGAATTACCAAAATGTGACACAGAGACATGAAGTGAGAAATGCTGTTGGAAAAAATGGTGCCAGTAGATTTGCTCAATGCAGGGCTGCCACCAACATTCAATTTGTAAAAAAAAAAAAAAAAAAAAAAATGCAGTATCTCCAAAGTGCAGTAAAGCACAGCACAATAAAATGAGGTATGCCTGTAATTTCATATTTTTTTATATTTTATTAAGACTAGCTCTATAAGATTCCCACTTAAAAGAGACAAAGTTATTAAAGCAAGACTCTAAATGATGAGGTCTTGTCATTTCAGCCATGTCTGTCTGGGTCTTTGGAGAGAGATTATGACCGAAATAGTGGGGCAGACAACCAACTCCCAGGAAACAATTCCCCCCAAGCTATTGCTTAATGATTTTATCATTCTAAGTGGTATAGAGGGAAATAAAATCAAGATTCTCAAAGTTGGCCCAAAGAAAACTGGATGGAAGTTGAAAGAATAGATGATTCTGAAAATAAATTAATGGAGACTTTTTTTTTTTTTAATGTATATTCATGCCTTATCTGGTTGTTAGGAAGAGGTTGGCTGATCAAACCAAGAAGGAGGAAGCCAAAATAAAGAAATAAACCTTTTAAAAATTAGAGTGTGGTGGTGCTGAAACATGGACACAAATTCTTCAACCCTCTACCCATCAAGAGATAGGGTCTATGCCCCTTCCCCTTGAATTTAGGTGGAATTGTGACTGCTACCATCATAGAATACAGTGGATATAACACCAAATGATTTCTGAGTGTAGTTCATATAAAACCATGCAATTTTCCCTTGTCTGATTGGAACACTTGGTTTTGGAGACCCAAGCTCCAAGTTTGACTACCTTTAAGTCTTCGTGCCACGACGAAGCCCAGACCACCAAGAGAATCATCCAGAAGTCTTCAGATGATTCCAATCCCCCCACATGCATTCAAGTCACTCACAGCCATCTGGGTCTTCCCAACTATGGCCCAAATATTGTAGAGACAAACTATACCCACTGTATGCTTTCTAAACTTCTGATTCATAGAACCTGGGAGCATAAGAAAATAGTGGTTGTTTTGTGCCTTTAAGCTTTGGGATAGTTTGTTACACAGTAATAGATAACAGATACAAAGGATAATTTCGACAAATGTCAGAACAGGGTTTTATCCCCCACTTCTTTATAGGAGTAAGAGTTTGGTGAAACAAGTAATAGAGAGAGAGAGAAAGGAGGAAGGAGAGGGAAGGAAGGAGGAAAGGAGTGAGGGAGGAAGGAAGAGGAGACCCAGTTTTTTATAATGGATACAAAGTAGCTAAGAGAGGCAGTCAAAAGTAGCAAGATAAAGTTTTGGTGTTTTTATAACTGTTTCCATGTAGAAAGTGCTAAGGATCTAAATTTCCCCATCACACTCAGTGTAAGGGCTAGAATGACAGAAGAACCTTGCTTATCCTTTAAAGAATGCAGTCTGGATCTTGGAAGGACAGCATCATAGTAGAAAATGCAAAGAGAAACATGGACAATGGGCGGGGAGGGGGGGCGGGGGGAGAAAGAGAAACTCCAAAATACACATCTGATATAGATGCCATATGCACTAACGAATGAGTCTAGGAAATTTTGCACTATGTTCTAGACTCATCTACTTATGATTCCTTCTGATAATCATTATGGCAACATTAAGGGATGTCTTTTGGAAGTACACTGTTGAGTAGCTGTTTTTGGAAATTAACTCCAGTTAATTAGTTTTAAAATCTGCTAGCGAAGTTGCTGAACTGTAACAGAAGAGTAAAATGAGAAAGTTGACATGGGTGAGGCTCTCACATGGAAATAGTGGTCATCACTGGCAGTTAGGGTGGCATCCCGGCCCCACTTCGGACTCGCACAGAGAGCAGTGGGAGTGTGGAGAGCAGGTCAGCAAAGCCTAGGCAAACCTTCGTTTGCCGTTTTCTAACACCTAGTTCAGTGCTTCCGACCATCTAGAAAGAAGAATAAAACTGCAGTGAACTAAATTGTGTCATCTAGGTACAAACAGGGTATCTTGAGTTAAAAAAAAAATTAGCGTAGGAATGGAAACTAATTTTAGTTGCCATGAAGTTGTCAATCAGTGAAGAGAAGTTCCATTTCTCCACTTAATTTTGGGAGGTTTAGATACACTAAAATATAGAGAGGAATCACCCAAAAGCCTAATCCAGCAGACTGAGTGCTATCAATTCTCAGAGAAAGCCATGTTTTAAAATTTTATAGGCTTCACTTCTTTCTCTCCAGGAGTTTCTATTTCTTCTAGGAATCTCCTGTTTATTTGTAATAATAAAAAAAAAAATCAGTCTTTAAATTTTATCTGACCAAGTCCCTGCAACACATAATAAAAAGGTGATACTTTTAGAATTTGCTAATAAATTTCAGCATAGAAAAAAAAATCATGTCTTGACAATGACGAGACCTAATGTAGTTCAAAATTATTTTATAACTAGGCTGGAATGTCCGGGAAGAAGGCAGAAATAAAGAAAAAAAGACATTGTTTATTTGCATTTTAATAGAGTAAGAATCCCATTTTGAAAACTGCTGCAGTTTCATTTTAAACCAAGCCATGTTTGAGTACATCCATTTCAGCATTTTTAAACACCTCTGTTTCCCATTAAACCACTACACACATTTAATTTCCTCAATTGAAACTCCTCTGAGATAACAACATACAGAAAAAAGCATGAGCATTTTGGGCAATCCACTGACAGACGTAATAGTATTCATGTGGTATGTTCCATCTCAGTGCCCAAAAAAGCACCGAATCTGACAAAATAGATTCTTACTCTCCTAAATGGACAGACTCCACTCCACAAGCTCAGGATGGCTATACAATATTACCACTTTTTAAAGGAGAGTTTCGTTTACCTGTGCTTCCTTTCTCCTTGGCTTTAAACCAAATGAATTACATTTTGCCTGGTGACATTACAAATCATACTGAATATCAAAAGAATCTCTGTTGTGAGGTAGTTTACCAAATATTTACAACTGGTAATGTGAAAGGATTGTTGTATTCATTTACATAGGAAAGAAACTAGAAAATTGAAACAGTTGAACTACTGTTTATGTAATGAGGTTTGTAACCTCTAATTTTAAGTTAGTACCACTTATTCCTCCATTAGGAAACTAACTTTCACTAAAGTTGATTAGAAATAAATGCATTACACTGAGAGATTATCCTACCCATCAGTAAAACTGATCCTAGGATGTTTTGATGCCTGCCACTCTAAAACTCATAAATCTTGAAAATAACATTGCCAATTCATAATATTCTCAAAATCAATCTCACTTCTCCTCCTTCCCTCCTGTTCCAGTGGAGAAATTATCCCTAGTCTTTTTCATGAGTAATGTCTCTGTTTCTATTCTCACTTTCATCTATTGCTGTTTTTTTTGTTTGTTTGTTTGTTTGAGAAGTCCTTCCCTAGTGGAAGACACGTAAGAATTGAAAGACATAGACTTTCAGGAATAAACAAACCTGGGTTCAGATCTTGATAACTTACTGATTCCTAGTTCCTAAAGGTGTGACCTTAGGGAAATTACTCACCTTGCCCTTGTAAGTAAAGAGTTTGCAAAACCTTTTTCCTGTAGCATGAAATATTAGCCATGGGTTAACTTTAGCCAAATGAATCCTGTATGGTAAATTGCATCTGGACAGGGAGGAACTATAAGCATGCTATGAATACCTTATGCGGAAGCCATAGGTATGGACTTCTCTAACTGTAAAGACTCTTGCAGCTAGCATCTTCCTTGCAAGGGCTCTGGGTACAACAATTCCTGTGAATTTGTTCAAAAGCTGTTGGCTTCTGTAAGCATGAGACTTGCAAGTCAGACTCATTTTGCATCCTCCTGATAAATCATTATCTCCTAATACCTGAGCTGTCTGCTGGACTGCTGCTTGGTCTCACATATGAGAAAAATGTCTGATGCTTCTCTGCTGGGCTGCCGTGTTCCTGTCTCATAGATCCTTTTGCATATTTAGTGTCAAATATGGCCTATGATAGTCTCATAAGTCTAAATGTTTAACTGAGTCTAAGAAGACCATTCTCCTCAATGAGCAACATAGAAGGATGATCAAATCTACCTTCTGATGATACAGTGAGGATGAAATCAGACTGCACATAAATATATGCACACATGGTGATTCAAATACACCTTTATATGTTTCCCCACATATATAGTACAAGAAAGCTCATTGCATTGTAATTTTATCACAGTTACAACTTAAAATGTTTTTTTGTGGGTAATTTATGATGTTGGTCTTCCCCTAGTAAATTATAAATTTGATGAGGGCAGGCTCACTATTTTCATGGTAACGTTCCCGACTCCCATCAGGAGTGCTGCCACGTAATAGGTATTCAGTGCATGTCTGTTCTTTCCTATTACCGCCTCTCACTGGCGAGATCCCAAATTGAGATCAGTGGGAAGCCAATTCCTCATAATTTTGACGTTATTGTATGTGGGGAAAAAAAAGACTCCTTGGCCAAATAAATTTGGGAAACACAAGGTTAGGTGATGCTAAACACATTTTCTTTTTATTAGAGTACTTCTTGTAACTGTCCAAAATGGAGTGGAATGGGAGAAAGAGACATATACTTACTGCTTGTGCAGTTTTAAACCACTCTTTTTTTAAGGCCAGCTTTTGAAATGGGTTTTATGCTGGAAATACTGCCAAAAATCTAAAGATAGATCCTCTTGGAGCTATAAGTATCCCCGGATATAAACAGAGGCAACTAATTGTCTCATATACAAGTGAGGGGAATGAGGACAGAAAATTTTAGTAAATTTCCAAAGATCTCACAGCAAAATAATATTTCCCTATAGCGTTTACTCTCTTGTTGATGGAAATTGCTCATACAGTTGCCACAGCTTGACTGTATTTATCCCCCCCTTCCCCAGTGCTAATCACTTCAGATGATAACACAATAAGATGAATTAGAAAACTGAGCATGTGTCCAAGAACCAGAAGGATCCTCAGATGCTAGGGCTGTGGGGGTCACCCTGCCTGGTCCTCACACATGTAACTCATGGAATGTTTGCTCTTTACAAGGGCAAGATGAAGTTTTGCATTGTATCTACTTTCCCAGTCTCCCTTGGATCTTTGATCCTCAGTTCAGCAATAATAAACCTGTGGCTTCCTCTGTTTCTAAAGCTCTCTTAACAGTTTCAGGTCTTGGAAGGGACTCATACCCACTTCTCTCTAGGATTTGTTTCTTTGTTTGTTGCCCAGCTTAATCATAAATTCTACAGCAAGAGGAATCATAAATCACTCGTTACCGTACCCCAACATTTGGCACCTGGTATATAATTGCCAAACATTTTAGAAATGGATAGATGAGCCAGTGTGATGACAGTTTAAAAAGTCAGAGCTGCTCTGAGCCAGGGACCCTGAAAAATCTAGAACCGAGTAGCTCTAGCTCTGAACATTGAGAATTTCAGAGACAGTGGAGACAATATTTGTCCGGATAATGGCCAGTCTTTCTGTTTCTGCACACAAAGTGTGCATGGAGGGGGATGGATTTAATGAAATTCTATCATTTAAGTAATATAGCCAGATAAACATTTACTGAAAATTTAAGACCTTTTGACAATTCCTGCTATATTTCACTGGGCTTAGTAAAGACTGTGTGGAGTCTTGAGCATCTAGGCTGTCATTAGTGTAAAATAAGTAATTAAATATGTAAGGTTTTTTAAAAAGAACTCTCAATCTAAATCTTCTCTTTTTACTAAAGATAGAGCAATTTTGTTCTTTGTTATTATAAAAAAAGCTATACGATCTCTAAACCTCAGAAGTCTTTAAGAAAAGAGAATGGAGAATGGGAACCTATTTTATTGATGGAGGGATGCCTGGGGAAGAGATGAGGTAAATTCATAATTAGATTCTAAAAATCATGAAGCTTATTGATGCACCCTATGTGATGTATTATACCATCAAATTTAACTCACAAAGGAAAATTTGCCTTCTGTGAAATAGTTAGAACTTTGCCTTATATTTGTACTACGACAGAAGGAGAGGTCTAAGGGTCATAAGGATGGGTTTCAAGAAAAAAAGACTCTTATTTTTACTGTTAGGCAAAGGAAATCAGAAATATGGTTTGAAACAATATACAGATACCAAATTTATTTGACTAAAAAGGAATCACTCTACCCACGATGACTTGTAATCATCATCTTACAAATAAGCTTCCCCCATTCTAAAAGACCTTACTTACTCAAGCTCTTGAGTTAATAAGGAATATGTTGGTTACAAAGAAACCCGACTCAGAATAGGTTAAACAAAACAAGGGATTTGATTGGATAGAAACTCCAGTACTTCATGGAAGAGTTGACCAACCACACCACATGAGTAAATTTACATGAGTAAATGAACTTGTATTGTGAGGGCAAGAATGCAGGCTAGACCTCAGAAAGCACAGGAGCAAGATCTCAAGCACCCACAGAACTATCCCCATGCCTCAGCTCTGCTCCTTCTGGTTGCCAATTTCATTAGTCTCACTCATTACAGACTTACAAACTGAGCACATGGCAAGAAAAAATACGGTTTCCAAAAACCCTTGAGGTTTATTTCTGAATATTTCAGCATTGAGAAACTCAATGGACTTTTGTCTAGGCTCCCAGGGTGTGGCTCAGCTTGGATCAGCTTGGATCAGGTGCCCAGAATATAATAGTTAACTGTAATCAAGGGAAAAGTTCATATAAGAACATAACAGTTGCCTTAGTGCCCATATGGATGAAGTGAGGAGAAGAGCTAGTTCCAGAAGAAGGAGAGCTATTCCTAGAAGAGTTGTCACCACACAAACAAATCACATTGTATCTATCTATAGGTAGAATAATAGTCCCCCAACAATATCCAGGTCCTAATAGCCCTACTTCCCAGAACCTGTGAATATGGTAGTTTGCATGGTAAAAGGGACTTTGAAGATGTGATTAAGCTAGCGGTCTTGCCAGGGGCAGATTGTACTGAATTATGTAGGCACACCCAATATAATCACAAGGCCCTTATAAAAGAAAGAGGCAGGAGGGTCAGAGTCACAGAGAGATATGAGATTCCACGATGCTGGATTTGAAGATGGAGGAAGGGAACATAAGCTAGGAAATATAGTCTACCTCCAGAAGGTGGAAAGGCAAGGAAACATTCTCTCTGAACCTCCGGAAGGAACACAGCCATCCTTACACCTTTATTTTAGCCTAGCAAAACCTACTTTGGACTCTTGACCTCCAGAACTGTAATAAAATAGATTTGTGTTGTTTTGAGCCACTAAATTTATGGTAATTTATAACAGTAGTAGGAAACTAAAACACAACCCATAATGACTTCTTAATGGAAAAATCATGTTTCTACTTCTCATTCCTTAGGTATGAAATGCAGACACACTGGTAGACTCCAGTGACCAACATTCCTTCTTGAAAAGTCTCCTTCACATCTTCGGGTTCATGCTCTCTCTCTCTCCTATGTTGAGGTATATTTGATAATTAAGAATTATTAGGTGTACAATTTGATGATTTGGTAAATATATGTGTTGTGGAAAAAAAATCACCACCCACATCCAAGCTAATTAACATATGCGGCCTCTTAATTCTCTTCTATTTCTGATTTCTTTTGTTGTTCCTTCTTCTACCGATTTATTAAATATAAACATCTCTTCTTCCAGTGTATGATCTATTCCTCCTTTATATAGTTTCTCCAAAGAATACTGGCTTTGTACACTCACACACCCAGGTTTCAATCCTGTCTGTGAAATCAATAGCTGCGTAATACTGTCAGATTGTTTAGCAACATTTCATTTCCCAAAAGACTGAAACACCTGCTTATACAGTTGTCGGATGACCAGAAACAACATATAGAAAATATCTACACATGGTATATATTTAATTGGTTGTCACATTATTATTTTACATCATTTACTTCTCCCTTCATCCTTTTACAGTTGTCTTTCTGTAACCCTGCTCTTCCCTGTGTAATTCAGAAACCGCCTACATGGACATCTCCATAAGGATGCCCTTGCAGCCACATGTCTAAAACCTTTTTCATGTCTCCCCTCTTATAGACCACAGCTGCACCTCTTCTCAGCTTTTTATCATCCTACCAGAATTACAAATAGTCTTTCACCTTGACTAGAAGGTTAACAGTTGCCTTCCAACTAGCCGTTCCTCCAAACCAGTTGATCATGAAATATCTCAATTGAATTCTACATAGCATCCACACTGCTATTTCCAAGCATTTTCTATTTTCATTAAGTTCTGATTTCTAACCCTACCATCTTTGCTTTCTGTAATGATACTACTTTATACTTTGATGAAAAAGATGTTCAATATGAGCTACCTCATCTTGTTGCCTCTTCACCTCAAATTTTCTAAACATCTCAATCACCCTCTTACCTTTCCCCTTATGTCAGAGAAAGAAGAGTCATCCTTCCACTCCATCTACCTTTGAAAGGAAGAAAACCTCATAGCAATTAAGAATAAATACCTCACATTTAAGAGGCAAAAAATCTGGATTCAATTCCAAGCTTCCTTTAGTTATTGGCTTTATGGTCTTTAACAACTCTTCTTGTCTTGTTTTACTTAACTGTAAAGAAGGAAAAATAACAACCTCGGAAGACTGAGGTGATAATTCAGAATAGAAGACCTTTGGCATGATGCCTTTATTCTTGATCCCATTTCCTCTGGGTGATGTTCCCCCATTCTCTATCATATCTACTCTCTGATCACTAGACATTTAACTACAATCTCATTAAATTGAAATTGGCGTTTGATAGGTAAGAGGATTAAGGATACATTTATCTTGATAAGCCCTGAGAAATGTATAAAATTGTCAAATCCTTGTACTGCTGAAATTAATATAACATTGTATGTTAATTGTACTTTAATAAAAAGAGATAGATAATTTTTAAAAAGAAACCAGTGTTTGAGACTAAATGCCCTTCTTCCAATCCAGATTGCCTGAAAAATGTTTAATCGCCATATAGGGCATTATCAGATACAGCAACTAAAAATACAAGATACCCAGTTAAATTTGAATTTCATATAAACAATGAATATTTTTCAGCATACTTTTTTAGCGTAAATGTATTGCATGCAATATTTGGGACACAGCCATACTAAAAAGTA
This sequence comes from Potos flavus, assembly GCA_028534135.1. Lineage (NCBI taxonomy): Eukaryota > Metazoa > Chordata > Mammalia > Carnivora > Procyonidae > Potos > Potos flavus. The sequence continues at coordinate 47,992,637 of CM052897.1, read as the reverse complement.
CTCATTGTTTATCTGAAATCAAAATTTGGGGAACCTAGGTGTCTCAGTTGGTTTAGCAACTGACTTTTGGTTTAGGCTCAGGTTGTGATCTCCGGGTTGCAAGATCGAGATCCTTATCAGGCTCTGCGTTCAGTGCAGAGTCTGCTTCAGATTCTCTCTCTCCCTCTCCCTCTGTACTTCCCGCTCATGCTCTCTCTCTCTAAAATAAATAAATAAATCTTAAAACAAAATCCAACGTAACTTTATCTGGCAGCCTTATCCATATATCATTTTAAAGGTACATGGGATCATAGAAAAACCTCTGCTTTAATCATTTCGAGGGACTTAAAGAGAAAGAGTGTTGTGAAAGTTAAATGAGTTAAGGTATGCACAGTGTCCACAAACATGGACACACGTGGTAAATATTTGTTCAGTTCTCATTATTTACCCTAATTTGAAATTCTTATAGGTGCTTCTATTAATACTGACAAACATTACTATTTTACAGATGATAAGATTTAGTCTTAGGAAGAGTAAGTGACATTATCAAGGTCTTGCTAATGTATAACGATAGAAGCTCACATCATCTAACTGCTAAGCTGGTGCTTTTCATTACCAGTCCATTCTGTCTTTTGAGATCACTTGCCATGAACTGTTACAGGTCTCGATTTGTGCAGCAACGTGTGATGTTACCACAGGGTACTAGTGTCTTGGCCAAAGTGATGATATGGTTTAAAAAGATAAATCTGCTTTAATAAGATGAAAGAAAAAAAGAGAAGGTAGGGAAGAAGGGAGGAGGGAGGAAGGGAGGGGGGAGTGCATTACACTGGAAATGGATCATCCATTATCACTCTGGGTTTGTGGTTTAATAAAGGTAAGCTCATCACAGGTAATAAAGCATGAATACACTTACTTCTGCTGTGTGACTCATGCCATAGAGATATTTCCTATTTTCTTGACCCCTGTCCTGCCAGTGGATAACACACTCTCTTCTAAATAGTCATCTTCATTAGATTTGGTGAAAACAGTATTGAAAATAAACTCTTTGTGCTCAGTCCACAGCTGAGAGGATTCAGCTCTGGGAAACCAGATTGCTGTCTCCCTTCTCTCCGCTGCAGCAGTGTGTGCCTGATACCATTTTCTGTGTCGTAGCCATGAAGCATCACCAGACTAACAGGGCTAACCCACTAATGTGTGCGGGCGCGAAGTCCTCTCCAGATAGCTCGTTGTAAAGACAGTCTGGGAATATGTCTGTCTTATATGATCTGTAACCTCTGGTGTAGTATTAGAAAGCACACGGCGTTGAAGAAACAAAGTACCGAAGTCTAGGTATAAATAGCTGCAGAAGCCACTAGAAGAAACGTACATTTGACTTTGAACAGTCAAACGTATCTTAAGGATTTAAACCTATTTTTATTTTGAACTGGCAGTGTTAAGCCTACTAATCACCTAAATGGATACATGAGAAACCTGATTGTATCATTCAGTTCTTAAAAAGCAGAGGGTCAGTCTTTATTTGGTTTTAAAACTCAATGTCTATAACTGTTGATCACAGCATAACAAAGACTCCCCAGATACAGGTTGACTTGAACCCAGATACAATGAATAAGAATTATGGTGAAGAATAACACACATTTGAATTTTGAATATTATCTATTAACTTATTTGACAGCCAGTGCATTAAAGTTATCACCTGTACGATCGAGATTGAAGGCGACTGAATGTCTGGACTTCTGTTTTTTATGACATCTTTTAGTAAATCCCGGACTGCAGGGTTACTTCAATGTCATTAGTGAAAAGAAAGCCATTAGAGAAAAGTGCAACATTTTCACTCACCTCTCTAAAAAACTCACTTCTAATAGCCACTTCAATCACTTTTTCTGCTTGGCTAGCCCCAGGATTTTTCTAAAACTTCAGGGCTCAAAGTGGCCCACACACTTGGACGAGTGTACCTGCTTATCCTTCGTGGTCAGATTGCAAGAGTGAAAAGAATTAGGGGAGCAAATATACTTTACCTCAATCAGAATTCTAGGTGCAACCTGCAGGAGACTTTTGTAACAACCAATTTGCCGTAGCCGACTCAGTCACAAGCACATTGCAGGGGACATTTTGCAGGATGGGTTCCTGATAGGTGGGACAGCTTTTGATGAACTACCATTAGGGTGGTGCCATCAGCATCAACACGACCTGACTGATTCAGTTAAGTATAGTGCATTCCCAGGCAGACATAACATAATCAGAGGACTATTGTGTCCAAAATATCAGGCATTTCAACTTAAATCCCTGAATAGCATTTGAGAGTCAAAGGACATAAATAGATGACCCAAAATACCGCAGTTGATGAACTACATATAATTAATAAAACAGTAAATGATTAACAAGCATCCTCTCAGTTTTCTGGCAAACCTTAAATTTTCGTAAAAAATGAAATCTTTTTTGAAAAATAGGTAACAAAGGTGAACGTATAATCAGGTATTATATGTATAGTAACAATAAAATAGTGCTTCTAGTTTGAATAACTCTTAGACTCCAATCTTAATTTTCTAGCTGCAAATGACAAGTTACATTTGTTACTTAAATTATTTTACTATACTACAAACCTATAATTAGTTATAAACTTAATATGTGAATAGCTTTTCTAAATTTATAGTCTTTAAATAAAAATTATAAAATTATCAAACCAGTAATATCAAATTTTGCATCATTAATTTAACAGGTTGTGTTACTAATTTCAATGTATCTATGATGTATATTGCTATGATGAAAGTCCTAAGCTTAAAATATGTATATCTACTTTTTTTCTTGTGGGAAAATATATACAACATAAAATTTACAACTGTAGCCAGTAAGTGTACAATTCTGTGGCATTAAGTATGTTCACATTTTTTAGTATCCATCACCCCTGTCCATCTCTAGAACTTTTTCAACTTCTTGAACTAAAACTCTATGTCCACTAAACACCAACTCCCCGTTTTTCTTTCTCCCAGCGCCTGGCCATGACAATGCTACTTTCTGACTCTATGAATTTTACTACTCTAGGTTCCTCATGTAAAAAGAATCATATAATATTTGTCCTTCTATGACTGGCTGATTTCACTCAGCAAAATGTCCTCAGGGTTCATCTATGTTGTATCATGTGTCATCATTTTCTTCCTTTTTAAGGCTGAATAATATTCCATTGTATGTGTGTATTACATCTCATTTATCCATTTGTCTGTTGATGAACACTTGAGTTGCTTCCGATTTTTGGCTGTTGTGAATAATGCTGCTGTGAACATCAGCATGCAAAGATCTATTTGAGTTCCAGCTTTCACTTCTTTGGGGTGTATACCCAGTTCTTTTGGGTGAAATTGCTGGGTCATATGGTAATTCTGTGTTTAATTTTGTGAGTATAGCCGTAGTGTTTTCCATGGAAGCCGAACCAACAATCAAGTTATATTTTTGATCCCAGTCCTTTTTTATCAGTGCCCTGATCTTAAAGCCCAGCTGCCTAATTTGAACTGTGTTGCTGCTGATGAAAATAATCTCAAAAATTATGCTGTCGATGGTGGTCCTCATATGTTCTTGATTTTAATGGATGAAGATTTCTACTGAAAGCCCTGTTAGCATCTATTACTTTTACTTCTAGCCTCTGCCTACTTGGAGCTCTTTGCATTAGGATATATGTGCAGTGTAACAAAGAGAGAAAGACACTTCTATTCAGGAAAGACACAGTCTATTCAGGAAAACGGGTTTTCTTTTCTTGTCATCCTACATTCATTTGCAAAAGATTCAGTATTTCTCTTCTCTAGTAACTAAACCTAGTGTGCTGCTTGTGCTGTTTCCCAGGGCTGAGTTTTCTCTAGATACAATCTCAGATTTACCGGTCTTCTAAGGGCTGTTAGTGATGTCCCTGGGTACATGCCTGAGACAAGGCGAATTCTGCCCTGGTCCTGGGACCAGTAAACTCACAGATCCTGTCTTCGCTTAGACTCTTTAGCTGGTCACACCTTCCAAATCTACTAGAAGTGCTTCATCTTCATCACATCTTCCTGATCACCCTGAACCAGTTTCTGAGTTCTCACGTCCTTTTTTGGAGGCAGAAAGAAATAACTTCTGAGTACCACTCTGCTTAGAAAAGTATCACGCATCCAGTTTATTCTGATCTTTTCTAATCCTCCCTTAAAAAAATAGAGTAATTCCAGATATATCTAGAAAAAAAAAAGTAGAAATATATATATTTATTAATTTTCCTTATAATAAAGGATTTCTGCCCTTAAATATAGTGGAAGAAGTCAAAGAAAAATGTAACATGTAAAACAATGGTACATCAAGAGTTGCTGGGACATGGATTGAACTGGAGGATGTTATGCTAAGTAAAATAAGTCAGTTGCAGAAAGACAATTACTGTGTTATCTCACCTATATATGCCATCTGAAATAATCAAACTCACAGAAGCAGAAAGTAGAATGGGTACTTGCCGGGGACTGGGGGGTAGGGAGCAATGCATAAGTGATGGTCGAAGGGCACACGTTTCAGTTATGTAAGATAAATAGTTCTAGATGTCCCCTCTACAGCATAATGCCCATAGCTAACTGTATTATATACTTAAATTTGCTAATAGATTAGATCTTTGTTCAGTGTTCTTATCTTCTTCCCCACATACACACACAAATGAATGAATGAATGAATGAATGAATGAAAATAATAATAAAAGGGGCAGGTGGAAAATTTGGAAGGTGATGGATATGTTTGTGGCTTCAATAGTGGTGATGGTTTCACAAGTATATACTTACCCCAGACTCATGCTGTTGCATACATTAAATATGTACAGCTTTCTGCAAGTCAGTCATACCTTAATAAAGTCTTTGTTTTTTCTTAAGGAAAGATGGCATGTGACCTAGAAAGAAATGCTTCAAAATCGTAAGAGTAATTAAATCAAATGTTGGGATGATCAGTGATTTGTTTTTCATAGAATTTTTGTGTTTTCCTCCCAAAATAGTTATACATTATCCTCATTATCAGTAAAAGATGAAATAAGTTAATTAAAATAATGGACGATTTAAACAAAATACATAGTAGCGGAAAGACTGAGTGTGTTGGAGGGAGATCATGTCAAGTATGAGTTGTGTTGCACCACAAATTAGTCATTGGGCTTGGTAAATTAAACAAGCTCCCTGAACCTTAGTTAACTCATCTGAAAATCAGGTATATTGAAGGATTGGCATAAGGGCTCTGAGTAAACATAAATGTGAAGCCCAAAATGTAGGACATAGTAAGTACTCAACACGGAGAGCTACTATTACATCTTGTAAAGTTTGTACTTAATCATTCTTTTCTCAGCCTTTGGAGAGAAAGAGACACTATGTTTAATACCCTGAAGCTGTGTGGCTTGCGTTCTTCAACTCAGCAGGAAACCCATTTAAACACCTTCATGCTTAAAAGTTTCCCAGTCCGTCTGCCTGCACTAATGACTCCCAGTCATAGGACACCTGCCTTTGATGCCTCCAATGAGGCTCTGGTACCAACACAGTGACTGGTTATGTCTCTCACTTTCTGCCTTTGGCTCGTACCACTTTGTTTAGAGGACCGTAATAACGTCTCGGAGAGCAAACTTCATGTTCGCCCAGGTAAACTTTGTTATCCTGTGGCACATTCCTGCTAAGTCATTAACTGCTCCAGAGTAAATCCTCCTGCTCTGCAGTTTAATAGGGAGTCACTCCGAGTTGTGGAATCAATTACATTCCCGTTCCCTGCTTCCCACTACAGAAGAGGATTGACAAATGACACACACAGGCCTGGTTAGTTAAATGAGTCACTTTTCCCTTAACTGCGACTTAATCAGCATGGCAGTCTCAGTGCTAATGAACATTAGTCCAACCAAATTTCAGCTGGAAGCTACCCAGAGCACCTCACCAAGGCAGTCGTTTTACAGATGAGAAAATTGAAGTCCAAAGAGGGAACTCACCGCTGGGACATTGTAGACACTAAATACAGGCTCGGTGAATGAATGAGTGCACTTTTATGTCAGAGCGTTAGATTCTTGTACAAAAAGTTATAGCTAATATGTTTTAAGGGCTTACTATTGTTACATATTATTCTAAGGGCTTTATGTGTATTGGCTTAGGTGAGCCTTACCACAATACATTAATACAAATGAGAAAACTGAGGTCTATAACACTTTGGTGACTTGACCAAGGCCACATAGTTGATAAGTACTGGAGGTGGGCTTTGGTCCTAAAAAAATCTGTCCCCAGATCACATACTCTTAGTAGATAGATTCTATTACCTCAGATTAGGACACCAGTCCTGCATTTCAATTTTAAAATGATCTCTTAAGTCTGTCCACTTCTCTCCACCATTAATATGAATCAGGTTCAGCATCCATCCTCTCTCACCTCCTTCCCTGAAACATCTTCCTAACTAGTCTTCTTATCTCCAGTCTTTCCCCTTGACTGTTCTTCCCAGTACTATCAGACTGATCTTTCTCAAAGACAATTTAAACATACCATTCTCTGTGGTTAAAAACTTGCAATGCCTTCTCATTATCCGTAGTCTGTAATTCAGCTTATCAATGGCTCATAGGACCCTTCATAATCATTTTCTCCTTGAAACTCATATGCCTGTCAAATTGACCTTCTTTCACTTCCTATAAAGCAATATTCTCTTTACCCTCTACTTTGGTCTTGCCTTTGCCCTTGCTGGCTAACTTCTGTTGATTCTGATGCTGCTTAGGCTTACTCGGATGGAAAAGCAGCCACCTACCCTCTCCCAGGTCTTGCTTAGCTGCCCCTTCTTTGTAGTGCTTTTCTAGCATAGAACTTATCATGCCATATTGAAGATTCTTAGAAAGTTGCCGGTTTCCCCCATTCAATTATTTACCAAGGCAGGAATCAAACTAAATTTGCCTTTTCATCATTGGATCCCATTTGTCTTAGTAAGTTTACCTCTGTGTACTTCAATTTCCTTGACTAAAGTGGGGATGATGATACTTATTTACTTTATTGCATTAAACAAGAAAAGACATGTAAAGTGTGTAGTACTTGGTGCTTAGTAATGACTTAATGGCAATAAATATAGTTTTCAATATATAGGACTGTATGATATTTCATTAGGAAGGCAGTATAAGTATATTACATTATATTCATTATCAGCTAAAATCATATCTCATGGGTTTAATATTAAATTCAGGGGTGCTTGGGTGGCTTAGTCAATTAACCATGTGCCTTTGGCTGAGGTCATGATTTTGGAGTCCTGGGATAGAGCCCCACGTCGGGCTCTCTGCTCAGCAGGGACTCTGCTTCTCCCTCTGCCCCTTACTCTGCTTGTGCTCTCTCTGGCTCTCTGTCTCTCTCTCTCTCAAATAAGTGAATAAAATCTTTTTAAAAATTTTAAAAATAAAATGAAATATAAATTTGATTTAGAACAGGCCAAGTGAAAGAAATGCTAAGAAACAGGGTGAAGAAGAGAGTAAAGGGAAGAGAAGAGGTAAGATGGGGAGGGGAAGAGGAGGGAATCTCCTTCCCGTGAGCCTGCAGGGCTCCACATCATCCTGAGAAAGATCCCCAAGGCCGAGGAGTTCAGCTCTGCTTCCTTAGGGAAGGAGGAACCTACTGGGGTGGAATAAGAAGTTTCAAGGGCATATTATTCCAGTATGGAATATTCCATATTACTTTGGACACTCCCATTTAAATTCTGAAAAAAAGGAAGGGAGAGAGGGAGGGAAGAAAGGAGGAAGGAAGGAAAAGGAAGAAAGGAAGGAAAAGAAAGAAAAAAAGAAAGAAAGGAGAAAGAAAGAAAATTCTCCTATATGCTTGCTAAATCTCACATTTTCTTAAAAAAAAAAAAACATTTATTCCATAACAAAAGATGAAAGACTTAAACTTTACAAAAGATATTGAGCTAATAATTTTAAACTCTTTCACGCTAACATGTAACCAGTCTATCAGCAAGCTGCTTGGCAGTTGTTAGTCTTTCCATTTTCATTTCCAGAGCTGGGTAGAGAGTAGGCCAGCTTTAGTTGAAGTATGGGGCTAACCCTTGGTGCCTGGGTCAGGGTGGGCAGGGTTGCAATGGTGGGCACAACAACCAACAGAAGATACAAATCAGATTTCCTAAACTTAGCTCAGTTTTGTCAGGGCTTTCAGGGGAGGATCATGTGGGAGAGAACTGTATTAGACTTTGAATTCACAAAGTTCTGCTTCATGGATTTTGAGGAGATATGTCATTATTTAGTGTAGAATCCCTGTTCCTGGGAGAGTTCTTAATTTTGTGGTTGTGTGCATAGGAAGCTGCCCTCCAGGAGGCTAGCAACTTAATGACATGAACTACAGCAATGCCTGTGTGGACTTAGGGCTCAACAACTATTGGGCTCATCTTCACTCAAACTCCCCTTTGCCGGAAATTACTTTCCCATCCTCTTCCTTTTCTCATCCTGATTTTCTGATACCAAGCCTGTCACTATCAGAAGGGGCTGAGTGTTCAAATACATTGTTCATTTAGCCTTCTGTGCCACTTGGTCACACTTTCAGAGATGACTCCCAACTCAAGAATTAACACTTTCTTTTCAACTGTCCAGGACTACACTGTCCATTACCTTATCACGATCCAAGTGAAGGAGCCACTACATCTACCTGGAAATCCTTGCTTTTTTTATAGGCCCAAAGTGCCTCCCTTCAGGAAGAAATCATGGATAAAGAACGTAGTCCAGGGACGCCTGGGTGGCTCAGTTGGTTAAGCGGCTGCCTTCGGCTCAGGTCATGATCCCAGGGTCCTGGGATCGAGTTCCGCATTGGGCTCCTTGCTCGGCGGGGAGCCCGCTTCTCCCTCTGCCTTTGCCTGCCTCTCTGCCTGCTTGTGCTCTCTCTCTGACAAATAAATAAATAAAATCTTAAAAAAAAAAAAAGTAGTCCACTTAGAAAGAGATCTACTCCACAGTGAGAGTTCTCCAGCACAAGAACTTAATAGGCCTATTTTTTCCTATGCTTTGTAGGCTTTTGCTATGTGTATAATCCGTATGTGTGTATAAAAACACCAAAATTGCTTGCAATGTAACTTATTTATATATATAAAAATATATACATAAAGTATATATAATGAAACAAATTATTAGAAACTATTTTTTTCAGTCACAGCTAGCAAAATAGGAGACCAAGTTCTTGTGGTAAAATAATGTGACTTCTGAGCACTACCTGTGTGACAGACACCATGGTAAGCACTTCAGATGTGGCCCCATTTATCCTCACAACAACCTGGAGATAGTCACTGGTGTGCCTATATTACTTTTAGAAATCGAGGTTCATAAAGGTGAGCTAAATAGCCCAAGGTGATACAGCATGTCAGAACCAAAATTTAAGCCCTGCTCCATTCCTAGCCTTAAAGATTAGGTTATAGACTCAAACCACAGTACAGATGACCCTCATTTAATCTCCAAGGGAATGAGCATCATTACAGAAGCACCTGACTTAGGGCACATGCAAACATAAGCAAAGGCAAGGCTATAAAGCAAAGGCTGGATAATAAAGCTTAAACTCTAAAGAGATAAACAAAGTCAAGGTTGGACTATCCAGAAAGTACTCCAAACTACAAAGAATGCTATTCCATTTTTTAAAAAAAGATTTTATTTATTTATATGAGAGAGAAAGCACAAACAGGGGGAGGGGCAGGACAGAGGGAGAAGGAGAAGCAGACTCCCCACTGAGCAGGGAGCCCCATGTGGGGCTTGATCCCAGGACCCTGAGATCAGGACCTAAGCCGAAATCAGACGCTTAACGACTGAGCCGCCCAGGCGCCCCAAGAATGCTATTCCTTTTTAAAAGCCACTCTCATGATGCCAGGCTGCCAAGCATTTCCTTGGCAGGAAGATACTGTCACAATTTTCACAGGCCCCCAGTGCTCCCTACTCCCTGAACAACCCCTTGCCTTCAGCCTCCTATTTACTTTCTTCTTATGAAAATGCCCTCCAGACTCAAACATAGTATCAAACAAAAATAACTTTTATTTCATTAAAAGATAACTTCAGGCCAGAACAAAGATTTTTACAGCTTAATCTTGTTTTCATATCAAACATCTTAGTTGAAAAATAATTTCTAGTCATTGATTTCCCTAAATTCTCACTCCCAAAACATCTTCCAAATATTTATCTCCTAGCAAGTTCTATATTAGTAGATTGTTATTTCAGGTACATTGAATTATGATCTGTCAGACATTTAAAATAATGTAAACAATAACTGAAAATACAACCTTCCAACTGTCCAAAGAGAACTTAATAGAACTATTCTCTCGTACAGCTTGTAACAGTGGATGAAAGGAGACAAATACATGATGAGCAACACAAGAGAATATTCTTCAGAGATGGAAGTGAAAATAGGAAGTGAATCCCCCTGCAAAATTAAGAAGTCCCATAGCATGTTTGCAATATTTCTCAAACTTTAAAGTGCATAGGAATCACTGTGGGAGCTTGTTAAATTTGCAATTCCATTTTGGTAGGTCTGGAGTAGGACTGAGATTCATTTCTAGCAAACTTTGGGTTGATGCCGCTGCTGCTGAGCCAGGTTCTACCCTCGGAAGAGCAGGAGGTTGGTGGTTAAGGAAGTGGCTCTCGAATCACATAACTTGGATTTGTATCTAGTCCTGCCGCTTAACAACTGTGTGACCTTGAGAGTGGTATTGAACCCTCTGCCTGCTCAATGTCAGCTGTACAGCAGGGCTAATCAGAATGCCGTTATATAAGACAATGTATGCAGAACATGTGTCACGGTGCTTGGCACATAAAAGATAATTAGAAGAAGAAGCAGGAGAAGGAGGAGGGAGATTAGTGAAGAATTAATGCATTTTTCTGTTAATGGGCTGTTTTAACAGACACAGAGAGTAAGCGCTCAGCCTTATCAAAACGGTGGATTCATGTGGGAAGGTAAGGTGGTCATTTTAGAAACATGTGTGGTAAATCAAAGATGGTGAGCCCAATGTAAGACCAGTTACAAGGTGATGACAAAAGTACAGGAAGAAAATATGAAGTTCTGCATTACCACTGGAGCATTAGGGGCGAGAGGATGGATTTAAGCAATTCCTAAAATGTGAATCCATTTTTTTTTAAGCCAAGATTTTGGCAGTCCCCCAGGTTTCTGTGACATCAATAAGGGAAGAACACGGGAAAGGAGAAAGGGATTTGAAAGCTAGAGGTTCATGACTTGCAATGTGACTTCGTTGAAATACTTAATATACTTTACAGTCCATCAGCCTAATGTATGTCTTCCCTCAATCCTTTCAACTTCTTGCTAATAACATTTCAGGGTAAGAATAGTTCTCAGAATAACACTAGAAGTCAAAATAATACAATTGAAGTCTAATTGTCCAAATATTTTTATAAAAGGGAATTATGTTCTAACTAAGAGGTTGATATCCAACATTTTAAATGCCAGGCCTCAACTGTCACATTTAATCAGCCGTAACTTGATGTGTGAGTACACCGTATGAATGAAAACCATTTTGTCAAGAGACAGTACCTGCGTCTGTAAACCAGACTGAACTTCAAGAATAATGCTGGTTATCACAGGGTTTACCCATCTGAAACCTGAAACTGGAGAATCAAATCTTATGAACCGAAACGCATTGGGAGTCAAGAGGTCAGTGTAGTGTTGCACTATTTGCTGTCGTGGCACTAAGCAATCACACGGATGGATTGGCAGAACAATGTCCACGTGAATCACTATTGCAGCATCATCGTGAGTTCGTAGTTAGTCTGAACTATCTATAACAGAGCTTGAAGACACACTTGGCAATGCCCCTAAAGAAAATGCTGGGGTTTAGGAGTAGACAATGCCAAGATGAGTGTCGATTTATCTTCTTTGCAGAGAGCTAGATGGCAGTGCAGCCTGGGAAAGTTCCAGGGCATTGCTCAACCTTGATGATGAAGAGATCAAGGCTTTAAGAGAAAGAACAGAACACAGGCTTCGAAGCAAGGCTAGATAAGCCTGGTGTTGCAGTAAGATATTGTACTTCCTGGCTTTGTGATCTTGGAAAAGAGAGCTGAACCACATTTTCTCCTGTGAAATAATAATGACTGGCTGCTCCCAGGCACAAGGGCTAAAATGCTCATGTGCAAAAGCACATAAAAATGTGACAAGACAGGTGCTCATGAAATGTGTGCTCTTTTCCCTCATCTCTTTATTTGGTGGCTCGAGACGTTACTGTACATCAGAGTCTTCTAGGGTGCTTGTAATCATGTGGGTTCCTGGCCTCCAATTGCCAGTAATTCCAACTCATAGGTCTGGAGTAGTGCTCAGAAATACACATTCCAAGGCATTCCAAGGCACCCCCAGCGACTGATGTAGTTGATACATGGACCGACTACATGAGGCCAGAGCGTTATAGGAAAGTGGAGACAGTTACTCTGGGACACAAAGAGACAATTCTGAAATCACCGTTATAAAACAACTCTAAATTCTGATTCAAAATATACTGCGGAATACCTCTTAAGTTCCCTGGAGTGGTCCAGGGAAACACAGGAAAGGAAGGTGTTCATTATCTAGGACCAAATGTAGAATTTTTCTCAGGGAGTCAGATGTCACTGACATTGGAGACCACACTCTGCAAGTCACCTCAGGTTGAAGACCAAACCGTAAGGGATTGTCCTATGACCAAGAATATTTTATTTAAACAAGTGAACCCTCTCAGAGGATGAGTTTTCAGGAAAAATAAATAAATCAAATATCCGCGTGTTAAAACATGTTTTTCTATTTAAACCCGTCATTTCCTGCTTGGCTATCTCAGAATTCCTGAAGAGCAAAGTCACTTTCTTCGCATGATCCCTCCCCCACACTTACCATTTCCTTAACCTCAGTTCTGTACACGGAGCTCTCCTTTTAAGAACAAGGAGTCAGGGGCGCCTGGGTGGCTCAGTGGGTTAAGGCCTCTGCCTTCGGTCATGATCTCAGGGTCCTGGGATCGAGCCCCGCATCGGGCTCTCTGCTCAGCAGGGAGCCTGCTTCCCCCTCTCTCTCTGCCTGCCTCTCTGCCTACTTGTGATCTCTCTCTCTCTCTGTCAAATAAATAAATAAAATCTTAAAAAAAAAAAAGAAAAGAACAAAGAGTCAGTCCTCTCCAAGCAGGAGAAAGTGTTTTATACAGTGTTCAAACACAGCAGCAAGTACAATGGCATCCTACCTGAATTCCCAAAACTGTTCATTTCACTAAGCAAGCTCCATTCATTTACCTAAGCAGCCAGCTTCGCACTTGAGCAGTGTTAGTGAGTGAACCAAGCATTTTCATTCTCAGGTATTTTCCCATTTATCTAATAGCCTTGCTTTTCCAGATGTGTGAATATATTAAATCACTCAGTACTGAGTGGTGGTAAATCACAGCTTCGCACGCCCGACTTCCACTGAAGCTGCTGACAAGAAAACCTCATAAAAGGAGATCACTCGATATAATAATCTTGTTCCAGATATGATTTGGGGGGAGCCAGGGCCATAAAGGGAAGAAAAGGAAGAGAGGAAGAATATGTGACCATGCAGCATGAAAGAAAAATGAAAAGAAGAAAAAAAAAAAAAAAAGAAAAGGAACATTTTAGGTTGCTTCTTTTAAAATGGCTTTGGTATATAAAAGAATGAGAAGAGATTTCCCCTAAATCACAGTCCTATGGGGGACAAAACTAAGCTAGACTTGGTAAATAAAGACTTAGGAGAAAGATCGTTTAAAAGTTGCTAATCATCACGTTCAAATTCAAGTACACCTTCAAAAGTTAAAAAAAAATAAAAAAAACCACTCCAAACATCCCTTTATATTAGGTCTTTTTAGGGTCTCAGAGAGAAATCAAGGAACTGGTAATCAGCACTTTTAAAATTAAATCGTAAGTGTCCCCAGACAATCAGAAAATGGAACTTTTTTCTCTTTAAAGGTTTCTGTAGTATGTGACCTGAGTGCAATCAGGTAAAGAACATAAAAGAAAAGGCCTGATTCAGAGTTTAGACCAAATTTCCAGAGGTACGGTGGAGAAAAGAGAACCCCAGAAAAGGGAAGAGGAAAAAAAATCATCAATCTCTGTCTCTCCAAGCTCCAAAGACAGTCTGTCTTACCATATCTACAGTTTTTGTAGGTATAAGATGTCACCTCAAGCTAGAGAGACAAATGAAATGAGTGGCTTACGAAAAGTATCACTGAAAAGATTCAGGAGGTCTCCTGGAAATTAGTTCTTGCACTGTGCACTTTAACTGTGCTAAAATATATTTTCCCCCATCTTTCCCCCATCACATTTATTGCTTAAAATAAGGGTTACCTCTCTTCTGGTTTCCATAGTAAAACCTCTGATGTGAATTTCAGTCATTAAGAAACTCTTGAAAATTCTTCATATATTTCATATATAGATTTCATATATTTTCCTCCAATATTCCTGAAAGACTTTGAGTGAAATATAATATTCATTCAGCAAAAATTCATGGAGTAGCAACTGTTCCAGGCTCTCTGCTCTCATGATTTGAGGCTGCTTCATTAGGAAGATTCATTGTGCATCCTGACACCGTCATCGCCTCCCATTTTGCTCCCTGATGTGGAGGCCGCCAGTGCCCGTGCAGTGCTTCTGCCTGCCTGCCCTGGGCACAGCCTCCTTGTTAAAAGGGGTGGTTGCAGGGGCGCCTGTGCGGCTCAGTCAGTTGAGCGCCCGACTCCTGATTTTGGCTCAGGTCATGATCTCAGAGTCCTGAGAGCAAACCTCGTGTTGGCTCTGTGCCAGGTGTGGAGCCTACTTAAGATTCTCTCTCTCCCTCTCCCTCTGCCCCTCCCCTTGCTCGCATGTTCTCTCTCTCTCTCTCTCTCTCTCTCTCTCAAATAAATAATCTTAAAAAAAAAAAGGATGGCTGTAGGTAGAATGAATGTGTTAGATTTAGTTCCCACCTATTACATGCCCCACCCCCCCACATACTAGGATTATTGGGCTACTCGACCCATTTTGTAGGTGTATTTCATCAGTAGCCCTAGGAAAGTATATGCCGTGTCTACAGACTTGAGTTCTTAGAAGCTTAGCTCTCAGGCTCAGCAGCAAGCACTCTGCTTCCTCGTTCATCGTGATCGGATGCACTGGGTGGGGTAACAAGGCAACTTAGATGCCTACCTTGCCCTGTCCATCCTGTGTCTAATAATAATCATGGGCCTTCAACTGACTCTGTGCCAAAGACCCTCACATAGTTCTGATTCTATTTTTTTATTATTTTTTTATTTTTATTTTTTTTACTATGTTATGTTAGTCACCACACAGTACATCATTAATTTTTGATGGAAGTGTTCTGAGATTCATCGATTACATATAACACCCAGTGCTCTATGCAATGTGTGCTTTCCTTAATACTCATCGCTGGGCCAACCCACCCCCCCACTCCCCTCCCCTCTAAAACCCTCAGTTTGTTTCTTGGAGTCCACAGTCTCTCATGGTTCGTCTCCCTCTCCGATTTCCCCCCCTTCAATTTTCCCTTCCTTCTCATAATGTCCTTCATGCTATTCCTTATATTCCACAAGTAAGTGAAACCATATGATAAACACCAGCTGCCTATTGTCTGTAACACTCATTGCTCTAACCCAGCCTCCTCTCCCACCCTTCCAACGCCACCAACAACAAATTACGCCTATTGCTGAAGTCATACTCCCCCATTTGGAGTTCTGTGACGGGAGGCATATGGTTCCCCAACTCTGTACCTTTGAAAGTTCTTTCTCTCCCTTTAGGAAGCTCACTCGAAACTCTGCTCAGGCTTGGATCCTCCTGGAAGCTTTCCCAGGTCCCTCCTCCCCAAGTCTCTCTCACCTCTGTGCGCTAGAGATCTGCCTCTCACAGATATATCATAACTCTCCACTGCTCCTTCTCTGGTCTGCAACCTGTAAGCAGTTCGATTCAGTGATACATTAACATGTGGCTATTTAAGGATCTCTTTCTACATCTGCTTTTAGGCTAAGTACCCAGACATCTTGGGTAGGCTTTAATTCATAAAAGTCAGAGATAAGAATTGTTTACTTTATATTTTAAAAGGGAAAGCTGTCTCATAAAAAAAAAAAAAGGTGGTGTTTTGTTTTGTTTTGTTTTTTAAAGATTTTATTTATCCATTTGAGAGAGAGAAAAAAAGAGTGAGCGCAAATGGGGGGTAGGGGGAGGAAGGAGCAGAGGGAGATGGAGAAGCAGACTCCATACTGAGCAGGGAGCCAGATGTGGGATCATGACTTCAGCCGAAGGCAGATGCTTAACTGACTGAGCCACCCAGGTGCCCCCACCCCTCAAAAGATGGTTTGCTTAAGGCCATACAAGTAGTAGATAGCGGAGCAGAGATTTGAACCTAAGTTGGTCTCCAAAGCTGTCAATCTTCGCTAGTTTACATTACTGGTCTTCTGTCTTCAGTGACTGAGCCAACGCTTAGCCCTTGTTAGATACTGAATGAATACTTATTTACGAAAATGAGTGAATGAATGAGAGCTTGTGCTATGTTAACCTTCGCAATACTATCCTGAAGGATCACACTCATTCAGAGACAAATCAAACACCTAGCTCTCTGTCTCTCTCCTTCAACACCTACCATCATCCTGGATAAGATTGGATACCCCATCCAGCATGCTGGTGCCTCAGTTTCCTGAAGGCCTTCAGTAGATATCTCTGAAGACATCTCCTACTCTTGTCCAGCTTTCCTTTCTCTGGGAACAGAGCTTTGTGTACAGGGATATGAGTCCTGGAGGTCACATTAGCAGATGTAACACATTCCTGAGACAAAGTTAATTAGATGAACAGAGATACTTAACTGTAGTTATGCCAATCATCTCTCTCCTAAGAATTTAGAATTGGGCTGCTCCATTGAACAGAGAAAATATTTAAACTCTGGCCCTGAGAAGTGGCCTCCTTTGTTCATGTACATGCCAAGCAGTGAAATCTGGTGTGCAGAGGGAGAATATTGAAGCAGATACATAGAGCAAAAGCAAAAAAGATACAGAATATCACTTGAATTATTAATGTTTTATACGTGCTTTTATAACATGGCTTAGTGCCAGACTGCCCTTGGATTTGTTCCATGAACTAGCCCCATATAAATATATCCAATAAATTTTCTTTATTATTTTCTTGAGTTACTTGGAGAGTTTTAGCTGAAGTAATTCTTCATGTCCAGATTCCTTCTCCATCACTTTTCTTCAGTCACATGGACCTTGGCAGCACCCCAAATAGTACTAACTCCAATATCGCTAGGGCCAACATCCCTCTTCTGACCACGAATTTATGTTCTTCCAACTTGGTTTTTCAGCTCATTCCTCTGCCTGTTCATCAGTCCCAACTAATCCTCCAGCCCTATGGCACTTGAACCTTCTCTCTCTACCAAAAGCACCCCATTGTGTGTTCACTTCCCTCCCGGTTCAATTTAAATGCTCTGGTTTTTCACTCCCACCACTGGTCAATAAACTTCCTTGCTGCTTTGACCTTCTCTAGACCACCTGAAAACCAAACATCGTCAGCACAACTCCTTGGGTGAATCTAATTACCATTTTTTTTTCCTATACCTGCACTTGCGCAGTTAATATATATTTGAAAGCTTCTATGCCAGGCACTGTTACAAGTTTTTTGCTCACAAAAACTCATTTTATATATGAGGTTAGTACTATTAGTAATATTTTACAGATAAATAAACTGAGGCACAAAAGAAGAAGCAGCTTCCCAAGGTCATGCAGCAAGTAAGAGGCAGAGCAAGGATTCGAGGCCAGGCAGTCTGGTTGTACAGAATCTGCTCTTAGTTCATCATACTTCACATAAAATATACAAACTCTGTTTTATAGACATTCTTGCAGTGTCCCACTAACAAATCTAAAAGGACATATGTGTCCCCATTTTTCCAATTAGAATAATCCCTCTATCTCTGGATTGCCATTCCCTTACCCCTATCTCTTCAGAAATCTTACTCTGTTTATTATACTTCATTTCTCTCTTCTGCATCTAGACCCTAGCATTATGATTTCTAGGAAATTTCCTCTTCTTACTTTCCAAACATTTTTTTTTTTACTTATTTCACTATTATATTTTTAGCAGCCAAGAGATATTTCTTGGTCCTGTTACGTCTTTCTTAGTTTTACCTTTATCTTATTTAAGGTACACAAAAACTTTCCTTGTCTCTCAAAGGACATTAATTATAATATTTTGAAGATTACTCTGTTTTCTCCATAATTATCTCTGTGTCATCCATGATCCTTTCATCTCTTTATTTCGATCTGCCTTTCATATGGAGATTTCTAAAGCACATTGTTTGCTCTTGGGCTACAGATTCATTTTCAAAGCGCTGATGACCTGATGGAATTGCTGTTTGGGGAAGAGCTTTCCAAAGCTGACTTCTTTGTAGGGTGATCTGAACTTTCTGTCGGGGGACTCCAAAATATATTGGGTTAGTTCAAGTTTCACATCTGTTATGAGTTCAATTGTAGTCCCCCAAAATTTATTTGTTGGAGTCCTAACCCTCATTTCTTTGGAACGTGAATTTAATTAGAAATAGGGTTGTTGCAGATGTAATTAAGTTAAGATAAGGTCTTGCTGGAGTAGGGTGGGTCTCTAATCCAGTGAGTCTGGTGTCCTTATAAAAAGCGGAAATTTGGACACAGGCACACAGTGGTGCATGCACACACATGCACACAACACGCACATGCACACCTACACAAAGAGAATATCATGTGAAGATTTAGGCAGAGATTGAGGTCATGCAGTAGAAGCCAAGGAATGGCAAACATTATAGGCAAAGCACTAAAAGTTAGAAGAGTTGAACAGATTTTCCCTCACAGCCCTCCAAGAAATCAACACTACTGACACATTGATCTTGGACTTTCTAGCCTCCAGAACTCTAAGACGATAAAATTAAGTTGTTTAAGCCATCCAGTCTGTGGTATGTTGTCAAGCAGCCCTAGCAAATGAATACAACAACTCTTAAGTGCCCTCCAGGAGAGTGTTTCTAGCTTCTGCCATTTACGGGGCAAGATGAAGACTATCATCCAGAGTGCCCACTCTTCAGTATATAAACTTCCACTTAATTCCTTTGTTTTTAGTCCTGTACTTCACCACCTGCACACTCAAACACACACACACACACACACACACACACACACCCTCCTGTTGTGTCAAGTGTCCTGGGCCTTTTGGTTTAATTTCTTCAGAGAAAAAGTCCTCTGGATTGCTGTGTGGAAGGATGCTTCTGGCTATGCTGACTGGGCAGTAGATCAGCGACCCCAGGTGCTCCATACACAGATCTTCAAAATCCCTCTCTTTTCTTCCTATGCCTACCATTTACTTCCTGTGGTACATGGTGTCTCTAAGATCTGAAGCGCTATGGAGGGTCTTGAGATATTTTGGGGTACTGAAACTTTAACCATGTTAATATCTCCCTCTATGAGACCGTAGTTTCTAAATTTACATGCTCCATAAGTGACTTATTATCTCTCTATCTGCTCTCTGGCTTCCAAAAGTATATTACACACTGAATTCTACTCCTGAAACCAATATTGTACTATATGTTAACTAAGTAAAATTTAAATAGATTTTTTTAAAAGGTGTGTTATATTTTCATTCTCATCACTGTAATACATAACCTATCTTAATCCCTTCATTTTCATGTTAGTTGGTTTTGGTAAGCAGTGGAGATAAGCATGTGTGAACAATTTATCTCCCTTCAACAAAACTCCATTGACATTTTTTCTAGTTTTATTGAGATATAATTGGTATACAT
The DNA here is from genome assembly GCA_028534135.1 of Potos flavus. Classification (NCBI taxonomy): domain Eukaryota; kingdom Metazoa; phylum Chordata; class Mammalia; order Carnivora; family Procyonidae; genus Potos; species Potos flavus. Next base: position 47,972,961 of record CM052897.1, on the reverse strand, counting down.
CACTGCGTAAGTTTAAGGTGTACAGACATATATATTGTGACCTGACATATATATTGTGAAATGACCTGACATATATATTGTGACCTGACCTATATATTGTGAAATGACCACCACAGTAAGTCTCGTTGACATTCATCATCTCATACAGATGTTGAGATCCTCACCTCTCTCTCATTGAGCTTCTGCTACTATACCAGCTTCAGTAAAAGTGCCCATATAATGTCCCTTAAGACTTCAGTGTCATGACATCCAGTAAACACTATTCGGTTGACTTCTCATTAGCACTCGTCAGATGACCATCCCCTATTTCTTGTTGCAGACATTCTCATTCTCACATAATGCCTCCTACCTTCATGGCTAGATTGTGTCAGGCTCCTTTTGTGGCTGAATCTTTACTGAACCTGAACCTGAACTTTAAATGTCAGGCTTCCCCGGGGACTTCTCTGAGGCATATTTCTCTTCACAGCTACTCTCTGTATGGTGATGCATTCAATTCCCATGGCTCCACCTACTATCTGTTCTCTTACGATTCTTGGATGTACTTCTCCAGCTTAGACTAAGTCTGGGACCCACTGACCCATATGTCCAACTACCTATTTGACATCTACTGCCAGAATTCTTATAGGCACTTCAAACTAAATATATGAGTAATAAAAGGAAAGATAATATACCAGGACTATGATGTGAAAAACAGAAAAGCTGGAGTGTGTAAAGAATATGGTCATGGTAATGATCACAAGTGTAGAGGAAACTCAGAATGCTTGTTGTCAAGGAAGACAATTGAATGGAGCCCTAAAAGGATGGATTTCTAAAACAGGCTATTATTAAGATCTGGTAAGGATCAACACTTGGAGATTGGTATTAGGTGAGATAAATTCGTAAAGAAGAGTGGGGTTTCAGCAAAACTGTGATGTGCTAGCTTAGAGGCATTTAGTGAAGGTCTTAGGGCAGCGGAGAGGTCAAGCAATGCCACGTGGGACAGAGCCAGTTACTAGCCTTTCCCTGTATTCACAGTTTGCCCTGTTGTTGGTCCTGATTATAGATTTAATTATGATTATGCTATTCATGTATAAAATATTTATATTTTCCAATCATTCAGTGTTATCAAGTAGCTCTCAAGTTCCATCCATGCGGGGGTACAGACAGGACTCAATGTGATTATATACCCTTCAGTCCATAGTTCAGCTCCACCAGCTAGATCCCCACAACTCACGAATTAAAGCCCCTACCTCACTACGAGGGATGAAGATGCAGAGCAGGGTCACTGGAAGCTGTGACCTCTGTGATATCTCAGCACATGTTTCTTGTTCTTCTTGGAGTTTGTAGTTTCCCTCACTGGTGAGGAGGGGAAAATTTTCCGTAAAAATGTAACTGGTGCCAACATTACTTTCCCACCTGTGTTGCTGTGATGGAATGAACCACACTGGTTTGTCACAATCAACTTGCCTTCTCTTCTGCGAGAAGCCTCATGCCAGGGTTAGTAGGTTGAGCCTCTTGTTTTCTTTTCACCATAGCTCTGACCCCAAAAGGGTATAGGGGGCTCATCCAGAGCCACCAGTCACATGACACTGCTCCGTAATTCTGTCATTTTGATGGTTCTTTCGTTTTTGTTTCCTATGCCTCATCTTGGAACTAGTTTTTGAGGTTGTTTCTCTTTATTTGACATGGACATTCAGTTTCATGGGGCAGAGCAGGCCTTGCCTTTTTCCAAGGAACTGGTCTTTCTCCTGTGCCTTCTCTTCTGCCACATCGCCCCGAGGTTAGCCAGCAAGTTCAGCCTGATTATGTTTCTCTTTGGAGCTGTCACTGTCCATCCTCAAGCTAATTTTGAAAAACCAAATTCATTTTATGTTCCCAATTTAAAGATGAGAAAACTGACACTCAGACTAGTTCAGTTCTTTCAGCACATGCATAAAGCTAGCTAAATGAGATACTGTCTATAAAATGCTTAGCACATAAGTTATACTTCTTACTCCTTCCACATCGCCACCTGGCCATATCACGCTCTTTCATCCAGCTTAATCCAGTAGGTTCTTAATTTGTCCCCCCATGATTTATTATTCATTCTCACATAACATCTCAGGTGATGGGTTTTTTTTTTTAATTTAAATTCAATTAGCCAACATATACTACATCAGGTGATATTTTTAAACATAGATGTAATTATGTCATCCTGCAGCTCAAGTCCTCCAGTGGTTTCCTGTCTCACTGAGAATCAAAACCAAAGTCCTGGCTGTGCCCTAGAAAGATTTATCTGATCTGGCTCTCTATTACCTCCCTCACTCGATCCGAAACTCTTCCCTCTATTCACCTGCCCCTGCCACATTGGCTCTCTTGCTGTTCACAGAGCCCACTGTTCATGCAGCCGCCTCAGGGCCTTTGCACTGTTCTCCTCCACCTACACAGCCCCCACTCCACCCCAGGTAGTTGCCTGGCTAGCTCCTTTACCCCCTTGAGGTCCTCAGGTCACCTTGCAGCTTGCTTAATCATAACACTATCATGACTCCTCGAACTGCCCAACCTCCTCCCTATTGCATTTGCCTTCACAATACTTTTTACTATTTGATATACTCCATGTTTTATTTTGTTTCTTGTCTCTCTCCTCATCTCCCACACACACGCACACGCACACGCGCACACATACACACACACCATTGTAAGCTATCACAGCAGCGATTTGTGCCTGTTTGGTTCTCTGCTCTATTCCCAGTGAATAGAAGACTGCCTGGATACCTGTTCCATATTGAATACTCCATAAATATTTGTTGAACTAATAATGAAAACTCTTTCACATGGTAGAGCTTAATGAACACCTGGTAATTTTACTATTGCTACTGATGTTTGGCCACTGTGCTGTTTCTATTTGTGTTAGCCGACAAGCACCCCGTTCTTCTGATGTCACATGTCAGTGATCTTCTTAGTCATCCAGAAATACTGTGGGTGAGAAGATAAAGGCAGAATAAATTATAACAGCAGAGATAAATAAATAAATAGACATAAAAAGCACTCCAGTAGAAGAGCTAATACTTTTTCCTTGAACGTGTGCTAAAAATATGAAGGATGCGTAGCGACTGCTAAAATATGTTCCATCCCCTCCCACGTTATCTTCCGTAGTAGCGTGGAGGCCAGTGATGCAAATAATGAGTCAGGTGTTGTTATCCGAGAATGAGCATTACATGCTTCAAGGTGCATGAATGTGTACGTGCTAAGCGTATTTGGGGGTAGGCATTTCTTAAATCAACAGAAGCTATCGGGGTGGAAAAGTTTATAACTTCTTTTCTTAAAAGGAACTATTGAGTGTTTCCCTGGCATGGGCTGAAGGGCACTAAATATACATTCTCACCGTAGCCCAAAAAAATGGAAATAACTCCCGAAGTCCCTCTCCTCAATTTTGAAGATTAGATCATTCCCGTGAAGATGGTCGCATTAGAATTCCCCCTAAAGACACCTACTGCCAGCTAAAAGAAGTATTTTTGGCCACAGGCCTACTCTATTTTTGGTTTATGGGCCACGTGAGATAGTTGCTAACCTCCTGTCCCCCATCACAACATGCAGAGCACACGGAGGCCACTGGATTGGAATCAGTGTCCTCACACTACCTGGAGGAGTTTTGCGGGATTAGTCAGCCCCCGTGCACCTTCGTTTTCCCATCTGTAAACCACTATCCCTGCCTCCTCCTCATATGCTTGTTGTGAGGATGACGGAGATGATGTGTGTAAAGTTCCTGGCACAGAGCCTGGAAATAGCAGGTGCTTGAGAAATGTTAATTTCCTTTCAGTTCTAGATGTCCCAAACTGGGAGGCCCTGGCTCAGCCTCCTTCATCTCATCGCCTAATCCATGTTCAATATGTTACCCCTCACGGATAATAGAACACATGCTTCCTGAAACATGTTCTGTGCCAAAACAAGTGACATAATTGATAGTAACATGACATCTGAGATGCATCGTAGAATTTTTAAAGCGTAGAAGACATAAGCAGCTGACTGACAGCCTCACCTCAGTAAACCCAGATCCGAGTAAAATAGATTCTCTAAATGCTGTTAAGAGATTATTAAACTGGGGGGCACCTGAGTGGCTCTGTCTGTTAGGCGTCCGACTCTTGGTGTCAGCACAGGTCCTGATCCCAAGGTCGTGAGATAGAGCCCCGTGTTTGGCTCCAACCTCAGAGGGGAGTCTGCTCCCTCTTCCTCTGCCCCTGCCCCTGCTTGTTCCCCCCCCCTCTCTAATAAATGAATCTTTAAAAAACTAAAATAAAATAGAAAGCATATGTGACAGATAGTGTTCAGTGCCCTGCCCTTATCTTTCCAGCACCTATGATTCCTATGCATTCCTACCACCAGCAGCTGCAGCTCCCTGCATGAAATCTGCCTCTTGCTGCACCAGCATGCTTGACTTGAGGGCAGAGGAGGTCAGAAATGCTGGGGAGGTATAACCCCTAGGAGCAGCCATAAATGAAAGATAGACAAGAGTTGGAGAACAGATAATTCAGCTTCCTCACCCCGTGGCGTTACAATACCTCCAAGTCTCTTGCAGTATTCCCAGGTGAATTGAACCTCAGTTTTCCATGGAGGTAAGCTGTTAACATGTCTTTACTTGGCTTCCTTCCTGTCCCCTCTCACTTACCCATTCCCTTACCAATTCTGCCTGGAATTACATGCAAAATAAAGTACAATACACGATGCCTTCTTGTGAAGTCTGCTTCTGGGAGAATCCAACCTAACAGACTTAATGCCCTAGTAGCCTCAGGAAGCAATCCGTCTAGGCGAAATTCTTGAATTGGATCACTCACTGGCCAACTGCCAGTAAGGTCCCCACAGCTGATTTTAAGGTCCCCACAGCTGTAGTGGAGTCCCCGACATGAGATAGGTTCAAGATGATTAGGAATGTTACCTGTGATACGTTGGGATGGAGTACAAATGGAAGGCGGTGTACACGCTTCTGCAATAGTCTAGCCTTTGAAAGAGTGATGGTAAATTCAATCACTACAGAGTTGGTAAGCTGCTGTTATTAGCCAAAAGATCACTGACCTACTGGATCCTATGATATTTCTATTTTGATTTTTTGAGGAACTTCCATACAGTTTTGAATAGTGGCTGCACCAGTTTGCATTCCCACCAACAGTGCATGAATGTTCCTTTTTTGCCACATCCTGACCAACACTTCTTATCTCTTGTCTTTTTGATTCTAGCCATTCTGACAGGTGTCAGATGATATCTCATTGTGGTTTTGATTTGCATTTCCCTGATGATTGATGAAGTTGGGCATCTTTACATGTGTCTGTTGGTCATTTGTGTATCTTCTTTAGAAAAACATCTGTTCAGGTCTTCTGCCCATTTTTAATTGGATTATATGGGGGGTTTTTTGGTGTTGAGTTATAGAAGTTTTTTACACAATGTATTTTATATAATATATTTTGTATATTAACCTGTTATCAGATATGTCATTTGCAAATATCTGCTTCCATTCAGTAAGTTGCCTTGTCATTTTGCTTATGATTTCCTTCACTTTGCAAAAATTTTGTATTTTGGTATAGTCCTAATAGTTTATTTTTGCTTTTGTTTCCCTTGTCTGAGGAGACATATCTAGAAAAATGTTACTAATGCTGATGCCAAAGAAATTACTACCTATATTTTCTTCTAGGAGTTTTATGGTTTCAGGTCTTAAATTTAGGTCTTTAATCCATTTTGAGTTTATTTTTGTGTATGATATAAGAAAGTGGTCTGGTTTCCCTTCTGGTTATTTACTAAAGAAAATGAAAATATTAATTCAAAAAGATATATGCACCCTTATGTTTTTTGCCATTATTTACAATAGTCAAGATATGGCAGCAATCCAAGTGCCCATTAAAAGATGAGTAAAGAAGATGTGATATATATACACGCAATGGAATATTACTCAGTCATGCAAAAACCGCATCTGGCAGTTGAAATCTTTACCAACATTTGGAATGCCTACACTCATAGTCTTCCTCCGGGGCTATGTTAACTCTCCTGGTCTCTGTCACATCACGGTCCAAATGACCACCTTGATCACCTTAGACATTGATTATCTTGATATTCCACAAAGGAACATGCTGGTCTACTTTAATAATGATATTCAGTTGATGAGACTGCTAACAGGAAACTGCAGGTACCCTGCATGACTTCAGAAGTACAATACATGTGAAACAGAGGGTAGATACATGTTCAACTCTACAGGGATTCAGAGGCCCACTACATCAGTAAGATTTTAGGGGCACATAGTTCTGGGTCACTCTAGGACACCCCTAAGTTAAAGGACCTTATTGTACCCTGTACCTCCTGCTTCCTGTCTTTGAGAAAGAGACTCCATATCTACATGTGTGGTAGGCCCTTTAAATTTGGAGATAGCCTATACACACTTGGGAATATCACTTTAGCTAGATGACCGCTACTAGTTCCACTAATTTCCTGATGTCTTTTTTTTTTCTTTTCATAAGTTGTAGCCAGCTGCTAACTTGAGGAATCAATGACAAAACTGAGTGAACAGGTTAACGTAGAGAAGGAGTAGGTCTAAGTAGTACCGGAGTGGATTGTAGGTCAGACACTTGCCCTCTGCAGTCTGTATCCGTTTGCATGCTGAGAGCTTTCCACTGCAAGGACCTTGACTGTCCTTGGGCTCTCTCTGGTGGCAGGCAGAAGGACCTGCAAATCAGTGTGCCTGTGAACCCTGGACCAATGACAGGACTTGACAGGCTGGGCTTGAAAATCCTAGCTCTTCACCTCTTAGGTAGAGCAACTCTTAGGCATAGTCTACACTGTGTCCGAGAGGGAGTCTAGGTTGCCCACAAGGCAAACATGCTCACTTATGTATCCTGATTTGGTTTTTTCCTCTTGCCTACCTTATCCCCCACTCCACTCATAGTGTCCCAGAGATCATGTCATAAGCAACACACTCAAATCTTTGTCTACTTTCTGGGTTTTCTTTTAGGGAAAACTAACCTGAAACAACACCTAGAATTTGGACTAACTCTAAGCATTTTTGCTTAGGTGAGCTAATTCATTTCCCTGTTTCCATCAACCTATTTGAGCCTGGTATTTTTCGCTGGAATCTAAAAAGTTCTGCCTTTTCCAGAGGGTCCAGTCAAGTAGTTTTATGCTTATTTTTTAAAGAACATGCTCTATTTGCACAATTCTGGAGACCAGCATTATTTCTCTTAACCATTACTCATTATGATACAGATTTTCTGCAATGTATATTCCTCAAAGCCAGGAATTGTGGCACTGCTGTATTTGTAACTTTCACAACTTTTTAAACAGGATCCATGTCCCCTTTTGACTCATTTTCTAACAATTTCCTGTTTTTTTGCTCTGCCTTTGAAGAATTAGCATCCCCCAGATTCTTGGTCTTTGATTTTCTCATATTCCTCATTATAATAAAAAAATATTAAAAACTACCTCATTTATCTCTCTCATACTCAATGGTTTCAACTTTCACCTACTTACTTCTCACCCCTGTTTATCTTCCAAGCTGGACACTAAATGCCCACAAGACAATCTGTGGGCTAAATCTCAGTAAGCTAAATTAACCCAACCCCAAAACTACTCACTCACCATTCCCATCCCTCCCCTACCAAAACTCGTTAACTTGTTACTTCTAAATACGTGATTTTGCCAGCCATGGAAGCCCCAGCACAAGAAAGACTTCTCTCTCCCCTTCTCTTTCTCCTTTTCTGCCCTCCTTTCCTTAATCCCCCTTCTCTTCTTCTTTCTCCACCATCCACTCAACAACTGAGCGTGATTTTTGACCTGTTACCAAAGTTATATCCATAAAAGCAGCAGAAGAAAGGCAGAGGGGCCAAACAAAATAGTTTGTCCTAATTACTCATTAGGAATAGAGATATGAATTAAGTCTGACCATTCAGAGCTAATGAGAATCAAGTCAGAAGTTAATATACCTAGAAGAGTTATGTGAGTATCTCAAGTACCTTCCCTTCTGTTGTTTTTCATATATAATTAGTCAAATTATGTTAATTTTAATACTTAAATATTTCTCATTTCTACTGACTTCCTCCCCCTCTTTTTTGGCCATTTGTTTTGGCCATGTGAGGGCTCTGTCAGTCCTGCTGAGGTTACTAAAGCCTGAATACCCCAATCCCTCTATCCCAGCCTCTATACTGTTGCTTGAATCCTGGTTCCTAAAAACCCAAATTACATTCTGTTTCTTCTATTTGAATCCTTCTAGGTTGTGGTTGTCTTAAATATTAGTATCTTGACTGTATTAAGCCTTTCACAACGTGATACCTACATTCCTCCCAGTCTCAATCCCAGCAGTTCCTAGGCAATAGTTCCCCAGACTTATCTGATCTCTCTGTATCAACTCAAGCATCCTCTCCTCTTGGAAGCCTTCCCTGACTCCCCAAATCTGACTTTGTGAGCTCCTACTTCTGTCCCCGTAACATTTAGTGCAGATCCATTTTAGCAAATCCTCTCTCTATTATATATTCCTATTTGATACTAAGGCCCTGAGGGCAAGCACTGGGGCTTATTCATCTTTGATTTCCTAAGGTTAAGCAAAGTGCCTGGTATGCAGCAGACTGATAATAAATGCTTATTGAAAAAATAAATGAGTGAATGAGCAGTTCAGCATCACACAGGGCATAGCTTCTTTCCATAGGGTTGAGGGTCTGTAGTAGAAATCCTGAATGTTTATTTGCTTTCTCAAATGGCCCATAAAGATGCTCCAAAGGTCCCAGAACCACTACCCCCCTGGGTATGGGAGAATAAGGCAGCTCAAGTGTTCTAATGGAGTCTGAGTAATGAAAGGTCATCTATAGAGCGATGTAATACACTTCTTTGGAGCAAAGCCTTGTGGCATATTTTCAAAGACTTAGCAATGCATTATGTATTGTCAATAATATCCAGATTGCAGCCAAAGAGGTTTGCATGCGACTAGAGCACAAGGTCACAGGAGAGTTTATGGTGCTTGTAACTGAACAGCATAAAGTCAATCTTAAGTTCAATGAAGGAAATAACACCACTGACAGCATCACTTTCCAATATGAGACAAATAAATTGCTTTTATTATTAGAGACATGTAACAGAAGTGTCCAATCTCTATTCACTTCCAGGAATGAGGACAGCTCTCATCTAACCCTACCCTTCAGGGCCAAGCAGGTTATCATAAGACAGCATGACACCATCACCAGCTTCTTTCTACAGTCTGTCCTTGCAGTTAGTTCAACCCAAAAGCCTGTGTGTGAGCACACAAAGAAGAGCTACGTGTTATCGTACCTCTGCCTGACCCAGGCTCAGTGGTAGACTCTTAACAACCCAGGGTCTTCCTGCCTTTGAGCTCATATTCGTTTTCACTATCTTCTCTTTCTCTGGGCAGCGCTCTTTGTCAAGGTCAAATATCAATTCTTTTTTGAAGACATCCAGTCCATCTTGTTTAAAATGAGTCACTCCTCCCTCCATACCCCCGTGGCCTTTTGAACAAAATCCATATATCGAAGTTATTCTAATTGTTTGTTTACCTCTCCCATTTTTTTTCACCTGATGGTGAACTCCTTAAGGACAGAGAATAGGATTTTCTCTGTGTTATGTCTCGGTGCACAGATGGATGCCTGGCACATCTAAGGTACTCAAGATATGTTGTTGAATGAATCAATCATGAGACTGCAATGCTGGCTTTCCCATTATTCTTTTAAGAATACAACTTTAAGAACAGATAAATAATTCTGCTCACACATCTACGTGACTGTAATTCCAGCATCATTCAAATCTGGGAAGAGAAAAAGTAGCATATATGGTCTGTCCAAGAGGTCAGAGCCTTATGTCCCCAGTAGGAGTCTTTTCCAGCCAGACTGACACACTGCCCTGCATACATCAGATGCTAATCCCTGGCATGATGAGTTGATGTATGCAATCTAGAGAGCTTTCTTCCTCCTCTGTGCATATCCAGCACCTACCCATCTTGCAAGATCTGGTTGAAATCTCACTTTTTCCATAAATTCTCCCAAGTCTGACCCTGATTTCTCTCTTCATTCAAGGACTAAGGCCATGGCTATGCCTAGCACCTGACCTGAAGTTGCCTCTCTCTTATCTGCACAACTTCTGGATTTATATTCTCTACAACACTCAGTACTTATAAATCCTTTCCTATATTGTTTTCAATTATTTTTTCCATCTTATCTCCCAAGCACCCTGAAAGATACAGGGCATTTCAGCATTTCCCTTTCATAGCATTCAGTGGATATGGATCATTTACATGGCAACTATAAACTTTGCCAAGCACTGTACAACTTTGTAAGGAACTGATTAATTTCCTAGATATGGCTAAATCTAACCTTGATTATAAATATGATATCAGAATAAAATCAAATTTCTCAGAACTTAGTATGGAATAGCAATGTTAAGGAAAAAAGTTAGGCCCTTGGCTACCTGACAAATAAGGGAAAGAAATTTTCTTTCCTTAGGCCCAAAATCATTTAAATAAGTACAAAATTAATGTAAACCCTGCACATTTATAGCAATTTATTTGATGATCCCTATAAAAGAAGTTTATATTCAGGGACACTGAGAAATTCAAAATCTACCTATAGCCATGTGACAGAAAAGCTTTACAAGTAAATGTCTACAACACACATGCACAGCTAAACAAAACTGTACCTCTCAGAATTCCTGTAACAGTTGAACAATATGTTCTAAACTTGATATCTAACACATAACTGCATTAGTAAATGCATAAACATGTATGGGATTTATAATACATGACACCATATAGCCCATTATACTAATTTACTAGAGCACTGACTTAAATAATTTACTTTGTCTTTCAAAGAGATGGTGGAAAGCACAGGAAAAATTGTAAGGGTATGGTGTTGGGTCTTGTCAATCATAACAATTTTGGAAAAATATTTTGTTAGAAAGGAATGTAATTCAGTTTCCTGATTGTTTTCCAGTACTGGCATGTCTGCTGTTAGGTCAATGTGGATGATTTGCTCTATTTTTCTTTCTTATTAAGATATATCAAGTGTTTGGAGATGTAGCTTGGCAGTTCTGTTCAGTCATGATTATGCGAAGCGTCTTTCTACTTCAGGAAGAAAAAGGAAAGAAATTGCATTTATTTATCACCCAATGTGACCCAGGGATCATGCTTGTTATTTAAACCTTATTATCTCTTGTGTGATAAGTCTGTGTGCAATCAAGAATCAAGAGTATTTGCTTTGAGGCCATTCATATTTTTAGTAGTATAGTGGATAGTGTGTGTAGTGTACAATAGGATAGCTGACTCTACAGCGAGAGTACCTGATTCAAATCACAACTCTACGGCTCACTGTTTGTATGACTTCTCTGTGCCTGTTTCCTAACCGGGAAAATAATGACGTTAAAACTTCTACCTTACAGGTTTGTTTTGAAAGTTAAAATGAGTTTGATAATTTGTAAATCTCTTAGAATAAGGCCGTTGCAAGTGAAAGGGCTCTCTAAATTTAGCTGATTTTAAAATGAATTATGTAATGACTTATTTCCTGTTCAGGATGCGGTTTTTGTTATAGATGCTCCCAGGGGGTCAGTCACGAAATCCCGATTGCAGAGTCACCTACTGGAAACAACGATAAGCTGAATTCACCTTAACGTTCATTCCTCAATAGATTTATTGAGTTAGTACTTCAGAGACAGATGGATGATTAGGGGTTTACCACATGATATTATAACTGAATGTAAGCGGTTTTATTCAGCAAACAATCATTTTCATAAGTTACAGGCACTGCTGGGCTAGCAAGCTATCTCTCTGGGGTTGGCGGGGAGCTTTGATTTTTTTTTAATGTTGGCAGATTTCTGTGGTATAAATTCTCCCATGATTGCGGGAGAATTTCAAGCTAACTGTGCTTTAACAACAATTCCTGGATATTTGATATTTGATTCTTACAAGCTGTCATGAACCAGCCACACAGACCACTGGGAGAGGTGTATTACCTACCCTTCTTCTACCTAACCAGAATCCCGCCAGTGACAGGGGCAGAGTATTATTTTTGCCTTCTACTTGCTTTTCCATTTATGAGCTATTTTGGTTCTGTGTGACCAGAGCCTCTTGACTGCCTATGTATTTACACAGTCTCCAGCCACTGTGTCGCAGAGGGTTTGAACGCGTTAAGTGCCAAGAGAGCCCCCAACAGCAGGGTGTAATAGAAAGGTCACCACCCTGTAGTCTCTCGGCTGAATTCAGCTTTCAAAGCAGTTTTGCTTGATCAGTCAACAGCTTTCTGAAATACTGAATTAATTAGCAGCATCTACAAATTAAGAGATTTCACATAAAAACATAAATTCTCAGTTTGTCTTGTGAAGTTTGAAGATCTGACAACACCAAGCCCACATCCCCACACGGCAGAATCTCTCTGGAGCTAAATGGACAAAGCACCCTTTCCATGAAGCGTACTCTCTCCTGTCTCCCGTTCGCCGTGTCCTCCACCCCTCATGCCTCACACCCCAGCCAATTTTGCTCGTTTCTCTTACCTATCCGCCTCCCCCCCTCCCCAATTTTGAGTTGGGATCTGTGGCATAATGTGTTTTTTTTAAAAAAAAAATCCTTGGGAGTTAGACAAACCTGGGAAGTGGTCCAGGCTCTGCCACTGACTAACGTGTGAATATAAGCAGCAATGGAACTAGCCTGAGCCTGGTTCTTTCTCTGAGGCGTGGAAATAGAAATGAAAATTCCTTCTGGGGTTATGAGGAGGATCAATCGTGATAGCACATGCAAACCCTCGCTCAGCCCCCCTGCACAGAATAGGGGCTCCATGCCTGTCCGTGCTTCTGCCGCTTCCCCAAGCTGAACTAGGCTTCATCCCTTCCTATTTTGTCCGTATCACTTTTAATGAGCTCAGTTTCTCTGGTACTGTGCTCACGGAGTGGAGCTCACTCTCACACGGGGTGTCTTTATTTCTTTTTCTCTACCATTTCCTTTGTTCCAAGTTGTATTTTCTTTGTACAAGTGCTGCTCGTCTCAGGAATGTCAATTACCTCCCTGGTCTTATTTTTTCACCCTGGTCGTGCCAATCATCCTAACTGTGCAGGCCGCGGGTACATCTGCCGGATCTGACCCCTTGTCTCCTCCGTCCATGCACAGGGAAAGAAATAGGGAGCTATCCCCGTGCTTTAGATTGGAAATAACGATTTACTGACCAGTTCCACAACCCGCTTCCCGTTCCACAGAAAACAAAGTACAGGCTTCCAGTTGCAAGATAAATAAGGTCTGAGAACTGAAAGTATATATGTGTATGACTATAGTTGATAATACTATATTATAGAATTGAAATTTGCTAAGAGAGTAGAACTTAAATGTTCTCAGCAAAAAAGAAAGAAAGAAAGAAAGAAAGAAAGAAAGAAAGAAAGAAAGAAAGAAAGAAAGAAAGAAGAAAGAAAGAAAGAAAAGTAAATATGTGAGGTGATGGATATGTTAATTAACTTAGGGCAAATCCTTCCACAATGGATACATATACCAAATCATCATGTTGTACGCTTTAAATATATTATGATTTTGTCAATGACATCTCAACAAAGCCTGGAGGTGGAAGGTGGGGGGGTGGCAACGTATGCCCTATTCTTTCAGTTTGAAACTTTTTCCCTGCCTATCGGATGAGGTAAAAATTGCCACATTTCAAACCAGCTGCTGACTCTATTCATCCTTCTGATAGCTCTACTGAGAAGCATTTTTATTGCTTTACACTTTTATTTGGATAACTCTTTCCTTCCCAGCACCTCTATGTTACCAACTATCTAACTAAACGAAAGTACTTGAAATTTTTGTTAATAATCATGGTAATAGGGGCGCCTGGGTGGCTCAGTGGGTTAAAGCCTCTGCCTTCAGCTCAGGGCATGATCTCAGGGTCCTGGGATCGAGCCCCACATCGGGCTCTCTGCTCAGCAGGGAGCCTGCTTCCCCGCTCTCTCTCTCTGCCTGCCTCTCTGCCTACTTGTGATCTCTCTCTCTGTCAAATAAATAAATAAAATCTTTAAAAAAAAAATAATCACGGTAATAATAATAGCAATGACTCCCTTTTTTATTATCACCTTGTAAGTCACCATATTATGGATTCTACTTCCATAATATTCCTTGAATCTGTCTCCGTCTTTGTATCTCTGCTGCTCTCCCGGAGTCTAGGCCACCCCAGTCTCTTGCGTGGAAAACAGCATGAGCTTTGCAGCAGCTCTAGCTATATACTCTTTGACCCATGCTGACCTCGTCTTCATCCAGCAGGAGAGTGATCTTCTAAGTTATCGACTCTGATATTGTCACTCCCCTGCTTGAAACTCCTCAAGAATTTAATTGTCCTTAGGATAAATCTCAGATACCATGGCACAGCTCTGTAAGATGAACTGGGAGTCCAGCCAGGAATAAGCCAGAGGAAGGCCCCTGCCTTCAGGGAGTTTAACATCCAGTGGCAGAGACATAAAATAATAAAAACACAAGTAGCTTTATAATGAAAAGTTCCATAAGTTCTGTGAAGGAATTTTCATAAATATCTATTTAAGAAAATTTGGGGCGCCTGGGTGGCTCAGTGGGTTAAAGCCTCTGCCTTCGGCTCAGGTCATGACCTCAGGGTCCTGGGATCGAGCCCCGCATCGGGCTCTCTGCTTGTTGGGGAGCCTGCTTCCCCCTCTCTCTCTGTCTGCCTCTCTGCGTACTTGTGATCTCTCTCTCTCTGTCAAATAAATAAATAAAATCTTTAAAAAAAAAAAAAGAAAATTTATAGCTGTTATTTATATTTTGAAAGTTGCTGTGACAAGGTTCTGGTTAGTAAAGGAGAGGAAGGTGCAAAGTTTTAATTAATAGGAGTTTCCTTCAATAAGAAAACAGTGTCTTCTAAGTGCTGTATGCACATACTCTCTCATCGAATGTTTATAACTGTCCTTTATTCTTGTGCAAATATTGATTGACCATGATATGCCAGGCATGGTGTGAGGAAATGAGGTTACAGAGAGGATTAAGACAGAAGAGAGAGAGAGAGAGAAAGCTCATAACAACCCAAGAAGAACAGATGGTAAAATTAGAATTAAAATAATTACTGTAAAGGAACCGTTGAGGCCAGTAGGAGGGATATTACATGGACTAATTAGGGGTTCAAAAATATTTAGGCTAAGCCTTAAAAGAGGAATAGGAATTTAAAAAGAGATAACAGATTCAGAAAGAGGAAGGGAAGACACAGTATAAAGGTAAGATGCCTAGCATGTTAAGGTGAATTGAGATTTTAAAAAACTGAAATGTAGAAAGATTTAGTGAGCAGATTATCTCCATTTTGCCAATGAAGAAACTGAGGCTGGGGAAAATTAACCTGTCCAGGGTCACTTATCTATAAAATGATAATTCAAAGATTTGAACCCAAGGCTATCTTATTGCCAGATCTCTTCCTGAACTGCAATGTCAGGCTGCGTCCTTGTGCTCTGTCCACAAAGCAGAAGCAAGTATTTAAGTCAGGAATCTACCTTTATTGTATTATACACTTAAAAGAGCATGTCCTTATTACTTTTAATAACTAAATATAGAATTTTAATTATAAAATAGTTTCACACATTAAAAGCTACATAACAATTGAAAAACAATGATCCACATGATAGAGTATGAAGATTTGTTAATTGCATAATTAACACTATTGATCTAAAATCCAAATCACTTAATTACTTAAATCTTATAGTTTAGCAGTCTCTATTGGCCAAAATAGTTGCAAGATTGCCAAATTCCTACTCTGTTTCAAACTCCAAGTAGAGGGTTTTTCAGGATTTTGTTTTGTCTTGTTTTTGGCTGGTCATTTCAGTATAAATAAAATAATTCTGTTTTTTGACAATATTTTTATGAGGAACTTGTCTCCAAATCTTATCATATTGCAATAGAGAGACATATGCAAAATACAGATGATGAAATGTCTCTTTCCGGGAAGAATGGAGTGTTTCAAGGATCCAGGGAGAAAAACTGCCCAATCAAGCTGGATTACCATTTTCACTGAACCTCTACATCTCAGGATTGGACAGGATAAGAAAGGGATTCGTGTCTAGCCCACTTTTATATGCTTAAGTCACCTGTCAACATCTGGCATATAAATGAAAATCTGTAGTGATGAGATGCTCACTTCTCCAAACAGTCCATTCACTCTTCAGAAAACTTGGTTGGAAAATTCTTTCCCATCTAGAACCACAGTCCCTTTCCCGTGGCTCAAATTTACCTATCTCAGCTGTCCTATTTGAGGCACGGAGAGCAAGTCTGGTTCCTCTTCAATATAACTTGACCACTGGATGTTATTATACATCTGTTAAAATGTCTCTTTATTAACAAAAGCAGAGTAACTCTTGTGTTAAACTTGAATTTTGCCTCCTACAGGTCAGTGTGAGTGAGGCTGTCTTTCTGACTCTCTATCTCTGCAGTAATGAGTAACTGCTATTATCAAGTGTTCTAGGCCTTCCAAAGCTGTTTATTCCAGTTGTTGTCTTATTAGTGATTCCCTCTCCATCTTCTTCCCTGGGCTGATCCATTTGGGTTCCAACAAGCAGTCATCATATGAAAGAGTTCTAACTTCTCTGAGCGTGTTCCTATTTCATTTGTGTTCCTCTAGAGATAATGGCTCACTATGAATTCAACAATTACGTAGATTTTTCTAAGTCTTTTTATTACAAAATTTAAAAAGAACACCTGCTTGCATTAAGAAGAGAACCTATTGGCTCAAATTAGGGAAAAGTTCAAGGGAAAACTTTTCTTCGGACCCAATAGAATACAAGGCTGCTGGCAACGAAGTCAGGGATGTGCCTGTCACACCTGAGTGTGTTGGCTTCATTCTCTGGCTGCAGCTCTCTTCTACATTCTATGAGCCTCACAGAACTGTGGGAAGAGAGCAATCATTTTCTTGGTCTTTTAGCAAAATTCTTGAATTGACATTGACTTCTTGGTTTGTTCACATGTCTACTTATAACTCCAAAACTGGGCCTTTGGGTTATTCTATTCCCTTTGGTGAGACCTAAGTCATGATGGGCCCATTCCAGGAGGTAACATCAGTCCCATCGAACTGCATGGATTAAAAACTAATAGTAATGAATTTTCTTATACCAGAAAAAGGAAGCTGGGCAGGTGAAAATATGATACAGGCTGTATGACAGGAAGAGCCATGGTGACAGTTCTTGTATGCCCTGTGATTGGACAGAGGCAGAAAGTATCTCTTGGAGCATTGGAAAGATTTCATGTAACTTACACATGGCCCTTAAGATACTTTAAGTTAAAAGAAAGCTAGTTTGAATTTGTCTGAAACTTGAATCTTTTTATTTCACCAACATATACCCTGTACCTAGCATAGTGCTTTGGCCATAATTGATGCTCAGAAAATATTTGTAAAAATGTTACTGAAATTTTAAATACACATAACTCTATGACACCACAGAATGGAGAATTTTTTTCTAATGTAAGCATTATAATCAGGACCTAAGTGTGAATTACAAATGAGTCCAAATATATATCACCAAAGCATAAGACTTTGAAGAGGTAAGTGCCATTCAATGTGCAAAGAAATTTATGTAGTTCATTTATTTAAAATAAGTAAAGGAGCTATAAGGGGGTCTTGGTAAAAATAAAAGGAAAATTATATACAGGATCATGGAAAAACAGGAAAAGAAGCTGTGTATAGTAAAACTGCTTAACTGTGAATAATACGTTTGATTATTAAAACTGAAAGCAGAGTAAACATTCTGTTTACTTTGATTTAACACTTTTCCCCATTTTATCTCAAACTAGAAGATGAAAATAGACAGGTTCATTGTAATTTTCTAAACAGTCAGTTTCGCTTCTTGATCACAGCATAGATTTTTCATGGGTTCACAGCAAAGCAGAGGATTTGTTGATCCAATGAAAACAATTTCCATGGGTCTTAAAAATGAATTTAATGTTAGCTTTCCCTTCACATTAAAGTTTATGAAATTCGTTTGCAAAATGAAACTAAAAGTTATAGTTCTCATAAGGTCTAAGAAAATAGTAAAATATAAAATGAGAAAACTCACTAATCATTTACAAATGTATAATTTGAGTCATGCAAATTACATTCCAGTGATGGATACAATGAACAAAAAAGTAAGCAAACCAATAAAGTAATTTAAAATTATAAGTCTTATCTAAGAAGCAAAAGGGGCTGAAACAGAGAATGATAAAGGGTGGTTAGGGTCATTCTCTCTGAGAAGGTAATATTTTAACTAAAACAAAAATGATGAGAAGGGGCATTCCATATGAAGAATGGGAGGAAAGGTATCCCAGGCAGAGAGAATAGCACATGCACAAGCTCCAAGGTGAAATGAAATTTGCAAATGTAATGAACTATAAAAAGCCCTAGTGTGGCCGGTGTCTAAAGTAAAGGGTTTCATGTGCAAAATAGAAAGAGTTCAAATCATGCAAGACATTATAGCAAAGAATTGAACTTTAAGTACAAGCAATAAGATGCATCGGAGTATTTAGAGGAATGATATGATTCAGTTTGCATATATATGTAAATAGTAAATTGAAATCATCATATATATGCTATGGGAGCCCACTATCTTCATCTTTAAATAATGACCCTAATTCTCCCACATCCTTTGCTCTGAATAATAAAAATACTTTAACCACTGTAAAAACTCTCTAGATGCCCCCCAGCAGAAAATAAATAGGAGCAACTTCTGGAACTGGTAAAGGGAATAATCTCAAACTTGCTAAAGAGGGTATGGAGATGGTTCTAGTGAGGGGATTTGGAGAAGGCCAAATAGATCCTAAGATAAAACGGCTAGAAAGAAAAAGCATCACAGACTGAAGAGGAAACAATTATGGAACACTTACTATGGGCATGATAATATTAAGGGCACTTTATTTGTGTAAACATATCTAATTCTTGTGATGATTTATTATGGCCATGGGGCTTTACATAGTTTAACTTGTTTAATACTCATAATAATGAGATAGTTCTCATTAGCGTCCCTATTTACCAACAAAATTACAAAGGTTTAGAAGTAGGAAGTACCTTGCCCAAGGTCATAGAGCAGGGGTTAGAGTGAGATACATGTGGAGTCTAGGCAGCCTGGGTGCAAAGTCAACACTGAAACACCCTGTGTTGCACAGGAAAGAATGGCTTCACTTGGAGCACTGGAATGAGTCTGTTTTCTGTACTTCTCTCATGGGCCAAGCAAGCTCACATGTCACTTTCCTCCCATAAGGAGGTGCAATGTTTGCTGGAAATTCTGTCAATCTTGGTTAACAAACTCAGCATTCCCTCAACATGCCAGTTATGGGACCTCGCAAACCTTCCTTGAGCAAACTTAAGTCTGGGTCCTCTGAGCCCTCTTCTTGACCAGGTCTCAACCTCTATGTGCCAGCCCAGTTTTAGCAAAGAATCCTGCTAAATCAGTTTATGAAGAGTTCTCCCACCCTAGATATCTGATTATTTCGGCCTGTTTTTAGCAAGAGTCCTGTTAAGCCAGTTTAGCAAAAATACTCCTACCCTTGATGTATAATAAAGTTCCTCTTTATAACTTCCCATCCAAGGACCCCCCCTTACTCTGCTTGTTAGCTGTAAATGCCCAGCTATCTTTGTTGTGTTCGGAGTTGAGCTCTTCCATACTGAACAATCTAATCTGTCTCCTACTGCAGTAGTTTGAATAAAATCTGTTTTGCCATTTTTAGCAGGTGTCCAGTGCAAAAATTTTCTTTTATAGATTGTAACTTGCAGAAAGATTCTGCTTATTTGTACTCATAAAAAAAGATGAAGCGAATGTATCTAAAATATTTACTTGGGGCAAAACACAATGTAACAATACTATATGTCAAGAACCATCCACAGAGGAAGAGAAAAACCTTATGTGTTGTATCTTTAGCTATACTGTAACTCATATATTTAACTACTGCTATTTCTCCTGTATATATAAACTATATAATGTTGTAGGACACTAAAAAATTCACTTTTTGTATGCCCAACTAAACAATCTTAAATTTTAAATTGCATAAACATATGTTCAAAATTATTATTTTCGGGTGCCTGGGTGGCTCAGTTGGTTAAGCAACTGCCTTCAGCTCAGGTCATGATCCTGGAGTCCTGGGATCGAGTCCCGCATCAGGCTCCCTGCTCGGCAGGGCGTCTGCTTCTCCCTCTGACTTCTCCTCTCACATACTCTCTCTCTCCCTTTCAAATAAATAAATAAAATCTCGAAAAGAAAATTATTATTTTCTATAATAGAAGGATGGAAGAGTCCATAATAGGTAAGCCCAGTTTTTTTCTCCCAAGTTTTTAAATTCCAGTTAGTTAACATACTGTGTAATATTAGTTTCAAGTGTAGACTTTAGTGATTCAACATTTAACATACAACACCCAGTGCTCATCACAAGTGACAAGTGCCCACCTTAATCCCCATCACCAATTTAATCCATCTCCCCCTCCTCCCTGTAACCAACAGCTTGATCTCTATAGTTAAGAGTCTGTTTCTTGGTTTTCCTCTTTTTTCCCCCATGATCTCCAAAACCTGTTGTTTCCTGTGTTGTTAATCTTAGCCATTCTGACTCATATGAGGTGACATGTCATTGTAGTTTTGACTGTATTTCCCTAATTCTGAGAGATGTATGTCTTCTTTGGAAAAATGTTCATATCTTCTGCCCATTTTTTAACTGGATTATTCAGGTTTTTTGTGTGTTGAGTTTTATAAGTTCTTTATATATTTTGGATACTAACCCTGTATCAGATATGTCATTGGCAAATATCTTTTCCCATTCCTAAGGTTGCCTTTTAGTTTTGTTGATTATTTCCTTTGCTTTGCGGAAGATTTTTATTTTGATAAAGTCCCAGTGGTTTATTTTTGCTTTTGTTTCCCTCGCCTCAGGAGACATATCTAGTAAGAAGTTGTGTAAGCTTAGTTTAAAAATAAAATTTAAATGTTCAGAAGCTCTTATAAGGAATATCAACATGCCTCTTCTCGAACAGGGTTGCTTAGAAGAGCAGGATATCTTTCTGGAACTTCTCCAGTTTCTTTTATTAATTATTAATGTTTAAAACTCATTTTATTCTGATTTCAAAAAGTTATTAAAAGAGTAATATATTATAAATATTCAAACTGTTATGAAATGTATAAAATAGAAAGGCAACATCCTTCTTAATTGCATCCCACAGAAATAACTACTGTTAACAGTATATGCATAATTTTCCAGGTCTTTTTCAGTCTCTCTTCATTGATATTTTTAATTTGTGTGTATGGGAAATAGAAGTTTATGCTGGGCATGTTATTCTACTATTTCATTTTCATTTAACAAGATATCAACATGTATTGGACATCTTTCCATGGCGTATCAATCTCCTACATTCCATTTAAGAACATAGAAATCTGCCCTTAAACTAGCAGTCATTCATAAAGTCGTATGGCCACTCTATAAACTGAGTCTCTCGAGATTTCACCAAATTTATATTAATCTTTCTATTAATGGAAAAGTTATCAAGGAACACAGGGAAAAAATGAGCATAATGTCTAACAATGAGTAAGGTAAGAAACAAACCCTAGCTGGAGTCACTCACCACAATGAGAGAAATGACAGCGTGAATTTAGAGGTCTCCCACAAGGAAAGACTCTACAGTCACACAGCTGCAGCATAGAACGTGGTTCCATTGTTAACAAGAAGTATATTGTTAATAATGGAGCAGTCGTATTGAAAGCTAGTTTGGGAGAAGACAATTGCTAAAGAAAAAGTCTGTCATCCCAGTCAAGCCAGGGTTCTGCAGGTTATGGAAATAGACTCTGTCAGGATTGTAGCTCAGGAAATGGAGTGTAACAGGTCAAGTACTGTATCAATTTGGGGCAGGCCACTAGACAGAAGTGCTCCTAGCATGGGTCAGTGCCCCAGCCGAAATGAAAAAGAATATAAATAGATCCAATTAAAACCAATCCCC
The DNA here is from genome assembly GCA_028534135.1 of Potos flavus. Taxonomy (NCBI): domain Eukaryota; kingdom Metazoa; phylum Chordata; class Mammalia; order Carnivora; family Procyonidae; genus Potos; species Potos flavus. The sequence continues at coordinate 47,951,080 of CM052897.1, read as the reverse complement.
TTTTGGAGGTCACGTTGGCCTTAAAATAAGACAGGCAAGCAGATCTGCCTATCTTGTGGCCAAGGTTTGAGGGGGGAAAAAAACACCTCTCTAGCCTTCCAGGGCTGGAAGTGGAATGAATAACTAGGAATAAAATAAAGTTCCATAATCACAAATAGATTATCTAAAGAGATTTGTGTCAGTTAATTGGATGCTGCAATCCAATTTCTGTTGCAGAAGTGTGACCTTAGAAGTTAACTGTTATTGTAACTCATCTTGGCTAAGTTTCCATAAACATTAAGAACCACAGAGTTAAAAGAATGTTTTAGACAATTTGGGGAAAAGACCATTTGAGGCAAACATTTTTTTTTCCTTTTTTCTAAATTAGCTAGATTGGCAGAATATATTAAATGAATTTACAACACAGGTCTAAATTTGGTGTTTATTGAACACTCTAGGTTCAAAAACCTGTGCTATGTGCATTGACATAACTTTCCCTAATCTAACTGAGTCAACAATTATGTGAGAAGGATATTACGGAGACTTGCCCAGAGTTAACAAGTAACTTACCGAAAGTCATTGTTAGTGAAAAGAGCCCTAATTGAACCAAATTCACCATACACCACTATTGTAAAATTGCTAAATGTTCTTCATCTCTTATCAGAGTGGGTTTGCAACATGTGATGTCTGGTTATACACAGTGACTCAGACCATTTTTCTCACAGCAGGATCCACCAGTAACAAGCCCGTGGGGCTGCTGACAGGAAACCAGAGTTCCAGCCATGGGACTCCCCTTAGCTGTGTTATCCAAAGCAGGTCAACTCAACTGGCTTTGGTTTCCTACAAAATAAGTGGACTAGTAAAAAAGTAAAGTCTTTTCTAACTCCAAAATGCAAAGTTTAATGGCCATTAGTATCAATCATGTGAGTTTTGATCTGAATTTGGTAAAATGTGTTGTGAGAACCCAATGGGTAAAAAGGCACTATACTAAACATGTTTCAAAAATTTAAACATTTTGTCTTCCTATGGAATAGATATTATGGTTCCTATTTTACATGTTTTTTAAAAACCAGAATCTCAGGGAGTGTAGAAAAATAAACTTTCACTGATTGTAAATGACACAAACCATACTTTATATCTAGGTATTCTGACAACAAGCTCAGTGCCTCTATCAACTACCACCCAGCTGTCTCTTGGTCATGGTAGATGAATTTAATTTATTTATTTCTACTCCATTACCTCAAAACTCTCATCTCAGGACCATTGTCGAGGTTGGGGTTCCAGGAAAACAATGTAAAGAAATTGAGCAGTAGCAAGGTTTTTTAGAAAGTTGCAATAGTTTCCTTCACTGTGCAGAAGCTTTTTACTTTGAAGAAGTCCGGATAGTTTTTGTTTTTGTTTCCCTTGCCTCAGGAGACACATCTAAAGGAACATGGTGGGGGTGGGGGGCAGAAAGAGAGGCGAACCAAGAACCAGACTTAATTATAGAGAGCTGATGGTTGCCAGAGGGGAGATGGGTGAGGGGATGGGTGAAATAGGGATTAAGGAGTGCGCTTGTGATGAGCACCAGGTGATGTAAGTGTTGAATCACTAAAGTCTACACTTGAAACTAATATTACATGATATGTTAACTAGAACTTAAATAAAAACTTGAAAAAGGGGGGGAAGGGAAAGTTGAAATAAAACCTAAATATATGACACTGGCTATAAGTTGCCCACAACTTTAATCAGCCCGGGCCATTCACAGGAAGACAATCTATTATTACATTTGTATTCCTAAAACCAAAAACCAGAAATATAATCTGGCTAAGAGAAGGGAACGTGATGGCAGCATTTGTGGCCCTAGGATTTGAGAGAGTTTCTCAAAGCAGCTTTTATATTTCATCCTTTATTCTATTTCCAAGGTCTGTTCTTACACAAGTTGCAGCTGGGACTGCAAGACCGGAAGAGAACACACATACAAGCATTCTTTATTAGTGCCGTCTTCCTTTGAAAACACATCTCGATTTCTACATTTTAGTTCTTTTTGCTCTTATTCAGAGACTTAATTTTTTTTCCAGTTTTAATGAGATAAACTTGATAAACTTGACATATAACAAGCATGGTATTAGTTCCAGTTGTACAACATCATGATTTGATACATGTTTATATTGTGAAATGATTACGCTAAGTTCAGTTAACATCAATTACCACACCTAGTTAAGTCTTTTTTCTTGTGAGAGAAGTTTTAAGGTCTAGTTTCTTAGTAATTTAAAATATACAGTGGAGTATATTTAACCAGAGTCCTCATGCTTTACATTACATCCCCAGAACTTATCTTATTACTGGAAGTTTGTGCCTTTTGACCAGACTCATTCATTTTTTACCCCCTGCCTCTGGCAACTGTAAATATGGTCTCCGTATTAGTTCATTTTTCTTTTAGATTACACAAATCAGTGAATTTACACAGTAAATTTTGTCTTTCTCTAATTAATTTCACCTCTAGGTCCATCCATGTTGTTGCAAATGGCAGGGTTTCCTTATCACTTATGGTTAATACTCATTGTACATATATTTAGATATGGTGCTAAAAGTTTAAAACCTTCCAAAACTGATTGTACCATATTCTGGAAAATGCATTGATTTCTGTTTTTGTCTGGTTCAATAATAATAGGGACTATTAAATTACCTAGATGGCAGTTGGTACTCAGGGCTGTTGAATAACAGGTATCACCGTTCACATTGAACAATATCAGGAAGATGCAGAAATGAGTATAATGAGTATACGCAACTGTCAAATCAAATGATCTCTTATATTGCCATAATTTGTGATCGCATAGGTGGAAATTTGCTAACCAAATACAATACTGTGTAATTTATGCTACCTTTCAAAAAAAAAGCAGTAGTGTAGGGAAAATGGTGATTTTTTTTTGCCTTTTTTAGAAGGAAACATATTGGTGGTACTTTAAATAAATTTTCGTGCCTAAAGATTTTCTGTGCACTTTGTGACCATCCTAGTCATCTAGTCTATATATATTTCCTGCAGGTTTTATTGGTTGATTTAAAATGATCCTCCTTATAAAATTTATTTGTTTTTATACCCTCTCCTCAAATAGATAAAATTTCCTTAGAGAAGACTTTAAAAGGTTAGTCTAGTTGCTGGATGGATAATGAATTAGGAGATGAGATTGGGAAGAGGAAAAGCAGTCAGAAAATGATAATAATTCAAGGCTTAGATAGGCCAAGTATAGCAGGTTTTAAATGTGTTTGAATCAAACAGATAAGGAACCATGAATAAACAAAGTTTGTAGTGATAGACACTTGACAGAAATGACTCTGAGTTTTGTTTCAGGTCCCACATGTTTAAGTCTTTAATCTATTTTTAGTTTATTTTTGCATATGGTATAAGTAGTCCAGCATTCTTTTGCATGTAGCTGTCCAGTTTTCCCAGCATCACTTATTGAAAAGACGTTTTTCGCACTGCATATTCTTACCTCCTTTATGGTAGATTGATTGACAATGTAAGTGTGGGTTTATTTCCGGACTCTGTTCTGTTCCATTGATCTGAGTGTCTATTTTATGCCAGTACCATACCATTTTTATCACTACAGCTTTGCAGTATATCTTGAAATCTGGGATTGTTATACCTCCAGCTTTGTTCTTCCTTAAGAATGACTTGGCTATTTGGGGTCTTTTGTATGGTTCCATACAAATTTTAGGATTATTTATTCTGATTCTGTAAAAGATGCTATTGGTATTTTGGTAGGAATTACAACTTGTGCCATCTTGTGTGGAATGATAAGAAGAGCAGCTTGGTAGATGGAAGGCAAGGTGTATCAAGTTTATTTGTGCATATGAAGTGTGAAGTGCCTATAGGAAATGCTAGTGAAAATGGCAAATTCTTGTCTCTAAGAGTAAGGAGTGTAGACCTCAGAACAGATATCTGAGTTAGAGAAACCTGGAAGTTTGTCACCACAAATATTGTAAGCAGTAATATAAACAACTGAGGAGAAAGAGTGTGGGAAGGAAATTTAAGAGGACATCAGGCCAGTTCCTTGGGAACTGTGCTATTGAGAAATTGGGACAGGAGTTGAAGTCACCAAAGGAGATGGAGAATAAAAGCCAGAGAAGTACAAAGAACTGTAGAAGAGAAAAGACTATTTCACAGAGGAGTGATCAAGAACATTATCTTCTACTAAGAATAGTAAGATAAATACAAAAAAAAAATATTCATCCTCCTCTGTATGATAGGAGTTATTGGTAACCTTAGCAAGAGAAAAGTGAAATGGAAGAGGCATTCATGTGAAGAAAATGCAAAAGGTTTTGCAAAACTCTTTGCAGAAGGTGGATTGTGGAAAAGGGTGGAGGAATAGAGTTGTAGTTCTATTTATCAGGATGGTTTAAGCTAGCAGACTCTAATAGATAAACCCTAGGGCTTTACACAATAAATGCTTATGTCTCCCTCACACAGTGATCCTCTGTTCCATCCTGTGGTTATTCAATTTGGGACATGTAGGGTCTAAGCTTTCCATGGTAGCATGGAAAGGATCAATGGAGGAGGTATGTCAGGTCTAATGTCACATATCATTTGGTGTTACCCATCACAATCCATGGGCCAGACCTAGTCTTATGGCCCAGAAAAGTTAGAAATTTTAAGGGAGCACTTGAAATAGTTGGTGCACACACACTACTTTACCACAAGAATTGAAACAGCATGTGGGGTCAAGGAATATTTTTATTTGTTGATTTATTTTGTTTTTAAGATGGGAGATACTAGAACACGTTATCTGAGGGAATAGTCAAGGAGAGAGAGAGAGAGAGAGAGAGAGAGAGAAAAGCAGCAGAGAAGGAAAACTTTAGCAGACAAAATATCATGAGAAGGCAAAAGGGGATAAATCCAAAACACATGGGAAGGAACTGGTCTCTGAAATTTTATCTGCTGAGTCACTGTCATAAAAGGAGGAATGGAGATTGGTGGAGGTATATTTATAGATTCAGTGATGGAAAGTGCCCATTCGATGAGTTCTGCTTTCTTATAGTAATGTGAAGCAGGGCTATGCACTAAAACTCAAGAGGCTGGTACATGATGGGATGCAAGCCCAGGAGGTTGAGAAGCATAGTAAAGACATGAAATAGTTTCTGTGGAGAATAGAAGTCTTTCACTTGACAACCTATGTGATTTATTTCCTACAGCTCTCCCCCAGACATTCAATTCTCCAACCACCCTAAAATATTTAATATAACCCAAATATGCCATGTAGTTGCTCACGTTCCATGAATTTATTCTTACTTTTTCTCTGCCTCGACCTTTCTCCCCAGCCCCACCTTATCTGCCTTGTAAGTCTCCAGTCATCCTTCAGCTCTTGACTCAAATAGGGCTTTTTCATGAGGCTTTTTCTTTTCCTTTAGGAAGAGTTGGTCCCTTCCCCTTCCTTCTCCAGTCATCCATGTCCTTCCCATTAGACTGTAACTTTCCTAAGATCATAAAACCTATACTCTCAGAACCTTGCACCAAATACAGAGATGCTTATAATTGCTTGTGGACCAGCTATAGGCATTTAGTAGAGTATAAAATATATTAAAGATTGTGAATAAAGTTTTTTGCTCTAAGAATCCGATCAAAATCTAAACTTTAATTAAATATTTAAAATATCATTAAAAATAGCAAAACAGGCCAGAAAAGCCCATATTTACTAAGGAAGGATGTCTGTTTTCCTCCATCTAAGCAGCTAGTTCCAAGTCAGAAACACTGTAAATAACTAATTAAAACATCTTTTCTGTTGTAATAAAAATAAAATGCCTTAAGCAGTCTAACCTGCTTTCCCCAACTCATTTAGCAACTTCCTTACTGTGTAAACGCCCTTTACAAAATAGACACCAGCTTTGCAGAAGGTATTTTTGAATAATTGAAATATGAAAGCAAAAATTTTAAGGCATGCCATCTGTTTTGTTTTTCTTGGAGCCCAATGATTTAATTTCCCTGAGATTCAAACCACCTCACCCTTTATAGCAATTCATTAAAACCTCACTGCAGGAGGAAGGTGAACAGGAGAAACACAGCCATAGGATATGAAAAATATGAAAAATAGCTGCTTCTGCTCTCATTTCTGTATTCAAACCTGCCAGTCAATCCAGGATGTTTCTACCACTTTGAATGATTCCTTTCAGTTCTATAGGCTTTATGGGCAGGACAATTGGGAGCTAGTTTCCTATTTAGTAGCTCAGTTCTCAACCAGCCTCTACTGACACGGTTATGTCTCCCATACCATTGCACAAATCCAATTAAAACCGCTACTACCTAGGTAATAAAGTATTGCCCATTTCTCAATATCAAATCGAAAGCAGGTTTCCAAAGTTGCCATCACCACCCGCACACACACCTGCATGTTATTAGGAAGCAAGGTATAATTAGTGGAGGAAACACGTATGCGGAGCTCTCAAATGTATGAGGCTAAAGGCAAAATTTTAGAGCCTCGTCCTTTATCCTTCATTAAATTACAAAATTAAATGTCACCTCAAAAGTAGAGGAAGCCCCCTTTCCATGGGAAACCTTGAAATGAAACTGTGGTACAGCAGTCACAAATGTTGGTTTCTCAGGTTGCAACAAGTCTGCCGCCACCTAGCTGCACCATGGATAGTATCCTTGAATCTTAGCTTCCTCACCTGTGAACTGAGGGCACCAGACCTCCTGATTTGTAAGATGAGGTTCAGCCCTAAGTTTGAAGAAATACAAAGGCTGCCTGGAAAAATTTGTGTGTTACTGTGAAACCCATCGGTATACTCTTCACATTACCCAGTGGTGTCGACGCTTGATAGCTATTCAATAAATGGTGAAGAAGCAAAGGAATGCTTAATACACATAAGCAGGTATTTGAAAAGATTTCTAAGACTCCATGGAATGTGAGAAAATAGAAGAAAGGAGCGGGGATAATGGGTGGTGAGAAAAAAGAAGAAAGAAAAAAAAGAAATAAAATACTTTTATTTATTTATTTTATTATTATTTTTAATATTTACTTTTATTTAGCATGCTTGCCCACTGCTTCTGATTCACCTACTGCTTATTCTTCTTTCGGGTACTGTTTGTTCCTAAACTGGCAGTGAAAGGAATTATTAAGTATTAAAGTCTGTTTTAATTAGTATTTAGATTTAGCTTAGCTACCAGCATCAGAAAATCCAAAATAATAGTGGCTTAGCTGAGAAAAAAGATTAGCTCTTGATCATGTGAATTAGGCACTTCTGAGCTGGTGGCGTAGCCCCATGACCATCAGTGGTGCGGGCTCCCTCTGTTCTTTGCTCTCGTTGTTAAAAGGCAGATTCCACCCTATGGCCTGCCAAGATGGTTGACCCAGCTCGAGCATAGCAGCATGCCAGACCAGGAGAATGAAAAGGAAGAAAAAAGGCATGGCTCTCCTTGAGGAACATCACCTCCCCTTACATGCAAAGAACATAGTCATATGGCCACACAAAGATACAGAAGAGGCTGAAAAGTTCAGTCTGTTTCTGTTATTACCACTAACAGTTGAGGGCTGTCCGTTACTTGGAATGGATATTGAAGGATAATGTCTTCCATTGGATTTCTGGCAGATGTACAGGATTTTGTTCTGTGCTCAGAGACAAAACTGTGAAGTACCTTTTGGGAATTCCTAGCTTCCATCTTCTGTGTCTCTCTCTTTCTTGTAACGATTGTTTCCTCCCAGACTTCCTTGACCTGGAGGAAACTAGACCAATAACTCTGCAGTTTTAATCTATTAGATACTGAGTATGGTATCTCTCCCAAGAATGTTTGCATTTTCAAAGAAAGTCTCAAGAGGGCAAAACTTAAGCCTAGAAATGAAATAAATGTCTGGTTAAATAAAGTCACGTTGAATAAATGTCTCAATGAAGGAAAGAAGAGCTTTGGGAGGCACTCTTCCCTGAGCAGCTCAAATGATACCACTAAGCACCACCTAGTCCATCTAGCAATAGGACCAACCTTGTAGCACATTCATTCTTGGTTTTGCTCCAATAGTTCTTTGCTCCACCACCCTCCCCACCACACTGGGTCATGGTTTTCTTCTTCCTATATTCTTATTAAGTATTACAGAATTAGATGGTATATAGCAGATTTTTACCTTTATTTTAATACTATTCTTAAATTTTATTTTCTCAATCTAAATGAAGATTATGGTTTCATGGCACTGAAAACTTCAGGTTAGATGTTCACCAAAAATATAACTATCAAAACCTTAGTAGGTAACTACTTTATGAATGCTAATGTGCTCACATTCCATTAGTATTAAATTTTAATTGAATAATAACTGTGCCAATTAAAGCAACAATAATGAAATAAATTGTGTCTGTTACTAGAAAACATTCCAACTTGTGAAAGAAATTCAGCCCATAAGAGACCCCTCTGTGTCCAGCTATTAGACCACGGGGATTACTTTTGATTCCATATTGTGAGTCACTTACCATTCACTCGGTTTGCTTTATAGGCACTATGGTCTGCTGGGTAAAATCCAGACTACAAATTAAAGAGCTAAAGAGCATGACAGCTCTCCCCTGTCTATAAAGTTTTACATGTTTAAAACAATGTAGACTCTTTAAAACTGTGCTAAGGCATCTGGTAGGTGTTCTTTTACTTAAATATGGTATACTTTTATCTTAAAGACTGGAAAATTTTAGGATTCTTTTAAAGATATCGCAGTTATGCTCAGAAGTTGGCAATAACTGGCGCACGGTGCCCGTGACAACCTCGTCCGCCAGAATATTGATTCCTCGGAGAGCATTTGTTCAGGGTTCTCAAGGCAGCTCAAGTCAGACTTGGTCAAAGATAAAGAAAGATGTGCATAAAACTATCTGGAAGACTGATGAATCACAGACCTGTGCCCCTGAAACAAATAACATCATATGTTAATAATAAAAAAATAAAATAAACATAATAAAAATAAATTTTAAAAGTCTGGGAAACTCTTAAAAGCACAAATTAATGAAAATTCTTGGCATCCAGTCTTGTAGAAGCAGAGTGCAGAGATCATTTTCTTTCTAGCTACAGGAAAAACAGGTAATTTTCTTTTAAGAGGCGGGGAGAGAGAAAGAGAGCCAGCGTGAGTGGGGGCGGGGCAGAAGGAGAGAGAGACTCTTAAGCAGGCTCCACCCAGCGCGCCCTGTGCCCGGCGCAGAGCTGGACATGAAGCTGGGCGTGAAGCTGGTTGCCGGGCTTCTTGTAGGGCTAGGAGCCCACCTAGACAAGGGACTTGTCGCCTGACGGACGTGGGACTTATGTTGGGGCTCGACCTCACAACCCTGAGATCACGACCAGAGCCAAAATGAAGAGTTGGACGCTTAACTGATGGAGCCACCCACGCGCCCCAGAAAAGCAGGTAAATCTAATTGAGGTTGTGTTGGGCGGAACAGTTGCCATCCTCCACCCCATCCTAATTCCTGGAAACTGAGTGTTTACCTTATACAGAAAAAGAAATGTTGCAGTTGTAATTATGGCGGAGGACGTTGAGACGGGAAGAAGGGCCTGGATTATCCAGGTGGGCCCAGTCTAATCATACAAATCCTTAAAAGTAGATAATCTGTCCCAGCTGTGGTCAGAGGGAGCCATGACTCCGGGAAGGACGGTCAGAAAAATGCAATGGCTCTTCAAGAGGGGGGAAGAGGGTCCTAAAACAAGAAATGTGGGTGGCCTCCAGAAGCTACAAAAGGCTAGGAAAGAGGCTTTTTCCCCCCCTAGACCCTCCAGAAGCCCTTCAGACACCTTAATTTTAGCCCAGTGAGACCCTTGTTGAACTTTTAACCTACAGAACTATAATCAATTTGTATTGTTTTAAGCCATTAAGTGTGTGATTATTTGTTACAGCAACAGTAGAAAACTACCCTGAGAACCACACTTTGAATTCCTGTTAAGCTTTCAAAAATACTCAAACACAAAATCAAATGACGTTTGAGTGGAGAATGTGGGGCCTATTTCTCAAAGGGAAAATGTTTTCTTTAGTGTTTGATGATTGTTTCAGATCAGGGGTACGGGTATTCTTCTTATGATAGAGTTTTAAAGCATATGCAAAACTGTGTTTCAATTTCGTCAAAAACTAAAAAGTAAGGATTTATGAGGATGAGGACTAAAAACATTGGAGGTTAGAAGGGAATAAGGAGGAAGCAAAAAAATGAGAAGAAAAAAAGACTTTTGTTCTTTTTATTTGTACTTTTTGTGTACTTTTATTGGGGTAAGTAGCCTGCTAAAGGATTTTAATGATTGTATATTACAAACAAATGCAACAGCCTGACAAGCTAAGAAAAGAATATCATGAAGTGGCCTAATGAATAGCCACAGCTGTTCTACAGTGTAGTAGAATTTTTCTGAATATGCCAATGCTATTATGTCTTATGAAGCACATGTGCTCCAGTAATTTTTCTTCTGTTCTAAATTTGGCTCACACTACTCCATTTTCAATCAAAAATGCTTGCATCTGTCGTCTCCAAACATTTTTACTTTTATTTTTTTACTTCTGTAATAAAATCTCTGAGTGTGACAAATACTACGCATTTTTCAAATCCTGGATTCCAGATCCATACACTTTAAAACCCAACAACCCAAGAGAATTTCCTCATCTTCCCTAGCACCAACGACAAACTGTAACTGAAGCGAGCTGTGTCTTGGAGTGGAGGGTCTTAGCTTGGAAGAAGCTATGGTCCATCCCAGAGCTTGGAAACCCCAAGGCTCTATGGAAAACCCCTAAATTGTTTGTAAACCTTAGGGTGGAAAATTTGGGGGACATGTAGAAGGTTTGAGTGTCCATATTTCAAAGCCAAAGATGAACTTCAGAAAAACTGGCAGTTTGAACATGTACTAATTAATATGTAGATGCTTTAACTCTGTATCTCAGTAGGAGCAAGGAGTCTTGGTAAGACTGGATCTCAGCTCTGATCTAGCTAAATATGCCACCACCCCCAGGGGTGCTATCTTGGGAAAGCCTTCTTTCTTCCAATGGATTTTCTTCCAGTTGAATATTCTCATTTACCAGAAATAAGTCAATGCTTACTACTGTGTTTATAAAAGTACTTCGCTTCTGCTGACACACTAATCCACAGGGATCTTAATCTCCCATAAACTTTCCTTCTCTATTAATATCTCTATCCATCTTTCATACTTGGTTTTTCCTCCATACAACTCCTAGAGTGTCTCCAGGTGTCAATGATCATTATGTCTGATCATTATGATTACAGACAGACCTTCCTTATCACCCAGAGTTGCCCCTTCTGTGTTTTAAACTCCCAGTAGTCACTAATTAAGGAAGTAAGGAGCAAGGCAGGATTCAAGGGAAGCCTTTCGCCCAGTTATCTTTACAATATGGCCCAAGAATTTTTACAAAAAGCAGTCGGATCTGGATTAAAAAAAAATCTTTTAAGGCAGTCAATGCAGATAGGGGAAGAAATTAAAACGATCATCCTTTTGAACAGAACGAAGCATGAGCAAAAGGGATTTCTTAATGGGGTGGACAGTGCTTTTTCTTCTTTGAGGCTGAAACTCAAGCACAAAGATTTGCAAGAAAATAGGTGATGCTGATGCTGCTGACAGCGTGTGCTAGCCTTCCTTATGTAACCCCTGCAGGAGGTAGAGGAATGAACAGTAAGTGGATCAGAAGGCTTACATATAAAAACACAACCATATAAGTTCTGAAAGGAGTAACATGGAATGTGGTGGTGGTGATTATTTTGTAGTGAATAAGCCTTTCTGTGGTTTTTGTATTTTCATTATAAAAATTTTCAAATATATAGTGTGGCAGGCAGAATAGTCCCCCAAAGATGTCCACACCCTAAACCCTAGATCCTGTGATATTATTTTACAAGACTAAAAGGACTTTGCAGATTAAGGTAATGGATTGTAAGCTAAATTGATGCCCTGGGTGGGTTCTCTAGGTAGACCCAGTCTAATCACAAGAGCCCTTCAAAGCAAGGAGCTTCCTCTGGCTGGAGTCTGAATAATGTGGCAGAAAGAGAAGCTGGAGAAACGGAACCTTTGAGAGGGATTTGATCCACCTCTGCTGAAGGGAGGCCATGTAGAAAACATGAAAAAGAATGTGTTAGCCTCTGGGAGGAAAGGCTGAGCCTAGCTGGGAACTCAGTTCTACAACCAAGAGGAATATGTTTGGTCAACAACCTGAATGCTCTGGGAAGCAAATTCATTCCCCAAATTGTGGGAAAGGAACACAGATCTGCTGACTAATTCAGTTTGATTTTTAATTCAGTTTGATTTTGTGATACTGAAAGTAGAAGTCTCAGTTGAATTATTCCATTCCTGGTCTTACCATCTATACACGGTGAGATAATAAATTACTACAATAAAAAAATGAATTCATATGAAAAATCTTTTTAAAAAGTGCACTGAACATCTATTTGCCCACCACTTAGATTCAACAATTTGTAAACATTTTGTCATGTTACTTTATGTTGTGTTTTGCTCATTTAGAAGTGAGTTACAGAAGATAGGACTTCATAACTAGATACTTAGAATCATGTCCAAAAAATGATACTCTCCTCTGTAACTATGGAATCATTGTCACAATTAACAAAATTGAAAATACAGTCAGTTTTGCTATAATGCTTATTCTGAAAACATGGATTTGTTTCAATACAATTAATGTATTACGGAGCAACTTGAACATAACAGAATTTTGAATTTATAATTTTTGTCAGCAAGACGTAAATACAGCTTTTCTTTAATTTGGAACAAGATCCAATCACATATGACAGATTGTATTTGGTTGTTATGTCTTTTAAATCTTTTATCTGGAAGAACACACACTTTTTTCAATTTTATTTATTTATTTTATTATTGACATATAATGTATTATTTGCCCCAGGGTACATGTCTATGAATCATCAGACTTACACATTTCACAGCACTTACCATAGCACATACCCTCCTCAATATCCATAACCCAGCCACCATATCCCGACCCCCCTTACCCTCCAGCCACCCTCAGTTTGTTTCATGAGTTTAGGAGTCTCTTATGGTTTGTTTCCTTCCTGATCCCATCTTGTTTCATTTCCCTCCCCCACCCCCCATGACCCCCTGCCCTGCCTCTCACATTCTCCATATCAGAGAGATCATATGATAATTGTCTTTCTCTGATTGACTTACTTCGCTTAGCATAATACCCTCTAGTTCCATCCAAGTCGTTGCAAATGGCAAGATTTCATTTCTCTTGATGGCTGCATAGTATTCCATTGTATATATATATACCACATCTTCTTTATCCATTCATCTGTTGATGGACATCATTTCATAGTTTGGCTATTGTGGACATTGCTGCTATAAATATTCGGGCACACGTGCCCCTTGGGATCACTACATTTGTATCTTTAGGGTAAATACCCAGTAGAACACACACTTTTTTTAATGCCATTAGTTTTTTAATCAGGTCAAGTTGTCTTAATCGAATGTCTTAAATTATTTCTGGGCTTACCTAAGTAACTCCTTATGAACTAAGCTAACTTGTTCCCTCTCCCTTATGTTTTATGTAAAAAGTTAGATCTAAAAATCTTAATTAGGTAAAATAGTTTGGGAAGAACAATTCATAGGTGATAACTGTGCACCAACTTTCCTTCCTCCCTCCTTTCCTTTTTGTCATCAACTAGGTTTGGGTATTTTGTTTTTTGGTTTTTTTTTTTTTTTCTGTTTTGAATTCTGAAAAGTGAAGGAAAATGTTTAATTCTTCCCCTTTAATTACCAATTTTTGGAATAAGGAGTAGGTTTAATAGGAATGCATCATTTCTAAGAATGATACAAAACTCAGAAGTCATTAAAAAGATTAGTATAAATAAGCCATAATTTAAAAAAAATGTATGCATCATAAAATTAGGATAAAATCAAAAGAAAAAATGGGAAAGAAGTATTTGTTATTCCTATCATAGATAATGGCTATTTTCTTAAAGGAAAAATCTCCTATAATTCAATAAGAAAAATACCAAAACTTCAATAGGAAAATAAGAAAAACAGCTTTCTTGCTATAGAGAAATGCAAATGACTCTTAAACATAATTATGTTCAACACTCACCTCACCCATCCATTTGCTGAAGATCAAAGCTATACCAATGTACAGTGTTTATCAATGTATAATACCTACTGATAAAAGTACATTGAGTTTGTTTATTTATAAGTAATCTGTATACCCAATGTGGGGCTTGAACTCATGACCCTGAGATCAAGAGTCAGGTGTCCTGAGCCAGCCAGGTGCCCTGTTAAAAGCACATTGAAATTGAAACGTTGTGGAGCAACAGGTGTTCTCATGTGTTGCTACTAAAAGTCGAAATTGGTATAAATTTTATTGAAGGGCATTTGGAAATGATTATCATAACTAAAAATCTGTATACTCTTTGAACCAATAATTCTCCTTTTTAAGAATTTAGCCTTTGCATACTCTTTAACAGATTCAAAACTAACTTATTAAAAACAGTATCTCAATCATGTTTTTAATAAGAACTTGGAAAAATTGTGATTAAGTGTGAACTTGGTGGCAAGTTATAAAGAGGAATACTATGCAGTAATAGAAAATAAGGAGGCATAATACTGTGAAATTATTTTAGACATGTTTTTAAGTGAAAAAGACACATGTGTAACAGTACATATGCTAAAACTGCATTTACTAAAAATGGATGTGCACATGCTTGTGTATATACACCCATATCATACATACATAAGCATGTATTTGCTTGTATGTGCATAAACTATCTACAAAAGTAAGTGACAGTCAACTCTTAGGATGAGAATGGTGTGGCTGTGGAAAAAAAAACGGTTGCAGAGAAATGTTTATTGTATATCTTTTTGTACTTTAAGAATGGTCTGCTTTTTGGATACTTATTCAAAATGAAGTACATACATGTAACTGGAGTAAATCACCTAAAGAGTGAACTTTGGTAGCGAGGAGAAAATCAAGAACTTTATTCTCTCTCAGCTCTGGAGGCTAGAAGTCAGAAGGGTCTTGCTCTCACTGAAGAGTCCTTTCTAGCTTCTGGTGGCTCCAGATGTTCCTTGGTTTCTGAGGGAATAATTCCAACCTCTGCCTCTGTCTTCATACTGCCCTCTTTCTGCACATGCCTCTGTGTTTCTCCAAGCTCTCACCTCTTCTTATAAAGATACCAGTCTTTGGCCTTAAGCCACACATCTCCCAAATCTAAGATGACTTCATCTCAAGATGCTTAATCACACCTGCAAAGACCCTTTCTCCAAATAAGGCCCTACTATGGTTTCAGGTGACATGAATTTTGGAGGGGGCACTAATCAAGCTGCTATGTACTTCTACTAGGGGACCTGAGAAGTATAGCATTTATTCTGGGCAGCCATGGATTCAGTGGCAACTGAGGGAAAGGTAGATTCATCTTATGAACTCAGGGCTGTAGTTTGGGCAAGACAATGGGGGGGGGGGTTAGGAATTGGGTATTAGATATTATTGGCTACACCTTTTCATCTTCTCTATCCATTTTTCCATTTTTTTTTTTCAAGCTCAATATGTTGGAGAGCCTCAGATCTCCATTCTCTAACTCTGAGATTTTCCTTTATAATGAGGTTTATATCCAAAATCCCTAAGACACTAGCCTGATGTGCCCTTATCTTTGTGCCCAGGCAAGAGCTACAGAGTGTCTCCCACTCAAGTCAAGGAAAATGATGCTTCCTGGAGCCATGCAGTTTTATGTGGCAGCCTATTTGACAGCACTAGGACTGGTCACTACACACCTCTCCATTCCCAGCACGTCCATTCTCATTCCTTTCCTTTATGCTTTCCTGTCTGTCCGGAATTTTTCCAGTTTTCCATCTGCCTTGTTCCAGTGAATCCTTCAGTTGCCAGTTAAATAGGGCTATTAGAAGCTTTCTCCACCTACCACAAATTAGGCTGTGTCTCCCTATGATACACTCTTGGGCCTCTCCACACTTTTCCATTATCACACTTATTTATTTCCATTAAATTGAATTCCTCATTTCTACAACTGTGTATTAAATGAAAGGCAGCATACCAGGTTTAAATCTTGACTCTAATTCTCTAGCTTTGTACGCCTGGACAAATTCTATAAAATGGATGAATTGTAGTATACCTAATGAGGTGGTTGTAGGAATGTGAATTAAAGATATGAATACAAAAAAAATAAAGATATGAATATAGAGGCATGCGAATTAATATACCTGATACATGTCATGGCACATGGTTCAGCCATGGAATGCTCCTATGTGGGCAGAAAAATACTTGTAAAGTCTGTGAATGACACAACTATAACATTAGGCATTACGAACCTGGGGCTTCATTTTATCATTGCAGATGATTTGAGGTACTTTTGCATATTTGGTTACAGTGTATGCTTCTTTAAACATGTATGTGGAAGATATCATAGGTTGGCTCTAATACCCAATTCCTATTCCCCCCACACCCTTGTTTTGCCCAAAGTACAGGCTTGAGTGCAGAATATTTGAACTCTAAGCTTTCTAGCATCCACAAATGACCAAGAGACCAAATTCTGGCCAATGACATGGGTGTAGATATTTGGGTGGTCTTTGTTTCTGCAACCCCATATTGGTTTAAACATCTACGTGCCTGCTTTTCCGTTACTCGAAGCTAAGTGATATTCTGGTGCACATTGTTGTTTCTTTGTGGGGTTTTTTTGTGTTTTGTTTTGTTTTTGTTTCGCTATGTTCAACAATGTACTTACCAATAGGCAAAGAAGTCTGTTCTACAGTGCAATGCTTCTTAAACTTCAATGTGCATATAAAGATCTTGAGTTTCTGATCTGTTTCGTCTAGGATGAGACCCAGGGCTCTATTTCTTTTTCTTTTTTCCAGCACTATTTCTAACAAACTTCCAGGTGATGTCAGTGCTACTGGTCACTTTGAATAGTAAGGCTGTAGTAGATACCTTCCAGCAAGCATTTAGACTTCCACTTCCACCTGTAGCAATTTTGTAACTAAAAATACCAATCTTGATCTTTTTATCAAGGAGAGAAGAATGTGAGAAAGGCATGAGTCCAGCCAAAGTGAATGTGGTTTTTCATGTTCTCCTTGCCCCCAGTCTGATTCTTTGGTGTCCAGAGCTTCTTTGAGTTTCCTTTCTAGACCCTCTAGGTAGACGAAGTTTATAAAAATGCACTAGAAGACCAAAAATGGAATCTGAATCCCTCATTCAAACACTGTCTTTCTTGTGAAATGAGTTGAGAAACCATGCTTGACAGTCTGGGTGCCGCAGTCCTTGACCACCCATCAGTCACACAATCTGTCCCTCCAGCTTCAAAATGATGATACTGCAGTGCTTTGGTAATGAGATGAAAGTGTTTTTAGAGTGACGCTGCAAAATGCTGAGTATCCAACAGATAAATATGAGAATGAGGGATAAGGGAATTCATCAAATATTCCACATTTTTTTACATTCCAAACAAATAGCATCTCCCAAGCCACTTTCTTATACAAACACTATCACAGCAACAAAGAAAAATACACCCCACCATAATAAAAAGTCTATGTATGAACATCACAAGATGTGCTCTGAATTTCTGAGGGAGATTTCACATGTTGAAAAATCAGTAAGACTGAGGCTGAAACCTTGTCAAAACAAAAGCTTCATCAAAGACCTTGTCAACAGAAGAAATAGAATCTTTGACTCCAGTAGTTAAATCCTATTTTTTTTTCCTGGAGGTCTTGAAATGCATGACATTCAAATAGAGTCTACCACAACATCCAGCAGTCCTAGAGGCTATCTTCAGTTTCATTCTTGTGCCAACTGGTTTTAGAAACCTTATGAGCAAATCTATCAAGCATACATAGTTTTGAGAATTATAAATTAGACCGGCTGCTCAGTTCACGGAAAATAAAGCCATCATCATAACCCACTCCCTAGCACCGGAAGATCTGTAACACCCACTGAAAGAGTGAAAGGCTGTTGTGTCTCCTGATATCTGATAAATGGATATATAGCATGTGTACTAGCAATTATATCTTAAAGTAATAATCTGATAGTCTTTGTGCTTCGATACTAAACAAAGTAAATAGAATCTTAAACTTGGTAGATGACGAAGACACCCCTAATCGTTCTATTGACTAAAAATTAATCAGACTTCTTGACTGTAGGCCCTAACCTCCCTTTTCTTATAGAATTACCTTGGAAATTTGGGATTGTGAATTCTTTCTTTGCCCCTTTGAGATGTAAATCTTCCTAAAAGCTTCTTACCAGTTTTGCAACCTACAGATGTCTTCCTGAAGGATCTGCTGACCCACCCTTTGAAAACAAATAATTAAGGAAAATAGAACCCCTATCTTCCAGTCTCTGTAGGAGGGGTAGAGTATGGTAGGAGCCTAACTTCTGTGGGTGCCCTTGTAAGGGCATATCCTGTCTGGATGACAGACAGCTGACTTTCAGTGGTGTGATGGGGTGAAACAGCCTGTTAGCAAACACAATTAGCAAATGGCCTAAGGCTCCTCCTCTCTGCTTTTAAAAGCTCTCCTACCTTTTGGTTCTCTCAGGTTGAAGCTCACCCTGTGTTCTGATCTCTCTCTACTGCTGTAATCTCGAATAAAGTCTTCCTTGCATGTTTAACTTCATCCAGTGCAATTTTTGCTTTGACGTAGATGTTCAGTTATGCAATTTATTAGTAAAGAAATATACCCATATTTTTTAACATGCTCACAATGAAGGATAAGTAAGAGGGGGCAATTTTTCAAGTAGTACTAACAGTCACCCCCACAACAAAAGCATAAGCCTTCTGGGTTGGAAGAAAGTAACAGTGAACTAATTTGTTAACTAAATCACACAACAACTATGTTAAGTTGATACCATATTCCAGGTAAAATGTAAGATGTATAAGAAATAGAGGTACAGAGAGGGAAGGCACACTCCCTGCTCACTATCACACACTCAACTGTTAGGGGAGTCTGGAATGTAAATCAACAATTGTAATTTAGTATGGTAATTGCTTTCAGAGGAGTGCATGCACTGAGTCTTTAGAAGGTCAAAGAGGAGCATCTAATTTAGATTGGGGAGGCTTTAGAGAGCAAGTGACATTTTAATTACAACTTGAAGGATCAGTAGGTATTAACCAGGCAGAAATTTAGAGAGTATGTGATCTAAGTAGCAGGATCAACATACACAAGTCATGGTAACATGAGAAGGCCTAGTATAATCTGAGATGATGCAGTTTAGTTGGTGGCATAAGGTGTGTGTGGAGCCCTTAACTCTTCTTCCCTCACTCCGCAACACTCGCTTTAGCAATTGCTTTCAATTCAACTCCTAAAACAAAACCTGTTCATTCACTTCTTTCCACTTCTAGTCCATTTAAGATAACTTTGAAAAACAGAACACACTTTAAGGATTCCATTTCAAAGGCTCAGATTTGAGTTTTGATGGCTTGAACAAAGGCATAACTCTAGTAAAATGGCTAGCACAGAATTCAGTCACTTCTCGCTACTTCCGTCATTCCACCCGGGGCCCAGCAATCATATTTTGACCTGTTTCCCAACTAGTCTCCCTGCTATCACTCTACCAACATAGTCTTCAGACTGCAGCCGGAATGGTCCTTAACAATGCAAATCGTGTCGCTCTCTTGGTTGAATTTTTTTTTTTTAAAGATTTTATTTATTTATTTGACAGAGAGAGAGATCACAAGTAGGCAGAGCGGCAGGCAGAGAGAAGGGGAAGCAGGCTCCCTGCTGAGCAGGGTCCCAGGACCCTGAGGTCATGACCTGAGCCGAAGGCAGAGGCTTTAACCCACTGAGCCACCCAGGCGCCCCTCTTGGTTGAATTTTTGCAGTAGCTTTTCATTGCCCTTAGAATAGAATCAAATCTACTCTTTTTTTTTTTTTTTTTTTTTTTTTTTTAAGGAGGAGAAGAATACATCTGTTCTACTTCTCTGGTTTCCTTAAGGGTTGTACTGGAATCTTCTTAGGCTTTTGCTCTATTTGAAAATCCTCCCCATGGAACTATTCGTAATTACTGGGTCATAAATTGGGAGTAAACTGGGCACAGAGAGCTCATCCCCTCCTTTTGGAGTCTGTGGACTTACAGAGAACTTACCCACCAGTGTGCTCTGTGCCAAGCAGAAAAAGGGCCTGGCCTCTGGAGATTTTTGCATGATTGGCCCCTTCTTATTTAGAGATGCATCTCAAATGTTACTTGATCATCCTGTCCAAAGTAAACCCTCTACTCCCATCATTCTCTTAAGAACCACTGTTATTTTCCTTATAACATCACTCAGTGCCTGATATTTTCTTCACTTTTTTTTTTTTTCTCTCTCCCTACATGGGATTATAAAACCATAAGATCAGGAATCTTTTCCTTATCCACTCCTGTCTCTCCAAAGTCTAGAACCACACCTAAGATAGACAAATAATCGTTAAATAGCTTGAATCTACAGAAGTAAGGAAGGGCTAGATAATGAAAAACAGCAGATGTGCCTTGAGGTCTCAAATTTTATAGCATGAAACCTTTGCCATCTTCAAATAGAGGAGTTTAAAAAATTAAAATTTGAAAGCATTATTCAGAATGTCCAAAACTGAATACAATATAAAAGGAATTGAAATAATTAAACTTTCAAATGATTTTTATAATGCAGATTAAGAAGTAATCAAAATAACTCTAGCTGTGCAGAATATATAGTGTTTTCTTTTGACTAGTTGAAAAAATACATCAATAGGCAAGTCAGAACTTGGTTACATCAAAAATGGTCACTTTTTAAAATTAATTACCAAATACCTTAATAATGTAAATTTATAACTTCCCTATATTTAAGAACCTGAGATATATAATTGGGTCTTCTACCCTATGTAGGTAATCTCTAATTTTCATATTCTATTAATCATTTATAAATCTTGCATACAAAAAAATGCTGATGCCCCTAGTTGTCTAAATGGAAAGATTCATTTTGTAAATGAATGCAGCTATAATTTGACTCATTAATCTCTAACTTCACTGGTGATTTAAAGGACTTGACTTTGAAACAATTGTCTTCCTTGTACTATATAAAGACTGTTTTTAATTTCCTGTCAATATCTTCTGGTCACTTTCTGGTGGTTTTAAGTCTCAGCTAATGCATCTAGCTTGATTTAGAAAAATCTAAGGCATCATATATCTGAGGCAAAGATATTGATCTTCTTGAGTGACAGTGTTTAAATTCCCACAGTCCATATTCTCCAGAAGGAGTGTATTAATGGAAGTGAAGATGCTGAAGAATTACAAAGACAAGAGATAATTTCTTCTTGAAACACTTCATACCATTGATTCTAACTCCTCTTATCCATGAAGCTTGGTCAGACATCTAGGCAACAAGATTACCATTGCTGCTATCAAAGTGACATTTGATTAAGCCAAGCATCTAAGGCTTATATTTAAAAGTACTAGATTCTGGGGATGCCTGGGTGGCTCAGTCAGTTAAGCATCTGCCTTCCGTTCAGGTCATGATCCTGGGGGCCTGGGATCGAGTCCCAATTCGGGGTCCCTGCTCATTGGGGAGCCTGCTTCTCCCTCTCCCTCCATCTGTGCTCTCTCTCTCTAGCTCTCACTCTCTCTCAAATCTTAAAAATAAATTAATTAATTAATTAAATAAAAGCACTGGATTCTAATGCTAAGAAGTTAATCCTTGTGTTTCTGATACAATTACATTTGCAGGTTTAACCAGGGTTTTAAATACTGTCTCTTCCATGGGTGATTACTTTGAAGGCGTTCTGATTGCCTCAGTGATGTTTGGAGTTTCTTTCAGAGATCTTTAAATAAAGTAATTTGCTATGCGAGAACCTCTTCCTCTTTCTATTTTTATAAAGTTAGGAGGTTATTGCATTCTTTTAGCTATTGATTACTATTGATTTTTCCGATGGCTGTAAAACTTAAAGTAATGCACAAACCACTTTCAAAAAACAAAATATCTTAAAGACTATAGGTATTAAAAATTAATTTTTGAAAGTGACTTAAAATTTATACAAACATAAAACCAGACATAAAATCATATTATTTCTAGATCTTAACGACTCTAAAACTGAAATAAATGGCAATATTAAACACTAAAAAAACCCCTACAAAACCAATAAAATTATAATTGTATTTACTGCAGTGGATGATGTTATGTCACTGGAATTAAACTGCCAGAACTGGGGTTTAATAGTTAAAAGAAGCCTCAGGCCTAGTTCTGTAATTCTCAGTTTTAACTTAATATTAATTCAGGAAATAGATTTCTTCAAAAATGTGACTGGTAGGGGTGTCTGGGTGGCTCAGTGGGTTAAAGCCTCTGCCTTCAGCTCAGGTCATGGTCTCGGGGTCCTGGGATCGAGCCCCACATCCGGCTCTCTGCTCAGCGGGGAGGCTGCTTCCCCCTCTCTCTCTGCCTGCCTCTCTGCCTACTTGTGATCTCTTTCTCTGTCAAATAAATAAAATCTTTAAAAAAAAAATGACTGGTAAAAATACATTAATAATTGTCATTTCTGTTTGCTATTTCGGAAAACTCAGACAGCCACCTCTACAAATCACAGCCATCAAACATAATCTCAAAGGCCAATTTTAATAGTTGATAACCCTGAAAACCTTCTCACTCAAATTAGCATTACCTGAGTTCTAATCCAGCAGTTGATGGAATTAAGAAAATAAGCATTCATTGCCTTTGTACTATCAAAGTTACTAATGAAATAGTATAGCAAATCTAATGTGGATAGATGAATTTATAATACCTCTGATCACAATATTTATAAATAGTGTATGAGCACGGATTCTTAGTACTTGGTCGGCTATCCTACTTGGTGTCTCATGATTACTCAGTTTCCTACTGATAGTCTCTGAGCCACATCAATACCTTCTTTCACAATACATCACAATTTATTTGGCCTTCCTCTGGGGAAAACATAAGCACAAATGTAATGTAGGCATTGTACTTATATGACAGTCCTCAGTAGTAAATCTTGAACCTCCAAGATCTTGTCCCCACATCCATGCAATCACTTTTACTTTAAGTGATTATTCATTTAACCATAAAAATAATATACATAGGTAAAATTAGTAAGAATGGTGTCTGTTTCAAAATAAAGCCACATCTTTTTCCTATCTTTATTTTTTTTTTAATCTCCTTTTTCTTTTTCTCCTCCAGTCCCAGGCCTGGAAGGGGTAGATAAGGAGGACTCAGCAAGGGTAAAATTGCTAGCCATCTTCTGTCTACCTGGTGATTTACATAGTTAATTTCCTTTAATCTTTACACCATCTCTGCAGTTGGTCAGTCAGGACACAGGAGTTCAGAGAGATTATATAATTTGCTTAAACCTATAATTGTTTAAGTTATTACTTATTATTACAGTTGTTAAGTTGTTACAATCTCCAAAACTAGTTTTTTTTGGTTTGCTTTTTTTGGTTTGTTGTTTTTTTTTTTTCCTCTCTCCAAAGCCACGGCTCTTTCTCTGGAAGATGTAATTCAAAAACCCTGTACCATTAGATTTAAGTGATCATCATGAATTACTAGTCATTTGGGTTTTGTTTTCTTTTTCTTTTTCCTCAAAAAAGCAAACTCCTTAAGAAGTGTGGTACCATGTTCACTGTGGTGAAAGGAGTCTAGCCAGTGTGGAGACATTTAATTGTCCATTACTACCTTTCTGTGAAGGAGGGAGGGAGGAAGGAAAGGAGGAAGAAAGGAAGAAATGAACAAATTTATTTCTGGGCATAAACTCTCCTCTTCAAATGATCCAAGTTCAGATCATTGTCTTTGCAACTTACACTAACTTCCGTAAGCAGGTCAATGATGACAACCTCAGAAAATAGGGAACAGAGACCTGGACTACCCGCCTTATGGAGCTAACCCTAAAAGATGTACACCTGGTTACAGGTACTGTCATTTTGTTACTGAGCATCATGAGCGACAAGTACAGGGTCAGGCTCTGAATGATACCCTGTGCAAGCAACAAAGTCTGGCGAGAAAGTATGATTAGTGCATTTACTCTTTTTGCCAGCGTTTAAAAAGAAAAAGATATTTCTAATTAAAATTTTAGACAGTGATCTTTCTTACGGGCTACTAAAAATGGCATGCATATCTTCCCTGAGACCTTCCACTCATTCATTCACTTACTCGTTTAGCTAACTCATTATTGTTATTATTTTTTATTACTGTTACCTGTTTTCAGCACAGTGCTGGATTCTAAAGAGTATGCTAAAAACAACTTAGTAAAATGTGTGTTATCCTGAGGAGAAAACGATATCAGAGTAGAGGTAAGAAAATGATAAATCATGCAACAAAAGGGAAAATGCAAGGCAGTATAAAGATAAATGCCAAGTTAATTGGTCCTTACCTTAAATATAATAAGGAATAATAGCTGTACACCCATTATAATATATGGTGCAGTGAGCAACCACCCAAATTCTGTTTTCTCCAATTATCCCTCATTTATATCTTTGACAAGAGGAATAATTCTTGTCAAGTGTGTTACCAAAAGGAAGCATGAGAGGTTTATGCAAGTGTTCTCAGGTGGGGACTGAAAGTGTCAGTACCCCTAAGCACCAAGAAGATAGTGACCATAACAAGTTTCCCAAATATGAGCTCTAGGGGTTTTTATTTATTTTTTATCAGATAAGACTACGGAAATAAAGTAGTTCTCCCCAAAATCTCCTATGACTTAGGAAAAGGAAGGCTAAAGCTCAATTACCTTATAGCACTCCTCATTCCCTCCAGGAAGGCAAAACATGTTTTAAAGATGGCCACTATATTTTCTCCAAAATAGTTTAAAAATTTCTTTTGCTAAAATGTTCTTTAAAAATGCATGAAAATAGAAAACGGAACAAAAATTAGATTTTTTTAGAAGTTGAGTGTCTTTACCTTGATTATTTCTGACAGAAGCATTATAAAACAAATTTATATCTATATGAAAAAGTTACCACTAATTCGTTTTCACTAAAGATTAGATTAGTACTGTAATTCATACTCCAATACTCCCTGGCAATAATATTTATAAATGTAAAGTTAAATACAGAAATCTTGGAAATGTATTTTATTTTAAGCAATTAAAAAAGTTTATTTAAAATTTAAAAATTGAAATTGCTTGAAATCATTTGAATTATTTAAAAATATCAATTATTTGAAATTGGAAAAAGCTCTGTCAAAAAAATGAATTTCATAGGTGCCTGTATTTTGCTATTTTTAGCCCATTAGAGAATGTTAATAAATGAATAAAAGCTGTATCCATTGGTAAGTTATTGGAAAAAAGTCTTGTTCTTCCTTTTTTTAACATTTTCAATTTACTTTGAAATTGTCTATTAGCATTAATAAAAGATT
>CM052897.1:47903761-47925371 GCA_028534135.1 Potos flavus | reverse complement strand
GAATGAGTCATGTGGGGATTTGGGTGTGGGAGGGCAAAGGACAGCACTTGCAGAAAAAGGGAACAATGAGCGTAAATGCCCTAAGGAGGGAACTTGACATGTTTGAGAAACAGCAAGGAGAACAGTGGGGCTGTGATCAAAGAGACAAGTGGAAGGAGAGAAGGACAGAGAGGTCATCATGTAAGACTTTGTAGGCCACAGTAAAACCTTTGAATTTTAAGCACAAGAGTAACATGATCTGATTTGTGTTTTAAAAGGATCTTTCTTGTTCCTATTTTGAGAATAAACTGTAGGACATGATAGAAACAGGAATAATACGTAAAAGGCAATAATCTAGGTAAGATTCAGTGACATGAATATATGGAAACAGTAAAGGTGGTCGAAAGTGATTAGATTCAGAATTCAATTTGAAAAAACTCTGGCAGAATTTGGTAACGGATATGATTCGTGAAGTGAGAGTTGATAATGACACCAAAGTTTGGGGTCTTGGCAACTGGGTTAAGAGATCATGCCATTTACCAAACTGGAAACTATTAAAAGAGAGGTATAGATTTGGCAGGAAACAGGAAAATGAGATACAGAATTGAATCAAATGTAGGAGAGATGTTGTCATTTAGCGCAAAAATAGAAAGTAAAAGCAAGAAAGTGAGAATAATTGAAAGGTGAAGGCAGAAGTCTGAAATGAGACTTTAAATGCAACAGTTGATAGAAATTAACATTTCTTAAAAATTCAGTTACTTGATTTTATAATTAAATAGTTCTGCTGTTACAGACCAGGAAATATTCTCACATCATTGGTGGACTTTACATTTCATAGTCATTGTATTATCACTATATTATACTCTCCTGGAGACTTGTTTTCATGGTATATTAATATGTTAGTTACTTGAAGCCCTCAGACAAGTAAAGCACAGTAGGTCTTTGAATCCATGTCTTATCCTCGAAGCTAAGAGTGTAGCAGCCTAGGTGTCTTGCCCACATGAAAGTTGGTGGCAGCCTTGGAAGATAATGATCTTTGTGGGGTGGACCAGCAGCCAGCATGCTGTTATATGCTACTGATGTATCCTTCCAGGGCAATTTATTACTCAGAAGTTTTGAATTTCCCTATGGGAAAAAAAAAAAAAAAAAAACCTTTCATGGCTACAGGTTTTCTTTAGTGAATGCTTATGACAGAGCATTTCCTCTTCCTTCTGTGTCTCAAAGCTTCCTACCTTTAGGAATGGAAAAAAATCAGCTTTGATAAATCGAAAGCCTATTTAAAATTCTCCAGCTCAGAGCCATTCTCTCTCAGTGCCTTGTAGTATTTCTCATTTCCTGTTTTTCAAGCAGAAGGGAAAATGGGGAGAAGGGTAACTCTTCTAATGTAACCTATGGCTTTGATTGCTGGAGTTTGGTTGCAAAACAATTTGTAAGTCACAGACATTGAGTATATTAACTTCCAATTGCAATAAAATAAGTAGTACCAGCGTTAGTCTTAACAGAAAATATAGCAAGATCACCATTGGCACTTTAGTCCCTGTCTCAAGTTCCCAATATTACGGCTTCTCAGATTTTTGCTTTCCATTAGTGCCACCCCCTTTTGAATAGAAATAGCTTTATTAGGTGTGGGGTTTGATCTCTTATTAACACATTATTGAGACTAATGACAGCTGTATTGTAGTGGATCTTAACCTTGATCCTGTAGGGCTAGAACCAACCTCCCTCCTTTCAGCATCGTCTAAGTTTAGCTCAGAACATCATTAAGAAGCGTGATGGAACAACTGGGCAAGCTCCACAGAGCTGACAGGTGAATCATTCTGCCATTGAAGACCACAAAGCCAGGGGCGCCTGGGTGGCTCAGTGGGTTAAGCCTCTGCCTTCGGCTCAGGTCATGATCTCAGGGTCCTGGGATCGACCCCCACACTGAGCCCCACATCGGGCTCTCTGCTCAGCAGGGAGCCTGCTTCCCCCTCTCTCTCTGCCTGCCTCTCTGCCTACTTGTGATCTCTCTCTGTGTCAAATAAATAAATAAAATCTTTAAAAAAAAAAAAAAAAAAGACCACAAAGCCAAATTTTGAAGAATTTCAAGCTTAGGCAATCCCTATGCTTTGTGAGGTGCACACACCCAACAAAATTGATGCTTGAGCCCTTTCTATTGATATTTATTCCAAGTCACCCTTCTCATCAGCAAGCTGTGTTTGAGTACACTTAAACCATGCTGGCCTTATTGGGTTAGTTCACATCTTCCCCCAAATAAAAAGTTTTGAAATGCAGGTTCTCACAAACCACTGAGTAACTCCACCCTGCAGGGCATACAACTCTTCAGATCATTCTATTCCTTCTTTTTCGCTAAAATCTCTGGACCATCCTGGCTGGTCTTTCTATGTAGGGCGCCTTCCATGAGATTGGGTTTCTGCTTCTGTTAGTATCAATCATATTTTATTGCCCTAATCCTCCCCATATGGAATGATCTCAATAGCTAAAATCTAACACTAGAAGGAGGTAGGAGGTGATAAGTGTTAGCAAGTTAATTCTAATACCACATCTAGGAAGACCTATTTCTACCTTTGAAAAGTTTTAAGGTACAGTACTTGGGTGTTGGGGGGATTGCTTAGGGGATGAAGGTTAAATATCTGGACAGAACTGGAGAAGAGGGGAGTAGAGGACCTGCTGGTGATCACCCCCAACTCCTGGATATCCTCACATATCATCACAATTGACAGTGCCATTGATGAAAACTTTAAGGTCTGAATCTACATGTTATTTGATTTGGGGGAAGACTTCTCCATCAGCCCCAAGTTTATTTTTTTAAAAACATAGGGAAATCATTTTTCCCTTAAAACACAAGGCACTTACTATTTACTCCTCTTGGAATCAGATTCTGCTGACCAAAACTACTTAAATGATCAGGATCATTATATAAACGGACTGTGTCCTATTTGTGATGTCCGTTAAGCTACAATTTATTAATGATTTGGAATCTTCAGGTAAAAGACACTGTTTTAAATAAAAGAGATTTAAGCACAGTGTATCCATTTTTCTCCTTCCTATTCTCTGTGTTCAAAGCAGTCATTTGTTCTATGTTCACAATGTTGCTGTATTTGGAGAAAAGCCATCTAAAACATTATAGACAGACTAGAATAGAGTAAAAGACTTGTTTAAGAAAAGGCAGCCAAAGGAATGATTTGGTTTCTTTGTTTTAAATAAGATGGTGAGACACCTGAACAAAGAGGTTAAGTAACAAAAAGAAAAAGGATTCTAGAACTTAGAGTAAGGTAACTTTCACTTATGTAATAAAGTGATTAAAAAAAAAAAAAAACCTACAGAAAAGTGGACTCTGAGAGGATGAGAAGACCCTTTGACAAGACCAAACTTTATCACTGCCTCCTTTAGGGACCCCCCTAATATATCCTAATGCCTGCACTGCCTATGTGTCCTACAGGAACTTGACAGTAATCATATATTGCCTTGACTTCTTAAAATATTCTTGGCATGTGGAGTTGTCTCCAGGGAGATTTTAACATGTACCTCTTAAAAATCCTTCAAATAGCCTGGAATAGCCACTTAAATATTTGGTGAATTAATTGGATCTGGTGAATTGGGTCATGTATGGGAGAGCTATTTAGAGATTCTTGTAACAGGACTTTGTAGGAGAAAAGAGGTGGTAGAGTCTTAGATTTTACTTCAGACGGAAAACAAAGGGATCTCATCTCAGCAAGTCCAACACCTTTGGATGAGACTACCTTATTGGCTTGAGTAAACCTTAGACAGGTTTTGTCCTCACTACAGACCGCTTACTTTCCTTTTCTTACAGCATTTACCGTAGAAAACTTGTAACTGTAATTTTTTTCTCTGCCTTTTTAAGATGTTAATCTGTTTTATTAAAGTATAATTAACATACAGTGTAATATTGGTTTCAGGTGTACAATATGATTCAGCACTTCTGTACATTACTCAGTGCTTATCAAGATAAGTGTACTCTTAATCCCCTTCACCTATTTCACCCATTCCCCACCCACCTCCCCTCTGGCAAACACCAGTTTATTCTCTACATTTAAAGAGTCTGGTATTTGTTTCTTTTTTTCTTTGTTCATTTGTTTCTTAAATTCCACATGTGGGTGATACCTATGACATTTGTCTT
The DNA here is from genome assembly GCA_028534135.1 of Potos flavus. Lineage (NCBI taxonomy): Eukaryota > Metazoa > Chordata > Mammalia > Carnivora > Procyonidae > Potos > Potos flavus. The sequence goes on along the minus strand of CM052897.1, from coordinate 47,921,251 downwards.
TCTCAGAGTACCTTGTTTCAGTTAGCATTATACCCTCTAATCCATCAGTGTTGTTGCAAATGGCAAAATTTCATTCTTTCTTATGGCTGAGTAATATACCACTGTGTGTGTGTGTGTGTGTGTGTGTGTGTGTGTGTGTGTATACACACACCACTTTATTCAGCCATGGATGGACACTTGGGTTGCTTTTGTATCTTGGCTGTTGTAAATAATGCTTTAATAAACATCCAGAGGCATATATCTTTTCAATTTTTTTTTTTGAAATTCCACCCAGTAGTGGAATTGCTGGGTCATATGGTAATCCTATTTTTAATTTTTTGAGGAACTTCATACTATTTTCCTCAGTGGCTACACCAATTTACATTCAAAACAACAGTATACAATGTTCCTTTTTTTCCAAGTCCTCATGGACACCTGTTGTTCTTGTCTTTTTGATACTAGCCATTCTGACTAATGTGAGGTGATGCAAACCTCATTGTGGTTTGCATTTCCCCTGATGGTTGGTGATGTTGAGATTGTTTTCATATGTTGGCTATCTATATGTTTTCTTTGGAAAAATGTCTATGTCCTCTAACCATGTTTTAATTGGCTTGTTTGTTTTGGTATTAGGTTGTGTACATTCTTTACATATTTTCGAAATTAATTCCTTATCAGATATATCACTTGCAAATATACTTTCCCATTCAGTATGTTACCTTTTCATTTTATTGATGGTTTCCTTCACTGTGCAAAGGCTTTTTAGTTTGATATAGTCCCATTACTTTGTGTTTTTATTTCCCTTGTCATAGGAGACATATCTAGAAAAAAAAGTTGCAAATGCCAATGTCAAAGAGATTACTGCTTATGTTTTCTTCTAGGAATTTCATGGTTTCAGGTCTCACATTAGATTTTTAACCCATTTTGAGTTATTTCTATGTATAGTGAAAGAAAGTGGTCCAGTTTCATTCTTTTGCATGTAGCTATCCAGTTTACCCAACAACGTTTGTTGAAGAGTCTTTTTCCTATTGTGTATTCTTGCCTCCTTTGGCATAGATTAACTGACCATTAAAGCATGAATTTATTTCTGGGCTCTCTCATCTATTCCACTGATCTATGTGTCTCTTTTTGTGCCAGTACGATACTGTTTTGACTACTGTAGCTTTGCAGTTTATCTTGAAATCTGGGATTGCAATACCTCCAGTTCTGTTCTTCCTTTTCAAGATCACTTTGGCTATTTAGAGTCCTTTGTGGTTCCATACAAATTTTAGGATTATTTGTTCTAGTTCTGTGAAAAATGCTGATGGTATTTTGATAAGGATTGCATTAAATCTGTAGATTGCTTCAGGTAGTATGGACATTTAATCTAATATAGATTTTCCCAATGAGCATGGAATATTTTTGCATTTGTTATCTTCAGTTTCTTTCTTTAGTATTTTATAGTTTTCAGAGTACAGGTCTTTTACCTCTTTGGTTAAGTTTATTCTAGGTATTTTATTTTCTGATGCCATTGTAAATAAGATTGTTTTCTTAATTTCTCTTCTCCTTTGTTATTAGTGTATGGAAATACAACAGATATCTGTATATTAATGTATCCTGTGACTTTACTGAATTCATTTGTCAGTTGTAATAGTTTTTGGTGGAGTCTTTAGGATTTCCTGTATGTAGTATTATGTCATCTGCAAATAGTGACAGTTTTACTTCTTCCTTACGCATTTGGAGGCCATTTATTTCTTGTCTGATTGGTGTGGGTAAGACTTCCAGTACTATGTTGAATAGAAGTGGTAAGAGTAGACATCTTTGTTTTGTTCCTGATCTTAGAGGGAAAACTCAGATTTTCACCATTGAGTATGATATTGGCTGTGGGGTTTTTCATATATGGACTTTATTATGTTGAGGTATGTTCCCTCTAACCCTACTTTGTTGAGAGTTTTTTTTTTTTTTTTTCTTTTTCACGAGTGGATGTTTTACTTTGTGAAATGCTTTTTCTGCAACTATTGAGATAATCATTTGGTTTGTATCCTTTTGTTTATATGTCAAATTGATTTTGCAAATATTGAACCACCCTTGCATTCCTGGAATAAATCTCATTTATCGTGGTGAATGCTTTTTAAATGTATTGTTGGGTTCAGTTTGCTAATATTTTGTTGAAGATTGTTGCATCTATATCCATCAAGATATTGGCCTGTATTTTTTTTTTGGTGATGTCTTTTTTTGGTTCGGGTATCAGGGTAGTGTGGGCCTCATTGAGTAAACTTGGAATTTTTCCTTTATCTTCTATGTTTTGGAATAGTTTGAAGGTATTAACTATTCAAATGTTTGGTAGAATTCATCTATGAAACCATCTGTTCCTGGACTTTTATTTGTTGGGACTTTTTTTAAATTACTGATCCAATTTCATTGCTGGTAATTAATCTCTTCAGGTTTCCTATTTCTTCCTGATTTAGTTTTGGAAGGTTTTATGTTTCTAGGAATTTATCCATTTTTTCTAGGTTGCCCAATTTGTTGGCATATAATTTCTCATAATATTCTCTTATAATCCTTTGTATTTCTGTGGTGTTGGTTGTTATTTCTCCTCCTTCATTTCTGATTTTATTTGAGTTCTCTTTCTCTCTCTCTCTCTCTCTCTTTGTTTTGGCAAATCTGGCTAAAGGTTTATCAGTTTTGTTGATTTCTTTTTTTTTCCCCAAAGAACCAGTTCCTGGTTTCGTTGATTTTTTCTGTTGTATTTTTTTATTCTCTACTTATTTCTGATCTAATCTTATTTTCTTTTTTCTACTGGCTTTGAGCTTTGTTCTTTTTCTAGCTCCTTTATGTGTGAAGTTAGATTATTTATTTGAAGTTTTTCATGCTTCTTGAGGTAGGCCTATATTGCTGTAATCTTCCTTTTAGAACAGTTTTTGCTGCATCCCAAAGATTTTGAACTGTTATCTTCTTTTTTCATTTGTCTTCGTGTTTTTTTTTTTAATTTCCTTCTTAATTTCTTCGTTGACCTAATCATTGTTTGGTAGCATGTAATTTAGACTTCATAGTTGTGTTATTTCCAGACTTTTTCTTGTTAATGATTTCTAATTTCATACTGTAGTGGTTAGAAAAGATGCATGATATGATTTTAATTTTTTTGAATTTGTTGAGACTTGTTCTGTGGTCCAACAAGTGATCTATTCTGAAGAATGTTCCATATCCATTTGAAAAGAATGTGTATTCTGTTGTTTTTCGGTATAATATTCTGAATTTATCTATTAGATCCTTCTGGTCCAACGTGTCATTCAGAGCCACTGTTTATTTGTTTATTTTTTTGTCTGGATGATTTATTCATTAATGTAAGTGGGATGTTAAATATAGATTTCCTCCTTTATTAATATTTTTTGTATTTGGGTGCTCTCATTGGGTACATACATATTTACAATTTTTATATCTGCTTGTTGGATTGTTCCGTTTATCGTTCAGTACGCTTCTTTGTCTCTTGTTATAGTCTTTGTTTTAAGTCTAATTTGTCCAATATAAGTATTGCTACCCTAGATTTCTTTTTGCTTTCATTGGCGTGAGACACTTGAGAGGGACTCCTTCCAAGCGAAGTAAGGTTTGGATGGGGCAAGTCAGCAGAACTAGAAGGCGGGGCACATGCTGTTAGCAAGCTATGTGAAGAGTTCATACTGGTTTCCACACAGTGTAAATCTTTGAAAATCTTCTTACCAGTTTTACAACCCAGCAATGTCTTTGCAAGGACCTAAGTGCCATCCCTTGGACAATGTAATCATTAAGGAAGATAGAACCCTTATCTCCCAGTCTTTGTGGGAGGATGATAGGAGCCTAACTTCCAGTAGGTGCCTTCCTCCAAGTTGTAAAACCACATGCTAATTTTCTTTTGGGTAAGGCCAGTTAGTAAACACAGGTGACTTAAGCTTCCCACTCCACAAATCTACTCTTATAAACGCTCAACACTCATTTCCTCCTAGTTAGGTATCCATAGTTGGTGTGCTCTCTCCTCTACTGCTGACAGTAGTATAACAATAAAATCAATTTATTTGTCCATCTTATCCATTGAGGTGTTTTTTTTTTTTTTCTTCTTCTTTAACACCCTGCTGCTCCAAGAAAAGGAACAGAGTTAGGCTTTGAGTCCTACTACCTCTGGACTTGACCGGTATATAGGCCTTTGTAGGTCTGCCACATGCTTCAGCTCTGCCAAGGAAAGGGGCACAGGACCCTTCATTTGGACATTAACCAAGCTCTGTATCTTCTTACTCAAAGACACCATCTTTTTCTTTTCTTCTTCCTTCTCCTTCCCCCTTCCTTCTCCTTGCTCCTCCCTTCCCCTTCTTTTTCCTCCTTTCCCCTTCTTTTTTCTTCCTTCCCCTTCTTTCTCTTTTTCTCTTTTCTTCCCACTCCCTTCCTCTTCCTCCTCCCTTCCTCCCTTCCCCCTTTCTCCCTCTTGTACTCCTCCCCTTCTCTCTCTTTAGTGATAGTTACTTCTATTCCTGAAGGACACTTAATCTTTCTAATGAGCTCTAGTTTTCAGAGGAAATAGAATGAAATTGATTTTATTCTAATATGAAGGAAATCACCAGCATGGTTCTTCCTACCCTGAAGAGGCTGTTGAGACAAGGAGAACTAAAGGGCCAGTCTACTTTATTGAAGGGGAGAGAATGGAGACAAAAAAGGCACAGAAAACAAAAACAAAACTGATATCTCGCCACAATACTAAAATAGCATGACCAAATCATTCTCCTTAAGAAAAAAATGAGACTTTGGCCTCCATCATTTTTCTATGAACAAGTCAAATGTAACTCCCCTTGACACGAGACAAAGTGGTAAGGCAACCTACAGACTCGTAGCATTGGCATTACCTGTGAGCTTTCAGAGACAAAGAATCTCAGGTCCTACCTCGACCTACTAGATTTGACCTGCAGTGTAACAAGCATTCCAGTGATTCCAATGGTGATTAAAGTTTGAGAAACCTTTGCATGGAGAGCAAGCTCTGAAGTCAGAACAAAAATAATGACTGTTGAGCACCATACGTCCAGTAGAGTTAAGCAATTTATATTATTACCAACACTTTTTCTCAACACATAAGACAATGAGAAGTAAGGTAACTTGTCCAAAAGTCACAAAGCTAATAAATAATAATGACATTAAATGAAACTCAAGTTGAAGACCTGATTCTGCTGCTTACTGGCTAGGAGACCTTGAGCAAGTTCACTAAACTTTCCAAGGCTCTTACACCATCTGAACAATGGGGGTTGTATATACATCCCATGGTTGTTAGGTAGATTAAATGAGATAACTTATATAAAAAATTACACATACATAAATATTTTTTATATATTCAGTGCTTCTGATAATCTCTGGTAGAAACTAGCCATCCTAGTGAAGAATAAATGTATTGAATCATCATTATGTTATATGTGAAGTACTGATCAAGGTAACTACAACGGGAGGTATATGAAACAGTGCTGAGGAGAATTTACTTCATCTTCAGATCTTTGGCTGTGGAAGGACGTGGTGTATAACAGCCAGAGACTAGAGAAGAAATTGACAGATCAGAGACCTCAAAGAGAAAAATGAAAAGTCAGGGGAGGAAATATTTAAAGGGGCATCTTTTAGTTGCCAATTAGATGTTTTTAATTTGATAATCGTAGTAAACCCTCAAGTGTTTTTAAAGTTAGCATAATCAATCATTTCATAGGTTTTCCCTTTATTTTGTTTTTTGCTTTGTTTCTTTCTTTTTCTTAGCCAGAGGTTTACTCCATAGGGCAGAAGAAGATGAGAGACATAAAAGGTGGAACCCATTGAGAAGTTGTGAGGTTAAAGTCATGTTCCTAGAATCCTGGTACTATACGGGGCCTGCCGAGCCATGAGGCAAACAGAGAAATCACCTGCAGTGTTTTCAAAGAAACCAGATATGAAAACCAATCTAAAAACAAGCTGTGTGAAGTGTGAAAGAAATCACGCTGTTGCCAAGACCCACCTTCCCTTTCCCCCAAAGCACTCGCTATAGTGCACATATCACTCCTGCACATAGATACACACATACCCTTATATACCCTCACCATCTGTCTGTCCCCAGTGTTTTGCTTTACTGGACACCAGAGTAGAGGTTCTGAAATCATACTGTACCCAGTACATTTGAAAAAGGAAAAAAAAGTTGATTTTAAATTTCCTTTAAAATATATTTTTCCTCAAAATGTATCACCAAGCACATAACATGAGGCATCCCACAGTGTAGGCAGTGAACATTGCTAGGGTTCCTAATACCATTTGAACCTTCAGTTTCCTAATTATCACCTACTTACTACTCCTAGAATAAACCTGTTAGTGTATTTTACAGTATTAATAGATCTTTTATTAGCAATTATGTTTCAGAATTGCTTTTCTTATAAAAAGCCTTGCACTAACTATGCCATCCCATTGATCTTACCTCAATGCACTCCTTACAGTCATTTCAAATAGCTAATAACTTGCTAATATAACTTTACAGGTACATTTTGTACCTTTCTCTCTACCTATTGTAGACATACCAGCTCATTAAACATTGTGAAAGAACACTGGCTAAGGCCCCTTCCTTTAACAAGCTAGCAGTGTGAAACCAAAGTCTAAGGTTTTTCTTGTAATGATCTTGCTGCACCACCTCCATAATACCAGGAGGTAGAGTATGGAGACAGAATTTCTCCTGCAGCTGCTTCTGCAAAGGACAGTTAATATTGGGGTGGTATTTCTAAAGCTTTCTTTCAGATGTTGTTTTAATCTTCTGGTTCCTGTCTTGTGTCATTTCAAAGTCTTACTGGTGCATTTAGCTGGCTGAATGAGGAACATGCCAAGGTCATACTGAACAGTGAAACTTGTGTCAAGGCACACTTCCACACTAGTATTACTAGTTTCAGTCCAGACCTATCTCTAACAGCACATAAAAAGAACAACAAGTTGCTGTCACTTGGCAAAATAGCATCAAGGATGGCTTGAGTCTGCAGGAATCCTCATGGGATGATGGTTGCTAACATAGTTACTAACTATAAAACACAGGATCTTTCTATTCCCAGTAGTCCTTGTGATTGTGTTAGATTATTTGGAGGTTAAGTTGGAATGAAATGTGTTTTCACTAATACAGACTGTTTAATAAGCTGCTTACAGGTAAAGGAGAAATATGCCTGCAATTGTTTATATATTCAATAAGAAAATAGAAATCAGTTAACAGTAGAACCAATAACAATTTAGTGGAGTATCTTGCTGAGTTTACCATACATTGATTTAAAATAGATATTGCATACCTGCCAGAAAAAAAAAAAGACCAGAGCTTAATTTTAATTCCATTACCCCAGTTAAATAATCTAAAATGACAAAATTGTTCAATAATTGTATTCTTTTATTATACCCACTGTTGATGCTTTCACATAAAATCAGTCATCTCTTACAAACAGTGTTTTTCATAGGAGACCCTTTTAGTGAATGCCTACTTGCAGAGTTTCACTGAGTGAAAACCCCCACTGACTTAATTCACTTACAGATATTTTCATAACCTCTCTCACATGAGCATAAATGTTCATGGGCTACATCCAAGAAGTTAACAAGCCTAAGGTAACAGCTCTGCTGAGCTATGAACTCAATTCCTCCTTCACTTTGAGGGAGAACATGAGATACTAGCAAAATAATGAAATGCAATACATCAACCTGTCTGCCTAGAGAATTCAACTTGCTCAGAATAAATTAATTTCAGCCAGAGGTCTAGAGATTGGAAATGCAAATGAGCCAACATGGCTGCACCACTAATGCCATCTAGTTTTCACCACAGTGTTAGTTTTCTTTCTTTCTTTCTTTTTTTTTTTTTTAAGATTTATTTGTCAGAGAAAGAGAGCACACACAAGCAGGGGGAGCAGCAGGCTGAGGGAGAAGCAGGCTCCTCGCTGAGCAGGGAGCCCCATATGGGACTCGATCCCAGGACCCTGGGATCATGACCTGAGCTGAAGGTAGTCACTTAACTGACTGAGACACCCAGGCATCCCTACAGCATTAGTTTTCAATGAGTGAAACAGAGAAGTAGTGGCTCTCAGTGCTCCTATAATGCTTTGTACATGCTGCTATTTAAGCCTTTTCATCAATGGGTTGTACTTAATCCTTTGGGTGAATTTTGCCCCTTAATGATCTTGCATACCCTGAAGGTAGGGAGGAACATATTTTTGGTTTTAATACATGCTTTTTGAATGAATGAATGAATGATTTCTAAACATTTCCATTTTTCCCCCAAATGACTTGAGCCCTTCAATTTAACATACATGTTTAATTTTAGTACTATTTTATGTTTGCAGATATTTAAAATTTCAAATCTACCATCTCATTTTATTTAGCTAATCATCTTTCAAAGACTGTTTCAAATAGAACTTCAACCATGGAGCCTTTCTTAATTCCTCCTACTGCTGTGATCTCTTCCTCCTTTGAATATCCATAGCACTTGAAATGTACTTCTCTTCCAGAACCCTGCTTATCCCCTTTAATTCAGAGCTACTTTTTGTAATCTTTTTATTTGCCCAAACCTGTGATAGAATAAAATTTCCTCAAGGACAGGCCTCATCTTTTCATCAGTTACTGAGTTCAGAATGCAGCCATGTACATGGTGTTGTACATGCAACTTAACCAAAATTATTGATCACAAAACATGGCTCAGTACGATAAAGAATATCTTACTGATTTCAAAAAATAGATGACAGTCCCTTCTTGTAAACCATTCTGGCCTTAAAAAATAACATTGAAATACATGGAATTTACCTAATCCAACTAATTCACCAAAATGACAAGTATAGGCTAAAATATATATAGATATTTGCATAGAGAAACAGGCAAGGTTTTGAAAGGTAGAGAAAAAGGAAAATCTATGAAAGAGAAACATCAGGAGCTATACTGTACAAGAATGAGCTCTGCCATTTGCTATCTCATGTGACCTTGGCAAAATTGCATTGCCTTTTCGGGTCTCTATAAAATGGACACAATCATGCCTATTTATTGTGAGAAGAACAAGATTTCTGAAGTTTTCTCTAAACTCTAAGATGCTACACAAATATAAGGTGTTTTTAAACACATGGAATGTGGGTTCAGGAATAGAAGGAAATGAAGATGGCTAGGAAGGTAAGGTCATATTGAAAACTCAACAGCAGCTTGGATCTGATGAAGTAGAAAGTAGATGTGCATATATCTTTAACACGGAGAATGACATTATAAAAGTAGTTTTAAGATGTATAATCAAGAAGTAATCTGTGGAAGTGAAGTAAGACTGACAGTGGAAGACAAATACTGTATGTTCTTACCTATATGTGGAATCCAAAAACAGTTAAACTCTTAAAAATTAGAGTAGAATGGTGATTGTCAAGAGCAAAGAGAGGATGGGGAGATGTTAGTCAAAGAGTATAGGTTTCTAGTTGTAAGATGAACAAGTTCTAAGAGTCTACAGCATGACTATAGATAGCCATTTTCAACTGTATATACTATAGTATCATTAAGAGTAGAATTTAAATCCTCTCACCACAAAAGAAAATGTTAATCATGTGAGGTAATGAAGGTGTTAACTAACCTTATAGTGGCAATCCTTTCCCAAGAGATATGATCAAATCATCATATCGTATACCTTAAACTTATATAGTGTTATATGTCAGTGATATCTCAGTAAAACTGGGGGGGAGAGGAGGGAAAGATGCAGTAAACTTGTACATGTGAGGTAGGACCCAGAGTTCAGTATTTTTAAAAACACCAGCTGATTCTAGTGTGAGTCAAAGTGAGAATCAGTCTACATGCAATGCTTATCATACTTCAATATACATACATTTTACTTGAGGACATTGTCAATATGCATATTTTGAGGCAGTGTATCTGGATTGCATCTGAAATTCTGCATTTCTAGTAATCCATAGATTCTTCCAAACTCCTTACTCTCAAACTCTAATGGATAAAAATGATTTTTAAAATGATCTGCAATATTTACAAGTCAGAATTCTTGGACAATATGTCATATTTGGGAGAATTTTGTGGGATTTTTTTTTTGGCATTTTTCCAGTTTTGTGTTTTATATATATATATATAATATACATACACGCCATCGCATTTTCTTTATCCATTCATTTATCAGTGGACACTTAGGTTCTCTCCACATCTTGGCTATTGTGAATAGTAGCCAGGTTCGCTGCAGTAAACAAGGGGGTGCAGATATTCCTCCAGGATGATGATTTCATTTCCTTTGGATATGCACCCTGAAGTGAAATTGCTAGATCATATGGTAGTCCTATTTTTAATATTTTTGAGGACTCTCCCTACTATTTTCCATAGTGGTTGAATTAGTTTACATTCCTGCTAACAGAGCACAAGGGTTACCTTTTTTCCTCACATTTTTTTTTTCCTTTTTTTTTTCCTCACATTCTTGATGACATTTGTTATCTCTTGTCTTTTGATGATAGCCATTCTAATAGGAGTGAGGTGATATTGTGGTTTTGATTTGCATGTCCCTAATGATTAGTGATCTTGAGCACCTTTACATGTACCTAGGCATTTGAATATCTTCTTTGGAAAATTGCCTGTTGAGGTCCTTTGCCTACTTTTAATTGGATTATTTGTAGTTTTGTTAATGAGTTGTATGAGTTTCTATATACTTTGGATATTAATCCCTTATGAGATGTATGGTTTGCAAATATTTTCTCCCATTCCATAGGTTACCTTTCTATCTTGTTGCTTCCTTTGCTGCACAGAAGCTTTTTAGTTTGATGTAGTCTTGCTTGTTGTTGTTGTTGTGTTTTTTTTTGCCTTTGCTTTTGGTGTCGTATCTAAAAATTTGTTGCTAAAACCCATGTTAAAGAGTTTTTTTCCCTATGTTTTCCTGTAGGATTTTTATGGTTTCAGGTCTTACATTTGAGTCTATAATCCATTTTAAGTTAACTTTTATGAGTGGTGTAAGAGAAGGGTTTGGTTTCATTCTTTTGCATGTGAATAGCCAGTTTTCCCAACACCATTTATTGAAGGGACTGTCTTCTCCATTGAGTATCCTTGGCTCCCTTTTCAAATACTAATTAACCATATATGAATGGGTTTATTTGGGGGCTCTTGATTCTGTTTCATTGGTCTTATGTTTGCATCTATGCCAGTACATACTGTTTTGATTACTATAGCTTTGTAATATAATTGAAATCAGAAAGTATGACACTTCCAGCTTTCTTCATTTTAGAATTGTTTTGACTATTTAGGTCCTTTTGTGTTCCTATAGGAATTTAAAATTTTTTTTCTGTTTCTGCAAAAGCAAAATGCCATTAGAATTTTGATAGGGATTGCTTTGAAACACTACTGATATTTGCATTAGAAACACTACTAATTTTGTATGTTGATTTTGCATCCTTCAGCCTCACTAAATTTATTGTTTGGTTCTAATAGTTTTTGGTGGATTCTTTAGGATTTTCTATATATAAAACCATGTCGTCTGTAAATAGAGATTGTTTTACTTCTTCCTTTCAAATTCTGGTGCTGCCTTCTGTTTCTTTATTGACTGGTTGCTGTGGCCAGAACTTCCAGCGCTGTGTTATATAGTGGTAAGAATGGGCACCCTTGGGGCTCCTGGGTGGCTCAGTGGGTTAAGCCTCTGCCTTCGGCTCAGGTCATGATCTCAGGGTCCTAGGATCGAGCCCCGCATCAGGCTCTCTGCTCAGCGGGGAGCCTGCTTCCCCCTCTCTCTCTGCCTGCCTCTCTGCCTACTTGTGATATCTATCTCTCTGTCAAATAAATAAATAAAATCTTTAAAAAAAAAAAAAAAACTATGCTAAAAAAAAAAAAAGAATGGGCACCCTTGACTGTTCCTGAAATTAGAGCAAAAGCCTTCAAACTTTCACCATTGAATATGTTAACTCCGGGCTTGATTTTTTTTTTTAATGTTTTTAATTTAAATTCAATTAATTAACCTATATTGTATTATTTGTTTCAGGGGTACAGATCTGTGATTTATCAGTCTTACATAATACCCAGTGCTCATTACAAAATAAATTTTAAACACACACATACACACACAAAGTATTCAGCAGGCCCTGGTGATAGACCACAGTCGCAGAGACTAAGGTAGGAGTTAGCTGTAGAAATTTAGGTGAGAGATGTTGAAGCCTAATAGTGACATATAAGATGTACAAGAAGGGGAAGACCCAAAAGACATCTTAACAGAATACTGACTAGAACTTGAGATAAGTACAGGATGATGGCAAAAAGCTAAAGATGGATAAAATTGAGATAAGGAAAATGAATGGTGGTACAGTCACAGATGGAACAAGTAAAAAGGGATGTCAGTGTCATACATTATTTTATGTTGGATATGAATTTGGAAACAGTGGTCAGACTCTGCAATTTGGATTCTAACCAAATTCCTTTAGTGGAACCACATAAATTTTGGGAGGAACGAGATAGTTTATTATATAGAAAAGTTGATTTAGCCCTCAACTTTCTGGATAGGGGAGTAAGTCTTCATTGTCTTAAGTGATAATCTCAGGAAGTTTACCTATTATTTACCAACAATCTTATATCTGGATTTTTTTTTCACTCTCCAAACTGTATCTTCTTGGTGCTCTTATTTATTTAAAAAATATATCTCTTACACAGCCTGAATCAACTTCTGTTTTTAAAATTAAATTAACATCTTTTATTGGATACTTAGCACTTATTATAAATATGATAAAATGCAATATAGAGAAGACTCTTTAATGTTCGTATGATGTTCACAATCTAGAAACTAAAGGACAAGTCCACAGTCCTTCCCAGATGCTATAATGACACTTTTTAATTTCAAAATCGGTTATGTCAGATTCTTGAGTTATTCCTGGCCAAAACAGGCTTGATAGTAAAAGGAAGAAATTAATGTTTCTTTGAAAAGCCAGTGTCTAGTATGAACCTCAGTCACTTGGAAACCTGCTAAATTAGAATATAACCTTGCCTTTTCTCTGCATAGAGTGGCTGGGCTTTTGCCTCAGTTTCTCTGCATAATCCTCCTGCTCTGGGCTTTTCTATTTTGACTGCCAATCTAAGTCTTATTAGGTGTTTTCCTTGGGGATAAATTTTGTACATGGTCTGTCAAAATATCTTTCAAGTGTATCTTGTCACCCGGAGTCCTATTACTATGATTTGTTCATCAGATTTAGTCATTCTTTAATTCAATAGTTATTGAGCATCTAATACATTCCAGGTTGATTCTTATATTACAAAACTACATTTACCTGCCTGAATCAAGCCTTCGAAGAACTCCACTCTAAGATTATGGAACCCAGAATAGGAAAATATGTGTGTGTATATATGTATATATATATTTCCTTAAGCAAATTTAAATTAAGTATGTAATGCCTTCTGCATAACATATACCTTTTGCAGTTTCCTATATGAGCTCACTGGACATGCAGTTTCACAAATTCTATGGCATTTCTTATATTCTTTCATTTGCTACCTGGTTTCCAACCCCCATACTGATCCCTATTCACCTACTCATTCAATCTCGGTTCACATAATAAACGCCAACTTCTTTTTCATTACTAAGCTCTGGCACAGTTTATTGTGAACAATCTTTGGTTTTGTTTCTTTGGAGAGTAAATCCATCTTGCCTCTGTGGAGGCTTGAAAAAAGCATGAATTATAAAGAGGCTACTTGCCCCAATTTTCCTATTCTGGATTCCATAATCTTAAAAGAAATTGTCTTGTGGATCTTACCCATCTAAATACTGGCCTAACAGAATGCCTGAGCAACTGAAAAAGTTGTTTAACACTGAACCTTGTAAGGACAGCAAAATACTTAGTTGAGAGTGACATTCCTCGCTGTGGAATAAAATTATATACATATTATTTAGCATAACAATATGAAAACATTTTTTAAAAAGCTATGCATAGAGTGGGACTGTGATACTAATCCTGTAAATCTTCATTAAGGGATGGTGAAAACCTTGGTAATAGGGTACCATTCTAGCTATGATTCCTCCTATGTTGTCAAAGTTATGCTTATCTGCTCCTGTGGACTCCACATAATTCTTGTCATCTAAAAGTCTGTTCATAGGTGTTACTTTCTTATCATTGGGCTTTTATCTTCAGTGTTGTCTTTTAAAATTGCTGAAGTTTTATACAAGTAACCAAACTGTGGCAGAGACAAGTTGTTGTTCACCCATATCCTCTTTCTCCTGAGCATAGGAGTAAATCACATGTCCTTGCAATGAAGTGCGACCACATGACTAAGCTCTGACCAATGGAATATGGGCAGGGACCACACCTATGGAAATCTTTTCACACGTGGTCCTCCATGCTGCTTGTCTTCCAGCTAGCAGAAGGGAGATGACCATGAGGGCCACCTTCTGAACCATGGGTTAAAAATGGTAAAGTCATAAGACAAAAGATGATGTTTTTAAATCACTAAAAGAATAATCACCCACCAATTGGGAATACCTGTTTGAATATCATGATAGAAAAAAATAGTGATAACCGACTGAAATTTGAAGACTTTATTATAGAAGCTAGTATTATCTTAGTTAATAATGCACTATATTTAAGACTGGAAATGGCTGAGGTGCTACATTTCTGCTCATTGCCTTTATGAATTGGATGTTTTGTGCTTGGCTGCTCATCTGATACATGTTTTATCTATTTGCATCTTGGGTTTGAATTTCAAAGATCTAAGTTCCCTTTACTCTCTTCCTTAGTAGTAAACAATTATACCCTAAGTCTAGTTAAAATCCAAGAACAAAAAAAAATAAAAAAATTGTTATTTAAAATCCAAGAACAAAAATCTTCTCTTCCTACTCCTATTTCTGTAGCATAAAGGAGAGAGAAAACTGGAAAAGGAAAGGCATCAGCTTCTCAACCCAGCCCAACTCAACCCTGCATCAGTGAAGGAAAACAAGGAAACCTTAGTGGTGAAATTAAGGTCCAAAGTATCTCTGGATGTGTAGGTAGATGAACAACAAAAAAGCCCCTCAAAACCAAATTCCAGTTTGGAAAGTGAACTGGGAAGCTGCTTTGTCTTCCAGTAGTTTACTTGAAGACTGTCTACCTGGTTGGATAGTCATGACATAGGACTTGGTAACTGGTCTTAGCTGTCATATCCCCTACTGTGTAGGTTTCTATCCCTACCATCTGCCTGTGGAGAGATGCCCTTACCTTCTCCATTCTCTGGGGTCCCTTCCTTGACTGATGGTAGGTACTTGGGCTCTCGGCTCTGTCTCAGTGCTTAGAATTTAAGAAGTGCTTTGCATTTTATACTAACAGCTTCTCTTGTTATGTTGGGAAGTTCATACAGGTGAGCTTATATATTCTGCCAAGGGTAAATAATTCTTATTCCATCTTTTCACACAAACACTTGTTCTCATAATGCAATAGTGTCACACCACTCCTGACTCAGAGTCCTTACAGAATCTTGGAAATAGTAAAGGAAAAGCTTTTTAAATTGGGAATTAGACCTCTAACCTCTTTTCCTCAATAATACTACTCAACAAATACTTATTAAACATCTGCTCTGTGCAAGTTACTGGGTTTGGCTATATTCAAAATATTGGCTCTTGCCCTTGTTGGAGCTTTAAGTTTAGTGAAATTCACTGGAAGAGAAGGTGTGTTCTGTTTTTGTTGCTAGGAATTACACTTTTCTCATGATTACCTGAACTGAAAATACCTTCCTATTTAGCATCGTTAGTAGTTTGAAGGAGCTAAAGAACCTGTTTAAAATACTCACATTCTGTATCCAGGGAGTCATAATTGTGTTATATCTTCACCTGAATTTTCAAAGCAAGTTTGTGGGCGTCTGTGTGGCTCAGTTACTTAAACATCTGCCTTTGGCTCGAGTCATGATCTCAGGGTCCTGGGATCAAGCCCCATGTCCAGTCCTGTGTCGAGCTCCATGTGGGGCTCCCTGGTCAGCCAGGAGTCTGCTTCTCCCTCTCTCCCTGCCCCTCCCCCACTCATATGCTCACTTGTGCGCTCGCTCTCTCTCTCTCTCTCTCAAATAAAGTCCTTAAAAAATAAAGCAAGTTGATACATTGTTTAGCACAAGAACTGTATCTTATAAACCATTATCTTTTTTTTAAGATTTTATTTATTAGAGAACACAGAGGGATTGTGAGAGGAAGAAGCAGACTCCTGGATGAGCAGAGAGCCAGACCTGGAACTCCATCCCAGGACCGTGAGATCTTGACCTGAGCTGAAAGCAGACGATTAACTGACTGAGCCACATAGTCACCCCTATAAATCACTATTTATTTTTTTAAATGATCTTACTTACTTATTTGACAGAGCACAAGCAGGGGAAGTGGCAGAGGGAGAGGGAGAAGCAGGCTCCCCGCTGAACAGGAAGCCTGATACAGGATGCTATACCAGGACCCTGGGACCATGACCTGAACCTAAGGCACTTAACTGACTGACTCATCCAGGTGCCCCTAAATCATTATTTCTATTGCCAAGCGCAATACCTGGCACATGGTAAACCTTCAACAAATATTTAAGTGATTTTTCTAGACAGTTCTGTGACTGGTATGCCTGGGTGAAATTGCTGCTGGCATCAGCAATGGTTGTGGTCTCCTATTACCTTCTATTCACATGAAAATCATGGAAATGTGCCTTACTGATGGTGAAAAGGGCTCAGTCAACCCTAGAGAAATCTCTTTGTTAAACCTGTTTTCAGTTCAGGCTCAAATCTCTTTCTCACACTGTTACCAACATCTCCATCACATTTCTAACTCATGGAAAGTATTTCTGGGTATATCCTCCTACTCATACTGAAAAAAACCAGAGGGCAAGTTTACATGCTTGCTCTTATTTCAAGAGAAGGAACTGTGAGGGTACATTCGTCAATCATTCTCTAGAAAGTAAGAAGAGGAGTAACATCTTCGGGAAATAAATAATAAGGTGAGTGGGTGTGGAGGAGACAGGTGGCAGAGTTGTAAAAATCAGAGTAATTTCAGCAACAGAACCTTCTTACTCCACGTAAGATGAAAATATTAGGGGAATATACAAAATATCAAATTCTAATGAGAAAACTGAGTGTAGTTATCAGAAAATCTGTGCCACTGACCTGACGATTCATTCCTGTATTGACAGCAACTGTTTCCAAAAGTTTAATTAAAACTTGGTCATTAGGGATCTTAAACTCCTTATGTACAGATTCTTCAGAAAACATGCATTTTGTAAAGTAAGCATTTGATTTTATTTACATCTTTATTTTCTCGCTTCATGAAGAGAAGTTATTTCCATCAATGCTTACAAAGTACATATATACCAGAAAGTTACAATTATTTATATATACATAACATTTATATATTTTAAAAATTATATAATTACGTTTATGTCTATGTATACACATATAATTATATGTGTGTGTGTATATATATATTACATCACCTTCTGGTATAATTGGAGATATCTATATCTTTGTTAGCCTATAAAATTATAATAAGTGGTTTAGGTGATTGTCCTATCAGGAAAAAAAGAGGCTTTCTTTCCTTATGCCCCCTAAAGATTTTACTATTATCAGCTTACAGCAAGACAAACATAA
>CM052897.1:47822130-47903261 GCA_028534135.1 Potos flavus | reverse complement strand
AGAGAGAGGAGGAAGCAGGCTCCCTGCTGAGCAGAGAGCCCGATGCGGGGCTTGATCCCAGGACCCTGAGATCATGACCTGAGCCAAAGGCAGAGGCTTTAACCCACTGAGCCACCCAGGCGCCCCTATGTGTCTGTTTTTATGCCAGTACCATACTGTTTTGATTACTATAATTTTCTAATATTATTTGAAATGAAGAAGTGTGATGCCTCCAGCTTTGTTCTTTTCTCAAGATTGCTTTGGCTACTTCGGAATATGAATTTTAGGATTATTTCTATTTCTGTGAGAAATGCCTTCAGAATTTTGACAAAAATTGCATCAAATCTGTAGATGGCTTTGGGTAGTATGGACATCTAAACAATATGAATTCTTCCAATTCATGAACATGGGATACCTTCCATTTACTTGTGTCTTCTTCAGTTTTTTTCATCAATGTCTTATAGTTTTCAATGCACAGAACTTTCGCCTCCTTGGTTAAATTTATTCCTAGGTATTTTATTTTTTGGATGCTACTGTAAATGAGACTGATTTCTAAACTGTTCTTTCTGATAGTGCATTGTTAGAGTATAAAAACTCAACTGGCTTTACATACTGATTTTGTATCCTACAGCTTTACTGAATTTATTAGTTCTAAAGGTTTTTTGGTGGTATTGTTAGGATTTTTTATATATAATATGTCATCTGCACATAGAGACAGTTTTACTTTTCCAATTTGAATGTCATCTTCTTTTTTCTTGCCTAATTGCTCTGGCTAGGACTTTTAGTACTATGTTGAATAAAAGTGGCAAGAGTGAGCATTCTTATCTTGTTCTTGATCTTTGAGTAAAAGTTTTCAGCTTTTCACTGTTGAGTGTGACGTTCGCTGTGGGCTTGTCATACATGGCCTTTGTAATGTTGAGGTATATTTCTTCTATCGCTACTTTGTTGAGACTTTTTATCATGAAGGGACATTGAATTTTCTCAAAGGCTTTTGCTGCATCTCTTGAGATGATTATATGATTTGTATCCTTTATTTTGTTAATGTGGTGTATCTTACTGATTTGTGTATGTTAAACCATTCTTTGCTCACTGAAATGAATCCTACTTGGTCATAGTGTATGATCCTTTGCAGGGAGAATTTTTTTAATTGAAGTATAGGTAGCATACAATGTTACATTAGTTTTAGGTGTACAACATAGTAATTTGACAATTCTATACATATTGCAGTTCTCACTATAAGCATAGTCACCCTCTGTCATCATACCACGTTACTGCAATACGATTTACTGTATGCCCTATACCGTATTTTCCATCCTTGTGACTTATTTGATAACTTGAAGTCTGTATGTCTTAAGAATCCTCTTCACCTATTTTTCCCATACCATCATCTCCCTCTCCTCTGACAGCCACCAGGTGTTCTCCATATTTATGAGTCTGTTTTGGCTTTTGTTTTTTTTCATGAGTTTTGCTTCTTAGATTCTACTTTATAAGTGAAATCATAGGGTATTTGTCTTTCTTTGACTTATTTCACTTAGCATAATTCCCTCTAGGTCCAAACATGTTATCATGAAGGTATTGCCGAATTTGGTTTGCTAGCATTTTGTTAAGGATTTTTGCAGCTTTATTCATCAAGGATAGTAGTCTGTAATTTTCTTGTAGTGTCTTTTTCTGGTTTTGCTATCAGGGTAATGAGAGCCTTATAAATGAATTTGGAAGTCTTTCCTTTTCTGTTTTTTGGAAGAGTCTAAGAGGGATTGGTTCTTTTTTAAATATTTGGTAGAATTCACCAGTGAAGCTCGTTTGTTTTTAATGGGAGATTTTTTATTCCTGATTGTGTTCTTACTAGTTATCAATTTGTTCAGATTTTCTGTTTCTTCATGATTTAGTCTTGGTGGGTTGTATGTTTTAGGAATTTATCCATTTCTTCTAGGCTGTACAATTTTTTGGTGTGTAATTGTTCATAGTAGTCTTTTATGATCCTTCCTATTTCTGGGGTATGAGTTGCAATTTTTCTTCTTTAATTTCTGATTTTGAATTCTCTTTTTTCTTGGGAAGTCTAGTTAATATTTTTTTTCCTTTTTCTTTCTTTTATTTGTTCATATGTGGAGCATTATAGCAGACACTTTTGGTAGCTACTTGAATGGCCATTCCCTTCATCCTCTTTGCCCACATGTCATTATAAATAAAATCTGAACAAGCTCTTTACTCAATTTCACAAATTGTTTTATGGTTAGGGCGTGCAAGTAACCAAGCTGTGGTCATTAGGGAGACTGCTAGAAAAACTACTCTTAAAGCATTTGCTTTTTTTTTTTTTTTTTTTTGAAGCATTTGCTTTTATATTTTATATTTACTTTTATATTTTATAAAAAAGATTAATGAAAATTCCATATATAGACTTCTGTTCCCATTTTATATGTATTCTTTAAAATATAAAAAAAATATTATGTCAATATATTATTTATGCTTATAGAAATTTAATTAGTAAAATTTTTAACATTTAAACAATAGCTATGGGTAGTATTTTATCATTTTAAAATTTAAAAATCTCTTGGGCATCTGGCCAGCTCAGTTGACTAAGCATCCAGCTCTTGATTTCAGCTCAGGTCATGATCTGAGGGTCTTTTGATCAAGCCTCATTTTGCACTCTGCGCTGGGTGTGGAGCCTACTTGAGATTCTATGCTATACTTTTTATACCTGTGACTTATTCATTCCATAATTGAAAGTCTATACTGCTCTGTCCCTTTCACCCATTTTTCCCATCCACTCAACTGCTTCTCCTTGGGCAACTATTAGTTTGCTCTATTTATGGATCTGTTTATGCTCTTCGTTTGTGTTCATTTTTTTGTTTTAGATTCCACATATAAGTGAAATCGTGTGGTATTTGTCTTTCTCTGTCTGACTTAGTTCACTTAGCATTATATCCTCTAAGTTAGAGTAAGTACATCACAAGGGCTCAATAGCTATATGTGACTATTCTGAAAAGTGGTGCCCTAGATTGTAGGCTCTTCCAAAGCAGGAATCATGTTCTAACACAAATCTGCTTGATACGTAGAATTTGTATGTGTTCAATAAGTGTCTTATAGAGTGAATTTCAAAGTCAAAAAAATTTTTAAATGCACCCCCCCAATCCTTCCTCCCTTTGTAAATTGTGGTGTCTCTTACTAGTCTTTCCGTATTCACTACTAGCCTTTAATAGGAATTTGTATACTTTTAATATTTTTCTAACTTACAGAAATAATTTGTATATTACACTAATTTTATTAATAGTTATTAATAGCAGTAATTTTGATAATTGGTTTTGTTTTTCAAAGCCACTCATTTATTCCTTATTTTAATCAACAAATAATTTTTGAGGGCCTAATACTTACCACATTGTATTGGGAAGAAAAGTTAAAATGATGAGAAAAATCAAATATAATTTCTACCTTCTTACTATTATTCTCCTTTCATAAGACCTTAGTTTCTTTCCTAGTCTAGTATAACATTTGGATAAAAGTGATATAGTTCTTGTATCCTAGAAAAATTGCCAATATATTTCTATTGATGCCTATTTGACGAAATATGTAGTCTTTATATTGCTGCCTTTCCACCTCAAATATATGTAGATATTTCTCTGTCATCATCAAACAAACTATTACAGAGAAAAATTCTGAGACCAGCATGATTTTTTTCTATTGGTAGTTTTTGTTATTTTATTTTCCTCTTAGATGCACTTTTGCACTTAGATGATTCCTTTCTTACATGTCCAGTTTTTTTCAGGGTATCTTTTACTTTTCTTGGAACATGGTAAATTCTTTTAATCTTTGCAAAAGCTCATTTCTTTTTATTAGTTCAGGAAAGATTACTCCTTTTTTTAATCTTTGATTTCTGCTTCAGTTCCACTCGTTTCACTTTATTATTTTCTCAATTTAGAAGTAGTTCATGTGGTCTTTTTAAGCTATGCATATCTATCATATTTTCTCATGACATTGTTATTTAATTTACTTCTGTTTTTAGAAAGTATCTTTATTCCTCTCCACATGAATTGCCCATAGTTGTACAGTTGTAACCAAATATTAGCCTATGCTCCATTTATCAAACCATGTGCCCTGAGAGAAGATGAAGCTACTCAGAGGTGTACCTTGTCCTTATTCTGTCATTTAGTTTGGAACTTTTTCATCAGCCCAGATAAAGCACCTTTTTCTAGTCTGCATAAAGGATACTCTAAAGTCTCTCTGTCATTAATTTTGTATTCTACTGGGCCATTTTCCATTTTTTGCTGATAATTTTTTTTTTAGTTCCTTACTGACTTTTCTTTATCCGTTGTTTTCCTAAGCCTGTATCTCAGTTGCTTAATGTGGCTTTTAAGTGTTAATAAGCTTACCGGATTCCCCTCACAGATTTTTCTTTCACTTACCATTGTTTTTTGCTTCTATTTTCCCCCAACATTTGATTATGAAAACTTTTCAACTAAAGAACTTATTTTGTTTTATTCTTTATTATGCAAACATTAATATAACTCAATAAGCAAATGAAAACTCTTGTATCCCAACCTTCAGGTCACAATGTCTGCCTCCTCAATTTGAGTCTTTCTCTATGGACTCACGTGGATGCTCTTGTGCTGAATTTCCTTTTTGCCTTCTAAAAAATGGTATTTATTTCTGATTATAAAAATAGCATATGCTCATTTTAGAAGATTTGGAAACTACATACAAATATTGAAAAAAAAATAAAAATAACCCATGACCCACCACTCAAAATGTTGATGAGTTTCTTTACATTCTTGTTTTTTACCTTCATCTTAAAACTTATGTCATTACATTTTCAACACCATTAAATATCCTTTAAAAACATGATTTAAAATGTTGCATACCATCCTGTCATTATGGTGTTCCATAATTTATTTAACCTTTGTTTTATTTAATTGAGATATTAATATGGTTTTCAATGTTTAGCTTTAAATAATGTACAAAAACGTCTTTGAATATAAAGCTTTGTATACTTTTGGTTACTTTTGGTTATTTTTGGTTGCTTTTGGTTACTTCCTTTGGCTTTCACTAAAGAAAATACTTTTACACACTTCTTTTGAGAAAATATTTCTTAACAACTCTTGTCTATTTTTCTATTGGAATGTTTTATATTTCCCAGCTTTATTGCATTATATTTGACCTATAACATTGTATAAGTTTAAGATGTACAATATATTGATTTGATAATCGTATATTTTGAAAAATGATTACTACCATGTGTTAGCTAACACTTCATCACTTCATGCTAACCATTACATTTTTCCCTCATTAGGACAAGCTTGTTTATTTTATTTATTTGAGTATAGTTGATACACATACACAATGTGACATTAGTTTCAGGTGTACAACGTAACTACTCAAATTTATACATTATTCTGTGTTCACCGCAAGTGTAGCATTACTTTTTGTGGTGAGAATATTTAAAATCTATTCTCTTAACAACTTTTCAAGTATATCATACATTATTGTTACCTATAATCACAATGCTGTTCATAAGATCCCCAGAACTTATTCAATTTCTAACTGGAAGTTTGTGTTCTTTGACTAACATCTCCCCATTTTCTCCAACTTCTAGCCTCTGGTAATCATCATTCTAGTTGTTTCTACAAGTTGAGCTTTTTTAAATTCCACATTTACATGATAGCATACTGCTATACATGATAGCTATACATGATAGCATACTGCTAGCATTTTGTCTTTCTCTTTCTGACTTATTTTACCTAGTATAATGCCTTCAGCATCCATTCATGTTAGCACAAATAACAGGATTTCTTCTTTCTCGTGTCAGTATAGTATTCCATTGTGTATACATACCACATCTTCTTCATCTGTTCATCCATTGATAGACACTTAGGTTGTTTTCAATTCTTGGCTATTGTGAATAATGCTGCAGTGCACATGTGAGTGCACATGTCTTCAGTGTCTTATTTTCATTTCTGCAGGATATATACCCAGAAACGGGACTACTGAATTATATGGTAGTTCTATTTTTAATTTTTTGAGGAACCTCCATACTGTTTTCCCTAGTGGCTATACCAGTTTACATTCCCACCAACAGCAGACAAGGGTTCCCACATCATGCCAACACTCATCTTTTCTCTTTTTGATGATAACTGTCCTAACAGATGTGAGCAGATAGGCTCGATGGTTTTGACTTACATTTCCCTGATGATTAGCAATGTTCAGTACCTTTTATATACTTGTTGGCCATCTGGATATCATCTTTGGAAAAATATCTATTCAGTTCCTCTGCCCGTTTTCTAATGAGATTTTTTTTTTTTTGGTATTGTATTTTTTTAGTATAGTTGACACACCATGTTGTGTTAATTTCAGGTGTACAACATATTGATTCAATTTCTCTATATCTTATGCTGTGCTCATCACAAGTGTAGCTACATCTCTCACCATACAATGCCATGACAATGTCTGACTAGAGTCCCTATGCTGTGCCTGTTATTCCTGTGACATTTATTCCATAACTGGAAGCCAAATCTCCCATTCCTCTTTACTCATTTTACCCATCCCCTACCCCCTCCTCTCTGGCAACCATTAATTCTCTGTATTATTATATAATTAATTAATATTATAATATTAATATATATTATTATCTATGGGTCTGATTCTGCTTTCTGTTTATTCATTTGATTTGCTTTTTAGATTCCACATATGAAGGAAATCATATGGTATTTCTCTCTCTGACTTTTTTCACTTAGCATAATACTTTCTAGGTCCATCCATGTTGCAAATGACAAGATATTATCCTTTTTTAAAAATATTTACTTATTTTTAGAAAGAGAGAACATGAGCAGGGGGAGGGGCAGAGGGAGAGAACCTCAAGCAGACTTCCTGCTGAGCATGGAGCCCAATGCAGGGCTCTATCTCACAACCCTGAGACCATGACCTGAACCAAAATCAAGAGTTGGACACTTTACTGACTGAGCTACCCAGGTGTTCCAAGATCTTGTCTTTTTTATGGCCACATAATATTCCGTGTGTGTGTGTGTTTGTGCGTGTGCGCGAGCACACGTGTACCATATCTTCTTTACCCATTTATGGATGAACACTTGGGTTGCTTCTATATCTTGGCTATTATAAATAATGTGGCAATAAAAATAAGAGTGCATATATCTTTTCGAATTAGCATTTTCATCTTACAGATGGCAAATAGACACATGAAATGATGCTCAACATCACTAACCAGGGAAATTCAGGTCAAAACCACAATGAGGTATTACCTCACACCTGTCAGAGCAGCTAAAATCAAAAAGAAAAAAAATAACAAATGTTGATGAGGATGTGGAGAAAAAGGTACTCTTGTGCATTGTTGCTGGAAATGTAAATTGGTATAGCCCGTAGGGCAAAGAGTAGGGAGGTTCCTCAAAAAAATTATAAATAGAAATATTTCACTACTTTTTTGTATTATTTTGTACTATTATATATTTTGGCTATTAATCCTTATCCAATATATGATTTTCAAATATTTTCTCCTATTAATTAGGTTATCCTTCATTTTGTTGATCGTTTATTTTGCTCTGCAGCTTTTTAGTTTCATTTTGTCCTGTTTTCTGGCTTTTGCTTTTATTGCTTGTGCTCTTGGTGTCCTGTCCAAAAAACATTGCTGAGACCAATCTCAAGAAGCTTTTTCTCTGTTTTCTCCCACAAGTTTTATGGTTTCAGGTCTATGTTTAAAGTCTTCAATCCATTTCAAGTTAATTTTTGTGAGTGGTGTAAAATACGGGTTCAGTTTCATTTTTCTGCATGTGGTTAACCACTTTTCCCAGTACCATTTATTGAAGAACCTGTCTTTTCCCCCATTGAATATTCTTTAATCACCTGTCATATTATTTGACCTGATATGTAGGGCCTCATTTCTGGGCCCTCAATTCTGTCCCATTGGTACATGTGTCTATTTCTGTGCCTGTGCCACATTATTTTGATTAGGATAGGTTAAAAACAGGAAGTGTGATGCCTCTGGTTTTGTTTTTCTTTCTAGGATTGATTTGGCCATAAGGATCTTTTGTGGTGCCATACAAATTTTAGGATTTTTTTTTCCATTTCTGTGAAAAATACCATTGGAATTTTGCTAGTGATTATATTGATACTATAGGTATCTTTGAGAAGTATGAACTTTGTGACAATATGAATTCTTCCAGTCCATGAGCATAGGATATCTTACCATTTTTTTGTAACCTTTTCAACTTCTTTTATCAAAGTCTTAGAGTTTTCAGTATACAGATCTTTTACATTTTTTATTAAATTTATTCCTAAATATTGTTTTTAATGCTAATGTAAATAGCATTGTCTTATTTCTTTTTCAGATGTTCTGTTGTTAGTACATATAAATGCAACTGATTTCTGTATGTTGATGTTGTGTGTTCCCAGCCTTTTGAGAGAGTTGCTATCAGCTAGAAATGCCTGAAGCACTTGCCTTGCCATTATTATTTGTACTGAGTCTCCTTAGATATTTTTCACAATAGGACCAATGTTGTAGCTGAACCGGCCCTGTGGTTCTTAGTATAATTTCAGGACACACTTTAGCAGTAACCATCAGGGAACTTTAAGGAACCGATTTATTACTCACAGGTTCTGCAGGATACATAGCATGTCTGTGGCCACACAGCAAGATCACAAGAGCAAGAAAGAGCAAGTAAGTCAGCAAGCACAGACCAGAGACCCTGTCTTTATTAGGGTCCAAGGATGGATCGTCTAGGGTTTTGCAGGTTCACTCTTTATTTTGTAACTTAAAGCATAAGAGCGGGAATTAGGGCAGAAGAGAAGTGGGGTCACTTAAACAGCCAGATTTCCCAGGACTTTCTGAAAGAAGAAGCTTCATGGGTTAGGGTAGTCTATAATTTTTTACCTGATTGTTTTTCTAGTCACTATGTCTCAGGTCTGACAATATTTTTATTCAAGATGAATGTCATTTGAGATGGGTGGCTTGACAATAAAAAGCTTAATGTCAGTCACTGCCGCTACCATTCACCCTGCAAGGCATTAGATTTAAGAGTAAGGACATTAACAGCCTGGGTGGCAGAAATGTAAAAGTTAGCGGTAGGGCAAGTAGTGGCTAAGAGAGAGAACATCTGCTTAGGATTATAGTAATAAATCCAGAGTAATTATACCAACAGTGGCACCCAGTCTGTAGACATTACCATCAAATAGAAGGGTCCGGCCATGAAAAATAGTCCAGTGATCTCAGGGGCCCTGGAATCTGTTCCAACATTTGGGTGATATTATGGAATATTTCAATATCTTGGGCTGTCTGGTTAAGTAGGTTGAACTTGTTTTGAGTTGCTGATGTATATGATGCAAGCAGTCCCAAGGAGGCACAAACCCTCCCTTTTTTTTGGTCAGTGGATAGACTAGGGTCAGTTTTCTAAAACCATTTGAGCAAGAGACTCATGGGAGTGTTGCACAAAGGACAGAGTCCTATAGAGTCACTACACATGTTAGGTTAAAGTGGCCAGTAATTGCTGGTTAATCTCAATTACCCAATTTTGAGTGGCTAGGGCCACTACACCTGTGCTCAGTTCAGTCAGTCCTAGTAATACTGATGCTCAGGAATAAGGGAATGAGAATGATTCTTTTGGATCAGTGGTAGCGAGTCAGGGCAGAAGTTTCAGGAGGTCTGCAACATGAGGGGTATACTTCTAGAGCCAATCTAAGTGAGACAATGGTACATTGGAATGTAGCCCAGGGAAAGCCAATCAGAGGACTGAGAAAGTGTGGCTTGCTAGGTGAGAGCCTTGCAACACGGGCCCACAGTAAAACCTGAAAGTGGATGTTCCTAGTGTAAAATGTTAATCGGAGCTTCTGTGGTAAAACTAGGAATTTGAGCATATTTGTTGCCTACCTGTGCTATATGATTCTGTTGATACAATTAAAGGGGTATGTGGGCCATGAGCTATTTTTGCCTTGCATTAGCAAGGTGGCCTCCAAGGCTATCCCAAAATGACCCCTCAAGGAGCAGGTGGGGGGCTGAAAATAGTTGAGGCATTTAATTGAAGGGAAGGTCAGGGTAAAGGCAGTAAATGGAGTTGGCTGAAGTTGAGTATATCAGCAGAGTAAGAATTTATGACGGGATACAGTCAGTTGGAGGCCAAATCACAGATCTAGCAGTTTCTGATTTTCAGTGCATGGGCAGCCCTCTCAGCCAACTGGATATAAATGTTGGTGGTGTTTATGAAGCATTTTGCCAGCAGTATGGAAAGTCTAGGGAGAAGAGTAGTGGAAGAGGTAATGATAGCATTGGGGGTAGTTGAGGTATGAGATTGTGGCATCAAAGGGGAAGGACTGGAGGCAGGTTCAGCATATATGTGACCAACAATGATCAGTGAGTGGAAACTGGTGGCATAACTGGGGAAAGCAAGGGACTAGCGCAAGCTTTGGTTGGGTGTTTCCACGAAAGCACATAGAAGCTGAAGATGAGAGGGTATAGGCTAGGAGAGGCAATCTAAATGGGTAATATTTCTAGGAAGGGGAGCTGTCTGGTTCCAAATGAACATTTTGGCCTGCCACAGTGGGGAGATATGATGCAGGGCTTCCCTGAGGCTAACAGAGGAGGTACTCAGAGTTTGACAGGCATTTTGGTTCAGGGTAGGGTCAGCAGGCAAACACAAGGTAAATTCATGAAAATAATATTCCTTTGGATCCTCTGATTCCATCAGAGCAGTACATTTAACCTGTTGTTCCCAGAAAGTCTCAGTCCTCATTGTGGTGTTTTGTTGAGTTTGTGCTGAACTAGGGAGTGGGACAATATGGGTGAATGGCAAGGTTGTGATGCAGCGATATGTCCCTGGGGTGTCCTCTCTGACATAGTGGGTATAGTCATCTCCAATGATAACCTCTTAGGCTGGGTGAGGTCATCTCAGGTGATGTCCTCTCCAGTGATAAGTTTGTCTCACTTGGGGGTCGAGATTCTCTGGAGTGGTGGTCACCGAGGGAGTGGGTGACATTCCTATTATGTGGCTGTCCAGTGGGGTATTTGTCATGGGCTGAGAGTGCTGAGAGTAGGCTAGCCTGGTATAACTTGGAGGCTTCCCTGAGGATTGAGCTGCATATCTGGTACCTTCTGCTAGTGAAACAGATTTCTAAGAGGTCCCTGGAATTTCCAGGGGCCACATTTAGCATAGGAACAGGTGCTGCTCTTTCACTCCCTGAGGAACTCATTCAAAGTGTACAAAGATTCTAGGCAATATCTAGATATATCCCAGACTAAAGCAGATCTTACGGATGCTATTTAGGCATTCCTGGGACCAACGCATAAGGATGATTGGCAGATATATCACCTACAGAGGCTCCACTGCATGTATAAGGATTCAGTCCCCTTGCCACCTGGACTCAGCAGCATGCTGTCCTGAGCTCTTCCATCATGGCTCTCTAATATTCCCTTCTTTTCCACCCTGTGGTATAATCGGGGGATGGAGTGGTGTTGTTTCAACATTGCTTCTAGGTAATGATTAGGCCCAAGGGATCTTCTAGTAACCCTATCACTCAGCACAAAACATTAAGAAAAACAATAGCCATATAGAGCACCAATATTTGATGAGCTTGGGTTAGGTTCCTTCTGGATGAGCTGTTTGCATGTTGACTAGTGGCTGAATGTGGTTTTCTGTGAGAAAGTCATGGGTTACCTCATCTAGCGTGGGGTAAAGCCATTACTTGTTTTCTGTCCATGCTTTCATCTGTAAATATGGCTCCAAGTATGACAGAGTTTCTTTCCTTCTAACAGACACCCAAACTGTGTCACTCCTTGATCATGGGGTGATGATTTCCACCTCCTGTGAATTAGTAGGGGAATTTAGTTTCGTTAGCCAGCCCTTATAGACACTATATGTGAGCAGAGTGGCTGGCAGATAAGTGGCTGCTTTTGGAGAGTCCTCACCATCATCAGGGTTTCCAAAGAAATTATCTCACACTAACGGTGGACTTTTGACCTGGGGAGTCATATTAGACTATTTGCCCTTGATCATTGCCAGTGTGAAACAAATGGTGAGATGAAAATATCATAGCAAAAAGGAAACAGTGAGTCAAAAGATGAAATAAAAAGGACATCATCTTGGAGGGTAAAGCTTAAGGATTTCCTAGGGTGTCTGGGTGGCTCAGTCAGTTAAGCATCTGCCTTCAGCTCAGGTCATGATCCTGGGGCTGGGACTGAGCTCCACCTTGGGCTCTCTGCTCAGTGGGGAGCCTGCTTCTCCCCTTCCCATTGCCTGTGGCTCCCCCTGCTTGTGCTCTTTTTCTCTGACAAGTAAATAAATAAAATATTTAAAAAAAAAAAAAAAAATCAAGGATTTCCAAAGACACCAAAAGTGGAATTTTAGGAGATGTGTAGTAGTTGGTATATGCAGTATGAAGACTCAGGGGGTAAGAATTAAGTCTAGGGGGTTAGAAGTAAGGGGGCTGGGGATAAGAGTTCAGTCCATTCTGGGGGCCAGACGTCTGAAAGTAATTTAAGGAATATATCTTTAAGGTTATTATAATGCTCAGTGAAGTCAGCCACCTAGGGGTGGTTGACTAGATGGAAATTCAAAGAATATGTTGGAAGGCCCACTGTTGAGTCTCTTGAGAGATAAAGGTGAGTGCCTTGGTCAGAATCAATGGTAATCCAAGGGACTAAGAATAAATTCAGTGAGGAAGAAGAGTTCCTGTTTTGAAGCAGAAATCTAGGTGGGAGTCCCATATTAGGTATCAGGATCGTCCTTGTATCTGGAAGTCCCAGTAGAAGTAGAGGGTCAGGCAATGAAATTATTCTGCTAGCAGGAATATGGTTGGTCTCTCCAGGAAATATATCCCCATCTGGGTAGTCCCCATTGTTTACTTTGGGAGCAGAGAATGCAATCACCTATCACAACTTTGCTGCAAAGGAGAAAGGGGAGTGCCCTCAATTGAGCCTAAGTTGTTAAAGCATGAATTTCCCAGTGACCTAAGGTTGTGTGGGCCCATATAGTGAGCTGGTAGGAAAGGCCAGTACCTTGAGGAGCCTGTACCAGGCAGAGTATGGAGGGCTTAGTGAGGGAATCTATGATATTGTTGAAAATGATTTCTGGTATAGAACAATTAGTGTGAGTGGAAACGTGAGTAATGATAGGAGTTAGGTGTTCTGCTAGTTCCTTTCATATATGAATACCCAAATGGTATTGCCTTGGGTGAGAAAATTATCCCTCGGCCATTGCCCAGACCACACCATAAGGCCATTAGCAACAGCTAAGAAGTTTGTGAAAATGTTAATATTCAGAGGCCCCTTTTTATGCCTCCTCAAGGGCTAAGTGAACAGCTACAAGTTCCATGAATTGGGCTGAGCCAGGATTTCCCTCCACAATTAGGTGCTTTGAGGCAAGGTAGAATGTCATGGCCCCCCAGTGAGATGCATTGTCTATAGTGGTGGTGCTGCCATTAGTGAAGAACACTGACTCCCTGTCCATCTCTGAAAGTTGGTGCTTGGGGGCTCCCCAAGATGATGAGGATGTGAAGTGCCACTGTCAGTTCAGCAAGGTCCTTGGGCAAGGGTTAAGTATGGAGGAAACCACATCCTTCTGTGATTTGGAAAGACTTTTGACATCAGGTTTGGCCCTCTCATAAAGGTACCATTTCACCATGGAGGCATTAGTAGCTGTACGGAGCTTCTGCTGGGAGGTAGTGTAAGAACTTGAGAGCAGAACAGTCCTGGGTGGAGGCTGATTAGGGCCTCAATTTCTGAAAGAGACCAACAGGATGCCAGAAGTTGGAGCAGCTCAAGGACAGTATATCAGGCTATTGCTGGGCAAAATGATTAGTCCAAAACCTCATAGGAAGACTTATGTTTGGTCCAGAGTCTCCAGGATGGATAGTCAAGTGTAGCCAATGACTTGACTGAGGATACAGAGCCAAAAAAATCATTTAAAAAAAAAAAAAAGGTGAAGCCAGGAGGACTAGAGATAAGCCTTGTCATACTGCCTGTTGGACAGCTTCTAATGTGCACTGTTGGGCCTCACCCCAATGGAAGGTAGCAGACTTACATGCGATTCTGTATGTGAGGCAAAGGATTAGTGAGAAGTGAGGGATTTGTTGCCTCCAGAACATAAAAATGCCTAGTATGTGTGGTGCCTGAGTGTAGTGGGTGGTTTAATAGTGAGCAATTGATGTTTGACACCTGGGAGAATATTTCAGCTCTTAGAAGACCATATGATGCTCAGAAACTTGACAGATGGATAATTGCCCAGCCATGTTGGTAGATGGCATGTGAGAATGTGTAGATTTGCCTGTACTGCATTGTCAGGGGGACCTTTCAGCATGCCATCAATATAATACCAAAAATGGCAATTTTCCAATTGTAAGGTATTTAAATCCTGGCAGCAGAGGCTATGTGCAGTTGCAGGACTGCTTAAATATCCCATTGGGAGCCAAGTAAATGTATCTTGTCTCTTCAAAAATGAAAGCAAATTGGGTCAGGAATTCTTCCACAGTGGGAACAGATTAGAACATATTAGCTAGGTCAGTGACTGCAAAGAACATTCCTTGGACCCATTGTAGGTCCTCAGTCAATTCTATAATATTAGGAATTGGAGCCTTAATGAGGGGAATCTAAGCATTGAGGTTTCTGTAGTCAGTGGTGAGGCACTACTCATTAGTGACTGGCTTAAGTACAGACCAACTATGGCTATTGAAAAGGGAGATTGTGGGCTTAATGACTCCATCTCAAGCATATCTTTAATGATGGGGCACTGGCCTTCAGTGCCCAGTTTAAGTTGGTATTGGGAGATGTTTACCATCTTGACTGGAGGAGGAGGAGTCATGGCATCCTTTGGTGACTCCCAAGAAAGCCAAGAACTTAAGCTTGTTCCATGTGGTTCGGCATAGTTTCAATGCATCTTTGCCTGTAACAGGGGGAAAAAAAAGCCAAGGGGGCACCACCAGAGGAAGCTGTTTGGTTCCAACAGTTACATCAGAACAGATTTGCTCACCTTTGCTTGTTTTACCAACAGCATTCTCTATGTCGAAGAGCTTCCCCTTTGGGAATTTAGAGAGATTGCCTGGAATGACGGTGATTGGGCCCTGGTGTCTAACAGGACCGAAAAGGACTATGTATTTTTATTGCCTCAATAGAACCCCAGAGTAGTATAGGGGCAGTTGTCCCCAGAAGGTGGGACAAGCCCCACAAAGCTACTGATTTCCTAGGGTAAGGGCTTAAGTGAACGCCAATCCTAGAGATAAGGGAAGGATGCACAGGAAGCAGTGGGGACTGGGTCTGGGACATAGGAGTTACAAGTAGCTGTGTGGCAAGAAGGTGGATAGTAGAAAGGGGCTATACTTGGAGAATGCTAGTTTTAGGGACTAGAGTTTAGAACTGGCTGCCTGGTGATCCAACTGGCCAGGAACCCTGAGATTTTATAACTCCCAGTAAAGTTTGCTGTGTCTTCCCACAGTGGCAAAGTTAGGTAGAGGATTTACTGAGGAGAAAGTAAGGAGCCCTTTCATTGAAGGGAATTTTCTCAAGGGGAACTCCTCTGGGGCAGTGGGGGGTGGAGGGACCTGAGTCTGGAGTACCCGGACTTCTGACTGAGAATCTTCTACATGTCTGGCAACCATATCAACACCCCCCAGTACCTTTTGAATGGTTTTGGCGGTCCCGATACAATATCGTAGTGCCACCCTATAATTGGAGGGAGCATCTTGTAAAAAGAATTCTCTGGACGCAGAGTCAAATGGAGCCTCTAGGGTTACAAATGATGAAGCAATCATTGGGTCACTGTGGTCATAGAAATGATAAACCCATTGGACAGGCCAATTCTGCACAGCAGGAGACTGGCCTTATCTGATGTTTTCCAATCACTGTGAGCCTTAGCAGGGATCACTGTGATAGAAGGATAGGCACAGTGCCAGGCAATAAATACCAAGTGAGGAAAGGGAGGGCCCTGGTATGAATATCAGGGGCCTTTTCTTTCCTCCTCCTTCATCCTCACTAGACATCTGGATAAGTCTGTCAGCTTTTCCCCCTGGTGGCAGGGGGGGCCTCGTGGAGCATGTTTCTTTGTGCTGTACCATTTCAGGGGGAACTAGGGGGTTTAGGATCTGTGGTATCTCAGAGGAAGCATGCCTACAGCCCTGATGCATCTTGTGGAAGGTTATGGATTTTAGGGTTTTTAGAGATACCTGCCAGTTGGCACATTTTGGCAGCCATAAGTAACAATTAAGAGCCTATTACAGACACCTGCCAATCAGCTCCTTTCTGTCCTTCCTGCTGCATAAAATCTTTAAAAGTTTAAATTTCAGTTAAAGTATAATTTTCCATTTCAGTTTCTACTTCTTGGTTTTCTCCTGTTATTCTGACCTTGCATGTCGTTACTGGGAAAAGTTGTCGAAGACATCCCTGTGAGTCCTCTTCCTAAGCAGTCATCTTCCAGGATGTCCCAATTGACCTCTCTGGGATTGGAGTCTAACTCCACTTACTCACTACTCACAGGATACTTAGGAAAAGTCACTAGGTCTCTGGAGCATAATACCAGAGCCTCCGTGTGTTGGTATATAGAGGAATCAAGTGGTGCCCAGGAAGCTTCCATGGAGGGGTTTGCAGTTATCAGGAACTGGTGAACCACTTTAGGGGTTTTTGGATGCACAGGCACAAGGTGTTCAGGACATCTATTTCTATCCATTAACTCTTTAGGGATGGGACATGTAAAATTCCATCAAGCTGGGGGATGAAGAGCAGCAGCAGCACGTGAGGCAGCCACACAGAGAGTACAGGCCCCATGAAAGCTGAATTTCCCCTTTTATGGTGCCATTAGTTTCATGTTACAAGACTGTTTCACTCATCAGGACACATCAGAACACATATTCCTAGGATGACCCACTGACTCAGTGGTCATGAGGCAGGAGTTGGGGGGGGGTCTCCCTCTTCCTTGCCTCCCAGAATATCCTTTCTTGATGGCTTTACCCCCAAGGCTCACCTTGGGTTGTACTAACAGCTCTGTGATCCAGTCCACTCTCTTTAGCTCAGCTTGGTCCAAAGCATGGAGGATACTTATATGTATAAGTAGTCAATTAAGGCCTCTATAACTATTGTTCTAACTATCTCATTAAACTCTATGACCTTGATCCTGCTGCTCTGGAGAGATTGTTGAATTATTAGAGCAGCAATGACACTTAGGGATGGATACCTCAGGCAATACATGACAGAAGCAATACACAGCAGTGCATAACTTTATGGTGAACCTCCAGCGGGTGATGCTGCCTTCCCAAATGGTGTTACTCTCCTGGGTTTACCAATTACTAAGCCAGTTGCCTCTAAAGGGCCTTCCTTTCAGTTAATTGCAAATGCAGTCAGGCACTCCTGTACCCTACCCAATTGTTGTCAGTTTCTGCCTAGTGTTGTGGCTGAATCAGCCCTTGTTCTTATTTTGATTGCAGGACAAACTTCAAAAACCATCAAGGAACTTAAACTAGATTTATTACTCACAGTTCATAAAGGGGGCACAGCTCAACTGAGGGCCACACAATGAGGTTATGGGTAAAGGAAGAAAGTGAGTGTAGACCTGGGGCTCTCTCTTTATTAGGGTTCAGGGGTGGAGTGTCTAGAGTTTTGCAAGTTCAACGTTTATTGGCTAATTTAAAGCATAAAAGTGAGAATTAGGGCATGGGAAAGGAAAAGAGGGCTCACTCAACCGGTAAGTTACCTAGGTTATTCAGGACCTACTGAAAGAGAGAATTCATGGGTAGGGGAGGCCTGATGCCCTGTCTGATTGTTTTGCTAGTAGCTGTATCACATAGCTGGTAATGTTTGTTTAAGATGGATGTCGTTTGAAATGGATGCACTGACAATCAAAAGCTTAATGTTAGGCAATTTTACTAAATTTGTTTATTCTAACGGTTTTTGGATGGAATACTTATGATTTTCTATATATAAAATCACATCCCCTATAAGTGGTTTTACTTCTTTTCTGATTTGGATGACTTTTTTTTGTCTTGTCTGATTGCTCTGGCTAGTACATCCAGTGCTGTGTCGAATAAGACTGGTGAGAATCCTGATCTTACAAGAGTTCCTGATCTTACAAGAAAAGCTTTTAATCTTTCACTGTTGAGTATAATGTTAACTATGGGTTTGTCACATGTGGCCTTTATTATATTGAGGTATAGTTCTTCTATACCCAATTTGTTGAGTGTTTTTATCATAAAAAGATGTTGTATTGTGCCCGATGCTTTTTCTGCGTCAGTTGAGAAGATCGTGCGATTTTTATCTTTCATTCTGTTCATGTGGTGTATCACATTTATCGATTTGTTTATGTTTAAAAATCCTTGGATCTGAGGATAAAGCCTGCCTGATCATGGTGTTAAATTCAGTTTGCTAATATTTTGTTAAGGATTTTTGCATCTATTTTATTAAGGACATTGGTCTATGGTTTTCTTGTAGGTGTCCTTAACTGGCTTTGGTATTAGGGTAATACTGGCCTGGTAAAATATGTTTGGGAGTATGACCTCCTCTTCAGTTTTTTGGAAGAGTTTGAAAAAGATTGACATGAATTCTTTAAATGTCAGATTGTTATATGAGATCTTTTTACTTAATGTAGGCATTAAGTGTTTTGGGTTTGGGTTTTGGGTTTTTTACTTAATGTAGGCCTTTTTCTTTTTTTAATTTTTTTAAATTAAAAAAAAAAAATTTTTAGGGGCGCCTGGGTGGCTCATTGGGTTAAAGCCTCTGCCTTCAGCTCAGGTCATGATCTCAGGGTCCTGGGTTCGAGCCCCGCATTGGGCTCTCTGCTCAGCAGGCAGCCTGCTTCCCCCTCTCTCTCTGCCTGACTCTCTGCATACTTGTGATCTCTCTCTCTGTCAAATAATTAAATAAAATCTTAAAAAAAAAAAAAAATGTAGATTCTTGGAATGAGAATCTGCATCTCAACAAACATAGGGAATTTGTATGGATTTAAAAAAAATTTTTTTTAAAGATTTTATTTATTTATATGACACAGAGAGAGACAATGAGAGAGGGAACACAAGCAGGGGGAGTAGGAGAGGGAAAAGCAGACTTTCCCGCCGAGCAGGGAGCCGAATGTGAGGCTTGATCCTAGGACTCTGGGATCCTGATCTGAGCCGAAGGCAGACGCTTGACGACTGAACCACCCAGGTGCCCCTTAATGTAGGCATTTTTCACTATAAACTTCCCTAGTAAAACTACTTTTGCTGCATCCCATAGGTTTTGGTGTGTTGTACTTCTGTTTTTGTTTGTCTCTAGATACTTATTTCATTTTTTTTTTTTTTTTACTTATCTCATTTTTTATTTCTTCTTCGAAGCATTGGTTGTTCAAGAATGTGTTGTTTAATTTCCACTACTTGTAAATTTTCTGGTCTTCCTCCTATTATTGATTTCTATTTTCATATCATTGTGTTCAGAAAGGATACTTGATATAATTTGTGTCTTTTCAAATTTGTTGAAACTTGTGTTGTGGCCTAACATAAAATCTGTCCTAGAGAATGTTGCATGTGCAATTGAAATTCTGATTCTGCTGCTGTGAAATGCAGTGTTCTATATATCTATTAGCCGCGTTTTGTCTGTAGTGTTGTTTAGTGTCACTATTTGCATATTGATTTTCTGTCTGGACTGTTGTATTGGTTTTTATTTCTCCTTTAGTTCTATTAGTGTTTGCTTTATATATCTAGGTGATCCAATGTTGGGTACACAAATATTTACAATAGTTATATTGGTGAAATGACCTCTTTGTTATATAATGAACTTCTTTGTCTCTTGTGACTATTTTTAGCTTAAAGTCTATTTTGTCTGCAATTAAGTACAAGCATACCTTATTTTGTTGCAGTTCTCTTTATTGCACTAAACAGATATCGGGGTTTCTATAAATTCAAGTTTCTTATCAAGCAAATCTACCAGCACTATTTTTCTTTTTTTTTTTTTGTAATAACATTGTAATTTATTTTTTATTATGTTATGTTAGTCACCATACCTCCATCATTAGTTTTTTTTTTTTTTTAAGATTTTATTTATTTTTTTGTCAGAGAGAGAGAACACAAGCAGGCAGAGTGGCAGGCAGAGACAGAGGGAGAAGCAGGTTCCCTGCTGAGCAAGGAGCCCGATACGGGACTCGATCCCAGGACCCTGGGATCCTGACCTGAGCCTAAGGCAGCTGCTTAACCAACTGAGCCACCCAGAGGTCCCCATCATTAGTTTTTGATGTAGTGTTCCATGATTCATTGTTTGTGTATAACACCCAATTCTCCATGCAATACATGCCTTCCTTCATACCCATCACTGGGATGGGTCAGCACCATTTTCCTAATTGCATGTGCTTGCTTTGTGTCTCTGTTTGAAGTATCAAACAGTACCAAAATCACATTTTGGTAATTCGCAGAATATTTCACACTTTTTCATTATTTTTTATTGTGTGATCTGTGATCAGTGATTATGACTAACTAAAAGTTCAGATGATGGTTAGCATTTTTCAGCAATGAAGCATTTTTTAATTATGGTATATACTTTATTATTTTAGATTTAATACTGTTGGATAATTAATAGACTACAGTATAATATAAATGTAACTTTTATGTGTACTTGGAAAGAAAACAATTTATGTGGTTCACTTTATTGCAGTGGTCTGGAACCAAACCTGCTGTATCTCCAAATTATCTCTCCCTGTATAGCGACCTCTGGTCTCTTTTGGTTAGCAATTACTTGGAATTTCTTTTTCCATCCTTTCACTTTTAATCTGTGTGTGTCTTTTAAGGCTACAGTGAGTCTTTTATAGGCAGCATATCACTGGTATCTTGATTTTCTTTTTTTTAATCCATTGAGTCACTCTTTTGATTAAGAATTTAATCCACTTATATAAAGCAATTATTGATAGCTGTTAAGTTCCTATTTTAAATCAGGCCACCAGCTGAGCTCCACAGTCATCTTTGGGTGGGTGCAGCCACAAGGTGCCTTCCCCAGCAACGTGGGGCCTTTGGTTGCAGTCCGTAGCTAGTTGGTGCTGTCAGCGGGGATCTTCGATTGCTCCTGGTCAGCTAGGGCCTCTTGCTGTGCTCCTCAGTGGATAGTACTGCTGGCTGGACGCTGTTCGGGCAGGGCTTCAGGGAGAGCTTCGTGATCAGACAGGGCCTCAGGCTGTGCTCCAAAATCAGAGAGCTGCAAGCTGGACTCCACCACTGGGCAGGTGCGGGCTGTGCTTTGCTATCGGATGAGCTCACTGGCCAAGCTCTCTGGTCCTATGGGCCCTCCAGCTGTGCCCCACAGTTAGGTGTGCATGGAGGTGTGTGTACTCTATGGCTGGGCAGGGTCACGATCCAGGCCTCCTAGCCGGGTGGCACCAGGGACTGTGCTGAGCAAATGGGTAGGGCCAGTAGGTTAGGCTCAGCCATTAGATGGAGCTCTGTGGCCTGCCTGTTCCATAGGCTGGGCTCTAAGGCTGCTTCAAATCCCTGTTCGGACTTCCTGGTCAGATGGAACTGGAGGTTATGCTCAGCAGTTAGGTGGGTCTGCTGATTAGTTTCTCTGCACTAGTGTGCCACAGAATGTTCTCTGCAGCTTCCTGGCATCTATGGCGAGATTTTCTGGTGGGGCAGGCCTGGCGATTATACTCAGCAGTTGGATGGGACTGCTGACTTGCTTTCCTGTCCAGGTAGGGCCATAGAATGGGCCTATTGATAAAGCTGATATCAGGCTGATAAGGCCCTTGTCTGGGGACCCAAATCAGACAGAAACGCCAACTGAGTTCTCTGGCCAGATAGGGCCATGGCTGCGGTCTCAGCCTGGGCACCACTGCCATAAGGAACATGGTCTGCCAACCAGTATCCATGCACTGGTTGCTGTAACCCGTGACCCCTTCTCCAGCTCTGCCTGATCCCTGGTGGTCCGGGCACCCGTTGTTTCAGTGGTCCCTCTGAGGCAAGACCCAAGTGCCTCCTGGGAAGCATCCTACAGTGCTGTGGAACAGGATATCCGCCTCAGGCTCTTTTGGCCACTGGAGAAGCCAAAGGCTGAGGGAGTCGTCTGTGTGTCACTGTGCTGGCCCGGGGAAGGAGCAATGCAGTCAGTGAAACCACTCCTCTTACCCTTCCAGTGGCTCTTCTCAGGCTCTGTGGTCCTAGGAGATGCTTCTGCGTAACCCCTGGGTTCTGGGATTTTCACCAAGGTGTCTTGTCTATGGATTGCTTCTAGTCCATCTTTCTGTGAGTGGGATTGAAGTCAGAAACCTCCTATTCTCCCATCTTGAGGACCTAACCTTGTTGTTTCTTTTTAATAAGGAAAAAGTAAGCTGATTCTGAGTTGTCAGTACAAAAAGAATACAGATTACCCTTCCTTCCGCTCCTTAGTTAGTAAGCTGCTATTAAGTAACCACTGTCAGACTTAAAGTAAACAGATATAAAAAGAAATGCTTAGCACACTTGTGTTGATGCATAGGAATTCATCAGGTATGACTTTGCTGAACAAAGGTAAATCTCTGCTCTTACTCCTTGATTCTTTATCAGAAATAGAAATAAATCATCTCAAACACAGTCCTTACATGGTTTAGTGCCTGGAAGACCACATCTTCAAGCACGTACTACACAGGTATCTTTCATTCTTCCTTCTCATTTACTGTGACTAATATAAGAAAATCATGTATATCAGAATCCCATATCCTACTGTGTACCATCTTCAGCTTTCTTTTTAATATTGTTACCTAGTAGATGTCAGCCCCAAAGGATGCAAGACTTTACTAATGAGACCTAGGAAGGGGATGATCCTGATTCTGCCTTAGAAACCAATGCTACACAGTAGGGAATTGGTTGCCAGGTTTCTTATTGCTGCACAGTCTGCATCAGAGTGCTTGCAAGAGGCAGCAAGGAGGACTAAATCCATGTCATGGTAGATAGCTCTATTTCAAAATGGGAGCATGGGTTACTGTGTTATATCTTCAGCTCC
The DNA here is from genome assembly GCA_028534135.1 of Potos flavus. Classification (NCBI taxonomy): domain Eukaryota; kingdom Metazoa; phylum Chordata; class Mammalia; order Carnivora; family Procyonidae; genus Potos; species Potos flavus. Next base: position 47,880,388 of record CM052897.1, on the reverse strand, counting down.
ATATGATCTAAGGTTATTGTGATTTGTTCTCAGTACACATGGTACTCTTAAATGCAGTTAATTTCAGAGATCAGTTAATCAGTTAATCACATCAATTTACCCAATGTAACTAAAATGACAATGATAGTAATAATATAACAATAGTGATAGAGTCCAATATTAGTCAATACTCGCCACTAGAGAGAATTCAGATAGCCCCTACTGTGTTTCACCATTGTCTGTTAGAAGATGGCGTCTCCTTGGAGTATCACCTTTGGGTCCTCTTTTGAGATCTTTATGCTTTGTAACTCATTAAGGCTAGTACATGGTGTCTGTCAATTATCTCCCATTTGGGAATGGTTTCTCATCCTAGAAAAGCCTGTATTGCCTTCAAAAAAGGCAGTTTTCCACTAGAGGACATTTGGTGATGCCTAGAGATGCCTAGAGACATTTTACATACTGCAATGCATAGGACAGCCCTCCACAACAGGGAATTACCCTTCTCAATATATCAATGTACTGAGCTTGAAAAATTCTCTGCTAAAATGACCAGGATAAAAACTGCAGGGGCTGGGGGGAGGGAGAGCCAAGATTAGATGACATAGAATTTACATTATTACATTTGTTATTTTTGATTTTCACTATCACAATCCTGTCATATAGGTCTTATCCCCATTTTACACATGAAGAAGGTATTGTGTGTGTGTATACATATGTAGATAGGTGGGTAGACAGATGGAAAGAAACATATAAATAACCTTACAAAGTATATTTTAATGATTTGTTTTGTGTCAGTGTTCAGAAAATATTTTGACAGTTTGAATGGACTATTTTCCTCAATAGCTCAAGAGCCAAGATATAATCCAAGTCTGTTCTGCAAACCCCTCCCCTTTCCATGGTACTACTCTAGTTCTAATAACACAAGTGCACATTTATTCATCTGTGAGGCATTGGTGAATACTCCCTCAACTGCTGTTTTGCTCTGAAGGGTAGCTGGACCTGGGAAGTAGCAGCCTGCATGAGTTCACACACATGTAGTTCTGTGCAGTTGTAGAAAGGGATTTTCATATATTATCTCATCCTCAAAACAAATGTTAAAGTAAATGAAATTTTGTACACCATTCTGCAGTTGAGCAAACTGAGGCACCACAAAGTTAGGTACACCAAGACTCAAACTCAGATCATTGTGATTCCTTCCATTAATCTTTGCTAGAAAAGCCATTCTCACTTTAGCTTTTCTCATGTTCACCTGGAGTGTTCTTGCAATGCTTCTCTCAAATTTTTGAACATAGTGATATTTGCTCAGTCACTTTGGGCAAAGAGAGATGTTATTTCCTTATCATCCTGGGACTTCAGCTGGTTCAAAGCCTCGTAGGCCCCAAGAGCTGAAAGGATCAATTTGGCATACCAGTAATCTACACTAGTGCACTGTATGCACTGATTGAGCATATCCATTTAGTCTCACAATTGGGCTCTGGGACACTTCGCATTTGACTCCATTGCTCCCCAAAATGCTGTAGGCAGCACCATTAACATGTCAATAAGAGTATGAATTTATAATCAAAGTTATGATTACTGCCCACATCAGATCCTACCTATATATAAATATTTTCATGTTTCCTAATATTTTAAACATGATAGATCAGTTCAGATGCTATCCACGTTATTACTGGAGTGGATTAAAGAAAGAGTTGCCCCTTAAGGATCTTTCACCCAACATATTTTCTCTCCTTATCAACAGAAATCAGTAAGAAAAGTGAATTATGATCTAATCCTGTTGTTTTTTTTTTTTTAGTGCACCATTAGTCCTTACCTTTATATGGTATTATAATTCACTTTACCTAACAAAAACAACATTCCTAATGATATATTAGCTCAAATTTAACATGATATGTCAGGAATTAGAAATATGAATCTCAGATATAATAACATATCAGCATGAGTGAATTTCCTTCTGTGTCACTTTTGAGACTATTTTCCCCCATTGGATCTTGGTCTTTTCAGATAAACATGTCCCAACCCCCATCACACCATTATAAATAAATTTTAAACCCTTCTGAATTAAATAATTTCACAGTTTCCTCTTGGCTAACCTTTTTCTCTAGCTAATCTAGAATTTCTATAAAATGTGAACAGATCAAATAACCACATGCATCCTATTTCTTACTTGAATGTGATAATTGTTAACATCTTGCAGTATTTTCTATTATCATGAGTAAGATCACATCAATTCACTTCATCAAGGATGCCGAAAAGATTAACCATTTGTAGGAACAGATTATGTTGAATACTCTAGTTTATCTGATGGGTTTTTAGCGACACTGAATTATCATTGGAAGAGATAGTAAACTTTTCAAATATGGTATCTCAGAAGCTATTTATTAGCTTTTTTATGGCTGTTTTCAACCTGCTATGTTAATAATATTTAGTAAGTTAGTTTCCTAATGGAGAGAAGATACATTCTTAGAGAAATACAGAGAAGAAACTGGAATGCCAGTCGCCTCTGAATTACTTGTTCAGAATCTAGGCTCAATAATTTAAATATTATAAGCTCATGTGCCTATGCTTTCAAAACAAATACCTGATACTCATACCCTGTATGTTTTGTTTTTAACATAGAAATTGAACTGAAAAAGACTTTGCGATCCACCTTTCTGTTGATAACCAAAAAAACTTAGCTCCAATCAGTAAATTTTTTCTGTCTACTGAATATTGGAATTACGCACATAAACAGATGAACATACAAATTCCTTCTCCCTTCTTCTTCCAAGTAGAAAATTCTGCTTACAAATTGAGATAAAAACTAATTCAAAAATAATTTATAGACAGTGCTTCCTACTTTATGGAGTATAAGAAAAAATCTTTTCAAATATAAATCTGTTTAGGTCTCTCCACTACTTAAAAAGTCTTCAATAATCCCCCCACTGGCTTGAGGATAAATAGGAAGCATGTTATTAAGCACCTAAGAGCCTTCATAATCAGAGCTCAGCTTATTTCCCAGCCTCATCTCTCACCCTTCCTCACCATTTATTCTGATCCATGTCTGTTCTAGTTGATCCTCTTTGAACAGATACCCTAGGACATTGTTATTTCAGGTCTTTGCCCAGAAATGTCTTTCCCAGGCTTCTACACCTGATGAGCTCCAATATATATTTTTTTCTCAATAAGAATAATCATCCTTCTTGCCTTACCTCATACCTATAGCCCTAGTTTGCCTCTTGCTCTTCTTATGCTACCTTGAACATACCTCTCCCTTGGTTAGACCATGACAAACTTGCCCAGAACAGAAAGGTTTGATCTTCCTCCAAGAAACATACAGGACCTTGGAATGTGCATGTTGTACAGTAATCTCATACCTGTATCAACCTAAACTTATTTTCCCTTTATAACCTCATTCCTTCACTTAATTTGGTTTTACTTTATTCTCTTAGATGAACACATTTTCAAATAAATAAGTATAGCTGTATTTAACTTAAAAGCAGGCATCAGAATTCTTTTAGAGAAAATTGCCCTTATTAGGAAGCACATTTTTAAGCCACTGAGGGAAAAGGTAAGCTCCTTTGGGCAGCCTTCAGGATAATAAAAGCAATCATCAAATTGTTCTGCAATAATCATGAAGAGAAATTTGTTAGTAGAAAGTGAAGAGGGAAAACTAGAGTTGGGGGAGAGCAGAGTATAATATATAGAAGATTTCAGCTAGAATTTTGAAAATTGCAGAGGGACTTAGGAACAGAATTATCCTAAGATTAATATTAAGCTGATTTCATTGGTGTTAATACAGACCTATCCATCATTCCAAATATCAACTATGTCTTCTGGACCAAGGGACAGAATTCCATCTCTGGGATGTCTAGGTACATACCAGGACACTGCTAAAAGAGGATCTCTACAGTGAGCTAATTGTGAAAGTTGGGAGCTAAGTCAGTATATCCATACGAACATAAGAACCCTTGATATTTGCAAGAGTGTTATTCTAGGCATTGACCACAATCTATGGAATGCAACTTAAGTTAATCTGAGCTATACTTTAAGGACAGCATGATTCCACCAGATAGCTAATATGGAAGAAAATCAATCGTGGCACTATTAACGTAAGACTTTGCTTGAAAATGCTTAGCAGGAGAAGATTCCAAAAATCTTTCTAACTAGAGAAATAAGGGCAGTCATTTTATACGACTTTAGCAGGAGGGCTTACATAATTTTCAGCTTATTTTAAGAACAGTAAGGGCAAATATAAATTAAAAATAAGACGCTTAATTCTCCTTTTTGAAAATGAAGAGACTGCTGTCCTTTTCCTTTCCTTAGAACATTTATTTTAGAGAACTTGTAAGTTCTTTTTCTGTCTCTCTGAATTGCATGTAAATCTTTTTAGAAGTTACTAAGCCTCTTGCCGGCTTTAGGACCCTGAATGTATTTCCCAAGGATCTGGGAACCAACCCCATTGAAATGTAAGACTCAAAGGAGTTTGCATCCCTTTTCCCAGTTTCTAGGGGAGGATAGGAGCCTACCTAGAGCAAGTGCCTGGCTCCAAGTTGCAAAACTGCCTCCTGTCATAGAAATATGACAAAATTATTTTCCCTTTATATAAAAACAAGTAATACAGATAATCACCCCCCACTTACCTAGTGAATCAATTAGGATGAACTATGTATATGACACGTGGTGCTTTCAAATACTCTTACTTGAGCATCAGTTATCATTTATCTTTAGAAAATGTAGGCAATGTATCTGCTTGCCTATATGAGAGGATGTGATTTCTTCCTGTCTTTTCAGTCTCTTAGTACATTGACTGTGGTACATACCACATTCTGGTTTAATGCTCATTCATTAATAATAAAACTGTTTACGTTCTTTACTCTCCTTGTGGAGAGGTTTTCTGAATTGGGTGAAGATTTAGTTTGTGATTATTTCCCCAGCAGTTGGTCAAACAATTAACCAACAATTGTTCAAAAGATGATTTTTCCAAAAGGGAGGAATTTTTCTTGGGGATTAGCAATCATGGGGCAATTTGGATTTACTGAGAGAGAATGAGGAGGAGGGTGTATTACACCATCAGAAACCAATGTCTTTTGCAAAAGATGGTAAGGAAGAATAGCTGTGTGTTGGGGAGGGTGATATAGAAGAACATGTAAAAATCACAGTGGAAAATTCTTCTTCAGTGTCTGTTATAATGAATTATAGAAGTTGACATTTATTGATTTGAATGATCTCTCCTATAAACACACTGACGTTAAATTGTGTAACTCGCATTTGTATTCTCAACATCTAGAATATATTACTGTCTAATACACATTTTTATTGGTATATAATTGACATAACATTGTGTAAATGTAAGGTGTACAATGTGTTCATTAAATACATCTATGTATTGCAGCATGATTACCTCCATAACTTTAGCTAACATCTCTATCATATCACATAATTATCATTAAGATGTAGACTCTTAGCAGTTTTGAGGTATATAGTATAGAATTGTTGATGATAAGTACTGTGCTGTACATTAGATATCCAGAACTTATTTATCTACTGCTTCCTAGTTTGTACCCTTAAATGATATATTCCCAAATCCCCCGCCCCTTAGTTGCTGGTAACCATCATTCTGTGTTCCTGCAAGGTTAGTTTTTTTTTTTTTTTTTTATTCCACATGTAAGCGATATCATACACAATTTGCCTTTCATTGTTTGGGTTATCTCACTAAGCATAATGCCCTCAGGTTCCATCCACATTGTTGCAAATGGCAGGATTTCCTTCTTTATTATGGCTGGATAATATTCCATTGTATATAAATAGCCATATCCTTACCCATATATCCATTAGGAGACACTTAGGTTGTTTCTAATTCTTGGCTGTTGTGAATAATGCTGCAATAAACATAGGAGTGCAGATATCTTTTTGATACACTGTTTTCATTTCCTTTGAGTATATACCCAAAAGTGACATTGCTGGATTATGTTCTATTTTTGATTTTTTTGAGGAACCTCCATAACTGTTTCCTATAGTGGCTGTACCAGTTTACGTTCCCACCAGCAACACACAGGGGTTCCTTTTTCTCCACATCCATACCAACACTTGTCTTTTCTCTCTCTCTCTCTCTCTTAAATTGCTCTTTTTTTAAAATTTAAATTCAAGTAGCCACAGTATAATACGTCATTAGTTTTTGATACAGTGTTCCGTGATTCATAGTTGAGTATATCACCCACTGCTCATCATATTACATGCCCTCTTTAATGCCCATGATCCAGTTGCCCCATCCCGCCACCCACCTCCCTTTCCGCAACCCTCGGTTTGTTTCCCAGAGTCAAGAGTCTCATATGGTTTGTCTTCCTCTCTGATTTTTTCCCATTCAGTTTTCCCACCCTACCTCTCTTGTCCTCTGCACTATTCCTTATGTTCGACATATGAGTGAAACCATATGATAATTGTGTTCCTCTGATTGACTTATTTCACTTAGCATAATACCCTCCAGTTCCATCCACATCGATGTTGTGGCTGAGTAATATTCGTTGTATATATGAACCACATCTTTATCCATTCATCTGTTGAAGGACGTCTCAGCTCTTTTCACAGTTTGGCTATTGTGGACATTGCTACTATGAACATTGGGGTGCATGTGCTTCTTTTCACTACATATGTTCTCTTTTGGTTATAATCATCCTAACAGGTGTGAGGGGATATTTCATTTTGGTTTCCAATTTACATTTTCCTAACGGTTAGTGATGGTCAGCACTCTTCCAGATACCTGTTGTCTGTGTGGATGTCATCTTTGGAAAAAATGTCTCTTTGGTTCCTCTGCCCATTTTTTTTTTTTTTAAGATTTTATTTATTTTTTTATTTATTTGTCAGAGAGAGAGAGAAAGCACAAGCAGGCAGAGTGGCAGGCAGAGGCAGAGGGAGAAACAGGCTCCCTGCTGAGCAAGGAGCCCGACGTGGGACTGGATCCCAGGACCCTGGGATCCTGACCTGAGCCGAAGGCAGCCACTTAACCAACTGAACCACTCAGGCGTCCCCCCTCTGCCCATTTTTTAAACAGGTTTTTTTTTTTTTTTTTTGAGGTGGTTGTTACGGAGTTGTATGACTTCTTTATATATGTATTGGATATCAACCCCTAATCTGATACATGGTTTGCAAATATTGCAAATATTTTCTTCCAATTTGTAGATTGTCTTTTCATTTTGTTGATTGTTTCTTTTTTGTACAGAAGTTTTTAAGTTTAATGTCACCCTGTTCATTGAGTTTTGCTTTTGTTGCTTGTGCTTTTGGCATCGATTCCAAGACCAAGGTCAAGGAGCTTCTTCCCTGTTTTCTTCTTGGAGTATTATAATACCAGAACTTTTGCATAAGTGTTTAATCCATTTCAAGTTAATTTTTGTTAGATCAGTTAGGGGTCCAGTTTCATTTTTCTACATATGGTTATTCAGTTTTACTGGCACCATTTATTGAAGAGACCATCCTTTCTCCGTTGGATGTTCTTGGCTCCATTGTCAAATATTAGTTCATTGTGTATATGGGGGTTTATTTCTGGGTTCTGTTCTGCCCCCTTGGTTACGCATCTGATTTTATGCCAGTACATACTGTTTTGATGACTATAGCTTTGCGGTATAGTTTGAAATCAGGAAATATGAGGCCTCCAGCTTTGTTCTTAGCATCGCTTTGGCTATTCAAGGTCTTTTGTAGTTCCATACAAATTTTAGGATTTTTTTGTATTTGAAAAATGCCATATAATTTTGGTAGGACTGCTTCAAATCTATAGATGGCTTTGAGTATTATGGGTGCTTTAATGAGATAAATTTTTCTGATATCTTTCTATTTATATCATCTTCAATTGTTTTTCTTCTTTTATTTAAATTCAATTAATCAACATGTAGTATAACATTAGTTTCAGATGTAGAGTTCAGTTATTCATCAGTTGCATAAAACACCAGTTCTCATTACATCACATGCCTCCCTAATGCCTGTCACCCAGTTAACCAACCCATTCCCTCACCCTCCTCCCCTCCAGCAACCCTTAGTTTGTTTCCTGTAGTTAAGAGGCTCTTCTGGTTTGTCTCTCTGATTTTGTCTCATCTTCAATTTCTTTAATCAAACTCTTGTAGTTTTCATTTTACAGATCTTTCACTTCCTAGGTTAAATTTATTCCTAAGCATTTTATTGTTTCTGATGCTATTGTGAGTGGAATAGTATTCCCAAGTTCTCTTTCAGATATTTCATTGTTACTGTATAGAAATGCAACTGATTTCTGCATGTTGCATTTATATCCTGAAAATTTACTGGATTTATTTATTAGTTACAAAAGTTTTTTGGTTGAGTCTTGAGAATTTTCTATATATAAGATTATATTATCTGCAAACAGATAACTTTATTTTTTCTTTTCTGATTTGGATGTCTTTTATCTCTTCACTGATTTGATTGCTCTAGCTAGGACTCAGGAGTACTATGTTGAATTAGCGTCATCAGAGTGGACACACTTGTCTTGTTTCTGATCTTTGAGGGAAGCCTTTCTTTCACTATTGAGTATAATATTAGCTGTGGGTTTGTCCGAATGGCCATTTATATGTTGAGGTATGTTTCTTCTATATCCAATTTGTTGAGGGTTTTTATCATGAAAGAGTGCTGTATTATGTCAGATGTTTTTTCTGCATATATTAAGATGACCATATCATTTTTAACTTTCATTCTGTTACTGTGGTGGATTACATTTTTTGACTCAGATTTTGAACCATTCTTGCATCCCAGGGATAAATCTTACTTGGGCATGGTTCATGACCCATTTCATGTGTTGTTGAGTTTGGTTTGCTAATGTTTTGTTGAAAATTTTCATCCATATTCATCAGGGGTATTGGCCTGTTTTCTTTTCTTATGGTGTCCTTGTCTGGTTTTGAGATCAAGTAATGCTGACTTCATAAAATGAGTTTGGAGTATTTCCTGATCTTGGGTTTTTTGGAAAAGTTTGAGAAGGATTGGTATTAATTCTTCCTTAATCTTTGTTAGAATCTACCAGTGAAGCTGTCTGATCCCAGGCTTTTGTGTGTGGGAAGGTTTTTGATTATCGATTCACTCTCCTTACTAGTAATTGGTCTATTCAGATTTTCTCTCTCTTCCTGATTTTGTCTTGATGGGTTGTGTTTCTAGGACATCATTTCTTCTAGGTTACCCCATTTGTTGGCATAAAATTGTGTATGGTAGGCTTTTATGATTCTATGTATTTTGTGGTATCAGTTGTAATGTCTTATTTTCTGATTTTATTTGAGTCTTTCTTTTTTTTTTTAAAGATTTTATTTATTTATTTGACAGAGAGAGATCACAAGTAGGCAGAGAGGCAGGCAGAGAGAGAGGGGGAAGCAGGCTCCCTGCTGAGCAGAGAGCCTGATGCGGGGCTTGATCCCAGGACCCTGAGATCATGACCTGAGCTGAAAGCAGAGGCTTTAACCCACTGAGCCACCCAGGTGCCCCGATTTTATTTGAGTCTTATCTTTTTTTCTTAGTTTGTCTAGTTGAAGTTTTGTTAATTTTGTTTACCTTTTTGAAAAAATAGCTTTTCTTTTCACTGATCTTTTCTAGTCACTATTGCATTTATTTCCACTCTGAACATTATTATTTCCTTCTGCTAACTTTGGGCTTAATTTGTTATTTTTATAACTAACAACTGACAAACTTATGCCAGATTCTAGGCTTCCATTACATATTATTTTTAGAACGTCTAGCTAGATGCCACTTAAAAGAAGATGTTTTCTTACAGATAGAGATGAGCCCTTATGTCTTTAATGACCTTATTTCTCTGACCATTTCTTGAAAAGAATAATTAAGTTCACTAGAACTATAGTCATTGAAATCTGCTTTTGCAATTTGCCTTTGCGATTTGACTTTTTCATTATGGTAGTTTTGTTGGTTTGGGTTTTAATCTCTATTTTTTTTAAGATTTAAGATTTTAAATAAAATATTTGAGAGATATTTATTTAATTGAATATTAAATATTCAAATATTTGAGAGAGAGAGAGAATGAGAAAGAGAAGGAGAGACAGCATGAGAGGTGAGAGGGTCAGAGAGAGAAGCAGACTCCCTGTTGAGCAGGGAGCCAGATGCCAGACTCGATCCTGGGACTCCAGGATCATGACCTGAGCCGAAGGCAGTCACTTAACCAGCTGAGCCACCCAGGCACCCCTAATCCCTATTTTTTTAAATAAACTCCCTATCACTCCATGAACACCTTTTACTATCAAATATGCCTTTGAAGTGCACATGTCCTATATATAGGTTTCAAGAAACTTGGAATTTAAGGGCCTGGCTTTCTCATTTTAGTACAAATCACCTCATAGCACTGAACACACTCCTTCCTAATTACTGTCCACCTAAGGGACAGTATGCTGCTACAGCTCTTGAAAAATCACATACCCAGTCTGAAAGTCTCCTTTAATCAAATCTTTAATCTCAAGGGGCATAAATAAGCATTTCCTCCTCTGCTTCTTTCATTATAATACTGATCATCCTGCTATAATCATATCTGACTCCTCCACCAGCTCTTCCACCAGATCGAGAGGTCCAGATCAGAAGTATACTCTATTCATATTTCTATCAAATCCAGTACCTTTCTTGGTACTTAATAAATGTCTACTGACTCAATGAATAAATCATAACTTCTGTAAACACAAATGAAATTTGATGAATTAAACCAAGATAGAAAGTGTATCTAATGTGCATCTCTGGATGATTGGTTGTGACCATCTGGGGAACTATGTTGAGAAGGACTCTAAATATAAATATATAAGTAAATAAGCATATAAATATGCATACACCCCTTGAAAAGACTGCTATAATCAATTAGCAATATTTGCTGTGAACTAGTAGAATAGTGCTGGCATGAGTGACACATATTTACCACCTCAAGACCAAATGAGGAAAAAAATATATGTTATAGTGTTCAAAGACTATAATGTAATTTAAAACATTTGATTTTCACCTCAAACTTTTTCCTGCTTTACACATGTATAAAAGGATGTTAGAGCATTAAGTCATTTTCCAAAGCTTGTAAGTCAGCAACTGGCTAATCTGAAACTCAAACCTGGATTCTAGCAACAATAACAACAAAATACCAAAGATATCCCCACTACAGCACTATTGCTGTCTTCTCTATTACCTGTAATGACACTTAGCTCATGTGCAGGCATTCCCAAGATATATATGGATGGCTACAGTCTGAGTGTAATTATAGCAAAGAAACAGCCTAGAAAGTGCAAACTGAACAGTTTTACCAAAATGTATGCAGATAATGTTTCTTGCAAAGGCCAGTTGCATTAACAGTCACTAATTATATGTTCTTATACATTTTAGTTCAAATTCCTGTATCATCCAAGTGATTGAAGGTTATTCAAAAGTTAGTTTAACAATAGAAATGTCCAGATAGTGATTGAACTTTCATTGTGAAATGAAGTTGAAGCCCTTTACTTTTTGCTTTGTATTGCTGAGAAAAGCCAAGTTAGCATAAATAAGCAAGCACCTCTAACGGCTATAATCCAAATGTGCTGTAGCTCAAAAATACGTAAGGTGAAAGAATAAGACATGGGGTTGAAACTCAAGAAGACTAGCCCAACGCATTACCAGTCTTTCCATGTATTTGATATTATTTTGTTTTCTTACTCTGTTCAGATCCACGCTCTACCTCCCTCCATCTTGCCCCATTTCACCTCTTCAAGGATGTAGAATTGTTGGTCAGCAGAGAAACAATTCCGAGGATTTCTGCAATCCCCTCTAAATTCTGCTAAAGCCTTGCTCTGTAGTAATGTGTCCTGAATTGGATGCTGAGAAATAAAGAAGTTGGGTCAGAGGAAGGGAGTTGGGAAGGTAGTACCTAGATGTGGGAAGACACCTTCATGTCAGTGTAGCTATGTGACCATGGGCAAAGAGATTCCCTGCAGGTCTCTGGCCTCAGTTCTCTCAGCAAACAGTTGGGATAATAACATGGAGTTGTTAAGAGTGTCAAATGAACAAATGTCCAAAATGCTTACGAAAATACCTGGCATATGCCAGGCACTCATTAATTGTAAGCACTAGTAATAAGAGGAAGTATGGTTGTCAAATTGATTTTTGTTTTTTTTCAACACGAACAGTAGCAGCAGTAGTATTAAGACAGTGCTATAGTGGAAAGAATGTAAACTCTGAAGTCTAAATATCTGGCTTTGAATCCAACTTTGCTGCATGTAGACAAATCTCACTATTTCTTAGTATCATCATCAGGAAAATGGACCTAATAATATTTAATTCAAAGGTATATTGTTAAAATCAAGGCCTTCTACATTAAGAAAAAGTTTTTGCAAGTTAAAAGAAAAATGCTATGTAAACATCGGTCACCCTATTTCTGCAAATACTAGGCAGAGCCAGTCTGAGTTGAGGGTGACCGAATCTTCCTAAAATTTCTTTGCAATAGGCCTGGTGTAGGTGTTTTTGTCCACCATATTTCTGGAGCTTATCCAAGTGCTTCTAAAGAATCTATAAAGCTGTTATAACAGTGATGCCATTGGGTAGGCCTAGACTTTTCACCGATGTATCCTACTCACTTCTGCTTTGACAGCTGTGGAAGAGTAGGTTTGAATGGGGAAGGAAGATGGCATCAGAAGAGAGAACTAGAGTATGAAACACTATTTTGGAAGGACAAGTGAGTAATTGGTGGTATAAGCAACACACATTTAACTTCAAGGAGAGAAGGCATTGACAGGATCAAACACTAAAAAGGAATTTCCCTCACAAACAACACAATTCAACGAAGTTAGACCTAACTTGAACACACAAGGACTTTTTGTCATTTTCTTTTTGATAAAAACTATGAAGAATATACTATTGGACAAAATATTTTGCTTAGTTTAAGTTTGATGTGAAAGCCATTTTTTTAAAAAGTTTATTTTGTTCACTTGTGTTGTCAGCTCACTAATTCATCCAAATTAACTATAGACACAAATAAATTACCATTTTTTTTAACCACAGAGAAAGAAAAACAATCTTCCTTTATTGTAAAATATGTTTTTCCCCAATGATTCTGTGATGAACTGTATACAATTCTGATGTGTTGTAGTTCCTGAAACTGACTTTATAAACATAGAAAACAACATCCTGGCTACAGAAATCTCTCTGTAGTGACGCTGCCATCCTGAAGAAACAAAGAAAAGTGGGAGAGGTCACTTTTCTACAGGTCTTAGTAAAAGGGACTATGTCTCTCTTCACAGCAGGCAGTAGCTCTTGGCTCTTTAATGTGGAAATGAGCAGTCTCAGCATAGTTTCAAAACTTCTGAAATGTCACCACACACATTTCCCTGCGCCTGCATGAGCCACAGAAATTACAACAGTGTTCCCAGTCTCATTTCAGACATCACTGAGAATTGCTTTAACTTACCTTTTTTGTTTTGAAACTAGAAACATATCTTCTTCTCTGTTTTCTATCCTAACTAGACATATCTAGACTTCCCTGGGAAGAGCGACTTTACTTTAGCTAGAACCTCTTGACATACACCATGGCGATGCTCATTCACACACAAGATTAAATTGCCCATGATTCTAAATTGTGTCCCATATCATGCTTAGTTAATGCTCAAACTGAATGTGTTCCTTCTCAGTTACTTTTGTCTATCTAATCGCAGCAAAGCCTCAGAGAGGTCTTTGGGGAGACTGAGAATTAATACTTTAAGTAAGTCACCAGACTGGGGAATGAGACATAAAGATAAGAGGAGTAAGATAAGAAATAAGGATTTAAGCAAAACTTAGACCACAAAATTGTTTCCTCCAAGGTTATGAGTACTTTGGATGGGTCTCTCGTTCACTGCCAATGTGCACCCCATGCAATGACCTGCTCAAATGGGCGTTTCATAAATACCTACCAATGATGACATGCAGACATGACTTTTAATAATATCCGAGCAAAGGACTCAAAGTACCAAGTTTTATTAAACTTTTCTTAGTGCATTTCCCCAGTTCCCCATTTAGAATGGTAGAACATTTTAGCTTCCCATTTCTGGGCCTACATGCTGTTTTCAAACATTCTCATCACTCATCTCTGGACAGTGTTTATTAGAATCTTGGATGCTTGTGAATGGAGCTAAGTGGTACTTTCTTTCTTTTCTTTGTTGAAAGTTTGTATTTACAAGTACCCTTTTCTTGGGAGGCTGGAAAATTTCCCAGAAAAAAGAGAAACCATTACCTTCTCTGAGGTTTGTAAATGTAAAAATATTTCAGATGGGCTAAAACAAGCCCACTGAGATCAAACTTCAAAATAACACCAGGGCTCCTAAGAGAGAATACTCCAGATCATTCCCTGGAGTAATGATCTGACTCTGACAGCAAGACCTAGGTGTGTTTGGAGATATCAAGGCTCTGGCGGGGCTTGTGGTGCAGTGGAACCCACACTGTATCAGTCTCCCTAGCATCTTCCACGTATCTTAGGGTAACACCAAAGGGCAAAACCCTGCAAGAGAGGTAACACCACGTTTGGCTCCAAAGATCACTATAGGACATACAAAATTGAATGCAGGATCGTACTCGAGCTTTGCTAAACCTGACCATATAACTAGCAGCAAAATCCAAAGACCTCTGGCTTCCCCATGGACCTGATTTCTCAGGCAAGTAAGGGCCACTTGATTGCAGTAGCACTGTCCCTGGCCAACTCAGGTTGGTGAGTTCCCTCTCATGTACATGACTGACTTCTAGGGCCATTTATAGGTGAGGAGCACATTCCTAGGTTAATATCTTTGGGAGTTTAGAGAAAATATTTGAGTAAGTAAACCAAGGAAAAAACTGGATTTTTTGTTAATAGGTGGGGTATTAGAGTATTAAAACCTACAACAAAATGTAAACATGACTTTATTTGATACTGAATTGTCCAGCTGGTATACCTAAACTTTTCCTCTCCATAATCCAAACTGCAAGAACTCTGGGGATTATCGGGGATAAAAACAAATAAAACTAATGATTATATAGAATCTTATTAATTATAGTAAATCAAAATGTTAGCTCAGTGGCACTCATATAGTGCCATTATTTCTACTTGCACCAGTTTTCCTGCAGTGTCTGTGAGCTAGTTTAACATGGCCTGTGCATTAGTTTTCCCAGCCAAGCTTCCTGCAGTTGAGGTATGCATCCCTCATAATAATAGCTAAGGGATGCTTATTCCCCTGGCTTGCAGGACACCTCCCACTCAGCCTCTTTCAATTCATGCCAAAGCCATGATGCACACATTGTGAGCAGTCTGACATATCTAAGGAATTGACTCATCTCCTTACTTCCACCCACCATCTTTTTCTTCTTTCCCCTTCATTCAGATGTTATGCCCCTTGACCACCTTGCAGAATTGTCACATTGAGCTTTTGGCTCTCTCCAACTACCTTACCTGCCCCTCGTGTGATGGTATTTCTCCTAATTGTATGATGTTCAGTGGATTTTCCTTTCCCAGTTGTAAAGGTACATGAATTTAGAATGGTGAAATTTAAAAACTGCATTTTAAAATAAGCAAAAGTTTCTGATAATCTATTTAAATATTTGAATCTTTATTTGTTCCATGTTTAAATTAGAAATTTAATAACAATTTGCCTGATTTTTTTTATTTTTGGAAAAATAATTGCGTAGTAAATAGCACATAAAACCATATCTTTTCTTGTCGAGTATCTTATAGGCTTACGTTTTCCTGAGGTATGCATGGATAGCTTAGAGTTTTTGGAAAAAAGTTTAAAGGAAAAAGAGAACCAAAATATCTGTAATCAAATATAACCATGACCCTATTAAATAAGAAATGTAATAATAAAACAAAAGAAGTTAAAATAGTATGAATTATGAGTAATGACAGGGTAGCGTTCTTCATAGGACTCAATCAGTTATTATAAGCCCACCAGCCCCCAAGCCAGAGTAGCCAGTAACTCCTAAAACTCTATTATCCTCACATCCCAATCCCCACCAAGGCTCAAAGAGAAATGACAAGTGGCCTTTAGCTGCAGCAGCATGATGAAGATTTGAGGAAAATGCAGCTATCTTAGTTCTAGTATCACATGGATCTGTGCAGTAGCAAACAGGGAAATATAGCTGGTGATACTTTAATAGAATTGATAAAGTCTCCACACCTTAAAATTTGAACTGTATACACTTAATAGACTGCATAGGAATTATCTGTACCTTGGATATCAAGACTGACACATGGAAGTAATCCCATTAATGTGGTGAGCAGGCCAGGCTGCAACAGAAAAAGGATTAGAAAACAACCAAACTCTATAATAAACAGGAAGACCGAGGATAAAGACATTTAACACATGCAGCCAAAACTAAATCTATCTCCAGAGATGGAAAAATTAATGATTGAAGTAAGATAGAATTTTGCTTCCTTCTTGTAATAGTCCAAGACTGGCAGGCAGGCTCCAATCCATCAAGCTAGCCAGGGGCCAGGCCAGCAGGATAGCCCTACCATCCTGTGGGTGTTGTTGTCATCTGCATGATAGAAGTCCGTTTCCAGCCAGGATAACCAGTGGAAAAGAAAAAGCAAGAGGAAGCCTATCTTAAAGCCCTGTCCAAAGGGCACACATTTCCCTTGTGTTTATATTCCACGGGAAGAAGTAGACAGCAAAACTTAGACAGCTAGCAGGCTTGGACTTAATAGCAAGGCTGCACAGAAATAAGGATACATTATATTTTTAATTTTAGAGATAAATGGTTGGTGGATGATTGCCATTTATTAATGGTTTCATAAATAATTTGTGATTTATGTGATTTAGTTGGTATAATGACTCTTAACTAACGCTTTTTATGTTTTACGATGCCCTGAGTTGGAAGATCCACTTATGTTGTTAAAAAAAAAACTAATTGATCTGAATGGACTCAAACTGCAAAGGTTAAGGTGTTAAGAATAAGGAGAGTAGGGGCGCCTGGGTGGCTTAGTCAGTTAAGCGTCTGCCTTCAGCTTAAGTCATGATCCTGGAGTCCCGAGATCGAGCCCCACATCAGGCTCCCTTCTCCGTGGGGCGTCTGCTTCTCCCTCCCTCTGCCTCTTCCCCTGCTTGCTCTGTCTCTCTCTCTCTCTTGCTCACTCACACTCTCTCTCTCTCAAATAAATAAATAAAATCTTAAAAAAAAAAAAAATGAGAGTGGGTAAACAGCGACATGACCAAAGCATACCTAAATCAAGACTTCTCTAGACCTTCCTTTTGCTGTTTACCAAGGATTTACATCCATTTTGCCACACCTCAATTTTCTTTATTGATCTATCAATGTTTGCTACCTTTCTGTATAGTGAGCAATGATGGATAGGTACAATATACCCATGCACACAGGGTAGCACATCATAGTACACCAAATACCAATAATAAAATATGCTGCGAGGTGGGGAGGAAGGGGAACTCTTGTGCACTGTTGGTAGGAGTGAAAATTAATAGGGCCATTATAGAAAACCGTATAACGGTTCCTCAAAAAATTAAAAATAGGTATGATCCAGCAATCCCACTTCTGGGCATATATCCAAAGGAAATGAAATCAGTATCTCAAAGTTATCTGTACTCTCATGTTCATTGCAGCATTATTCACACGCTAGCCAAGATATGGAAATAAACCGTGTCCATGGACAAATGAATGGCTGAAGAAAATGTCACACACACACACACACACACACACACACACACACACAGAGGAATCTTATTCAGCCATGAGAAAGAAGGAAATCCTGCCATCTGTGGCAATGTGGATGAAACTGAAAGATGTTATGCTAGGTGAAAAAAGCCAGACCAAGGATGACACATAATGTAGGTGGAAAAAAAAAAAAAAGTCAAACTTATAGAAGCAGAGTAGAATGGTGGTTAGCAGAAACTGTAGAGTGGGGGAAATAAGGCGATATTGATCTAAGGGTAAAAGGTGTCAGTTACATAGAATGAATATGTCTAGAGATCTAATGTGTAGGGTGATGACTATAGTTAATAATAGTGTATTAAACACTAGAAATATACGAAGAGAATGGATTTCAGGTACCCTCATCACAAAAATTGGTAACCCTGTAAGGAGAGTTTGTTAATTAGTATGATTGTAGTAATTATTTTGCTATGAATAATATATCAAATAATCATGTTGTAATCTTAAATATATGTAATTTTCATTTAAAAGTATATTTTTAAATGTGCAGTATACTGACCTGGAGACTAACTGACCCTTAATATCTGGGGGAAGGGAGGGAGGTTTTTCAAGAAGTTCCAGCCATTATGCCCATACAACTACTCTCGCTCCTCAAAGCAGAGCATGTCAGGAAGTTACCAGGATCCATGTTTAATGTTGTCTATGCACTGAAAGGCTAGCTCTCCAACCGCTTTTGTGTCTCTGATCTGCTCACTTTTATCATTTACCTACTAATAAGATAACAGAAATTTGGGAGGGGGTTTTATGACAACCATCTGAGGATTTCCTGGTCTGTGAAGAAAGGCAGTCCCTTCAGGAGAGTTCAGAGTGTATTTAACCTGATACTTCAGCTAGATCATTTGAGGGTCAGAGTCCAAGTACCACTTTTTTGGTTTCCCATTATACTAATCTCGGTACCATCCAAATCAAGAGAAAAGGATATTCTCAAAAATAGTTTTCTACAACTCTGCTCAACTGTGAGCAAGTGGCAACATCAGTAGAAAGTTGCATAGAAACAGGATCATCATTTTAAGAGGCTTCTGTCCTAGTATTTCTTAGGGTTTAGGGATTTAAGCTCATTTCACTGACAAACTGTTCCTTCATCCGTATAAAAATGTGAAATAAAGCATAGAAAGGAAAATAAAGGAGGTAGTCTTACGTAGTGGGCAGGCTGGTCAGTAGATATGTACCCACTACTTGCTAGCTTCAAATCCACCCAAATTATTTAAACAGTCTAGGGTTTTGTTTCCTCATCTGTAGAACTGTCGTGTTGATGCCATGGCATGGTCTGAGGATTAAGTGAGCCCTTAGTGCATGGTAAGCACTCAAGAATCATGGTTAAGCAGTCAAGAATCAGATGGTGGTTACTTACTATTGTTTATCCTTTGATTGACTTTGGGTTTAAGAATAGTGTTGACCACTTTTACAAATTATGGCAAAATACTGTGTGATCTGTTCCCAAGTCTGCAATCTGCAGTGTCTTTCACTAGTATCTAAATTGGTTGTAAATATGTACATTTCCCAAGCATTTCAAGATAATGTTTTCCTATATGTTTCAGTGGTGACTGATGGTCAAAACATCTGAGGCTCACTATGCTTGGGAAACCGGTAATGAAGCTTATAGAGCTTATTGAAAGTGCCATTTAACAAAATGTATTAGCCCATTCCAAATGTCATCTCCAACTCCATTGTATTTCGTGTTAAACGCCATGCAAAAACAGATCTAAAAGGCTCCATTACTTGCTTATTTTCAAGGGCATGAGGAAAATGTCACCAGCTTACAAAGTAAAAACTAGAATTTCTGTAGCGTCCCTCCGACAAAATGGTAGAAAGCAAGCTAAGCGAAAAACAGTCGGTGATAATGATTCATCACTTATTAGGAATAATTAATTGTTGTTTGTGATTTCCACATCTTCTTTCAGAATAACATCTACTCATTTCGCTATTGCATGGCATCTTTTTTGTATCCATTAATACAACATTTTCTTCCACAATTCAGTGGGGGAGATTTCTCTCTGCTGAAATGTCACCCTCCATAAATAAGTGGAGTGCGAGCCTTCCATCAATGTAATAGTTAAACTATGGCAAAGCTGAGTAATTGAAACAGAAAGAGAAGTCACCTTGACTGTCCTATAGCTGAGAAAGCAGCATAAGGCACCAGAGCTTTTATTGTGAATGAGCTGAGTGAGTTTATATCTGTTCACCAAACAAAATATATTTAAGTAATATTCCAGTTTTCAGACAAATCAAGAAAATTCTTGTTGGATTTTTAACAATCTATCAATTATAGTAAAATACACGTAACTTTGGAAAACTAAACTATAATTTCTCTAGGTATGATGTAAATTATTGATGTCACTTTGGAGTCTTTTACAAAAGAATCTCGCTAGAATAGAAAATAAATGAGGTATTTGCTGTTGACCCTTTCTGTGAATTCTAGGATTCATTAAAGATTTGGGTTTTGTTTTGTCATTTAATATCCCACAACAGGTATTAGAAAAACATGTGTATCAAACAATCTGGCAGATCTGGAGTTGTACTAACCAAAGTAGATATTAAGAAAAAGAAAAAAAAAAAAATACAAGGAATTTAGAAAGATAAGCATGCCACTTTACTATATAGCTCACTAGAGTGAGATATTTTTTTTTCTTGAATTAAATACATAATTGTATCAAATTGCCATTCTGGCATTGCTAATGTAGATTCATTCTTGAACATTGTCATTATTATGTTTTAGGCACACAAGAAAATGGCAGCACTTAATTTTACATAATAAAAGTTATTTTTTAGAAGACTACTTTGAGTCACAAGTATATAGAATATTTTATAACTTAGTTTGGGCAGAGACTCCATTTCAATGATCTGAGCAGAAATTAAACTGCCAACTCAATATTATCAACACTTAAATTCCATGTAGGAAATACCACAGGACCCACTAACGAAAATAAGGGCTTTTCATAAATATTAGAACTCATAGCCTTAGTGTTTATGGCCTATCAAACAGATTTTCTTAAATTTAATAAAATGTAATGTGTTCTTACTTTGATTCATTAACATTTCCCATCACACTTGCAATGGCGTGGTGATTACTGCTTAAAATTAAATTAAACTTAAGCAATCCTTGAAGTCTAAGTTCAAGAGCTGCTCGGTTGCCACATGACATTTTTCTGGAAATGATAGAAATAGAAGGAAAGATGCTGAGGTGAATTCATCAAGAATACCTTGTGGCACCCCACTAGGCAAGCTGAGTTGCTTATTCCACTTCTGGAATAGTTACAAAATAACTTGTTTTGATGGAAGCAACTAGAGACCCTTTTTGTAAATTCGGGCCCCATGCCAACTGGGAATGTATAAAAATCCTGCACGCTGACTCTGTACACAAATCAAGGAAGTGTTGTTACAGGTGACCCAGAAATGAGTGCTCGTGTCTCATTGGACCCTCCAGGGCCACCTGATCTTTCAAACAGAAATCTCTGTCCTCACATAGTTCTTCTTTCGTAGTGTTTATTGCCTATGTATAGGATGCTTACAGTGTCTGCCCATTTATAAACACACACACATACTGAACACTCACAGATGGTCACATGTTGGCTTGGAGGAATATTTTTCTTTTTTTAAACATCCTTTTACTTGGACTTACTATTTTCCTTTATGGAAACCACCGTGAAGACAAAAATTAATACCATAAGGCTCTCGCTGCAGCACTTGAAGTCCAGAAACATCAAGAGATGACATTTTTAGGTTTGTGTTCTATATATTTTCCTGGTTTCTAAACGTTGCGTATTTATGTATCGGTATATATCAGTGGTACTTTTATTTACCAAAACTGAAAATAATAACGCATAGTGTGACATACAAGTACACACACAAAGAAAACAGAAGAGGACTTTTTGAAAATCATAATTTTATTTTTATAATTAGGTATATTTTTTCTGGGTTTTAGTGTGCTCCAAGGAGGGGCAGCCTATCTGGGCGGGATATTGGCAGGGCTGATCCCACACTGAGCTGGAGTCATCACTCCAAACCAAGAGATGAGTACAAGGGTAGAAATATCGAATAGGTCTGGACCTAGCTACAGGCCTCTGGGCTTGGTTCTGAAATTGCCATTAATATAAGTCTTAATGTACTTTGCTGAAAGCAAATTCTTAAAGGGCCAGCCTGACAATTGTCTTCATATTTAAATGACCTTTTAAAACTACTACAATAAATCCATAAAATAGCTATCTGCTGCTATAATATGGTGGAGCCGATGGTTATCCTGACATTTTTTACCTCTGCATTATACTTTCTGCTTCCATAGCAATGCTATAAATTTTAAGTATAACCACCCTTTTATAGAAGAAGGTATTTAACACAAAATTTAGCTTTTGGCATTATTTGACCTGAATATTACCAAATTATGAATCCCTTTGTTCTCAGGCAAGCAGTGCTCAGCATTTTTGAGATTCTTATACTTATTGCATTGTCTTTGCCAGGCTGACTAATACCGGAAAAGCAAAAGATACAATAAGCTGCTGCTTAGCTTAGGCTATCTGTATAATTAATCCAATTCTGTTTTTTACTTGGCACGTGTAAACAAGCCATCTTCCTTTACATAATATGCTTTCTTTGGACTCATGATCCCTGGTGAAGTATCCCCAGTATTCCAATTGTCTTGTCTCTGGGTAACAAATACAGTGATCATCGGTTCACTATTGGATTGATTTAAAATTCCAGGTTGATATTTAAGCCTGTGGTGGTATGTGTCTTTTCCATAGAACAGACCTAAAAATTGAAGAATCTGGTTTGCTCATTTTATCAAGACTCATCTCTGTGGTGAGTCACTAGAAACAACAATTCTTTCAATCTGCTTCATAGGGAAGAAAACTGAATGAATTTTGCCTCCTGGTATACTTGTTTATAGTCTGTCCCTATGAGGCTTTGAAAAAATAGAAATGTGGTAAATGCTCGGCTAATCTGGTCAAAGCATAGAGTCATTAAAGATAACCTACTTGTCCCATCCCTTATCCAAGCTTACATTTGTGATATTGAATACACAATTTCTAGATTACTTCTTTGCTCACCTTCCTTTTTGGATTCCAAGAAAGGAAGCAAAACTCACCATGCAATTTACTGGAACCCTGGAAGAACCTCAGTATGAGTCAAGAAAGATAATGTTCCTGGAATATGGCATTTGCAAATCTGTTATAAAAAGTTACATGAATGCTGTGTTTTCAAATCTAGGTTTTTCCCTGTCACTCATGTCTCAACTGAGATGATTGTTCTTAAAAAAATTTTCCATTAGCATCAGTGACAGGGAGGGCCAAGGGCCTAAGTAACAGAACCCATGAGCAGGAAAAACCAGATGGCATCTTGTATTACATTGTACAATAGGTCTTCTTTACCAAGTGTGCTAGTGCAAAGACCCTGACTGCTAAAGTTGTGACATATCAAAAAGGAAAGTCTCCTGAGAGCATAATTGGCAGAAATCATGATTCAGAGCATATAAATAGATAACAATAATATGCAACAAATCTTACAAATATTAGAGTCAAACTTTAGTCACAACAAAACAATGTATTGTGTTTTAGAACTTTGAGTTTGATGTGAATTTGGATGTGTATTCATTCACTCTGGTAATTACAAGTTTCCATTACCTCAATGTCCTTTTATTTTACTCTTTAGCCTACTATGATAAAAGTATTTTTAAAATAAGCGTATTATTTGGGGAACTGCCTGATGATGATGATGATGATGATAGCTTGAGTAGGAGAACCTGATTGACATTAACCTGATTGACATCATTTCACTAAATTCTTACAGCTTCAGAGTTAGATACTATTGCCCTTACTTTATAAATGAGGAAATAAGGACTTTGAGACCATAGATAACTTGTGCCAAGCAGTGGACCCCGAGCTGGAACTGTTGTCTTTTTGATTGCACACTCCAAGCCCTGAACTACTACTAAGCTAAACCACTGCTGTCTTTTTAATGTAATAATTCTTTCATTGGAAGAGAGATCACAGCTTCAAAAAATTCAATGGCATCTTCTCTTCCACAGAAGAATTGAGATTTCAGTATTGAAAAAGAAAATTAGAGAAAACAATTCCTCTGGCCAAAGGCTAGCAAATGTTTTATTTCAATTGGAATGTTTTTGCTTGTGTTTAAGACCGTGAGAATTATGTTACTACCTACTGCATGAAAGAGCAGCCATTACTATTTCTAGTAAGCTGTTTGCAGCAAGATCTTTTAGAATATAAATATGCTATTATACAGAGTTTTCTACCAATAGAATCATTGTTTCCCTCCATATGTTCTTCCTGTAGGTGTCTAATGAGTTCCCACACATGAAAAATGACAAGGGAATCTATCTGAGGAATAATTCCAGCAACTGTGACATATGGAGACATTGTTTTCAAGTCCCTTTGCCATGATTTCTAGGCAAAGCAGCAAGATTTCCCAGTGGTAGCAGCTAAAAATATTGTCATCCTCCACTTACAAGTTTGACTGTGTTCTTTGCTGCAAATCTCAGGCTATTCTGTCAGGCTTCATACTAAGAGTGGTAATGGGAAACAAGGCAAATTTTCTGTCAGACTTTGAGCATATACTTTGTGCTCTTGTCCATCCCATTGTGGACGCTTCTCTGTCACTAACCTCAATTCCACCTCTGTGAAAGGAATTGTTAGGACGTTAGTACATTGTGCATTTAGCTCTGCATCATTTATGAAGCCCTCTTGTGTTTCTGAGTGGCCTGATGCTCCCCCAAATATTTGCAAGGATTTGCCAAACTGACCAGTTTTGTTTCAGTGAGGACATTTATAGCTGTGTTTTATCCTCAAATAGAGAAGACCCTAACAATTTGATATAGGATAGTAGAGAGATGTAGTGGAAAGTGACGTTATACCTCTTCTATCCTTCCAGATCCTTCAAGATAGTGATTATACAGCTGATTTCTCCTGCATTCCAGTTATACATATATATATTCACTCATCAATTCACTCATTCACAAATATTACTGAGCACATTCCTGGATTGAGTAACTCAGTGCTACCCTCCATCACACTTTAGTGTGTGCAGTGCTACTTAGCAGGATATATGTTTACTTCGCCAATTACATGCCAGTTCCCAATTTGGTCTTTGGTGTTTTGACATTCACATAATTGGCATAGTCTTTATTCGGGCCTATATTGTGATTCTATATTGTTATTCAACTATTTAAGCAAGTGGCTATTCCAGCCTTCCTTCTCCCCACCCCCTTCTCTCTCTCCTGCTTGCTGCCTGCTTCACCATTTAAATAAACATGAATATGACTGCTTCCTGCCAGACACTGTTTTGGTATTAGGAATCCTTTATGAGATTCTCATTTGAGTCAAATGAGGGAGGGAGGTAAAGGAATATATGACTAAACGAGATAATATATTTTGATGAAAGCTTTAAGGAAAATGAAAAACTTAACTGCAGAAGTGAATGGACAGAATAAAGTGTGGCCTACTCCAGATAGGGTACTTAGGAAAGGTGTCTGTTTAGGAGGAAACATTTGAGAAGTTACATGAGTAACAAGAAGACAACTAAGTGAAGATTTGGAGGAATACCTTTCCAGACAGAGGGAACGGCTAGAGTAAGAAATAGGGAGTTTATTCTATTTTATTTAAGTATGGCAGACCATTGGAGGGACTTATTCAGAGGAGTGATTTATACATTTTTAATGGAAATTTTTATTGAAACAATTATAGATTCATATGCAATTCTAAGAAATAATAAAGAGAGATACCTTGACCTCTTATCTAGTTTTACCAGTCAAGCATCTTGCAAAACTGTAGTCAGTATTACAACCAGAATACTGACAGTTGATGAAATCCATTCCACTCTTGCTTGCCACTGCCTTTCATTTTAGCAGCCATATTAATTTATGCATAATGATAGTTTATTGTGGTTTTAATTTCCCTAGTACCTAGAACATATTTTGTTTCATATTTTGTCTTCAGTGAAATATTATTCATGTCTTTTGCCCATTTTCTGCTTGAATTGCTTTTTATTGTTGAGGCTTTGCTTGTTTAGATATCATTGATGTAATTGATGTAAGGTAGTATTGGTTTTAGGTGCACAAGAAAATGCTTTGATATATGCATGTGTTGCACAATGATTACCACAATAAGTTTAGTTAACATCCATCACCACAGAGTTAGGTTTTTTTTCTTGTGATGTGAACACTGAGGATTTAATCTCTCTTAGCAGTGTTCAAATACACGTGATATGATATTGTTAACTATAACTGACATGTTGTATATTACATCCCCAGGATTTATAGATCTCATAACAGGAAGTTTGTACCTTTGGCAGCTTTCACCCATTAAGGCATGTACCCAAACCCCACTTTGGGCTATCAGCTATGACTTTGGATTTTTGTTACATTCCACATGTAAGTGAAATTAGACAGTTTTTGGCTTTCTCTGTCAGACTTATATCACTTAGCATAATATTCTGAAGATGCATCCATGTTGTCACAAATGGCAGAATTTCTTTTTTTTGTGACTAAATATTTCATTGTGTGTATATGTGTATATATACATAAATACACCAATTTTCGTGTGTGTATATATATACAGATATGGATACACTAATTTTCTTTGTCCATTTGCGTGTATGTATACATATACATATGTATATGCACATACATATACATGCATATACATATTTATACATACATACACATACACATGCATATACACACACACACCAATTTTCTTTGTCCATTCATCAGTGGATATTTATATTGTTTCCATGTCTTTGCTATTTAAATAATGCTACAGTGAACATAGGGTTGCAGATACCTTTTTGAGATCATTTTGTTTCCTTTGGATATATACTGAAGTGGGATTGCTGGATCACACAGTAGTTCTATTTTTTTTTTTTTTTTTTTTTTTAAGTAGGCTCCACTCCCAGTGTGGAGCCTAATGTGGGGCTTGAATTCGCAACCCTAAGATCAACACGAGGTGAGATCAAGAGTTGAATGCTCAACTGATTGAGCTACCCAGGCGCCCCATGGTAGTTATGTTTTTAATTTTCTGAGAGATCTCCATACTGTATTCGGTAGTAGATGCATAATTTACATTCCACCAATGGTGCACAAGGAGTTCATTGATTCCACATCCTCACCAACACTTGTTATCTATTGTCTTTTTGAAGGTATAAGGTGCTATCTAATTGCAGTTTTGATTTGAATTTTCCTGATGATTAGTGATCCTGAGCACCTTTTCTTGTACCTATTGTCCATTTGTATGTCTTCCTTGGAAAAAAAGTCTATTCAGTTTCTCTGTTTTTTTTGTTTTGTTTTGTTTTGTTTTTGTTTTTTTAAAGATTATATTTATTTATTTGACAGAGAGAGATCACAAGTAGGCAGAGAGGCAGGCAGAGAGAGAGGGAAGCAGGCTCCCCGCTGAGCAGAGCCTGATGTGGGGCTCAATCCCAGGACCCTGAGATCATGACCAGAGCCAAAGGCAGAGGCTTAACCCACTGAGCCACCCAGGTGCCCCACAATTCCTCTGTTTTTTAATCAGATTTTTTTTTATAGCTATTGAATTGTATGAGTTGTTTTTAAATATATTTTGGATGTTAACCTTTTATCAGACATGATTTACAAATATTTTCTCCCATTCAGTAGGTTACCTTGTCATTTTATTGATGGTTTCCTTTGCTGTACAGAAGCTTTTTAGTTTTATGTAGTCCCACTTATTTTTACATTTATTTCTTTTAATTTTGGTGTCAAATACAAAAAATCAATTCCAAGATCTACATCAAGAATCTTTCCAAGTATGTTTTCTCCTCGAAGTTTTATCATTTCAGGTCTTACACTGAATTCTTTAATTCATTTTGAGCTCATTTTTGTTTATTTTATAAGATAGTGGTCCAGTTTCATTCTTTTGCTTATGTTTTTCCAGCACCATTTATTGGAGAAACTATTTTTTCTCTAAAGAGTTTTGGCTCTTTTGTCTTAAGTCAATTGACCAGATATGCCTGGGTTTTATTTCTGGGTTCTCTATTCTGTTCTATTGTTACATATGTCTGTTTTAATTACTATAGCTTTGTAATGTAGTTTGAAATCAGAAGGTGTGATGCCTACAACTCTGGTCTTTCTGAAGATGCTTTGGTTATTTGCAGTCTTTTCTGGTTCCATACAAATTTCAGGGTTGTTCTCTTTCTGTGGAAAATGCCATTGGAATTTTGATAGGGATTGCATTGAAACTATAGATAGCTTTGGGTGGTATGGACATTTTAACAATATTAATATTTCCTATCCATGAGCACAGAATATCTTTTATTTATGTCTTCATTTCTTTCATCAATGCCTTACAGTTTTGAGTGTGCAGTTTTTTCACCTCCTTCTTTAAGTTATTCCTAGATATTTTATTCTTATACAATTGTGAATGGGATATTCTCTTGATATCTCTTTATGATAGTTCATTATTTGTGCAGAGAAACACATGTATTTTGTATCCCATAACTTTATTATATTTGTTAATTAGTTTAAACAATTTTTGGTGAAGTCTTTAGGGTTTTTTACATACAATATCCTATCATTTGCCAATAGAGACAGTTTTACTTATTCCTTTCCAGTTTGGATTATTCTTATTTCTTTTTCTGGCCTAATGCTTTGGCTAAGACTTTCAGTACTCTATTGAATAAAAGAGATGAGAGTGGGCAGCCCTGTTTGGTTCTTGATCTTTGAATAAAAGTTTTCAGCTTTTCATCATTGAGAATGATGTTAGCTGTGAACTTGTCATACATGCAAGACCTGTCTTATATTGAGGTACATTCATTCATTCCTCTTATACCCACTTTGTTGAGAGGTGTTTTGTTTTGTTTTGTTTTAAGATTTTATTTATTTATTTGACAGAGAGAGAGAGAACACAAGCAAGGGGAGGAGGAGAAGGAGAAGCAGGCTCCCCACTGAGCAGAGAGCCTGATGCAGGGCTCAATCCCAGGACCCTGGGATCATGACCTGAACTGGAGGCAGACACTTAACCTACTGAGCCACTCAGGCGCCCTGTTGAGACTTTTTTTTTTAATCATAAATCAATGTTGAATTTTATCAGATACTTTTTCTGTTCTATTAATATATTATTTTTATCCTTCATTTTGTTAATGTGATGTATCACATTGATTCCTTTGTGGACTTTGAATGATCCTTGTATCTCTGGAATAAGTCCCATTTGATTATGATACATGATCCTTTTAATGTACTGTTGAATTAGGTTTGCTATTAATTTTTTTATTTTATTTAAAAATTCTTCTATTGTGATTTAATTTTGGTAATTACGTTTAGCATTACAGCATAGTTAGAAAATACTAGAGAATCCTCAAATATTAATATTTTACATAACAATTATACAATTATCAAAATTGATAAATATTGATATATTCATGGTACTATACACACTTTCAGCTAGATTTTGGATTTCTTTCAAAGGGAATTGTTCCATATGTAGCTGTAGATTTGGTGTGTTCACGGGAAGGAGGTGAGTTCAGGATCTGTGTATGCGTATTCTTGAATCAGAACTTGTACTGTTGAGTTTTGAGAGCCCTTTGTATATTCTAGATACTAGTCATCTGTTGGATATGTGGTTTGAAAATATTTTCTCCAAATCTATTATCTGTCTCCTCAGCCTTTTTACATGGTCTTCTACAAAACCAAAGTTTTTAATTTTGATGAGGTCCCTGTTAATGAATTTTTCCTTTCATGGATAATGTTTTAGTCCCAAATCTAAGATTTCTTCACCTAAATAAAAATCCCAAATATTTCTCCCACTTTAAGAAAAATTTTCTATTGCTTTACATTTTACATTTAAGTGTGTAATATGTTTTAATTTTTGTATAAGGTATGAAGTTTAGGTTAAGTTGTTTGTTTGTTTTATCTGTTTTTGTTGGTTTGTTTGCCTTCAAGGGTACAATTGCCCCAGCACAATTTGTTGAAAGGTAGATTTATTCTTATAAGTTTATTCTGGCTGTTGTGTGCAGAATGGATTATAGTCAGGGGACTGTATAGGAGTGGAGTGACCAATTAAGAAATTTTTCACTTACCTAAGTAAGTGATAATGGTGAATTGGACCAGCATGATGGCAGAAAAGATAAAGAAAAATAGATTCAGAGTATTTGGAGCTGTAGAGTGAATAGCACTTGCTGATGGAATAAAAGAAATGGGAGAAAAATTAAAAATGACTAAGTAACATGAGAAACTGGATATATGGTGATTATAATATTAGAAGAGACTGAAAGAAAGAAGAAAGAATGGTCTGTTTTGCTCATGTTGTGTTTAAAATACCAATTAGATAGCTGAGTGAGAATTTCTAGTAGGTTGTTGGAATAATGATCTTGGAAGTCAAGGGCAAGATCAGGGCTAAAAACACACACATTTGAAGAATCATCAGCATGGATGTTATTGTTTAGGAAGAAAGTCTAAACAGTGAAAAATTTGCATCATTGTCATGGATCAAGAAATTAAATCTTCTGTAATATTCACATATAAAGTTCCTAAAAGTAATTAAGTTAGCATAACTACTAATCTAACTTAGAAAATCTCTAATTCTTGTATTTATACTGGGCATTAATCTTTGAATAAATATTTTTAGTATATTAAGTACACTTATGTAAGAAAATACTAAAGATTTAAATGAAATGACAAACACACACACACACACACACACACACACAAATAAAAAAATAAATAAAATGACAGCTGTTTGGGGGTTAAAATCTTGTATGTGCTTCATTGAACCTACAAAATCAGAATCCAGTAATGTAAAAGGACTTAGCCTTTGAGTGATAGTTTATCTTTTAAAGATAGCCTCCATAAAAGAAATAGAATATACTGGCATAAATTACCATTGTCCAAACATTATAAATTTGCAACTATAATAACTATGATTCTAAGTGAAGACAACCCTCACAATTACAATCGATCTTCACTTTTTATGTGATTCAAAGGAATCTTGAGTGAATGGATTAGTTCTGGATATAATAAAAATACTTGTGGCTGTTTTTGAGTGAATCAAAGTTTATCTCTAGGAATTCTTAGTCAAAGATATTGGTGGATTCCTTTAAACTGAAAGAAAAGTTCAAGAATGAGAAATTGAAAATGAGGTAGAAAAGTTTACCTAAAAATACTGGCAGAACTACACAGAGAACTCTATAATGAGCTCCAAATTACTTAAAAAACACATGTGCAAAAGATGAGAGCACTTTAAGAATAGATTTGTATAAGTCTATTCTAGATCTATACAATCTATTTGTATAAATATTAAGTCAAGAACTGAGACACGTGGGAAATTCTTGTAAAACTAAACAGTCTCTTTAATTTCTCTAAAAACCCAAATCTCTGTTTTGGCTAGTTGCTTACATGTTAAATGATGATGGGGAGAGATTTGCAAAATAAAATAGAGAGTTTGGAGTTTAGGGAGATTTAGATTTGATATTTAGTGATTTGCTTACTGATTTTACAGCCCTCAGATAGTTATTTATATATCCGAATCAATGTCTCTGTAAACTTAGTGATTATATATATTCCCACATGACTCCAGTAAATATTAAATGAAATTAAATAAATCAAAGGTACAGTATTGCATTTCAAAATACCATATATCTCTTTAATTTCTGTTTTACATCTGCCTGCTCTCCCAAAAAGAATAGTCTCTATTGTAGAGGAGTAATGAACATTAGGAATAAGGTCTTGGGGCATATATGAGGATAGAGATTGTTTTAGTGTATTCATGACTCCATTTGACATGGACTGTCTTTCAAAATTACTAAAAGAACTCCTAGATTATAGTGCCAAACCCTTGAAGGATAATCACTGACTCATCATGGATAATGTGGAAGCACTGGAAGACTGGGGATAGTGAATATAGTTTTGATTTCCGAAGACTGAAAGAATAATAATGGATGGATAATGGCACAAAAAGTAGTTGTATCCTCTTCTAAGTTACAAAATAATTTCAAGTTACGTAGAATTCCTTTGACAATAGTGCTAACATAGCTACAATGAAACATGACTAAGGTACATACATATTTATTTAATTTATTTAATATATAGTTTTTTAAAGACATATGGTACCTCCATATGGTACTTTGTTCTAATTTGATGGAAAATTTGTCTCCCAATAATAAGACATTTGTTTAGGAATATTAAACTGGATGTGGAAAACCTCAGCTTGTGATAGCATCCCATGTGCTAGCATAGTTTTGTGAATATTCAAATATGACATCTGGTCAGCAGTGGGGAACGCATGATGCCTCACTGGGGGGGATGTTGGATATTTGCCCATCTCTTCTTTTAACTTTTATTGTCCACAGGAGACACTACCTGCATAAACAAATAGTGTTGATCTACATGGAAAGTTCTCCATGAATATATATGGCCTTTAACCCTAGCCTTATTTGTACAGCACTCAAATCAACTGACCTCGAAATTATATGCATCTCTCCATATAACCCATATGATTTATAGTATTTTCCTGTACACAACTAAAGGAGACACCATGATTGATAACAAGTCAGTGCTTAGGAGCCACAGACTTTGTAGCCAGATAGACATCTAGGATTTGAATCCTGTTCTACCATTTACTAGCTATGTGATCTATGCAAATTACTTAAACCTCTGCTGCTTTAATTTCCCATCAGCAAAATGCAGACAGTAGTAGTACCTACTTCATGAAGTGAGTATAAGCAGTATATGAGTGAAAATTTGTAGAAGAAATTTGTAGAAGGCTTAAAACCATATGACATGTGGTCACCTCCTAATAAATGTTTGCAGATACTTAAATTAAGCTGTTGTTTAAATTTTGTCTTTATTAAAAAATAAATAAATTTTGTCTTTAAATTGAGACTGCTAACTGACATAAAGATGACCTTTGGAAGAAAAATACTCATTTCTAATTAGGAATAAGAAAATAAAATATAATGTGATTAAGTCCTTAGAATAGCATAAGAATGCCGTACACCTACCATATTTATTTAAATCTATAAATGTTTAAAAGATAACATGCTTCTAGTAGTTATGATATGAAAACCTTGTAAGAACCACAGCATATGACCTTGTTTTAATTAACAATGTAGTGTAAATAGCTCTCACTGATAGAAAATGTGATACAGATTTCACTAAGATCATCAAGTGTCATGTGTCTTCTCTGGCACATTCTCCTAATGATAATACTAAAACGCATTTGCCTAGCACTTTTAACTTTGCAGAGAATTAACCAATCTCTCAGTCTTCACAATGGCTCTGGGTAGCAGAGAAAACAAGATATTATTACTTACCTTTCACAGATAAGAAAATTGAGGCCTGAAGAAGTTAAGTCATCTGCTTGCCTAGGGTCATAATTTATCAGTTTATGGCCCAGATTCCCTTAAAAAAAATGCCTAAATCACTAATTGAAAATCTCTATCATTCTTACTCTTTGCATTCCTTTGAAACAAAACAGGAGCAATACCTCTTTCATGATGGAGAAACTCAGCAGAGATTCTGCTTACAGTTACGCAAAGCGGACACTGCACAATTCCTAGGGACTGACATCCCCATAATGATATATGTAATGGTGCTCCCTGGATTTGTACAATGCCCAACCTGTATGACCACACAAGAGCAACTAGTTTCACTGATCCAAAAGCCTGAGTCAGAAGCAGCAGGCAACAGTAGAATTGACCTTCTGGTTTCCATTTTCATTGTGTGGTTTCACAGTAAAGAAAGAAAAAATAATAAAATCAAACAAAAGTAACTTTAAGAGAAAATCTGTCACTCAGGTTGAATTTTTCTCTTACTTGAAATTCACCCTGTCTATATTCAATTGAATAGAATGACATTTGATTGAACTGACTGGGAAAAAAAAGCGACAAGATACATCCGGATTCAGGATCTCAAATTCAGTTTATTGTTTAGTGCAGCAACCCCTGAAATTAAATGAACACATACAGGAGATTCATCATAATGCTATCTGTGGAATTCTGTTACAGGAAGACAGTGCTATCACAGTCTTCCCACAGTTAAACTCCCAGGATGGACTCGATATTCTGCAAAATACCACGCTGCATTGAAATGAGCCTGAAAATTTTTTTCTTTTTCTTTTTTCATTTTTCCACATAAATTGTAATTGGATTTTAAAACACTCCTTGTGAAGTAATTATCTATAATCCATTCTCAAGTATTCTTTTTCAGTAAACCTGTAAGAGATGCTAAGCGATACCCCATACTTTCCCTTTCACAACTGCCACAAGGTTCTCATCCAAACTGGTTCTGATAATGAGTCTTTTGAAAGAGAAGAGGGACCATTTTAACTTTTTAAAAACTAAATAGGAATCATAAGACAATAAAGGGGCATACTGTTAAGCTAGAGGTGAAATGAGGAAGGGTCCAGTGAATTTCACATAGTATCATGAGGAGTGCTACCAGAAATAATTAAGGCAACAAAAATATTTAAGCTTCCATTAGTGTTTAGAGATGCTGGCAACATGCATCATTAGGTCATTATGAAACAATATAAAATTATAAAAATCCTAAAATCATCTCGATAAAGTTTAGCATAAAAGAAATTCACACAAAGAGCACTGAAGGTGAAAATAAAAAGTGACCAGTGCTGGTGACAATTTTAGTAAAACATTCAAAATGATTGACAATGAAATAGCAACAGATTGTATACTCTAGAGCAAACAACTCTTAAATTGTAATTTGAATGTGTTTCTTAATGCCTTCAAACTAAAAAAAGGAAGTGCATTCCATGTGAACTCACCAGCGAAGACTGACAATGGTGGCTAGGTAATATCTTTCTGCCATTTAGCAGCAGGGAAATCATGAGGAACCATTTAATCCCTCAGATTGTTTAGCTGTGACATTTTTGATGCATAGTACAAGAGATTTAACTACCAGCCAGAAAACAAAAAGAATTAACGTGACATTTGCACTGCGAATCACAATCATGCTCCATTTGCAGAATCTTTCCTAACAGCTGATAACTCAGCATTTTGAATAAGGAACAAGTTAGTCAATCAACAAGAAGCAAACTCAGTTATTACTAAATGGGCCTATGTAGTTACATTAAATCATGCAGTGATTCACTTAATAAGCAACGTCTTGACTGCCTACTGCATCCCAGGCACTGTTACATAGTAAGATTATCAAGAGGAAAAGACTAGGATCACAGGAGTTAGCCAGACAGCAAACAAAGAAACTGCAGCAGAAAGCAATGGGAGCATGCAGAAAAGGCACTTACATCTGCTTTGGAGGTCAGGGGAGCCTTGGTGGAGTGACACACTGTAAAGGAAAGCTCTATAGTATTTTTTTTTCTGTCTCATATGAAAATCATTTACCGAAAAAGAGGATTTGAAAATGGGTTACAGATAATTACCTCACAAGCACTCTAGAAAAAAATCTATGTAAAATATTTTCAATACAAATTAGGAAATATCAACAGGAAAAAAAACAAAAAACTAAATATTTAATACAACCTACCCTTTGTAGAATCCTGAATTAAGTCCTTGTTGAGAATCTAGTTCTAGGAAGATTTTGTTTAAAACTGTTTTACCAATACTAATCATGTGATAACATCTCAATATTTGTCCACCAATTTATGATAGAAATATTAATTATCAACAGAATTTCATAATTTAAACGTACAGATATGAGAAAGAGCTAACTGGAAGTGGCTGGAGGGAGATGGAGAGAGTCCCAGTTTCAGAGGCAAAATGAGTGTTTGTAGGAACAGATGTACATACAAGAACGTGGGTATGACAGGATTAGTTGTATAAGCATAGGGGAGGGGAGTAAGAAGAAGTAGGCAGGAGCCAGATAATGGGATGCCATTTATGTTTGATAGAGTATAGATTTCATACCAGGAAAGTGGGGAGCCATCGAAGAATTTAAAGTTGATGTGTATCAAAATCACGTTAGGTTGGAAGAAATTACTCAGATGAGCAAGCAAAGTTGGCATTGAAAACTAGCATGAAGCCACTAGTGGTGATCGAAAAAATGGCCCCAGTTCTTCATCCTTTCCTGCATCTAGCCTTGCATTGTGACTTTGCAGCAACCTTCACCAAGTGGTGGAGTCTTTTTCTCCACCCCCAAAATATGAGCTACCTTTATAACTTGCTTTGGACGTAGAATATAGCCAAAGTAAGTATCCCAGTCTTGAGCCTTTCCCTGTCTATCTTTATTATCTCAAAACCTTGCTTTCTCTGCCATGAGAACAGGCCAAGCTAAGCTGGTAAAAGGTGAGACACCACTTGGAAGTAACCCAGTTATTCCAGCTAAGATAATGGTAGGTTAGGTGCATATAGCAAGATACCGTCAAAACATGTGAGAATCTAGACAAACTCAGCACTGCCTGTCCATCCACAGCTCCCAGCAGTCACAAGTGTGAGCCCAGACAAGATCAGCAGAATCTCCCAGCTGACCCATAGACTTTGGAGTAATAATTGAGGGCTATCGTTTTATGCTGCCCTGTTTTAGAGTTCTATATTACACAGCAGTAGATAACTGATACATCACTCTAACAGGTTGCCCTTTGATGCGTGACAGTGGGACACAATAAAAGGAAACCTCCCTTCCAATTAAGAATCAAAGGTAAACCTTTAAAAAAGAATAAAAGGTAAACCTTTAATATAGAATACAAACTATTTGTTAGTCTTTCTTCTGGAAAATACTCAGGCATTGCTGAGGTTTCCAATTATTAATACATGCCTATCCTCATCAAAACAATAGGCTTCTTTCTAAAGTATTGTATCTCTCTGCTCTTCACTTTCCCATTTTGCATTCAGCTGTTTATTTCTCCAGGGCTGCTATGTAACTTCAGTGCCTCACAGAATCTATCTGTGGATTCTTAAAATAAATGGGTTCAAATTCTGTTTATTATCCCTCCCGAGGAGGGGGAGGGGATATCATTTGAAAAAGAAGGTAAAGCTTACTACATTTGACCCTTCAGCAATGTAGGGGTTAGAGGTACCAACCTCATGTGCAGTCAAAAATCATTTTTTTTTTTTAATTGAAGTATAGTTGGCATATTGTTACATTAGGGTCCAGTGAAAAACAGTGATTTAGCAACTCTGAACATTATGTTATGTTCACAATTGTAGCTACCATCTATCACCATATGATACTGCTGTAACACCATTGATTCTTTCCCTATGGTGTACCTTTCACCCTTGTGACTTAAACATTCTAAAAATGGAACCCTATACCTCCCACCCCCCTCCCCTCGGCAATCACCAGGTTGTTGTCTGTGTTTATGGGTCTGTTTCTGCTTGTTTGTTTTCATTTTTTAGAGTCCACATATAAGTGAAATCATATGGCATTTGTCTTTCTGTCTGACTTATTTCACATAGCATAATATCCTCTAGGTCATTTACGTTGTCGCAGATGGCAAGATCTCATCCTTTCTTATGGGTGAGCGGTATTCCTGTGTGTGTGTGTGTGTGTGTGTGTGTGTGTGTGTGTGTTTACATATATATTTATATACCACATCTTCATCCATTCGTTTTTCAGTGGACACTTAAGTTGCTTCCATATCTTAGCCATTGTAAATAATACTGCAGTAAACACAGGGGTGCATATATCTTTTCAAATTGGTGTTTTTGTTTCCTTTGGGTAAATAGCCAGGGGTGGAATTCCTGGATAATATGGTATTTCTATTTTTAATTTTTGAGGAACCTCCATATCGTTTTCCTCAGTGGCTGCACCAATTTACATTCAAACCAGCAACGTACATAGGTTTCTTTACATTCTTTCTCACCACCACTTGTTATTTCTTGTCTTTGGGGTACTAGCCATTCTGACTGTAAAATAATATTGTGGTTTTGATTTGCATTTCCCTGATGATTAGTGATGTTGAGCATCTTTTCATGTGCTGTTGGCCATCTGTATGTCACCTTTGGAAAAATGTCTATTCAGGTCCTGTGCCATTTTTTAATTGGATTATTTGTGTTTTTTGGTGTTTAGTTATAGAAGTTCTTTATATATTTTGGATTTAACTACTTATAAGATAAATCATTTGAAAATATCTTCTCCCATTTAGTTGGTTGCCTTTTTGTCTTATTGGCAGTTTCCTTTGCTATGCAGGTTATTTTCGTATAGGCCAATAGTTTGTTTTTGCTTTTGTTTTTCTTGCCTAAGGAGACATATCTAGAAAAATACTGCTAAGGCTAATGTCCAAGAGATTATTGCCCATATTTTCCTTTTTTAAAGATTTTATTTATTTATTTGAGAGAGAGAGAGCAGGAGCATGAGTTGGGGGGAAGGGGCAAAGGGAGAGGGAGAAGCAGACTCCCCGCTGAGCAGAGAGCCTATGAAGGGCTCATTCCCAGGACCTGGAGATCATGACCTGAGCTAAAGGCAGACACTTAACCGACTGAGCCACCCAGGTGCCTGCCTATGTTTTATTTTAGGAGTTTTATGGTTTCAGGTCTCACATTTAGGTCTTTAATCTATTTTGAGTTTATTTTTGTGTATGGTATAAGAAAGTACTGTAGTTTCATTCTTTTGCATGTAGCTGTCAGGTTTTCCCAGCACCG
Organism: Potos flavus; assembly: GCA_028534135.1. Classification (NCBI taxonomy): domain Eukaryota; kingdom Metazoa; phylum Chordata; class Mammalia; order Carnivora; family Procyonidae; genus Potos; species Potos flavus. Next base: position 47,842,267 of record CM052897.1, on the reverse strand, counting down.
TTTATTGAAGAGATTGTCTTTTCCTCATTGTATATTCTTGCCTCCTTTGTCATTTATTAACCACATAAGCATGGGTTTGTTTCTGAACTCTCTACTCGGTTCTATTGATTTATGTATCTGTTTTTGTACAAATACCATACTGTTTTGATTATTATAGCTTTGTAGTATATCTTAATATCTGGGATTGTGATATCTCCAGCTTTGTTTTACTTTCTTGTAATTGATTTGGCTATTTGAAGTCTTGTGGTTCCATACAAATTTTAGTATTATTCGTTCTAGTTCTATGAAAAATGCTTTGCTGTTTTGATGGGGATTGCATTGAATCTGTAGATTGCTTTGGGTAGTATGGATATTTTAACAGTATCAATTCATCCAGTGCATGAACATGTTAGATCTTTGCATTTATTTGTGTTGCTTTCAGTTTTTTTTCCATCAATGTTTTATAGTTTTTAGAGTATGGGTATTTTACCTCCTTGGTTGATTCTTAGGTATTTTATTTTTTCTGTGCAATGTAAATGGAATTGCTTCTTAATTTCTTTTTCTGCTACTTTGTTATTGGTGTACATAAATGCAACAAATTTATGTATATTAATTTGGTATCCTGCAAATTTACCAAATTCATTATTACTTTTAATAGTTTCTTCGTAGAGTCTTTAGAGTTTTCTCTGTACAGTATCATGTCATCTCTAAGTAATGACAGTTGTACTTTTACCTTACCAATGTCTTTTATTTCTTTTTCTTCTCTAATTGTTATGGCTAGGATTTCCAATACTTTATTGAATAAAAATGATGAGGGTGGACATTCTTGTCTTGTTCCTGATCTAAGAGGAAAACCTCTCGGGTTTTCACGCTTGAGTATGATGTTACCTGTTGGTTTTTCATATATGGCCTGTATTATGTTGAGGTATGTTCCCTCTAAACCCACTTCGTTCAGAGTTTTTATCATGAATCGATGTTGAATTTTGTCAGATGCTTTTTCTACATCTCTTGAAATGATCGTATGATTTTTATCCTTCATTTTGTTAATGTGGTATATCACATTGATTTGCAAATATTTTTTTACCATATCATTATTTTTAATGTGCAGGGTTTATAATATGAGGGCCAGAGCTTTCTCCCCATCTCGTTTATAAATTTTCAATTGACTTGTGAGGCCAATTAGGATACTTCTTGTCTAATTTGGTTTCTGGGAAGATTTCATTCAGGTCCTCGATGGTCATTTGATCAAATGGAATTATGTTCCTCATTTTCTCCAGCTCTTTTTCATATTCCTCAATCCTGGCCTTTGAGAGAGACAAAAACTGAGCACAACTTTTCACATCTTCTTTTTCTTCAGCATCCACCTAAACAGTATATTTATCCTCTGGCACAGGAAACTTTAGGCCATTAAACTTCTTCTCAAAGTCATATACCAAGCCATCCTTTGCCACATTGGCCTTGTAGTAAGCCCAGCCGATAGCAGGTGGCTTCTCAGGGAGAGTAGCCAACCTGGAGGTAAATGTCTCATTCCAGGATTTCAGGGAGTTAGCAATGGCCTTCTGGTTTCGGGGTATGATCCTCCCAAAAGCTACCCAGTCAATGGTTTTTAGAGCAAATTTTTCACCCAGTCATCTTGAGATCCTTCACTGACCCTGGCGGCCCAGGGTCCACCACCTGATTTGCAAATACTGAACCATCTTCGCACCCCCAGGATAAATCCCACTTGATTTTGGTGAATAGTCTTTTTATTGCATTGTCAAATTTGGTTTGCTAATACTTTGTTGAGGATTTTTGCATCGTGATCATCAGGGATATTGGACTATACTTTTTTCTTTTCCTTTTTCTTTTTTTGCTACAGTTTTTATCTGGTTTTGGTATCAGTGTAATGCTGGATGCATAGAATGTGTTTGGAACCTTTCCTTCCTCCTTTATGTTTTGGAATAGTTTGAGAAGAATTGGTATTAACTCTTTTTCAAATGTTTGATAGAATTCATGTGTGATGCCATCTAGTCTCAGTCTTTTGTTAGGATTTTGTTGATTATCAGTTCAATTTTGTTATCAGTAATTAGTCTGTTCAAATTTTCTATTCTTATTTAGTTTTGGAAGATTTTATGTTTCTATCAATTTCTTCTAGGTTCTCAAGTTACTTAGTATACAATTTTTCATAGTAGTCTCATAATTCTTTGTGTTTCTGTGGTATCATTTGTTATTTTCCCTGTTTCATTTCTGATTTTACTTATTTGGTTCCTCTCTTTGCTCTTGATGAGATTGACTAAAGATTTATCAGTTTTATCTTTTAATAGAGCCAGCTCTTGGTTTCATTGATCTTTTCTCTTGTGTTTTTGCCTCTATTTTTATTTACTTTCACTCTGATCTTTATTATTTCCTTCCTTATGCTTGCTTTGAGCCTTGTTTTTTCTTGTTCAAACAAGAGGTTTGAGGTTAAATTGTGTGAGGTTAAATTGTTTATCTGAGATTTTTCTCATTTCTTGAGGGAGGCATGCATTGCTATTAATTTCCCTCTTAGAATTGCTTTTGCTGTGTTTCAAAAATTTTGTACCATTGTTTCATTTTCATTTGTCTCATAGTTTTTTCTTACTTCCTCTTTAAGTTTTTCATTGACCCTTTGGTTGTTTAATAGCATATTGTTTTGCCTTTATGGAATAATGTTTTATCAAGTTTCTTTCATGTAATTGATTTTCATTTCATACAGTTGCAGTTGGGAAAGATACTTGATATTATTTCAGTCTTCTTAAATGTACAGAGATTTGTTTTGTGGCCTAACGTGTACTCTGTCCTGGAGAGCGTTCCACGTGCACTTGAAAGTAATGTGTATTCTGTTGATCAATACAATGTTCTGTATATATCTTTAAGTGTATCTGGTGTAATGTGTCATTCAAAGATTGTTTTCTTATTGATTTTTATTGCCTGAATGATGTATTATTGCTGTAAGTGGGGTGTTAAAGTCCCCTACTATTATTGTATTACTTTCAATTTTTCCCTTCATGTGTGTTAATATTTGCTGTATGTTTTAGGTGCTCCTATGTTGGGTGCATATTTACAATTGCTACATCCTCTTGCTGTATTGATCCCATTATTATTATATTGTGCCCTTCTTTGTCTCTTGTTACAGTTTTTGTTTAAAATCTATTTTGTCTGATATAAGTATTGCTACTCTGCCTTTTTTTTCACTTTCATTTGCATGTATTATCTTTTTTCCATCTTTTCACTTTAAGTCTGTTCTTATAGGCAGCATATAGATGTGTCTTGTTTTTTTAATCTATTTTGCCACCCTATGTCTTTTGGTTGGAACATTTAGACCATTTACATTTGAAGTAATTATTGACAGGTATGTCCTTATTGCCATTTTGTCCATTGTTTCTGGTTGTTTTTGTAGTTCTTTATCCCTTCTCTTGTTCTCTTTCCTTGTGATTAATGAGATTCAATAATGCTATGCTTGGCTTTCTTACTCTTTATTTTTTTTACATGTTACAGGTTCCTGGTTTGTGTTACCATGAGGTTCATATATAATATCCTAAGTGTATAGCAATCTGTACTAAGTTGATGGTCACTTAAGTTCAAACACATTCTAAAACAACTTTATTTTTATTCCCCCTCCACATTTTATGTATATGTTGTTGTATTTTACATCTTCTTGTGAGTCCCCTTTTCTTTCATCATTTTCTTCTACTTATGACCTTTCCACTGATAGAGGTCCCTTTAACAAATTTCTTGTAAGGCCAATTTAGGAGTGATAAGATCCTTTATTTTTTATTTGTCTGGTAAACTTTTTGTCTCTTCTTCAGTTATGAATGATGTCATGCTGGGTAGAGTCTTCTTGATTTTTTTTTTTCTTAAATTTCAGCACTTTGAATATATTATGCCACTCCTGGCCTTTAAAGTTTCTGCTGAAAATTCAGCTATAACTTTATAGAATTTACCTTGTATGTAAGTAATTACTTCTTTCTACTTATAAAATTGTCTCCTTATCTTTAATCTTTGATGTTTTAATTATATGTTATGGTGTGGGCCTCCTTAGGTGCATCTTGATTGTAACTCTCTGTGCATCTTGAACCTTAGATATCTATTTCCTTCCCCACGTTAGGGAAGTTTTTCAGCTATATTTCTTCATGTATATATATATATACACACACACACATACATACATACATACATACATATATACATATATATTTTGCTTCTTTCTCTCACTCTTCCCCTTCTGGGACCCTTATAATGCAGAAGTTTTTTTGCTTGACATTGTCCAAGATATCCCTTAACCTATTTTCATTTTTCAAAATTCTGTTTTTGCTGTTCAGTCTGGATGCTTTTCATTACCCAGTTTTCAAGATCACTGATCTCTCCTTCTTCATCCTCTAATCTGTGGATTCCCTCTAGTGTATTTTTCATTTCAGTTACTGCATTTTTCAACTCTTTGGTTCTTTATTACATTCTCTATCTCTTTGTCGAAGTTCTCACTGAGTTTGTCTACTCTTCTCTCCAGTCCCGTGAGCATCTCTATGACCATTACTTTTTTTTTTTTTTTTAAGATTTTATTTATTCATTAGGGAGAGAGTGAGAGAGAAAGAGCACGGGCAGGGTGAGAGGCAGAGGGGGATCAGCCTCTCCACTGAGCAGGGATCCCAATGTGGGCTTGATCCCAGGACTCTGGGATCATGACCTGAGCCAAAGGCAGATGCCCAACTGACTGAGGCACACAGGCTCCCCACTATGACCATTACTTTGAACTCTTTATCAGACATATTGCTTATCTCTGCTTCATTTACTTGTTTTTTTGTTTTTGTTGTTTGTTTTTTTGAGGTTTCGTCTTGTTCTTTCATTTGGAGCATATTCTTCTGTCTCTTCATTTCGATTGACTTTCTTTGCTTGTTTCTATGAATTAGACAGAAAAGATACTTTTCCTAAACTTGAAGGAATAAGCTTATTATCATCCCCTATGTAGACGGTGTATGCCTGGTTGCAGACTGGGGGTCCTGAAGCAGTTTGTGCTGGGACCACACTGGTGGTCTGGCTGGAGCTGAAGTGGGTGCAGGCTGGGGAAGTCCCAGGGTTCTCCATGCAGAGGGCACCCTGGTGAGATGGCTGGAGCCGGATTGGGTGCAAGCCAGAGGTTCTCAGGGTTCTGTGTGTGGGTGGGGGGTGCACTGGCAGTGTGGCTGGAACTGAGATGGGTCATGGGCCAGAGAGTCCGCAGGTGCTACATAGGGAGCCCTGGTGGGGCAGGGGAGCTGAGGTAGGCATGAGCCAGAGATCTTGGGGCACTTTGTGCAGGGGTTGCCCTGGCGAGTTGTTTGGAACCAAAAGAGTGCAGGTCTGTAGTGTTCCAGGGTCCTTTGCACCTTTGTCACCTTGGCAAGATCCCTGGAGCTGTAGTGAGCACTGCCCATGGATGTCTGGGTGTGCACCACCTCAATGAGATAGATGGCTGGGGCTTGTGTGGGCTAGGGGCCAAGGGCTCACTGAGGTAGTAGGCCACCTCAGTCACTGGATCTTGCTCTTGTCCACACTGTCAAGGTGGAGGAAGAACATAAACTGTTGAGCTCACCAGCCCCTCCAACCTGGAGAGAGTTTCAGCAGCTTTCCCCTTCCACTGGGGGAGTTCTGGACCTGCATCTTGTATATTGTAGTTGCTCTTTTAAAACATGCCTGGTTTTTTGGGGTTTTTTTTCTGTGCCCCAGGGCCTCCAGAACTGGTATCTACTAGGGCCCTGGGGCTCACTGAGGCAGCAGGCCAGCTACGGTGGCTGGACCCTGTCGTCAAGGACCCACACTATCAAGGTGGAGTGGGAATGTAAACCATGGCATTTGTCAGCCCCTCTGACCTAAAGTGAGTTCTAGCAATTACCCTGCCATTGGGTAGGGTTCTGGGGCTTGATCCTTTTTATATTGAAGTTGCCCTTTTAAGTTATGGCCCTTTTTGTGAGCCCCAGGGTAAATGAATCTGCTCATGTCCATCACTACTATTTCTCCTGACTGCAGCTGACAACATTGGAGGTGGGGGTTCCCTTTGTTACCATGTCTTTGTCTCTTTTCCTGTTTTGTACATGGTCTGTCTTCTGTTGTACAGAAGCTGTTCAGTCAGCTGTCAGTTTTTCTTCAGGAGGAATTGCTGTATAAATAGGTATATATTTGGTGTGTTCATGGAGGAAGTGAGTTCAGGGTCTTCCTATGTCACTAATTTGGACCTGAAGTCTCATATATAACTTTTGACTCCCCCAAAACTTAACTACAAATAACTTATTCTTGGCCAGAAGCCTTATCAATAACACAAAGAGTCTATAAACACATATTTTATGTTATATGTATTATATATTCTTACAATAAAACTAGAGAAAAGTAAATGTTAGGAAAATCATAAGGAAAAACACATTTATAGTACTGTATTGTAAAAAAATCCATGTATAACTGTGGACCCCCACAGTTCACACCTTTGTTGTCCAAGGGTCAACTGTACTTCTGTTTTATTCACTGCTTCTAACACAATTCTTGGCACACATGAGCACAAAATATTTGTTAATGAAAGGATCTCTCCTTATTCCTTATCTCTAATTAAACTCTCTCCACTTTCAAATCTAGTTTCTACCCCCATCTAGATTTATTAACATCATTCCCTTTTATTTTACTTGCCCTCTGAGTCCTCTTATAGCCCTATCATATACTCCTTCAGTGGCATGTAAACTAACACCCCACTATTTACTATGACAGAGATTGAAATCATGGCTCTACCCTTTACTATTACGTGACACTAGAGAAACTGTTTAAGCTCTCCATGCCCCAGTTTTCTTATTACAGAACAGTAGTAACAACAATATATATATCAAATAAGATTAGATTAAGTTATAGTTAGAACTTTTGGCACAGAGTAAAGACTCAAGAGATGCTAGCCTTTTGACCTTGCCTATTTTCATCCAAAGATGATCCAACTATTCATTTACCTGTTTTTTGTGCAGGCTACAATACACTAATGGAAAAGTCACATATCTCTACAAATTAAATGCCCTATATAATGACTTTATTGCTTTTTGAGCTCTGAGTATGTAAAAACACCAAAATTTGCTTCAAATATTTTCTGTTCACCTTGATTTCAAACCAAACTCTATATCTTGCACACTCAGCAGATAAATCTCATCTACTTAAAACCTCTATGTGCTGCTATTCCCTCAGCCCAGAGGCCCCTCGGCATTATTCCCTTTAACCTCGCTTTTAAATTTCTCTGTAGCTTCATCCATTTTTGTTCATTTATCTAACAACAGACATAGATTTCTCTCACACTAACCCTTCCCTTTGATGCTCCCAACCTATTTCCAGTAAATCCCTTCTTTTATCAGTTTCTCCTTCTCTACTTCTTCTTTTGCTCAGCCTGTCAACTTTCTGGTCTCTGTCAAAGAAAATGTATTTTCACAGTCTGCCACTGGCTACTCTTTAACCTTCTTGGCACCCACACAATTTATGAAAAAAAGGTGGTTTAAATGCAGTGTCTCTACATCCTCCCATTCTGTTTAGCACAAGTACGAGCAGGCCCCCAAGACTTTTTATATCATATATGATATGATTTTATTATTTTCTGTCAACACGGTTTTTACAACAGTTCAGGGTGAACGGAACGGACCTCTTTCAGAAATGAAGAACCACCATTTAGTAAATACTATGCTCTACATACTGCACTTTGCATATATTAACTCATTGAATCTTTGCAACAATCCTGTGAAACAAAGTATTTTCACTTTATAAATAAGGATATTGTGACTTGGCTAATTTCTCTTATTAATCTATTTGTAATCTTGGATTCATTAACTTTCTAACTCTCGGTAGCCCAGGTATAAACTGAAAATCACCAGTGGGCTTATCAACCCCTATGACTGCTCTTTGATTCATGGTCTTCCACATTAGTGACACTGTTGTGTGGAAGGTCACCAAAGACCTAAGCGCCAATTGCTTCTTCACTGTTCACCCCATTAGATTTTCTATGGGATTTGGTTCTATTTCTTCCTTATACATTATGACTTTCTTTCCATATAAATATGGGCACCCTTGCCTTCATTTCCTTTTTATTTTCATTTCTAGGTTCTTAACACACCACTCCCCCACTCCCTGTACATTTGCAGCATATATAAACATACTCTTACTTCTCCCATATTTAAAAACTACACTTTTTGGATTCTGCCTCCTCTTCATAAACGCTACTGTATATTGCCTTTTCCCACATAAAGATAAGTCTGTGTGTGCTATTTCCACTTTCAAATCTCTTATTCATTGTCCAACCTAATGAGAGCTCAGTTCTACAATAAGCCCTTCTTTGAAACTGCTCTTTCCAAAACTAACAATAATCTCTAATTACAAATCCAATGAAACCTGTTCAATTCCTATCTGACATGGCCTTTCTGAATGTTTCATTGATACTTTAAACTCCGTAGGCTTGAAAAAATGAACTCATTGTCTCTACCTGCCACTCAGCTTGCTTTTCCCCAGGTTTTTCCGTCATATTTAACTGAGCCTTAGTTATCCCATTTTAGTAAGCCCAGGGCCTTCTGGAGTTCTCTTCCACGTATTCCTTTTATTTGTCAATCATTCCACCCAACTCATCACTTCCATCTTGTGCAAAATCCTTCATGAGCGGTTCTTAACCCTGAATGCTCATTAGAATCACCTCGGGAACTTTTATAAAAAAATAAGTGGTCTAGGATTAAAGGCTGGGCACATGTAAGAGCATATCAGAGAGTAGGGTCAAGCATGGGTAATTGTCAGGATCCTCAAGTAATTTCAATTGCAACTGGCATTGATATCTATTGTTTCACATTCTTCTCAGTGTAATAGTCCAAGCTCAGGCCTCATTCCGTCTCCCCCAGATTATTTTAGTCCTCTGTTACTTCTCTTTAGGTCCATAATCACATTTGTGCTAAAATCTGGAAATTGCAACTATGGACATGCACTGTCCTGCTCACCTAACTTCTAAAATAAAGTTCAAAAATAAAGTTCACTTTGTATAACAAGATTTCCAGAAAAAGGTTTAGGACGTAGTGCATCCTACTTAGTAATTTGCAATATATTAAAAACAGATATGAAAAAAATCAAAACGAATATGAAATATTAAGTCTTTTGTGTACCCATTTTCCCATAGGTTAGCATAGTGCCAAGTAGAACATAGTGCATAAGTAGAACATTGAAAAAGTACCTTGTGAATTGGTTTTAAAAGTATTTTAAAGGTTAAAAGGTTAAACTTCAGCTAACCCCAAAATGTAATCTAGCCAGATATACCTAGTAGGAATTTAGTAACTGTTAAATGCCAGATAATTGTAATATCTACACTACTTTTCAGTATCACACAGTGCAAATAATAACCAGAACAAATCTGCTATCTACTCTTTTTCAAAGCATTCTATATAAAAAAGAAAAAGAAGAAAAATCCTTACCTTGATAAAAATAGTAATGTGCTATATACTCCATGGGTATGTTCTCTATATGGGTAGGGGCAGTGGAAGTGGGCACTGCCCAGTGTGTATGTCTCCTCTGACTTTTCTGTTTCTCCTAGCAGTGTCTGCCATCATTCTATTTCTCCCCACTTAAATAAGTCAAAAGGAGAAAAAACAGGATGATGAAAAATACTACTTGGTATCTTTGCATATATGGCTCTTTCAGATGGATATATCATCTATGAATTGAGAAAATAATCAAAACTTCATAAAGATCAAATCCCATTTAATCATTGTGCTATTAGCTATTGTGTATCATCAAAGGTCACAGCCTAATTATACAGCACAGGACTTGCTGAGGGAAATAAAGAACAGGATCAACTCCCTTTTAATTTCACACTTACGTACAGATTCGCAGTTCTCCTCCTCCTCATTAAAGTTAAAACCAAGTTTGAAATCACACGTGGTACTGTCCAGTTTGAAATCACACGTGGTACTGTCCAGCCTTAAAACTGAAAGTCTCCATTATGTTAAGGCAATAAGAGTGTACAAAAAATAAAGAAAAATAAAGTTAAAGGATGTTATTCTAAAAATAGAGAACCTGAAAAAAGTTATTACAAATCAGTCCCTCATTAACCATATTTTTTTTCCCCAAATACTTTTATTTTTTCAGTGTTACAAGATTCATTGTTTATGTACCACACCCAGTGCTCCATGCAATACGTGCCCTCCTCAATACCTACCACCAGGCTCGCCCATCCCCCCACCCCCTCCCCTCCAAAACCCTCAGTCTGTTGCTCAGAGTTCACAGTCTCTCATGGTTCTTCGCCCCTCCGATTTCCTCCAATTCACCCCTCCCTTCCTTCTCTCATTAACCATATTCTTATACTCTAATACACACCACAGTAGAGTTTTACCAAGTTAATTGAAAAGGATCAAGATCTCTTTCTCTCTCACTCATACACACACACACACACACACACACACACACACACACAGCATGTGAAACTGGTAAAATCTAAGTAAGGTCTGTATTTGAGTTAATGTATTTTGTGCCAATGTTAGTTTCTTGGGTTTATAAGATTTTGAAACTGGAGGACAGTGGGGGAAAGGGCACACAATTCTCCACTCTTTTTTTTTTTAACAGATTATGAATTTTAACCTACTTTTAAAATTATTTTTTTTAATTTGAAAGCTGAGTTATAGCCATATCTGATATTTTCATTAACATTTCTATATATAATGCATTTTAAAGGATAAGCAGTATATTTAACAATTTGTATAATAAAAAATTTTGCATATTGCTAGCAAACATATATCAGTTGTGCTCATAGTCAAGATGTGGGCAAATAGACAAATGTAAATATATCTCTTTCAATTATTTCCTAGCAAAGAAACAAATCAAGTATTGGAACCTTGTGTAAATAGCAAGAGTTGCCATGGATTTTTATTAAAATTTAGACTGAAAAATTTATGTCAGCTTTCTCATGAATTCGGAGGTTTTTCTGGATAGTAACTGAAGTACTTTTAAAATAAAACACTACAAAACAGATTTTCCAAATGTAACTCATGAAAGAGAGTCCATTTTATATCCCAATTTTATTTACCTTTTCTGAATAGTCACAACATTAATCTACTGGGGATAATCTAGTTAGTATATTTGAAATTCCATTTATTTTTTTCTATTGATATGCATGTGTTACACTTGTATATAATACAGAATTTCCAGTGTTGTTTTAAAGGACTCAGTTAAAAAAAATGAGAAGCATGATGTACAATTTGAAACAAACCTAGAACAAATTCATAATTTCCAAAATAATACAGGTTTCTACTTTGCTCCAAAGAAATTAACGCTGTTAGAATTGATGCAAAAACTCCAGCATAATTGTTGTTTTTTTCTTTCTGAATTCATACAATCTTGAACTACTGCAAAATCCACTCAGAGCCATCTAATTAGTTTTACGTATAACTAACATGGAGGGAGGAAGTCATTTCATCCTATGGACTTGTGGGGGCAGTACACTTTGGTTCAGTGTCCAAAGTATACTTTACAAATTTGATTTTTAACAAATTTTACATTTTCAATTTTTCTGCCCAGAAGACATTCTGGGTAATGTACTGATCTTTGAAATTCGTTACCAACTAACAGACCAAAACTCTCCAAGGTATGTCAGTCTCCATCATGGAAACCCACATAGACTTAATTGACCATGTCAGTGAGTTTTAAAAATATGAAAGATGGTCACATCTTTTCTAACATAATGGAACTTCTAATAGGACAATTTCTGAAATACCTTCCTTTTAGGCTAAGATGAGTAAACAAAGAAGTCTCTCCGGTTACATCCCTTCAACTATACATTTACACAATATTATTACAGAATGGCTATGCATTTTCAATTCTTCTCTACCTTCACATAACAAATGAAATAAAATAAATGTATAAAATTATACATTCTGTAATAACTTAGAAAAAAAGTACATACATGTTTAAGGCCTTTAAATATTTGTAAGACTTTCCTGTAGAACTGAAAAACAAAAATGCTAAAATGACTACAAAACTGTGGACAGAAACTGACCTAAGAAATTGTTTGAATGGGACAACTATAAGCAAATATTTATAAATTCAAGACCAAGGAAAATGAACAATTCTATTAACAGACTGAACAAACAAATATATAAGCATTCAAACAGTCATTGGGAGCGAGCAAGGGACAGTCTATTAAAATGATAAGACAGTTAAAAAAAAATTACTAGAAGAAATCTTAAGTGAATAACTCTCAGGCTAAGAAATCAGAAATCCACATGCATCCCTGGCTATTATTTGAAACTGAAGGCTACCTACATACTTGACTGCTCACTGCTGATTTCTGTGAAGGAAAAAAGTAAATATAAACAAAAGAAAAAGCCCGCTTAAAATAACAAAACAAAACAAAAAAAAAACAAGAGCGAGAGTACCCTAGAAGTACAAAATAGCATATAATGAAAATGGAAATTCAGTTCCAAATACTACCTATTTAACTGACAGAGAGCTGCAGTAGTATGTTAGCCTTGGGGAAACATGTCAGCTTGTCTATACATTCTTATATGATTGATGTATTCAGATAACTATTACTTGCCAACAATAATTATTATCAATGGATATATATTTCCATTCCTTTAACAAAAGCAACTTTAAGATGTTAAAACATGTAGGCTTTCAGAGCTCCAAGATTAGGATACAAATAAAATCGTCTCAGTCTACACCATGCCAGAGGAGAAGTTCACAAAGAAAATGTCAATAAAGCCGGGTGCAGTCTCATCAGCCAATGAACACAGGACCGGACCCAGGAACATATCCGTGGCAGAAGGCCAGCGCACTTGGCAGATTTTCAGAAACAAGAAAAACAGTCACACTTGAGGCCAAGAACTGTAAAGGTGAGTGTCTCTGACATCACCTGGAAACACCAACTCTTCAGATGGCAAATTCAAATTCTTTTAGCAAGTGCAATTTTACAAGTTGAACACAGTTCAAATCTGACAAAATCTTCATGACATAGAAGTTCATGTCTGACTTTTTAAGTCTTGGTTTTAGAAGAGGCTGATTACGAGCCATGAAATCCCTTGGAAACAAGACTCTGCAGTGCCTCTTGTGAGTGATATAAAAATCTCCCTTCAAGATCACCTCAGGAATTAAGTTTCTGTGCATATGTTCAATGTAATCAGGCTTGAGGATCACTTGATTTATCCTTGGTTAATGGGTTACCTACAAAGGAAGAAGAAAATATAATCATTTTATAACAAGTCTATGATCTTAAAACTCCAAACACAATTTAGTATTAGAAATTAGTAACTCAAAATGGTGGTATTTGTTATATCAAATAAATTGTCGAATTTTAAAGGACTAACATATTCAGATGTTGCCTCCTTGTAAAAAAATACACCAGTTTTGTTTTGTTTTTTTCTCTTTATCCTTTCACAGTATTTTTAGAGCCACTTGCACAACTATCCAAATGACTGCAACTGTGACCAAGAAGATCTTAACTGGTGATGCTACCTGTCTCAAATTCAAAGAATGATTCTGGAGTCTTTGTTCTTTGCAAAGTCTTGGAAGATAGAATCCAGAGATCATAAAGACTCTATGCCAATAAAGAAGTAAAGTACTATGCCTCAGTAAAGAAAGACCTTTGTTCACAGGAATACAGTCAGACCACATCTTCAAGAAAGTCTTTGGGCATTGGCTCCATAAAATCCAGTCTTGAAGCTGGACTCAATAAGACTCAATAAGTCTTGAGTGCTTATTTGACTCAATCAGATGTCAGAAAATTTATTCATGAGGAGAAAGAAATATCTCGGGAGAAAAACAATGATTGTACAATATTTAACAAGTTTTAAAAGGGTCCAGAAATTCTCAAAAAATTGATTAGAGTAGTATTATTAATGCTATTATAAATATTACTAAGGGAGATTCACACTGGCTTTTCACACCTACTTAAGTCCAAAGAATGTGTACAGGAAAAAGTAGCAAGCATCTGGAATACCTGATACTTATGTAGATATGTCTGTATGCATACATGTAGATGATAGATGCATGGAGAGAAAGAGACAGATTTCTGCTGTGTCAATGAATTCCTAGGTATACTCTAATATCAAGGTACTTAGAGTTGCTAACTATTCTTTTTAAGCAACGGCTATAACAAAAAGTGATTCTTGAAAGTTACTGTGGATACTTTGGTTTTATTCCATTAAATTATATAATTATTCATCCTTTCATAAAATACTTATGGGAAGGCTGTTTTTTGTTTTGTTGTTTTTTGGTCAACTATGAGAAAGAGAAACATTAAGCAAAATAATCTAATTCTGGCTCTACCACACCTAGTCTCAAACTACACTACAAAAGGAAACTATAAATTCAAAGACAAGTATTTTCTGTGTGGACATCTTATTTATGTCTCTTTGGTCAGCTATCCTGCCCAAGGAAGGAGCCTCTGCTTGCATATTTAAAGCTTCTTACTCCCATGCACAGAGGAACTATGGGAGGAATTGAACTGAGAATGGAAGGATCAAACACAGAAAGGGCCTTCTCACCTCCAGAGATGCTGGGAGCAGGGGCTATCTTAGGTAGGGCAGCAATCTTAATTTTGATTTGTCTTCCAGTTAGCGGTCATTTTATAGAAGTTCTGTGGCTCCCAGTTTGAGTGTGAATGTTAAGAGCACCATGGAAAGTAAATACGAATGTTTCTACAGACATTATATCACAGGTTGTCAATGGAGATAGCTGATCATTGTGAAAAACACAAACTCTTTAGGATAAACTTTCTTGATAAATATTGATTTAACACAATCTTTGATGGCCATTGCCTGAGCAAGATCCACTTGTCTTTTCTGGAGGTTCTCCTCTTAGTAGGAAGACTTAAAAAGCATGATAAGGGACTGTATTTCCAAAACTAGTGCAAAGAAAAGAGAGGAATTGAGAGAGAACAAATGGGTTAGCCTCAGCAGGGATTCAGCATAGGCAGCTGGAAGGACATGGTGCTGTGACCCCATGAGAGCAAGTGGTCTGTCCTGTGTCATTTCAAGCCCTGGTTCTAAGAAATCTCTCTGTGGGTATGGTAGATGCATTCTTCAATCTTCATTCCAAGCTAAGTGTTTCATCCTGCTAGTTTATATAAAACTGGGGAGTGATTCTCTCAACTATATATTAAAGCTTTGTTTTTCACATAATTTTAAAAATAGACACATTTACATTACAATACCAAAGGTTTATATACATGGAACAAATTTTCCTCTGTCCCAGTAAACATACACGTATACACATAAACACATATATACAATGGATATCCTAAGAATATCATAAATCTACATTTTATTGTTTGTAGCAGCTAAAATAATTTCTAGAAAATTAAAATTTAAACATGACTAAAAGAATTGTCTAAGTAAGCATAGATCGAAACATGGTTTAAAGGACTTTCTTCCTCCAGCTTTGCACAATATCCCTAGTTTATTAATCCTAAAAATATCCTAGCATATTTTATGAGATGAAGATAGGGCTTAAGTGGACTATTTGTTTTAGGTTTCATTTTCGTACATTACTCTGATCAAGTAATTGTGGTTTGGGGTGTGGAGTTCTAGGCTAAGGGCAGAATGTGGTACTCGCAGGCACAGTGGATGCATCATGCCACCTCTCAGACCCTTAGTTTTCCCATATGTAGAAAGGGGATAATCCTGTTAGCTTCAGGGGGTTGCTGTGAGCATATAATAATGTTTACGAAAACACCTAGCTTTGCCAACTCTGAGGTAGTATAATAAAAGTTTTTGGGTTTTGTTTTTTTTTTTTAACACACAAATCTTTAACAAGAGAACCACTAAAGTACAATGAGAGGATCACACTACCAGACATTTAGTCAAATTAGAGGAACTCTTAAGGAATCCAAAAAAGGCTAATTAATTACTTGTCCTTTCCCATGTAATACAAATACAAACATGTGTTAGCATGTTGCATCCCCCCTCCTTGACAATCTCCAGATTTGTACCAAGTGCAATGGCAAAACCAAAGATGGAAAAACATAAGGATGATTATGAATGTAGGTATATTATCACCAATTTTAATCACCTAATACACAAGAAATAGTAATATTTAAAATGGAATTGTCTAAAATGTAACAAAAAATCAACCCTTTTATGATTTACATGCTTTAGCAAAAAAGTCCAAGTTACTCAAGTTAAAATTATGGCATGCTAGTTGGAAAACAAGTACCATTTGACTCTTTCCTGATATCCAAGGGTTGTTGAAGCAATATTAATACATACTAACATTTAAAAATGTTGCTCTTATTTTTTATTATTATTTTTTATTAACATATAATGTATTATTTGCCCCAGGGGTACAGGTCTGTGAATCATCAGGCTTATACATTTCATAGCACTCGCCATAGCACATACTCTCCCCAGTGTCCATAACCCAGCTACCCTACCCTACCTTCCCACCCCCTAGCAACCTTCTGTTTTGTGATATTAAGAGTCTCTTATGCTTTGTATCCCTCCCGATCCCATCTTGTTTCATTTTTTCCCTCCCTACCCCCCGTGACCTCATGCCCTGCCTCTCAAATTCCTCATATCAGAGAGATCATATGATAATTGTCTTTCTCTGATTGACTTATTTCGCTAAGCATAATACCCTCTAGTTCCATCCACGTAATTGCAAATGGCAAGATTTCATTTCTTTCAATGACTACATAGTAATCCATTTTATATATCCACCACATCTTTATCCATTCATCTGCTGATGGACATGTAGGTTCTTTCCATAGTTTGGCTATTGTGGACATTGCTGCTATAAACACTTGAGTGCATGTGCCCCTTCGGATCACTACATTTGTATCTTTAGGGTAAATACCCAGTAGTGCGATTGCTGGGTTATAGGGTAGCTCTATTTTCAACTTTTTGAGGAACCTCCATACTGTTTTCCAGAGTGGTTACACCAGCTTGCATTCCCACCAACAGTGTAGGAGGGTTCCCCTTTCTCCACATCCTCACCAACATCTGTCATTTCCTGACTGGTTAATTTAGCCATTCTGACTGGTGTGAGGTGGTATCTCACTGTGGTTTTGATTTGTATTTCCCTGATGCTGAGTGATGTTGAACACTTTTTCATGTGTCTGTTGGCCATTTATTTGGATGTCTTTGCAGAAATGTCTGTTCATGTCTTCTGCCCATTTCTTGATTGCAAGATTATTTGTTCTTTGGGTGTTGAATTTGATAAGTTCTTTATAGATTTTGGATACTAGCCCTTTATCTGATAGGTCATTTGCAAATATTTTCTCCCATTCTGTCAGTAGTCTTTTGGTTTTATTGACTGTTTGCTGTGCAAAATCTTTTGATCTTGATGAAGTGCCAATAGTTCATTTTTGCCCTTGCTTCCCTTGCCTATGGCAATGTTTCTAGGAAGAAGTTGCTGCGGCTGAGGTCAAAGAGGTTGCTGCCTGTGTTCTTCTCAAGGATTTTGATGGATTCCTGTCTCACATTGAGGTCTTTTGTCCATTTTGAGTCTATTTTTTTTTGTGTGTGTGGTCTAAGGAAATGATCCAGTTTCATTCTTCTGCATGTGGCTGTCCAATTTTCCCAACACCATTTGTTGAAGAGACTTTTTTCTATTGGACATTCTTTCCTGCTTTGTCAGAGATTAGTTGACCATACAGTTCAGGTTCCATTTCTGGACACTCAATTCTGTTCCACCGATCTATGTGTCTGTTTTTGTGCCAGGACCATGCTGTCTTAATAATTACAGCTTTGTAATAGAGCTTGAAGTCTGAAATTGTGATGCCAGCAACTTTGGTTTTCTTTTTCAACATTCCTCTTGCTATTCAGGGTCTTTTCTGGTTCCATATAAATTTTAGGATTATTCCATTTCTTTGAAAAAAATTGATGGTGTTTTGATAGGGATTGCATTAAATGTGTAGATTTCTTTAGGTAGTGTAGATATTTTCACAGTATTTGTTCTTCCAATCCATGAGCATGGAACATTTTTCCATTTCTTTGTGTCTTCCTCAGTTTCTTTCATGCGTACTTGACAGTTTTCTGAGTACAGATTCTTTGCCTCTTTGGTTAGGTTTATTGTTCGGTATCTTATGGTTTTGGGTGCAATTGTAAGTGGGATCGACTCCTTAATTTCTCTTTCTTCTCTCTTGCTGTTGGTGTATAGAAATGCAACTGATTTCTGTGCATTGATTTCATATCCTGACACTTTACTGAATTCTTGTATGAGTTCTAGCAGTTTTGGAGTGGAGTCTTTTGGGTTTTCCACATAAAGTATCGTGTCACCTGCAAAGAGTGAGAGTTTAACTTCTTCTTTGCTGATTTGGATGCCTTTTATTTCTTGTTGTCTGATTGCTGAGGCTAGGACCTCTTGTACTACGTTGAATGGCAGTGGTGATAGTGGAAAGCCCTGCCATGTTCCTGACCTTAGGGGAAAAGCTCTCAGTTTTTTGCCATTGAAAATGATAATTCATTATGGATTTTTCATAGATGGCTTTGATGATATTGAGGTATGTACCCTCTCCCTACACTGTGAAGAGTTTTGATCAAGAAAGGATGTTGTATTTTGACAATATTTTTAACTATAAAAATAATTTGTGTATATTTGTGCATATCATTTTATAATATTTGGAAAGTATAAAAGAAGCACTGATAAAAATGATCTAATATACTCACAGGTTGTTCATGTAATATTTTTGTATGTTAAATGTATGCATTTTGATATGTGTGTGTGTGTGTGTGTGTGTGTGTGTGTGTGTGTGTGTGTGTGTTGTCATGTTGCAAATATCCCAATTTACATTCCCATCAGCACAGGATTTATACATTCCTGTCAACACTGAGATTTATTATTTTATTTGATATCCCTGCCATGTTCCTGACCTTAGGGGAAAAGCTCTCAGTTTTTCCCCATTGAGAATGATATTCACTATGGGTTTTTCATAGATGGATTTGATGAAATTGAGGTATGTACCCTCTGTGCCTACACTGTGAAGAGTTTTGATCAAGAAAGGATGCTGTACTTTGTCAAATGCTTTTTCAGCATCTATTGAGAGTATCATACGGTTCTTGTTCTTTCTTTTACTAATATATTGTATCACAGTGATTGATTTGCGAATGTTTAACCAACCTTGCAGCCCAGGAATAAATCCCACTTGGTCGTGGTGAATAATCCTTTGAATATACTGTTGGATCCTATTGACTAGTATTTTGGTGAGAATTTTTGCATCCTTGTTCATAAAGGATATCGGTCTGTAATTCTTTTTGATGGGGTCTTTGTCTGCTTTTGGGATCAAGGTAATGCTGGCCTCATAAAATGAGTTTGGAAGTTTTCCTTCCATTTCTATTTTTTGGAACAGTTTCTGAAGAATAGGTATTAATTCTTCTTTAAATGTTTGATAGAATTCCCCTGGGAAGCCATCTGGCCCTGGGCTCTTACTTGTTGGGAGATTTTTGATGACTGCTTCAGTCTCCTTACTGGTTATGGGTCTGTTCAGGTTTTCTATTTCTTCCTGGTTCAGTTTTGGTAGTTTATGCGTCTCTAGGAATGCATCCATTTCTTCAAACTTGTCAAATTTGCTGGCATATAGTTGCTCATAATATGTTCTTATAATTTCTTTGGTGTTGGTTGTGATCTCTCCTCTTTCATTCATGATTTTATTAATTTGAGTCCTTTCTCTTTTCTTTTTGATAAGTCTGGCCAGAGGTTTATCAATCTTATTAATTCTTTCAAAGAACCAGGTCCTAGTTTCATTGATTTGTTCTATTATCCTTTTGGTTTCTATTTCATTGATTTCTGCTCTGCTCTTTATTATTTCTCTTCTCCTGCTGGGTTTAGGCTTTCTTTGGTGTTCTTCTCCAGCTCATTTAGGTGTAGGGTTAGGTTGTGTACCTGAGATCCTTTTTGTTTCTTGAGAAAGGCTTGTATTGCTATATACTTTACTCTCAAGACTGCGTTTGCTGTGTCCCAAAGATTTTGAACAGTTGTGTTTTCATTTTCATTTGTTTCCATGAATTTTTTTTAATTCTTCTTTAATTTCCTGGTTAACCCATTGATTCTTCAGTAGGATTCTCTTTAGCCTCCATGTATTTGAGTTCTTTCCAACTTTCCTCTTGTGATTGAGTTCTAGTTTCAAGGCATTGTGGTCTGAAAATATGCAGGGAATGATCCCAAGCTTTTGGTATCGGTTGAGACGGGATTTGTGACCCAGGATGTGATC
>CM052897.1:47767382-47822030 GCA_028534135.1 Potos flavus | reverse complement strand
TTCCATGTGCACTAGAGAAGGAGAATGTGTATTCTGAATATATCTGTGATGTCCTTCTGGTCCAGTGTGTCATTTAAAGCCTTTATTTCTTTGTTGATCTTTTGCTTAGATGATCTGTCCATTTCAGTGAGGGGGGTGTTAAAGTCCCCTACTATTATTGTATTATTGTTGATTGTTTCTTTGATTTTGTTATTAATTGGTTTATATAACTTACTGCTCCCGTGTTAGGGGCATAGATATTAAAAATTGTTAGATTTTCTTGTTGGACAGACCCTTTAAGTATGATATAGTGTCCTTCCTCATCTCTTATTATAGTTTTTGGCTTAAAATCTAATTTATCTGATGTAAGGATTGCCACCCCAGCTTTCTTTTGATGTCCATTAGCATGGTAAATTGTTCTCCACCCTCTCACTTTAAACCTGGAGGTATCTTCGCATCTAAAATTAGCTTCTTGTAGACAGCATATCAGTGGGTCTTGTTTTTTTATCCATTCTCATAACTTGTGTCTTTTGATTGGGGCATTTATCCCATTACATTCAGGATAAGTATTGAAAGATAAGAATTTACTGCCGTTGTATTGTTTGTAAGGTAACTGTTACTGTATATTGTCTCTGTTACTTTCTGGTCTGTTACTTTTTGGCTCTCTCTTTTTTTATAGGACCCGTTTCAATATTTCCTGTAGGGCTGGTTTGGTGTTCACAAATACTTTTAGTTTTTGTTTGTCCTGGAAGCTTTTTATCTCCTTCTATTTTCAATGACAGCCTAGCTGGATATAGTACTCTTGGCTGCATATCTTTCTCATTTAGTGCTCTAAATATATCATGCCAGTCCTTTCTGGCCTGCCAGGTGTCTATGGATAGGTCTACTGCCAATCTAATATTTCTACCATTGTATGTTACAGACCTTTTTTTTTTTTTAAGATTTTATTTATTTATTTGAGAGAGAGAGAGATCACAAGTAGGTAGAGGCAGGCAGAGAGATAGGGGGAAGCAGGCTCCCTGCCGAGCAGAGAGCTTGATGCGGGGCTTGATCCCAAGACTCTGAGATCATGACCTCATTTGAAGGCAAAGGCTTTAACCCACTGAGCCACCCAGGCACCCCATGTTACAGACCTCTTGTCCCAAGCTGCTTTCAGGATTTTCTCTTTGTCACTGAGACTTTTAAGTTTTACTATTAGATGACAGAGTGTGGACCTATTTTTATTGATTTTGAGGGGAATTCTCTGTGCCTCCTGGATTTTGATGCTTGTTCCCATCACCAAATTAGGGAAATTCTCTGCTGTAATTTGCTCCAATATGTCTTCTGCATCTCTCTCTTCTTCTTCTGGGATCCCCATTATTCTACTATTGATTTAATCTTATGGTATCACTTACCTCTCGAATTCTCCCCTTGTGACCCAGTAGTTGTTTGTCTCTCTTTTGCTCAGCTTCTTTATTCTCCATCATTTGGTCTTCTATATCACTAATTCTCTCTTCTGCCTCATTTATCCTAGCAGTAAGAGCCTCCATTTTTGGTTGCACCTCATTAATGGCTTTTTTTATTTCAACTTGGTTAGATTTTAGTGCTTTTATTTCTCCAGGAAGGGATTCTCTAATATCTTCCATGCTTTTTTTGAGCCCAGCTAGCACCTTAATAATTGTCATTCTGAACTCTAGTTCTGACATATTACTAATGTCCGTATTTATTAGGTACTGCCTCTTGTTCTTTATTTTGTTGTGAGTTTTTCTACCTTGTCATTTTATCCAGATAAAAATAGATGAATGAGAGAACAAAATACTAAAAGGGTAGCAACAACCCCCAGAAAAATATACACTAACCAAATCAGAAGAGACCCATAACTGGGGGGAGAAAAAAGGAGAGAAAAAAGGAAAAAAAAAACAACATACACACACACACACACACACACACACACACACACTTGATTTTGGGTGTATTTTGGTCTGTTAGAAGAAGCTACCTCCCAAAATTGTAAAGAAAGAAAAACTTACGTATATACAAAAATAAGGGTAAACATGATGAAGGGATGGAATATGACTGTAAAGATGAAAATTTTAAAAGATTCTGAAAAACGAATTGATAAGAAGTTAGTTGGAAAAAAAAAAAAGAGGAAAGAATGTGATCAGGCTGGAGACTAGAACAAAGCCAGTGCTGGATTTCAGGTATATTTTGATCTATTAGGAGAAATTGTTTCCCAAAATTTTGAAGAAAAAAAGACTATAGACAAAAAATAAGTTAAATACAATGGGATAAAATACGACTATTACAATGAAAATTTGAAAAGATTTTTAAATAGTTACCGATAAAATAGTTTAAAAAACATTAAAATAGATTTAAAAGATTTAAAAAAGTAGAATCAGAAAAAAATAAAATTAAAAAAATTTAACTTTGAAAGACTGAAGGATCATGGGGAAAAAAGCCATGAATTCTGTGTTGCTTTCCCCTAGCTTTGGAGTTCTGGAGTTCTCATTGATCAGTGAACTTGGTCTTGGATGGATGTTCTTGCTGATCTTCTGGGGGAGGGGCCTGTTGCAGTGATTCTCAAATGTCTTTGCCCAAGGTGGAATTGCACCTTGGGCACCAGGGGCCAGGCTAAGTAATCTGCTCAGGTTTGCTCTCGGTAGCTTTTGTTCCCTGAATGCTTCCTGTACAGCTTTGGAGGGTGGTAATGAAAATGGCGGCCTCCCAATCTCCAGCCTGGAGGAGCCAAGAGCTAGGGGCCCCACTCCTCAGTGCGCCATCAGAGAAAAGCAGTCAATCCCTCCCGTCTCCCTTGTCTCCGGCCGCGCTCCGAGCTCACCCAGCCTGTGACTAATTGTTTCTATCTCTGGTGCATGGCCCCATTTGGAGTCTCCAAACCCAGCAGATTCCTGCAGCATGCTCCGGCACTGTTCCTCCCAGAGGAGGAAGGAGGGGGTTTCTATGAATCTATGAATCTGCCACTTGTAGAGTCCTTGATCGAAGAGCAGTGGCCCGACTGTGCCTTGGATCACAGTTTAAGGTAATCCCAAGCTGAGAGCCCACTCCTTAGCTCTGTCTCTGCAGCCAGCTTCTCTGCTCTGATAGCTGGGAGCTCTGCCACACTCAGACATCCCTGGTCTTTCTATGACCCCATGGGTCCTGAGACCACACTGTCTCCGCAAGGAATCCACCCTCCACTTAGCCTCCGGAGCAACATCCCTCAGTGGAGCAGACTTCTAAAAGTTCTGATTTTGTGCTCTGCTGCACTCTCACTTGCCGGGAGCTCCCCCCTCCCCCCGTGGTCTGTCTTCCTGTCACTTCGGATTCATTTCTCTGCACATCCCACCTCCTGGAAGGTGGTTCGTTTTCTGTTCCTAGAATTGCTGCTCTTCTCTTTTCTGTTGAGTTTGTAGATGTTCAGAATGGTTTGATAACTATCTAGCTGAACTCCTGGGACCTAATGATATTTAGGTCTCCTACTCCTCTGCCATCTTGCTCCTCTGTTGCTCTTATTTTAAATTAATTTTTTAACATACCACATTAAGCATTGCCTTATTTTTAGAACTTTTGGCAAAGGTCAAATAGTAAATAAAAAGTGGTAGCTTGTACAGATGATTTTCAGCAGGTTTTCAGTCACCAAAAGCAGGAAGTTGCAATAAATCCATCTTTACAGGATAAGAAATAGCATCTGCTACCATGAACGTAGTGTCTTTTGGTTCTGAGGGCAGTAGATATAAAATACTGCATGAGGGAGAGAAGTGGTCCCACGATCATTATGGTTGTGCCTTGAGCTTCATTGGTTTTATTTATATTTTTAAAAGATTTTATTTATTTATTTGACAGAGATAGAGAGCACAAGTAGGCAGAGCAGGAGGGAGAGGGAGAAGCTGGCTTCCCACTGAGCAGAGAGTCTATTGGGGACTGCATCCCAGGACCCCGGTATCATGACCTGAGCCAAAGGTAGATGCTTAACTGACTGAGCCACCCAGGCATCTCTTTCATTTTAATCACCACCTAGTGATTTGCCTTTCCAAAGGCAATGCTTCACACAACTGTTCTTTTATATAAATCTTATTTGTGCTGCACATCAGCCAATTCGGCACATAAAAATACTTGACAGCTGAACACAGGCAAAAGGTAATAATAAGAACAGTAATAATAATAATAATAATAATAATAATAATAATAGTAGTAATGGCAGCTTTTCTAGTCACAAGCACAAAGCTATCTCAGTAATGACCCACCAGGATGGAGCTAACCTGCTAATATTAAGCAAAAAGCACTAATTCTTTAAGAATTATCCCCCTCTTTTTTAAAAAAACCTATCCATTTATTTCTCCCAGTCTAACAAATCTATTATAGGATCCTGATGAGATTTCTCAAACATTTTTTGCTAAAATCATATTCTTTCAGTCTGTTCGCCTATTTAATCAGGGAAAACAAAACCAGGTAATGGCATGCATAACATTAGTTAAATATGAAATTAAGTCAGCTAGTTTGTACTCTTTTTTTTTATTTTATATTTTGAACATTATGCAGTATCTTCTGCCCATCTTCTAGTGAAGATAAATGAGAAAGGCTAAAAAGGAAATTCAAGAATCTATCTTGTCCGAAGTGTAAAAGATGATTTTATAAAGTTCTTAATTCTATTCATGGAGTCTGTAATTCCTTTTTCCCCACTCAAGGCCTGCCACCTGAGGTATCAGTGGGAGGCAACATGCTATGATGAGAGGCATGATCGTGCAGCCCAGGTTCAGATCTTTTCCTTAGCATTTTCTCACACTGTGGGGCTGAATAAGTTATTTGAACTCCCTGAGCCTAGTCTTCCCCAAGGATAATATGCGAATGGTATTATCAGACCCCGTGCATTTGCTATTGTGGATAAATCAGATAATCCTTCCAAAGTGTCCAGGTAAATGCTTCTTAAATAACTGGTGATAGTAGTAATAATTCCCAAACACTACACAAAAGGTGATACATGGGATAATTATTGGAGGGGGGCATTACTGCTGCTTTCTCTGTAAGTATTGATTTAATTTTTGGTGTCTTATAGAAACTGATTTGCAATTACTCATTTTGTATTCTTACTAGTCATAAAAGTCCTATCAAGAGGGAGCCACCACTGTTTGGGCCTACTTTGGGAGTGAGACTCTTTTCAGATGAGGTGATATAGACTAGTGATTAAAAGGAATGTACCTGAAGCCAGGGTTCCTAGGTTCAGTGTTCAGTTCTGCTGATAACTCAGTGTGTGACCTTGAGTAAAACGGATAATATTTGTACCTACCTCATAGATTGTACGAGCTGAGGAGCAAATAAGCTAATAGGTCAAGTGCTTTAGAACAGTGCCAGGCATGTAATAAACACTATGTAAATGGTAATTATTATTATATATTATATATACACACACATACATTTTTAGCCCTCTGAATGTACTGGATTCCTAGTTTTTGCCCCTGATTATTTCTGATCATACATTACTAGTGTTTTTAGACACATAATCCATTCTTTTTCATTCTTACTTTGTCTTCTTAATGGGCCAGTTGCCATCAGACTTTGCATACAGAACAAGAATTTAGGAAAATAGCACTATACTTTAGTCATCTAGCCTTAAAAAATAAATGTGGTATAATTATGCCAAAACAAAATGAAGATTTGTAAATTTCCTTATTCATTATTGACGATTCCACTGATATTGTTCTACTTTGAGTTCTATCCCATATTCTAGATTTTTTAAAATCCTAGTTGTTCAGTTTGCCAGTCTACATAAATTTGTGTAATCACTGCCACATTTCCACAGCATTAGTGTGAATCTTACCACTTCAGCTTAATTCAAAAAAATAATTTTTTCTGCAGTGTGGTCATTAAAATCTTGTTATAAGAAACTATTGAGCAATATTTACATTTCTGAGAATATAAAATGGGTCCTATACACACAATAATAGAACAGACAATGCATTATGAATATTACAAATCAGTTTCATAAAAACATGTTGAATTTATAGTAAATACTCATGTTATTGGAGAAACATTTATTTTTGGACTGATGAACAATATTTAAACAGTTGGAAGGCAAGAAATAAATATGTGGCAATATTTCCAAAAGGAGGTGGTAGGTTTAGATGCAGTGCATGTCCAGTCTTTATAATACAACCGCTTCATGACATTGCAATAGGCACCAAGTCAAACTAACATTCAGATAAGTAAATTTAACTTATTTTATAAAAGTAAAAGGAAAGCTAGAAAACCTTTATAATCCTAAAAGCTGATTAGAATGAACTTTCCCTTACTTGAAATAGAATTGCTGCTTTGCCACAGATGTATTTTTTTTAATGTAGCTCTTACAAGTACATGAATTAAGCTCTTGCCTTAGTGTTGGTGTACTGAATGTGCAATTAAAACATCGCTACTCTGCAGTAGCAGGTTTTCTCATTTAAACTAGAGAAAAGCGGCCATTGAGCTGGTTATAACTGTACGTGAACATACTTGTCCTATCTTAAAGCACCTTATATAATGAGGTATTACAAAATTAAAGGCACCTGCTGGTCTAGAATAATCCTTCAAGAGTAAGCTGACCAGACAGCATTTAGGTATAGATGAGGCACTGTAAGGCAATGATGTAAGAATCATCTTTATAAATCTACCCACCTATAGTAAAAAAAAAAAAAACAAAAAACTAAGGCTGTATTTTACTTTCTTGGCAATGGAGGTGATTCCTATAGCCATGAGAACTATTGGACTTTCATGCCACGGTTTAAGGAAAGGGGTGGCCTTACTTTAATAAGAGTTTATACTAGTGTTGCTACCTGCTGGTCTGAGCATATCGGACAAGTCACTTAAAAGTCTCTGAATCTCCAGGGTTTCTATCTACTGAGTGAGTCTTTTGGACTCAGTGAGCTTCTCATTCCCTTCTATCCCCAAACTACTCTGACTTTTCTTAAGCACTACTTCCAAATGGGATAAAACTTTATTTGGATTACCCATGTTCAGTGGTGGTATAACCACTGTGTAGACTTCATTTTTCTAAGAAGCCTACTCATTATATTAGAATGCAAAACTAGTAAGCTTCTACCAAAATACAACATCTGTCAATGGCTTTCAGCTTCCTATGCTGTGTAAATGAAGATCTTGACTGGAAATGAATCTTTTGAACAGATGGACCTGCACTATTTCTCAGAACTTTGAAATCTGTACAGTGCGCCTGCCATCAACTCTTCTGTGACTCATGACAGCAGATGACTGTTTGTGTTGCC
Source organism: Potos flavus (assembly GCA_028534135.1). Classification (NCBI taxonomy): domain Eukaryota; kingdom Metazoa; phylum Chordata; class Mammalia; order Carnivora; family Procyonidae; genus Potos; species Potos flavus. The sequence continues at coordinate 47,814,822 of CM052897.1, read as the reverse complement.
ATTTATGCACATTCTTCTACTCACAAGCAGATCAACTGATTCTGTCCTGATGACATTCACTGCTAGCACGCACGTGCACACACACACACACACACACATTCCCCAATTTCTCTTTGTGTAGTTAATAAATCCCTTTGGGACATTAGGGAAATTTAAAACTTTCCTTCTCCCGCCCCTGTTCACAGCTTGTGTTTATTCCAGGTGGCAAATGACCCAAAAAATTAAGATCATTCTGAAAGACAAAAGGATAATGGGATCCAGTTATGTTTCACTTAAAAACATTGGAAAGTCCTGAAAAGGGGAAAACAATTATTTTGAATACTTGGAGGAAATCTGAGTAGACTTAAAAAAATATTATTTCATATACCAGCATAGTTCACACAGTTTTAGAGACAGTTGAGATTTTGAATTCAATTCGAAGTTACTTTACCTGTCAAATTTGATATTAGGTTCATTTTTTTAGACTCACCTCTAATTTATAAAGGCATAATTCGAATTGATAGTTTTTTATCCTCTTTCTGACTTAAAGGCTTACTTGAGAAGTTTAAATCTATCTGCTCAAGTATCGCATTTCTCAAGAACTTCAGCCTCACTGCTTATGAGGGCTAGCAGAAATAACCAGTACAAATTGTACTCAAAAGGTGAATTTAGGATAAGTGGAGTTGGGGAGAAGGGCTGAAACATGGAAGAAACTCCTCTCAGTAGCCTAGAGATTACTAACAGCAACATTTTCTCTGAACTTCCAGCTAGTTTGAGTTACAAATGCAAATGGCTCTTAGTCACAACCTTTCCTTGAGATAACTGTCTGAATAAAGAATATGTTGCTGTCACTTGGAGAAGAACTTGGTGGAACTTGTACCAAGATAGTACCATGGTTGAAGCAGCACATAAACCCTCATCCCTATCCTTTTCCATAATATTACATTTGGAGATGATCCTAAAAATTCGCTTTCTGTAAATTGCAAAACTAGAATGTATTTTCTGAAAAACAGTGTAATATCATCCATGATATTTAATATACTGGGTGCTTTGCTTTTTCCCTTCTATTTCTCAGTTATATTCTTCCCTTGGTTGTTTTTGTCTTTTGGTTGTAGAACACTTGTCACAATTCTGTAGCTTCAAATTCCCAAAGTTGATCCAAATATGAATCTTCAGCTATCTCATTGTTTAGATGCTAGTTTGACATAGCTGATTCAATTATAGGCAATGTAACTACATAAAGATTGTACCATTAGGTAAGAATACAATCTCCACTTGGTTTATGGAGATTCAGTGAAAGCCTGATGGCTCAGTACTTTTCATGCTAATTTCCACATTAATAGGCTTGTTGAACACTGACAGACTACACCCAAAGTTTAGTATTATCCATTTCCTGTTCTTGGAAAAAGAATGTCAACTGCAGGGCCATCCGTAGGTGACAATATTAAGTCCACCTCTTTGTGGCAGTTTTAATTTGTGGGTCTCATTAGTTCAAAGAGTGATGCTCCCTATAAAAGGTAACTCAATGCCTTTCTTTACTGACAAATGAGACAGTTCTTGGCCTTCTGATCCCTAAAGCTGTACCAAGTTCATCTTTCCCCCTGAATTCAGGAGCACCTGGAATGCTAATGGTAACTCTAAGAAAGAGTAGGTACCCGTTAGTCCTGTAACAGTGTACACACCTGCTGCTCTGTGAGAAATAAACCAAGACGAGAGCTCATTTCAGGAGATGTATTGAATCTTTACTCCTCAACGAAACTTCTGTCCCTTCCTTAGAATCCGACCAACACTAGGATTCGCCACACTAGTGCTCCAACGTGGAGCCAGAATTTTTTTGAGTGTGGAAAAATCAAAAATTGTCATCAGGCACAGCAGAAACCTTCTCTTTCTACTTCTCCATTCGACCTTGAAGAGTTTTACACGTTTGCCTAAGGAATAAACACATGTCAGGTACTCCACTGTTCAACAGATGATTATAAGAAGCAAACCTGGGAGAAAGGGAACATTTCAACACACATAAAGGGACAGAGAGACAATAATTTCCTTTACGTCTGTAAAACTTCACAATGGAGATAGGTTTGCATCTTTCCTAGAGGATTATAAACGCTTAGAACTGTTTTTTTTTTTATTTATTTCAGAAAAACACATACTCATAAATGAGACCTAAAATAAAAACTATTACAACAAATTGATACAAAAATCCTAAGAATTTCTTGTTAATATTTTCGTGAGCATTCTGCACAGACTTAATAAAAAAGTTTTAAAATCAAGGGAGAAAGTATATAGAAATCCATACACAACCATTTTTAACATAGAAGGGTAACAGAATTATACAACTAGTATTATGTAATGATACTCAATTACAATTCAGATATTTAATATTTGCTACCTTAACCATTCATAGGCTTTCCCAAACATGCATGTCTACAGTAATTCGTGATTTTGCCACACCATGAACCTGAATCATCCACAGTTTAATGCTGGGAAATGGGACCAAGTCATTTAACCAATATACAGGTCTGGCCACCCGTAGGCATTCACAAGCCAGCTTTATTGTTCTCTGCTCATCAACTGTGTAATCCTTATTAACAATCTGAATGGGATCCATGACATTTTGTAATGACAATTGTAATTTATGACATTTTCTAGATAGAGACTTTCAAAGCTTTTCTTTATCATCTCTTTCCCAAAGTACTCCAGGAATATAAAACATGTGCTATATGAATTTCAAATATTTGAAAAATTTACTATTTGAGAGCATAACGTGAATAACAATAATAAATGATAAAATCATATGAAGGAGTGGCTAATAATTTCTAATAGAAGGTTTTGGTAATATGAATGAAAGTAACATTTCCTACATAAATTTGAGAGCCGAGGATAGTTAAGACCAATAGCAGGAAAAAAAATCATGTTCTAATATAAAAATTTCCCAATTTTGAAAAAAAAAAAAATGGACTTCAAGGAATAAGAACCAACCCTTTTCCCCATTATGCTTAGATCTCTCTCTACCTCACTGGAAAATGTAAGACTAAAATATGGCCTGAGAAAGAATGAAGCTTTTGAGTTCTGGTCACCATGATCACTTGATTTTTATCCACACAGGTCAGAGCCAGTGTAATCATAAAGTAGGTTGGTGTCATGACTTTCCAAAGACACATATGACAGAGAATGAAGCTGGAGTTCATATCAACCCACCTACCTTCCTCTCTCCATCTTCTCAACTCCTTCAGAGAGACACATGCTCAACTCTAGTCATAACTAATACTTATAAGACTTGATATGCCCATTCATATCTCCTCATCTTTGTATCTATTTTATCTTTGCCTGAAATGCTCTTCTTTCAAGTCTCAAAAGAAATGTTACCACTTCATAATTCATAAGCCTTTGTGATTCATCCAGTCAGCACTCTGTCCATACGTCTAAGACATATCTCATCATATTTTGATTACTAATCTCTTTGTTTCTCACACAAAACTGTGATGTATTAGAAAAAAGATATTAGCATACATTTTGCTTCATCCATGCTAAGCAGCATTCCAGGCACATAAATGATGCCTCATATTTATTAAATTGGAAAACTGAAATGATGGGTGGGTGGATAGATAAATGGACAAATGAAGTTTATGAATATAAGAGGAAAGTGATACATAATTTCACAAGAAGGAAACATAGAGCTACAATTTGGATTTCTTGTGAATAGCTAAGGAAACTTAAATTAAGTGACCCAAAGGTCAGTTACTCCATTTTAAATTTTTTTAGGATTATTCCCGTGACTCTCTGGTTTCAGACTTTGAAATTATAGATATGTATGGGTCCTGACATCAGTTTCACATTCACACCTTGGATATTTAAATTTATTCTCATTTGGAAAAGGTCTGATTTTTAAAACAAAATTAATTCATGAAAATAATAATGCAAGAAGATAATAGCAATGTGTGATGCTTTAATTGGTATTAGACTAACCACTTGGGATGTGGAAAATGTCCAAATAGATACATCAAGGTTGATTCTGGCATACTCATTACAGTTAACATTTCAGTTAGAATTATCCTAATTTTTTTTAATGCACTTCTCTCTTGAATAATTTCCACACTGCTGCTTAACACTGTTAGGAAAATTTTCTCATGAAATATTCCATGGTGACAATTATCATACACCTAAGTATTACATGCTCTCTTGACATCAGGTGCGGTGATATAAATGAAATACCATCAAGTTTCTTATAAAAGAACAAAGTAAATAAATACCGCAACAATTGATTCGCCCCCAAAATAATACTGTGCATACAATCTCTCTTTCTTATACACTGATTATATGCTCTATATTTAGTTCAGGATCTCTGACCCCTCCCCCCATTTTTTCCAAATATAGAGGCTAGTATTTTAAAAGGCAAAGAGAAGTTAATTTTTGCTTAGCGAAATGCAGCAGACTCCATTTTCTGGTCTAGACTAGAATGCCAAAGACAATTGATCCTTCTCAGGGAAACCTGAATCCCTCCTCACCCTTTCTTTGGCCTCCATCTCTCAGATCATAATTGCTGGCATCAATAGACTACTTAGTGCCATTTGTTTTCTCTTGTAACCATCAAAATTATTCTTTAGACTATCCTCATTTACTATTTACGTTTATTAGGCCTTGTTATTCATTACTATTATCTTCAACTTACAGTTGAAACTGAAGTTCAGATAAATTAAGCGAAACTTCTGGAAGATGCATCTAAGCAGCAAGTGATATTTGGGGGACTAAGATCCTCATTCTGGGGTTTCAAACCTAGTGAAATAGGTCCTGCACATCTGGTTCTTCCATTCATTCATTTGACTAACATTGATTGAGCACATACTCAGTAACAGACACTGTCCTGGGTGTGAAAAAAATCACTACCCCTATGAACAGACATAGTTCATAGGCAGACAAACAACAAACACAATAAGTAAATTTTTGAAATATGTTATGCCTGGCAGGAGAAAAGTAGAGTCAAGAGGAGGAGAGGGGTGTTTGAGGTAGTTAGCATAGACAGTTGTTGAGAAATGAGACCAGTAAAAGCCTAGAGCAGTGAAAATCAGTCAAGCTAATGGTTTGGGGGAAGAGAATTTTAGACAGAGGGAACAACATGTGTAAATGACCTGAGACAGGAAAGGAGGGTGGTGTGGTGGCAATGGAGTACACAAGGAGAGAGTAGTAGGAGATGAGGTTGCAGACATTCCTCATCAATTTCTTTGTTCAACAAATGTTGTTGTTGCTTCTATGTTACCTACTGAGGATGGGGCAAAAGCAGATATGGTCCTTGTTCTCATGTGGGCACACACACAAAAAAAACTAGAAACACACATGCTGCATACCTTCCTCCTTCCCAAATTCTCATTCCTAGAAGTTAGAATTGATAGGACCCAAATGAACACAAGAGACCTCAATGACTTCCTTTTTTTTTTTTTCCCCCCAAGCCCTGGAAGCCACTGTTCTTTCTTTTCAGACAGTGAGATTTACAAAGTTTAACAGAAGGAAAAGGTAGTGAACCAGTCTGTGTGTGTACAGAAAGCAAAACTTTTTTTTTTTTTTTCTGGCACATGTTTTCAGCTGACTGTTAGCAAAGAATTCCTCAACCCGTGACTTAAATTCCCTTATAAGCTAGCTAGATTGAGACATCCCCTAATTTAGAAAAACGATCCAGAAAAAGAAGGGCACTCTTCCCTCCACTGTAACATTTAGCTTTTCCTTTGAAGAGATGTCTCCTCCCCAAACTCTTTAGCTGTTCTTGGGATAATGAAGTTCAGGAGGAATGTGAGGCCACTTATGAGAGAAAAATACCCTATCTCTGCTTTTAGGGGGTTCTGAAAAGAAGAGATGAAGAAGAATCTAAACGGATAGCTGAAGCAGAAGGAAAAGAGCATCTTAGGCACCACCTCACCCAATGCAAACTGGTTTGAAATATGTAGCATAGAGGAAGCCAAAAATTATTGGGTCCATTTAAATATTTTCCTATTCAAATATTTATCGTTATAAGTTGGAGACTAGACTGCCTGGGTTTAGTCCCCACTCCATTGCTTATTAGCTATGTAATTTGGGGCAACCTCCTTATTTCTCATTCTCATGTGGAAAAAGACCTTATGTATAAAATGAAGATAATAATAAGCCTATCCCCTGGGGTGGTGGTGAGGATCAAGTAAAGTAGTATGTGTTAAATGTTTATGATCCTGCTTGACTACAGTGAGAACTTAATTTTTACTAATTCTAGTAAAAACGGAAGTAGCATGGAAGCACTAATATAACCAGAAAATCCCTTATCATGTAGTTTCCTCATGAGAAATTTTACCTTTTATCATTAGGAAATGTTCCTCCTTAGCAATAATTTTTGCCACATTCTTCTTTACTATTAATTTTCTTTAGGTTAGTGTTGGCATAAATGTCTGTTCTCTATTTTCATATTTTCAGTTTTTCATATTTATTCTTATAATTTAGGTGCTCCCCTGCTAATTTGCATGTATTCGTGTTTTGACCTTTTGATCCAGAGTAACAATCCTTGCACTTATTTGCCTTTTAAGTGGATCATTTAAGCCTTTTACATTCGGTATAGTCACTGATAAATTTTCGTTAAAATTAAAACCAAGTACTTTCTGTTTCTTCTACTCATTCTTCATTTCTTTTTCCTCTCCTCTTTTGCCACCTTTTGTACTCCCTCTAACATTGACAGTTACCTTCATAGGTTAAGTAACTCCTAAAACTGGACAAATCTCTCTTGGTCTTCCTCCTACCCAAATCCAGAACCAGAAATTCTTCTCTTGTCGGCTTTCAATGCCTCCAAGTATACCATCTTATATTTGGTAAGCTCTTCAGTCCCCTTTTGGGGAAGGGGAAGATAGAGTAGTTTGACAATACTACTGAACAATCACTACTAAAATTGAAAGTCAAGTTTCAGGAGTTCAATTTTACTGATAAATTTATAAATCGATAAATTTATTGATTAGTCATCCACTAAATTAGGTAGCATTTGAAATTTATCTTTGGTATTCTATCTGTATAGTACTTCTGCATAACAATCATATTTAGATTGAGTCTTATTTCCAAACTTACTTGTATCTAATGCTCAAAACATAAGTTATTACATACACTTGGATTACTATATTTTTCAGTTTGAGTAATAGTCCTGATTTACACCTATTGTCCTGACTTCTTGTTGGGTTTATCTTGGAAATATGTCCTGCTAAGGACAATAAATTGTATCTTTAATCCATACAGAGTAATTATTCTTGTTGTGGAAGTTTCAATTGTAGTAAACAACTCCTGAATGTTGAAATCTTAACTCTATAAATGAATGATTCTCTAGTACAGGAATTTTAGCCACTGTGATCGGCAAAAAACTGAACATTTCTTGAAGCATAAAACATTTCTGAAACCCATTAAATCACATCAAGTTGCTAATAAATTTTTTTTTAACTTGCTAATAACTTTTTAAGGCTGGCATTGAGAAAGGGTTTCTAGATACAGCTCTATACTAACTTCTTCAACTTTTCCATCATAAAAATGAGACATTGAGGTTGTAATGTTAAAGACTGACTATAATATTATCAGTTACTATTGTAATCCAAGGTCATGAACTCAGAATCCAATTAAAGCCATGGCACACACTATTACCTTTGAGATAGAAGATTCATTATAACAAAAAGGTCAACATAGGCTTCTCACAAAATCTATTTTAAAACACAAATACTCTCTTAAGAATAGGGTTCATTTACTGGTATTTTTTGTTATTTCTTTTATGTCATAATGAAAAGTTATAATGGCATTTTCCTCATTTTGCCTAAAATTGAAAAATAATCATTGTGAATTTCAATTTCTCCTAATTTTTTTTCTTTACCATGAGTAATTAAAAGTTGCTTAAGAGGTAGTGTGTCCTACATATATTGAATGTTCATCTACTGATGATGATAAAGAAAATGATGAATTTAAGATTTTCAGAGAATCAGGCAGGCAATAATTAATAAGTAACAGTTAAGAGCATGGGTTAAGAGTATCATCCAGCTATGGGCTTATTCTGACTTGGGTATTTATTAAGTGTGTGGCCCTGTTATTTCACTACAAAAAACCTGTTGCTTTTCCTATACATGGAGATGTTCCCTATCTCATCACACTACTATGAATGTTAACTGCAATAAGCCCTATAATGAGAACTCCTAACTCCAACTCCTAAAAACTTACAAACAATATTTTGAAATAAATATTTTCAAAATCATAAGTTTATATACTTAATATTCTCATTATTCCATTGTTATTATAAAATATGAACTCTAATTGTATAATTAAGCATTAGGTACAGAGGCATTTCTGGCTCTCTGACACTATAGTTGTCTTTTCCAAAGCTATACATTGCCTGTGCTGAGTCTGTTTTATTTTCAAAGGTTATACTAAGTCAGGATAAGTTATAAAGAGTGTATATTATGGCCATAAGGTCTAACACAATTTTTTTTTTCTTTCCTAAGAGCAAAAACTTATATATAGCACATTTTTTTTGAAATGTACTGAGGTTAAAAAAAATCACTTAGGTTTTATTTGTTATGCCATAAATGGGAATTATTAGCCTCTGCTAATTGCTGAATATCTATAAACACTTTCAGCATCAATTTCTACTTGGTGTTTTTGTGATTTAGTAAGAACATTAATGTTGCATTAGTAATAGCAAAATGGGCAAGAGTAGCTCAGCATTCAATAAGAGTTCTTTACTGCTGTCCCAACTACTCTTAAGCTAGCCTCATCTTAAATTGCCATAGGCAAACAAGTACAAAAAGCTTAAAAAAAGAATAACCCACAAACCTAGCACATAAACCCAAGCATAACATATCTTTCTCTCAAGTGAATAAAACCTTTTAACCATAAGAGGAAACTTTTTTGTGAGACTGTCTTTGAATTGTACCAGTAGATGTAGAAATACCAGTTGACTAAATGACAATAATTGCAACGTTCAGGAAAAAAAATTGCCTCCTTCACTTGGTAGCTCTGATAGGTCCTCAAGAGTCCTCACCATTTTCTGGTGGCTATAAGGGAGAAACTGTTTCTGCTCCTGCAGCATAAATCTTCCTTTACAATTGATTAATACAACAGCTTTCACCGGGCCCATCTGTGATAGGTACCTGGAATGGCCCAAATCCTGTTACCATTATAGACTCTAGAATCTACATACTTCATCACTATGGTTCCTTTCTAGCATGATCTTTCTGTAGCTATTCCAAAAGGGAATAGGTACATAGACCAACCTTTGAAGAATTGGTGCTTTTTAAAGCCCATGTTTAAATATGAATGGAGGCAGTAAGGAAATCTTGAGATGTCTCTATGTTAGTGCTTATTTAATAAGACTGACTACTTGAAATAATAATGTTCATATTTGAGTTTTGAAAGAGCTGGCACATTTTATGAGCCTATTAACAACTTTTTTTTATCTTAGTTTTTCAGTGTTCCAAGATTCGTTGTTTATACACCATACCCAGTGCTCCATGCAATATGTGCCCTCCTTAATACCCACCACCAGACTCATCCACCCCTCCATCCCCCTCCCTTCCAAAACCCTGTTTGTTTCTCAGAGTCCAGTCTCTCATGGTTCGTCACCCCCTCCAATTTCCCCCAATTCACTTTTCCTTTCCTTTCCCTAATGTCCTCCATGCTATTCCTTATGCTCCACAAGTAAGTGAAACCATATGATAATTGACTTTCTCTGCTTGACTTATTTCACTCAGCATAACCTCCTCCAGTCCTGTCCATGTTGATAAAAAAGTTGGGTATTCATCCTTTCTTATGGAGGCATATTCTATTGTATATATGGACCATATCTTCTTTATCCATTCATCTGTTGAAGGCATCTTCGCTCTTTCCACAGTTTGGCGATTGTGGCCATTGCTGCTATATCAGCAGCATGTCTGACATAGCAGCAATGTCTACTATAGCACCAATGTCTTACTATAGCACCAAGAATTCTTGGTGTTATAGTAAGGTTCTTGGTGCTATAGTAAATGGAATCGATTCTCTAATTTCCCTTTCTATATTTTCATTGTTAGTGTATAAGAAAGCAACTGATTTCTGTGCATTGATTTTGTATCCTGCCACATTACTGACTTGCTGTATGAGTTCTAGTAGTTTGGGGGTGGAGTCTTTTGGGTTTTTCCATATAAAGTATCATGTCATCTGTGAAGAGAGGGGGTTTCACTTCTTTGCCGATTTGAATACCTTTTATTTCTTTTTGTTGTCTGATTGCTGTCGCTAGGACTTCTAGTACTATGTTGAACAACAGTGCCGAGAGTGGGCAACCTTGTCGTGTTCCTGATCTCAAAGGGAAGGCTGTCAGCTTTTCCCCATTGAGAATGATATTCGCTGTGGTTTTTTCATAGCTAGATTTTTTGAAGTTGAGGAATGTTCCCTCTATCTCTATACTTTGAAGAGTTTTAATCAGGAATGGATGCTGTATTTTGTCAGGTGCTTTTTCTGCATCAATTGAGAGGACCATGTGGTTCTTCTTTCTTCTCTTATTAATTCATTCTATCACATTGATTGATTTGTGAATGTTGAAGCACACTTGCATCCCAAGGATAAAGTCCACCTGGTCACAGTGGATAATCCTTTTAATGTACCGTTAGATCCTATTAACTAGGATCTTGTTGAGAATCTTCACGTCCATATTCATCAGGGATATTGGTCTGAAATTCTCCTTTTCGATAGGGTCTTTGCCTGGTTTGGGGATCAGGGTAATGCTGGCTTCATAGAAAGAATCTGGAAATTTTCCTTCTGTTTCTGTTTTTTGAAACAGCTTCAGGAGAAGAGGTATTATTTCTTCTTTGAATGTTTGGTAGAATTCCCCAGGGAATCCATCAGGTTCTGGGCTCTTTTTTGGGGGAGAGGTTTTTGATCACTGCTTCAATCTCGTTACTAGATATTGGTCTGTTCAGGTCATCAATTTCTTCCTGTTTCAGTCTTGGAAGTTTATAGGTTTCCAGGAATGCATCCATTTCTTCTAGGTTGCTTAACTTGTAACTTATTGGCATATAGCTGTTGATAATAACTTCTGATGATTGTTTCTATTTCCTTGGTGTTAGTCGTGATCTTTCCCCTTTCATTCATAATTTTATTAATTTGGGTCCTCTGCCTTTTCTTTTGGACTAGTTTGGCCAGTGGTTTATTGATCTTAATTCTTTCAGAGAACCAGCTTCTAGTTTCGTTGATGTGTTCTACTATATCTCTAGTTTCTAACTCATTGATCTCTGCTCTAATCTTAATAATTCCCCTTCTTATGCATGGGGTTGGCTTAATTTGTTGTTGATTTTCCAGTTCTTTAAGGTGTAAAGAGAGTTGGTGTATTTGGGATTTTTCAGTTTTTTTGAGTGAGGCTTGGATGGCTATGTATTTCCCCCTTAGGACCACCTTTGCCATATACCATAGGTTTTGGACCACTGTGTCTTCATTCTCATTGGTCTCTGTGAGTTGTTTAAGTTCTTCTTTGATTTCCTGGTTGATCCAAACATTCTTGAGCAGGATGGTCTTTAGCTTCTAAGTGTTTGAATTCCTTCCAAACTTTTTCTTGTGGTTGAGTTCCAGTTTCAAAGCATTTTGGTCTGAGAATATGCAGGGAATCATTTCAATCTTTTGGTATTCATTGAGCCCTGATTTGTGACCCAGTATGTGGTCTATTCTGGAGAAAGTTCCATGTGCGCTCAAGAAGAATAAGTATTCTGTTGTGTTAGAGTGAAATGTTCTGTATATATCTATGAGGTCCATCTGGTCCAGTGTGTCTTTCAAAGCTCTTGTTTCTTTGTTGATTTTCTGCTTAAAGGATCTGTCTGTTACTGAGAGTGGTGTGTTAAGACCCCCTCCAGTTAATGTATTCATAGCAATATGACTCTTTACTTTGATTAACAGTTGGCTGCTCCCATATTGGGGGCATAAGTATTTACAATTGTTATATCTTCTTGGTAGATAGACCCTTTAAGAATGTCCTTCTGTATCTCTGACTACCGTCTTTAGCTTAAAATCTAATTTATCTGATATGAGAATCGCTACCCCAGCTTTCTTTTGAGGCCCATTGGCATGAAAGATGGTTCCCCATCCCTTCACTTTCAGTGTGGATGTATCTTTAGGTTCCAAATGTGTCTCTTGTAGACAGCATATAGACAGGTCCTGTTGTTTTATCCAGTCTGCAACCCCATGCCATTTTATGGGAGCATTTAGGGATTCACGTCGAGAGTGATTATTGAAAGATAAGTTTTTATTGACATCATGTTGCCTGTGAAGTCCTTGTTTCTATAGATTGTCTCTGTAAATTTCTGTTCTATGTCACTCTTGGGTTCTTTCTTCTTTTATATAACTCGCCTTAATATTTCTTGTAGTGCAGGCTTGGTGATCACATAATCTTTTAAACCTTGCCAGTCTTGGAAGCTCTTTATCTCTCCATCCATTTTGAATGTCAGCCTTGCTGGATAAAGTGTTCTTGGCTGCATGTTCTTCTCATTTAGTGCCCTGAATATGGCTTGCCAGGTTTCTGTGGACAGGTCTGACATTATTCTGATGGACCTTCCTCTGCATGTAAGGGATCTCTTCCTCTTAGCTGCCCTAAGACCTCCTGTCTCAAATTATGATTAGTGAATTTCACAATTAAGTGTCTGGAGGTCTTTCTAGACTCATTGATCTTGGGGGCTGTCCTTTCTGCCTCTAGGACATGAACACTTGTTCCATTCCTCAGATTAGGGAAATTTTCATCCAGAATTTGTTCAACTATATCTTCTAGTCTTCTCTCTTTCTCCACCCCCTCAGGGATCCCAATAATTCTGACATTGGAACATTTCATGGTGTCATTTATTTGATGACAATTTAATCATAATTCTGTTTTCATGGCTTCTAAGCTGTTTGTTCCAGGCCTCCTCCTGATCCTTCTTTTCTATCAGTTTGTCTTCTAGATCACTAATTCGATCTTCTGCCTCAGTTACCCTAGCTGTTAGAGTAGTTAGATTAGATTGGATCTCATTGATAGTATTTTTTAGTACTGCCAGATCAGCCCTCACTTCCGCCCTTAGAGATTCTATGTTGCCACTAATGGTCTTCTCTAACTTAGCCATTGCCTGGATAATTGTTGCCCTGAATTCCCTTTCCAACATATTGTTCATGCCCATATCCGATAGTTCTGTGGCAGAGGGCACAGTCTCTGAATTTTTCCTCTGTTGGGTGTTCCTCCTCCTAGTCATTTTGGCAAGAGGTGGTTGAGGGGATGTATAGCTGAATATATCAACCATGATCCAGGCAAGGTGCACCCTGGAAAGTTTCGGAGCAATCAGAAGTCACCACCAAAAAGAAAGAAAAAGAAGAGAGAGAAAGAGAAAAAAAAAAGAAAAAACCCAGCCAAAATGAGCCTCAAAAGTAAGATTTATAAGGTACATAAACAAAAACAAACAAACAAAAAGACCGAAAAAAGTAAAAGACAAGAAAAGAAAAAGCCAAAACGAACCCCAAGAATAAGATTCATATAGTACAAAAACAAATACACAGAAACACTGACAGTAGAATAAGGTGGGAAGGTGGTTATAAACCCTCAGTGTGGGCGAGGAAGGTTATTTCAGTTCTTCCTGAGTGTATCTTGTTATCTTTGTTAAAGGACTCAACTTTCCAGGGATACAGGGAAATTAAGACTAGTTTATATATAGGGGTAGTATTGAATAGGGAAAAAGGATTACCTTGAAGCTTATATCTATATATATATTAATAAAAAAAAAAGAAACAGGTATATGTATGAAAAAAGTTCAAGTTAAAAGTTATTGTGTAATATGTTGTTTTAAACATCTAGTTGTAGTGTTAAGTAGGTTAAAAAAATAGAAGAAGAATCGCAAGAACGAGTTTAAAAACAAAACAAAACAAAACATGTTGTATCTATGAAATATACAGGTTTGGGGCAGTACTGGGGCTTAATACATGTTTTCCCCTGATGTTGGGGTTTACAGTTTTATGGGGACCCTGTGGTTATTGTCCTCTTGTTCTTTTGGCTTCTCTTCTGGGGGAGGGGCCTGCCATGTTGTTTTTCAATCAATCTTGCTTGGGCTGAGCTGCCCTGACCCTATCAAGGGGTTGGGCTCTACGGAAACCGGTTTTTCAGGCTTTTGTTCTCTGGAGGTTTTTGTTCTTTGACTTTTTGTGGCTTTTCAGAGGGTTAGAGCAAAGTGAACTGTCAGCACCCAGTCCTCCGCCCCAGAAAGAAGCCTCAGCCTTCTCCCCTCTGGGTGATCCAGAACACACAGACTCCTCCTCTGCAAACTCCGCTGAACACCACAACCTCCCACAGGTGGTTTGCACCCCAGCCACTGTCTCAGTGGTCACCCGAGACTCCTGTTGTCTCTGCACCCCTGTGCCACTAAAACCGCGAGTGATATTGGTCCAGTGAGCCCGATCTTGGTGGCTGCCATTGCAGGGACTGCTGTCTGGAGCCCACATCCATGCTGAGTGTGCTGACACCCAGCTGCAGCGGCGGTGCAGGTTGAAGAAGGCTGCGGGTCCAGGGACCTCCAGCAGGAGCTGCACTGGGCTCTTGCAGGCGCGGGTGGAGGTGCACCCCGCCCGAGCGGTGGTGCAAGCAGCGGAAAGCCACAGGCTCAGGGACAATGTACTGGAGCACCCGCCAGGCTCTCTGAGGTGCCAGTGGGCACCGGCCGTGACTGTCCTGGGATTGTGGGCTTAGGGCTGTGCCCGTGTCTGCCCAATTCCACCTGTTGCCCCTTAAGACCCTTTGTTCTTTTTGAATGCTTTTAACTAGACTGCAAGTTATTGCCGGTCCCCAAGCACAGGGCACTTTTGTATTGGGGTATTACTTTCCAATGGGTCATTTCTGGTGGATTCCTCCCCCTCTGTTTATCCTCCGATATCAGTCGAGCAATCCCACTCTGCTTTACCTCTCCACCGATGATCTCCTGCCCCTGTAGATATACAGAAGTGTATAATCTTACATCTCAGGCTGACTTTATGGGTGTTCAAAGTGTTCTGGTAGATATTTAGCTTCACTTCAGGGGACTGGTTGAAACAAGGTCTCCTACTTGTCTGCCATCTTGTCCCTCCTCCTATTGACAACTTTCTTGATTAATGTATTTTATTTAACAAGTACACATAGCCCTCACCCTTGAACAGGAACTGTTTTAATATTTATATTTAGTATTTACAAATATTAACCCATTTAATCTATATAGGGAACCTGTGGGGTGGGTATACTATTATCACGTTCTCACAGATGTGCAAACTGAGGAGCATACCTATAAAGTAAGTTGCCCAAGGACACCAGCTACTAAGTGGCAGAGTTGGGATGTGAACCCAAGTCATCTGACTCCAGAGACTGGTTTCTTAATCATTACACCATGCTTGAAGACATTCTCAAGAGAGCATAGCAGCCATTTCTCATTAAGGCAAATAGAACCCAT
The DNA here is from genome assembly GCA_028534135.1 of Potos flavus. Classification (NCBI taxonomy): domain Eukaryota; kingdom Metazoa; phylum Chordata; class Mammalia; order Carnivora; family Procyonidae; genus Potos; species Potos flavus. The sequence continues at coordinate 47,799,418 of CM052897.1, read as the reverse complement.
TGCAAAAATAGACAAACAGCTCTTGGCAATGCCTCTATTATGAGTGATAGAGGCAAAGCTAATGCAACTTGTGGAAACATTCTGGAGTCTTAGAGCAATTTTTTTTTATGTAAAAGTCTTCTTAAATTAAACACAGATTATTACTCCCCTCCCAAGGAACAACACTTTCTTACTTATATATTAGACTAAATCACTAGGCATACCAGCTCTAGAATGTTTCTGACTACTATGCTGCTTAGTTTTCTGTATGTGGTATGACTAAAGAATGAGGTTATTTTCTTTGTGTAATAATGGTTTCTGTTGTTGTTCTTATAAAAAATGCATCCTTTAGGCGTGGATGATTTAGAATGACACCTTTTTAAATTACTTGCTTGCCTGACATATCTTCTCAAAAGACTGCCCTTTCTTTCCTATTTAATCTGGTATTTCATAATAATAGGTATGTAACCTGAGGAGGTAGGTCAGAAAAAATAAACTTCCACTTAGATGAGACAAGACAATCTGCATAAGAAGTGACATCTCCAGCAGAAAGATTTGTGACGGTACCTACCTGTCTTTGGATATCGAGTTCTTAATATAATGACTGGCACTGAATAGATGTTCAATAAAGCTTAGCAAATTCAGATGCAGGTATGATTTTGTTCTATCTCCATTGACAGGTACAACATACAGAGTTAAATAAAACCTCCAAATTTACACATACAGTGCCAAACTTGCATGCATAAAAAAAAAAATCTCTTAGGCATATAAAAAGATTCTACTTTTTTTTTATAAAATTTTAATTTTTTTTCTTATTGAAATATAATTGACATAATCTGTCAGTTTCAGGTGCACAACATGATTCAATATTTGTATACATTGCAAAATAATTACAAGGATCTAGTTAACACCCGTCACCACATAGTTAGAAAATTTTTTGTGGGGGATGAGAATTTTTAAGATTTACTCTCTTAGCAACTTTCAAATAGGCAATACAGTATTGTAAACTATAGTCACCATGCTGCACTTAATATCCAAATGACTTAATTATTTTATAACTGGAAAGTTGTGCTTTTTGACATCCTTCACCCATTTGGCCACCCCCAACCTCTGACAATCACCAATCTTTTCTCTGTAAGCGTGGTGTTCTGGGGTACCTTTGTTTGGGGTTCTTCTGTTTAGATTCCACCTAAGAGATATCCTATGCTATTGGTCTTTTTATGTTGACTTATTTTACCTAACATAATGCCCTCTCTAGGTCCATTCCTGTTGCTACAAATGGCAAGAAATCCTTCTTTTCTCTGGCTGAAAATATTCCATTGTATATATACATAACATATTGTCTTTTTTTAAAGTTTTTATTTTAATTCCAGTTAGTTAACATGGTGTTATATTAGTTTCAGGGGTACAATATACTGATTCAACATTTCCATATGGCCTGGTGCTCATCATGACAAGTGTACTCCTTAATCCCCATCACCTCTTGCATGCATCTCCCCACCCACCTCCCCTTTGGTAACCATCAGTTTGTTCTCTAAATATAATTAAGAGTCTGTTCCTCAGTTTGTCTCTCTCTCTCTCTTGTTTTTTTTCCCTTTGCTTATTTGTTTTGTTTCTTAAATTCCACATGAGCTACTCTGTTGTTGAGGATTTTTGCATCCATGTTCATCAGGGATATTGGCCTGTAGTTCTCTTTTTCAGTGCTATCTGGTTTTGGTAGCAGGGCAAATGTTGGCATCATAGAATGAATTTGGAAGTTTTCCTTCCTTTTTTTTTTTGGAACTGTTTAAAAAGAATAGGTATTAAATCTTCTTTAAATGTGTGGTAGAATTCACCTGTGAAACCATCTGGTCCTAGACTTCTGTTTGTTGGGAGATTTTTGACTACTGAGTCAATTTCTTTGCTGATCATCTGTCTTCAAATTTTCTATTTCTTCCTGTTTCAGTTTTCATGATTTCTATGTTTCTATGAATTTACCCCTTTCTTCCAGGTTGTCCAATTTGTTGGCATATAGTTTTTCATAATATTCTCTTGTAATTGCTTGTATTTCTCTGGTATTGATTGTTATTTCTCCTCTCTCATTTGTGATTTTTTTTTTCTCATTTGTGATTTTGAGTCCTCTTTTTTTCTTGATGAGTCTAGCTAGCAGTTTATCAAATTTATTAATTTTTTTTTCTAAAGAACCAGCTCCTGGTTTCATTGATCTGTGTTATTTTTTTCCTTCCTTCTGCTAATTTTAGGTTTTGTTTGTTGTTCTTTTTCTTGTTCCCTTGGGTGTAAGGCTGGGTTGTTTATTTGAGGTTTTCCGTGCTTCCTGAGGTGGGCCTGTATTGCTATAAACTTCCCCCCTAGAACCAGCTTTGCTGTATCCCAAAGGTTTTGGACCATTGTGTTTTCATTTTCATTTCTTCTCTGTACTGCTTTATTTCTTCTTTTATTTCCTGGTCGACCCATTCATTGTTTAGCAGCGCATTATTTAACCTCAGTGTTCGTGGTTTTTCCGAATTTTTTCTTGTGGTTGACTTCTAGTTTCACAGCCTTGTGGTCAGAAAAAATACATGGTATGACTTTGATCTTTTTGAATTTTGAGGCTTGTTTGGTGGGCTAATGTGTGATCTATTCTGGAGAATATTCCATGTGCACTTGTAAAGGATGTATTCTGTTTTAGGATGGAGTGTTCTGGATATATCTGTTAAATCCATCTGGTCCAGCGTGTCACTCAAAGCCATTATGTCCTTGTTGGCTTTCTGTTTATATGATCTGTCCAGTGATGTAAGTGGTGTCTTAAAGTCCCCTACTATTACTGTGTTGTTATCAATTAGTTCTTTTATGTTTGTTATTAACTGTTTTATGTATTTGGATGCTCCTACATTGGGTGCATAAATATTTACAATTGTTATAGATCTTCTTGTTAGATAGTCCCCTTTATTATTATATAGTGTCTTTGTCTCTTGTTACAGTCTTTGTATTAAAGTCTATTTTGTCCAATATAAGTATTTCTACTCCAGCTTTCTTTTGACATCCACTTGCATGATAAATGTTTCTCCATTCCCTCACTTTCAATCTACAGGTGTCTTTAGGTCTAAAATGAGTCTACTTTAAGTTGATGGAAACTTAAATTTGAATGAATTATAAAAATTTTATATTTTTGCCCCCACTACACATTTTTGATACATTTTGCATCTTTTTATTTTGTGTATCCTTTAATTATTGTAGTTTTAATTTTACTACTTTTATCTTTTAACTTTTATACTAGCTTTATAAGTGTTTAATCCACTACATTTACTATATATTTGCCTTCACCAGTGAGGTTTTTACTTTCATATGTTTTCTTGTTACTAGAGTCTTTTTAGCTTAAATAAGTACCTTTAACATTCCTTAAAAAGCTGTTTTAATGGTAATGAACTCCTTTAGCTTTTGCTTGTCTAGAAAACGCTTTCATTTCTGAATGATAACCTTGCTGAGTAGGCTTTATAGCTTTTGTTTTTTTTCTAGAGCATATAGATGGGTCTTTGTTTTTATCCATTCTGTCACCGTATGTCTTTTGATTGGAGCATTTAGTCCATTTGCATTCAAAGTAATTAGTGATAGGTGTGTATTTATTGCCATTTTATTACTTATAGTTATTTCTAGGGCTTTTCTCTGATCCTTTGTCTTTCTCTCATGTTTTGCTGATTTTCTTTAGTGATGTATTTGGATTTTTTTCTATTTACACTTTGCACACTTACTAGTTTTTTGATATATGGTTACCATTAGGTTTGTATATAATCTCTTCTGCATATAGCAATCTATATGGTCATTTAAATTTGAACTCATCCTTTATTCCTCTTTTCCCTGTGTTGTAGGTATATGTTAATATATTTTATGCCCTTTTTTTGTAAGTTCCTTGACCGATTTTTACAAAAATAATCATTTTTACTGCTTTTATATTTCCTATCTTTATGCTGTCACTTTTGGTCTCTCTATTCCACTCAAAGAGTCCTCTTTAATATTTCTTGGAGAACTGGTTTACTAATCACAAACTAATTTAGTTTTTGTCTGGGAACCTCTTTATCTCTTCTATTCTGAATGATAGTCTTGCTTGATACAGTATTCTTGCCTGCAGATTTTTTCCATTCAGCACTTTGTATCATGCCACTTACTTCTGTCTTGGAAAGTTTCTGCTGAAAAATCCCTTGCTAGCCCTATAGCGCTTCTCTTTTATGTAATCATCTTCTTTTGTCTTGCTGCTTTTAAAACTTTCTTAATCACTATAGTTTGCCAATTAAATTACATCAAAGCATGTTTCTCATTTTGTTTATTGAGCCCTTTATCTCTATGTTGTTCCTTATCTCTTTGTTAAGGATCTCATTCATGTGTTCCACTCTTTTCTCAAGTCCAGTGAGTATCCTTATGATCATTGCTTTAAATACTCCATTAGGCATGTCACTTCTATCTGCTTCACTCAGATATCTGGCTATGGCCTTTTCCTGTTCTTTCATTTGAGATAAATTTCTCCATCTTCCCATTTTTGTCTAAGTTTCTGTGCTTGTTTATCTGTGTTAGGAAAGTCAGCAAAGTCTCCTGTTCTTTAGAGTGATGGCCTTATGTAGAAGGGGTCCTGTAGTGCCCTCAGTGTAATGTCCACTGTTGCCCAAGGCCTGGTGCTTCTGGGAGTATCTCCAGTGTATGCTATCTGTGTTCTGCTGTTTTGTCCTGGCTACTTTATCCTTCAAACCAGCCACCTGCAAAGGCTCTCCTGCCTGTTGTGAGCAGTGTTTTGTCCCTGGCCTGAAGGTGGTGTGTTAAGTAGGTGTGCGCTGGTCTGCTTGTGAAATGAGACTTATTGCCGCCACCACCACTGGAACTGAGGCTCTGGAAAACTCCCATGTTGCAGAGAGTGGTATGAACAAGGGTTTGGGGCCAGTCTTCAGTGGAAGGGAGCCTATGAAGCCGGGACTGAGGCAAGCATGGCTGTGAAGGGTAGTTCCAGTGGAGTTGGGGAGTGGGACTTGGTTTAAGCAAGTTAGTTAGCAAGCATTGATCTGTACTTGTTCCCACAGGTGTCTCTGTGGTTATACTAAAGGGTGGGGGAAGGAAATGGTGCCACTAGTTTTTTGTTCCCAGAGGGGTCTCTGTGAATGCTGCCTCTTTGAGACATGCTCTGAGAAGAGCAAATCATCTCCCGTCTGTATGTCTGTGGGTTCTTTGCCTGCCTTCTCTCCAGGATCTGCACAATGCCTTCCAGGCTCTATCCCAGCCAAGCCTGCTGACCCTTAAAACTCTAGGCTTTAAGCCTCACTAGTTGTCTGAAGTCACAAAATTCAGGCCCTCACTTTCCAAGCCAGTCACTAAGAAGACTCATTTACCCTGTGCACCCTCCTGTGTGTCAAGTCTGTCTCTCACCCTTTTCTGCAACTGTGACTTCCTGCCCACTGCAGCAGCCACAGTCTATTTCTCTCCCAAACCACATCTCCACACTTTGTACCTTCTTTTATGCGGCCCCTTCTTTACCTTTAGTTGGGGAGTTTGTTTTGCCAGACTTCAGGTCAACTTCTGGGGTATTTAGGATGATTTGATACTTACCTAGTTGGATTTGTAGGATGAGGCAAGCCTAGGGTCCTCCTACTCTGCCACCACGTTCCTACACCTCAACACATTTTCTTTATTCATTCATCCACTGATGCTCACTTAGGTTGTTTCTGTCTTGAGTACCATAAATAATACTGCAGTGAACATGAGGATACATATATCTTTTAAAGTTAGTATTTTTGTTCAGATAAATACCAAGAAGTAGATTTCTGGATCATATGGTTGTTTTACCTTAATTGTTTGAGGAATTTCCATACTGTTTTCCATGGTGGATGTACTAATGTACCTTCCTACCAACAGTGCATAAGGGTTCCCTTTTCTCCACATCCTTACCAACATTTGTTATTTTTTTGATAAAAGCCATTCTAATATGTGTGAAGTGGTATCTCATTGTGCTTTTGACATGAATTATCCTGATGATTAATGATGTTGAGCATCTTTTCATGTGTCTGTGTAGCCCTAATTGTTTTTCTTTCATCAATGTCTTAGAGCTTTGAGTGTGCAGATCTTTCACCTTTTTGGTTAAATTTATTCCTATGTATCTTATTCTTTTATAAATGGGATTTTTTCTTAAAATTTCTTTCTGAAAATTTATTAGTGTATAGAAGCAACAGATTTTTTGTATATTGATTTTGAATTCTGCAACTTTACTGTATTTATTAGTTCTGAGTGTTTTGGTGGAGTCTTTAGAGTTTCTAAATATGTCATTTGTAAATAGTGACAGTTTTACTCCTCCCTTTTTTTTTTTTCCTGGCCTAATTGCTCTGCCAAGGGCTTCCAATATTATGTTGAATAGAAGCGGCAAGAGTGGGCATCTTTGTCTTATTTCTGATCCTAGGGAAAAAGTAGTCAGTTTTTCATCATTGAGTTTGATATTAGCTGTGAGTTTGTCATATATGGTCTTTACTAGGTTGAGAGTTTCTATCATCAATAGTTGCTGATTTTGTCAAAAGCTTTTTCTGCCTCTGTTGAGACAATCATATAATTTTTATTCATCATTTTGTTAATGTGGTATATCACATTGATTTGCAGATATTGAATCATCCTTGCCTTCTTAGAATAAATCCGTCTTAATCATAGCATATGATCCTTTTAATGTACTATTGAATTATGTTGCCTGATATTTTATTGAGAATTTTCCATATATGTTCATCAGGGATGTTGGCCTGTAATTTTCTTTGTTGCTTGATATTTTATTGAGAATTTTCCATATATGTTCATCAGGGATGTTGGCCTGTAATTTTCTTCTAGCATTCTTATGTGGTCTTGGTATCAGAGTAATGCTGGCCTCAGAAGATTAGTTTGGAAGCATTCCCTGCCTTTAATTTTTTTGAAGGAGTTTGAGAATAACTGGTATTGACCTTTTTTTAATCAGTAGTAGTATTCACCAGTGAAGCGGTCTGGTCCTGGACTTTTGTTCACAGGAAGTTTTGATTACTGATTCAGTCTTCTTACCAATAATCAGTCTGTTCAGGTTTTTCATTTTTTTCATGATTCAGTCTTGGTAGGTTATATGTTTTTAAAAATTCATTTATTCTAGGTTGTCCAATTTACTGGTATATAATTGTTCATAGTAGTCTCTTATTATCCTTTGTATTTCTGTGGTTTCAATTGTAACTTCCCTTTATTTCTGATTTTATTTGGGTCATCTCTTTATTCTTGGTAATACTAGCTAAAGGTTTGTTAATTTTGTTTATCTTTTCAAAGAACCATCTATCTCTTAGTTTCATTGATCTTTTTCTATTGTCTTTTGTTATTACTTTTATTCTAACTTTGGGCTGCATTTGATATTTTTTTCTCTAGTTCTTGAGGTGTATGGTTAGGTTGCTTACTTGAGATCTTGCTTGTTAATGTAGGCATTAATTGCTGTGAACATCCCTCTTAGAACTGTTTTTACTGTTTTCCATAAGTTTTGTTCTGTTGTATTTCCATTTTCATTTGTCTTGAAGTATTTATCTTTTGATTTCTTCTTTGACCCATTGGTTGTTCAGGAGCATGTTGTTTAATACCCACATACTGTTGAATTTCTAGTTTCATTTTTATAATTTTCAGTTGCATTCCATTGTGGCCAGAAAAGATGCTTGATAGGATTTCAGTCTTAAATTTATTAAGATTTGTTTTGTGGTCTAATACATCATCTATCCTGAAGAATGTGTGCTTGAGAAAAATGTGCATTCTGTTGTTTAATAGAATGTTGTAAAGTATGTGTAATGACCATCGGGTCTAACATGTAGGTTAAGTTTAATGTTTCTTTATTGATTTTCTATGGGTGATCTCTCTATTGGTAAAAGCGAGTATTAAAATTTCATACTTATTGAATCACTGCTGGTTTCTCCTTTTAGGCCTATTAATTTTTGCTTTATATTTTTAGGTACTTCTATATTGGGTGCATAAATATTTCCAAATGTTATATCTTTTCATTGGATTGACCCTTTATCCCCCTGTGTAATGCCTTTCTTTGTCTCTTATATCTGACAAAATAGACCTTCAAAGACTGTAATAAGTATAGCTACCTCAGCTTTTCATTGGTACCCATGTATCCAATTTAAGTGTGTGTGTGTCTCAAGTGAGTCTGTTTCAGGCCATATACAGATAGGTCTTGTTTTTTTTTTTATTTTGTTCAACCACTGTGTCTTCTGATTTTAGAATTTAGCTCATTTACCATTAAAGCAGTTACTGAAAAGTATGGACTTTTGCCATTTTTTTACTTGCTTTCTGGCTGCTTTTTAGTTCCTTCTCTTTCTCTCTTCCTTTGTGATTTGGTGACTTTATTTAGTGGCAATGTTTATACCTTTTTTTATTTTGTGGTAACCATGAGACTTATATACTTATAAAAGTCTATTTTATGTTCGTACTGAAGTTATTATAAGCTTATCTAAAGTTCTACATTTTTACTCTCCCACCTGTTCTATGTTTTTGATGTCACATTTTACATTTTATGTGTTCCTTAACTAATAATTGTACTTATTTTTACTACTTTGTCTTTTACCCTTCATACTAGCTTTATAAGTGACTAATGCACTGCCTTTCCTTTATATTTACCTTTACCAGTGAGAGTTATACTTTCATATGTTTTTTTGTTCCTAATTAGTGCCCTTTCTTTTCAACCTAAGGAAGTCTCTTAAACATTTTTTAAGAGCCAGTTTGGTGATGATGAACTCCTTTAGTTTTTGCTTGTCTGGAAAATTTTATCACTCCTTCCATTCTGAATGGTGTTTGCTGGGTAGAGTATTCTTGGTTGGCAGCATTTTTTGTTGTTGTTGTTTTCCCCTTTTGGCACTTTGATTATGTTAAGCCACTCCCTCTGGCTTGAAGTTTCTGCTGAAAATTTGATAGTTTTATGGGAGTTCCCTGTACATAACAAGTAATTTTTTTGTTGTTGCTTTTAATATTAACTCCTTGCCTTTAATTTTTTACATTTTAAATAGAATGTGTTTGTTTGGGTTGGGTTCTTTTGCGTTCATCTTATTAGGAACTTTCTGGACTTTCTAGGTATAGGCTTCCTTAAGTTAGGAAAGTTTTTAGCCATTATTTCCTCAAAGATGCTTTCTTCTCCCTTCTCTCTTCACTTCTCCTTGGGTACCCCTATAATGTGAATGTTAGTCCACTTGATGTTGTTCCATCAGTCTCCTTTCAAATTTTTTTTTCTTGTTGCTGCTCTGATTGGATGTGTCCCACTGCCCTGTTTTGGAGTTCATTGATTTGTCTTCTGCTTTCTCTAGTCTGCTGTTCAAACCCAATAGTGTACTTTTCACTTCAATATTATATTCCTTAGTTCTGTGACTTCTATTTGGTACCTTCTTATATTTTCTATCATCTCTTTGTTGAAGTTCTCAATGTGTTCCTCTATTCTTGTCTTGAGTTTGGTATCTCTATACCAAATAGTATTTTTATACTATTATTTTGAACTTTTTATTATATAACTTCCCTCCATTTCATTAAAGTTTTTTTTTTTTTTTCCTGAAGGTTTATCATATTCTTTTCTTTGGAATATTCTCCTGTGTTTCTTCATTTTGCTTGACTCCCTGTGTTGGTGTCTAGCTAAAACAACCACCTCTCATAATCTTGAAGGAGGGGCCTTCTGTAGGAGATGAGCCTTATTGTTCAACCCTGCCATAACTCTCGATCGTCTCTCAGACCTTTGTGATTATCCAAGCTGCCTACTTTATTTTTATTACCTCCCAGTATTTAAGGGTTTGCTACAACATATCAGTGTCCAAAAGGGATAATATCTAGATTCAGGCTGATTCTCAGGCAGCAGATTTTAGAGTACACAAATATATACAGTCCTGTGTATAAACCTTGTTGGCCACCAGAGCCAAGCAATCTGGAGATGGCCTGGCCGTCACAAAAATCAGGACTCCAGACAAGTGTATAAGCTCCTTTCTGGGAGATCAAAGTGAGCTGAAATGAAGCAGAGGAAGAGGATAAAGATTTTACCCATCAGCCTCCATTCCCTGAGAGCACCTCCATAGACCCATCCCTTAGGCCTGGATAAGCAAATAGACTTCTTTCACAGAAAGACAGGATGCATTTCCATCTGCTGTCAGTTCAATGCCCTGGGAGTGGTTGCCTGCCAAGAACTATCTGATTGTTATAGTTCTATGGGACCCGGGAGCCCCCATCCTCCTGGCCTCCAGAGCCAGGCAATCAGGAAGTGTACCCTGGTCAGCTGCAGCAAAAGCTAGGGTTCCTGACATGTGTAAAAGCTCCCTTCTGGAGGCTATTAGGCTTTGAGTTCTCTCCCCATTGTGGGTTGCTGGGCCAGGAGGGGGGTTTATAGTGAGATTTTGTCCCAGTCTCTCCTATCCACTTTGATGTGTAGTAGTTGCTAAGCCAGCCTTGAGGTTTTGTTTAAAAAACCTGTTCCATAAAAAATAAGATGAAAACAGAGAGGGAGGCAAATAAGAGACTCTTAACTATAGGAAACAACCTGAGGGTTGCTGGAGGGGAGGATGGTGGGGGATGGGGTAAATGCATGATGGGCATTAGGGAGGACACTTGAAATAATGAGCACTGGGTGTTGAATGCAATTGATAAATCACTACATTCTACCTCTGAAACTAAGAATACGGTATATGTTAATTAAATTGAATTTAAATAAAACATTTAAAAAAGAAACTGTACCATATATAGCCACAGACTTGATGTGTCCATGAAAGGATATTTCTATGTTGCCATCTTGACCCAGAACCCCTAAAGAAAGAGTCCATTTTTGAACCCACTGCAGCTGGGTGTATCCATAATAGTTTTGACCAAGAATTGTGATCAGATTTGTTGCTTCGGGGCTGATTATATAATTGCTAGTGCAAACCCCTCCAGAATTATCTTTGGCTGCACTTCAGTCTTGGTTATGGAAAGAGGAAGACCCAGAATTGACACTTTAAGGACACCTATGATGAAGATATAGCCTGAGTAAGACATAAATCTTTGTTGTTTTAAATTACTGATAGCTGAAGCTTGTTCATTTATTTGTTTTTAGTCTACTCTAATACAGAGTCCATCCCATCACATCATGAGTGGGAACATCTCCTGGGCAAAGACTGTGTCTTACTCATATATGTATCCCCAGGGTTTAGTAGAGACCCTGACATATAGTAGGTAGTCAATATTATTTTAATAACTGAAAAAAATCTTTATCAAAGCAACATCAAAATGAAGTACAATACCTAAAATTTTAAGAAATAGAGTTTATAAACAGCACTGTAAAAATCTATAATTCACAGAAATCAAGTCAAATGTTTAACTCAGAAACCTGATCAAAAGAGGTTATTATATGGGTGCCTAAAACAGATACAATGAATTACAATTATAAATTTTGTATGGACCATCTATTAAGCAAATACAGCAGTTGGAAATTCAGAGTCCTAGAGAAAAGGTTACTTTAGTGATTTACAATGCCTTTCTGGTCTCCAGAGATTCTCACTTTAATATTGGTGCAATGGTTATAATTCTGCATCCCTGTCTTCTTCAAGAGGTCTTTGCTTCATCAGATCCATAAGACTTTTTTCCTTGTTTTTATCATAGTACAAAAGTTCTTCTCTATGGATATATATAACAGATGGCTCTTGATGAGTGGTATTGTTTCCCCCCAGAATTCCTCATATAATACCTTGTGAAAACTACTACCATCAGCTTATTTGACTTTTTTTTAAGATTTTATTTATTTATTTGACAGAGAGAGAGAGAGATCACAAGTAGGCAGAAGGGGAGATAGGCTCCCTGCTGAGCAGAGAGTCCGATGTGGGGCTCGATCCCAGGACCCTGAGATCATGACCTGAGCCGAAGGCAGAGGCTTTAACCAACTGAGCCACCCAGGTGCCCCAGCTTATTTGACTTTTAATGATAGAAATGTCTAACCTTTTATTGGTGGCCCTAGTTCTTTAGCCCTTGTAACTGCACATGGATGCACATAGATACATGTAGCATTGAACATTCACAGTATTTCTTCTAAGAACATTAACTATGCAGTCATAACATTTGAAGAACAAATGATATGTTAGTATTAGTCAGAACTCTGAGAAAATATTACAGAAGATACATTTACATTGTAATGGTTACATGGCACCTAGAGTTTTTCTACTTCTTATGAAACAATATATTTCATTAGAAAGAGTATACACTTTGGAATCAGATTTGTGCTTGACCTTTGTCACTTACTAATTATGTAGCTTTAAGAGAGTTAATTTCCTTAAACCTCTTTTTCCCATCTGTACTAAGGAATAAGGCTTTTAATGCTAGTGTGGTAATAATTAGAAATATTTTGTTGAGATGATATAGCACAATACCTGGCAAAAGTTGTCACTCATCCAGAGACAGGTACTATCGATGTAATTGCTATATCTTCTTTCCATTTTTTAATACTGTTGCAAATAAAATACCCAAGTGTATTAGGACATAGGAGGTCAGCCTTTTGTTCTATTCAGGACTTTGATTGGACAAGGTCCACCTACATTATGAAGGGCAATCCGCTTTACTCAAATTTCACCAATTTAAATGTAAATCACATCTAAAAACACCCTCAGAGAAATATCTAGAATAATGTTTGACCAAATATCTGGGCACTGTGGCCCAGACAATTTGACACACAAGATTACCCATCACACCAATTCCTTATCCTTGACTTTGACTTTCTGAACAAACAATTCTTATTCTTTACCACCTTGTGAATAAACAAGGTTATCCGATAACTAAGCAACAGCTACAATACTTGTTAAACTGCTCTCTAGTGGAACTTGAAATTCCTAAGATGACCATTTCTCTTATAAAAGAGGTAGTTGACATCTGCATTTTGAACAGGGATTAGTCTATTTCCATGATTGGTTCATAGAGCTATTTTGCACTAGATAAAAAGAGAAGGGAAATGCTCTGGAAAATCCAGTATTCCTATTCCAAAGCAAAAGATATGTGAAATCATTAGCAAGACTCGACAGGAGTGACATATATCTAATTATGCATAAGCACTGGATGCATAAGCACCATTAATACCCTATCCTCATTTTAGCAGAACTCACCAAGCAGCACTCTGGAAGAGAACAACATGCTCTATAAGCATTCATCATGAGACAGAGTTGGTATACATTTGTGAGGATGAGGCTGAGAGAACCCCAGTGAAGAAGAAATCAAAGAATGATATTAGGTTCATGAGGCCTGTGGGACCTTGACAACATCATTGCACAGCAACCACGAGTGGCTATGGTGAGTTGAAAATCACCTGATCCTTCCTAACAGTGTCTTTATCTTTCTGTAATCTCAGCAACTTCAGAAAGGCTGAACCCTTAGTGAGAGGTTACTTGTACTACCAAAAATAATTCTACTCTAGATTTTCTTAGTCCACTGATAGGAACACTTTCCTTTCATGTTATGATATATTTGGTATCAAATAGAAACATGATCTAACTTCACTGAATAGGGTCTCCTTAAACCACTATGTAGGTGAAATGTCAACTTGTCAAAAGTTAACATTAACAGCTTTTATCCTAAACCTGTTCATAAGGAATTCCCTTACAGCTCCTATAAGAAATCCTCAAAGTTAAAATGTGGAGGCAAATAGTTCACATCTATGTTATATATGCAAGGGTGCTCTCAACAAGTTGATTTCACTTGTGAAATTTAATCTCAAACAAACAGTGGTTGACTATCTGCCAGACATTGCCTTCAGTAATCTCACGAATCGATCATACATTGTAATTGAAGTTGGAGGTTGAGATTTCTAATCATGATACCTGTTTAAATTTTTCTGTCAGCCAAAGTGTCTGTGGAGAATATTCAATTTTATTTCTTTCAAGATAGAATAAAAGCATCTCAGTATATGAATCCTAGAAACAGTCTGACCAGATCAACTCTCCCCACAATTATTCCAACAGCCCTTTCAAGAATAGGTTATTTTAAAGTTGCAAAATAGAGATTGTATTCAATTATTTTCAAACATCCTTTGAAAATGAATTACACTGTCTGGTATTACCAAGTCTGTCTCTTTCTCTCATTCCTATTCTCTTCCCAGTCCTGTTAAAAGAAAACTAGGAGATTCAAGGTGAAGGTAAAATGTTTGCCACCAGAAGAGAATAAGCAATAAAAGAGTAGTCAACAGAACCTCAACAGAATAGCCCTTCATTGACTTTGGGCTAGTCCCACCATAAATCATGGAAAGGCAACACTGCTACTTAATATAGGAGCAAAACCCAATAATACTAAACCACAGGAGCTGAGAGTACATTCAAAAGCTAAGTAACTCTGATCTTTAACAAGTTCAGTATTAAACATCATGAGAAATGGAATTCCCTGTTTAGTATAAACAATAAAAATTCTTAATCATTTTAATTTGGTAATTTGAGTTTTATACCTTTTCAAATGAGTGGCTGATTTTTAATATACATTAATGATTTTTGAAAGTGTTCTATAAGCTTAAAGCATTAATAAATTTGCATGTTGTAGATTTCCAGGATTATTTGATGGCCACAATTTTAAAGTATTTTTCATTTAATTAGTTATTACTGTGGCCCCCTACACAAAATCCTTCTTTCTCTCTCCTCACTCTCACATTTCGTAACTAGTAGAAAACTTTAAAATGATTTAAGAGTCTAATCCAAAAAGCTTTGTTTTCTTATGATAGTATACCATCAGATACAATTCAGTTCAGTCTTGACATTATGGAACATTGTTCTTTTATTGTGCTTCGTTACTATATATTAAGGAGAGAAATTGAGTAAATTGCCTTTGAATGGCATCAAAATCTGTTATCTTTGAGTTTTAGGAGGGCTATGAACCATGCAGTATTAAACTGTCAATGTACTCTTATGGCACCAGTACGAATCTCTGTTCTACCACTTCTGCACATGACAGTGATTTACTGACTTTGTCTCCGGTTGCCTATAAACTCTTAGACATCAAAGGGCCATGATTTTTTAAAATTTGCCTCCTCGAAGCAATATCTAGCACGTGGCTACATATCAGACATGCAATTTATCTTTACAGAGTAAATGAACTCATGAATGGACAAGCTCCCCTTGAATGGAGTTTGTTAATTCTACTATATTCTTGTTTTATTCTATTTAAAGATTTATTTTAGAGAGAGAGAACACGAGCAGCAGGGGCAGAGGGAGAGAGATTCTGAAGCAGACTCCCTGCTGAGCATAGAGCCCCACACAGGGCTTCATCTCAGGATCCTAAGATCACCACCTGAGCCAAAACCAAGAGTCAGAAGCTTAAATGACTGAGTTGCTCAGGCGTGCTATTCTTATTTTAAAAATGTTTCTTATACAGCATTTTACTTTAAAGAGATGCACATTGTACAGTATTTTCAATGTGTTACCGATGACACCATCCAACAAGGCATTTATTATGCCTATGAAAGTAAATCATATTCAACTAACGGATTGTGAACTTCTAATATTTCTTACAAATGTCATACTCAGAAAGAAGTTTAACGTCCACATTATCTGGTAGGTTCTATGTGTTTGTTACATCAATCAACAGCCCTAGGTCCCTGGAACTCTCTCTTTCTGTGTTTTCTCAGACTCTGGGTTCTGTTAGTTTTCCAATCGCTCTGCCCACACTTCTTGTTCCTCAGCATGCACCTTCTTCTACATTACCTGCTAAAATGTCTTTGATCCTCTTCTCTTCTGAGATAGCCTTCTTAATCATTTCCCCATCATCTAGGGGATAACTATTCTCAAACTTCAGTCTTCATCTCATTGTATCCTTATCTATTAATATCACCATATAGGCTAGGCCAAAAGTAGAAGTCTTTGTGAAATTTTCCCTTTTACAGAATTCTTATATTTAATTAATTACCAAACCCTGTTGATTCCACTTCCAGGGTGTCACTTTCCTATCTTAGTTCAGGCCTGTTTTCTCACAGTCCTCTCAATTCCTTGCAGTTGACACACTGCAGACAAATAGATTTTCTGAAGTGTAAACCAGACCCTTCTCTCTCTCAAGGTTCTTCAGTGGTTTATAATTTCTTAGAGAATAACATCCAAATCTTTTAGCATGGCATTTAAAAGACGGTTAAACTCAGTCGGCCATGACTCCCCTCACACACATGGTTACCCCATGAACTGATTTCTGTTCTGTGAGCCAAGACATGATCTTCCATACCTCCATGCCTTTGTACATGCTGTTGTTTGTCACAACATGTTT
Source organism: Potos flavus (assembly GCA_028534135.1). NCBI lineage: Eukaryota > Metazoa > Chordata > Mammalia > Carnivora > Procyonidae > Potos > Potos flavus. The sequence continues at coordinate 47,783,227 of CM052897.1, read as the reverse complement.
GTTACATGTCGTTAAAGTGAACTAGCCAGCTCTGAATTTCTGCACATCCTTTAAGTCATAAATTGAGGACTTTCAGAAATGAGGCATGTACTATTCCCCAAGGCAACCCATCTAACATCATCTACAGCTGACACCACAAGAATTATTCCTTGCCCTTAATTGTATTCCTTGTGGCCACACAGAACAAGTCTAATTTCTTTCTTTCATATGATAGATCTTCAAATAATTTAAAACGTGTTACTCCTAGTGCTTCTATTCTCTGAGGTAAATATCCACAAAGTCCTTTAGATAAGCCTTTTTTTTCCCAGCCCACTAAAAGTTGGCATCAAGAACTTTACTGAATACCCCAGATGAGGTCTGACCACGAGAGTGAAGCTCGACTCTGCCTTTTGTATTACACACACCTCACAACCAACTCTCCATTATTCAGAGGTGGGATTCACTCTCATCATAGAGAGAGTTGGGAATTAGGCCCCAGCTTTGTCTTCCTATACAATCTCAGCGCCATTCGTAAAGCATTTGGCATTCTGAGTTTGTGGGAAAATTATATTTCTCAGCTGTACTTTCATCCTGTTGCCTATAGTAAGAAAATTAAATTGGATCTGAGTATGAGTTTTAGATTCCATAGAAAATGTAGGAAGGGTAAAGGAGAGAAAGAGCCATGGGGGAATGTATACAGAGAAGGTTACTGATAGTTCTTCATAGGGCTGTCATCCACCACAGGAAAAGGAGAAGGCATAGAACCTCCACCAGCTAGGGTTCCTTGAACTTTCCATTATCCTCTCCAAGTCCCAGGAGGTACTGTTCTTTTATTAAGGCACTCCAGATGACCAAAAACAGATGACAGTGTTGTTTCTCCCAAGAATAGTTACCTCTGAACAAATATCAAGCTCTGCAGTGTTAAATCCCTGACATAATTTTAATCCTCAGCCCTCAGATAAAAGAAAGAGCCGTTGTCTCCCCACTTAATTCCCAGGACATAAGCAAGAGCCTAAAGATGTACCTCATAGTTGCTAATGAAGTTCTGCCATCCCCAAACTAGATTCTATTACAACATGTGAACATTCACAATTATAAAATTATAATCACAATATTCAGAGTAACACCTAGAAATAAACACCTGGCTCAAAAACTATAGAAGCATTTAAATCTTAAAGGAACTTCAAAGTACTTGTATGTTGCCCATTTTTCATTTATATTGTAAAACTATAGGCCAGGTTTTGGAAATATAGCCCTGATGATATTTTTTTTTAAGTCTTCACTTTAATTTCCAATAACTCTCTAAAGAAATACCAAGGGAGACACTCCTGGCCCTATTAAATTATTAATCAAGTAAGCAGCTCTTAAATTTGAAACGCCAGGTTTAAATGTTACTTTTACTAGTGCTACTACATAGAAACCGAACTTGTTCTACCTACCTACCTATAGACTCATTATCTAGTTGAGGGGGAAAAAAAAAAAAACCAAAAACGCTTCCATATATTAATTCATTTCTGTCCACATCTCTTTAAAAAAATATTGATGTTATCATAGTAATTATATAGTGCCTTAAATACTTTTCCTAGTGTCCCTACCATTTGAGATTTTAAATCTTTTCTAATATCAGTGTCACTCAATACCTACATTTGCTACTATAGGAAAAACTTTTTACCTACTCTTCTTAATAAATATGAAGGTCAAGATGTTTTACTGTATTTAATTTTCCATTAAAGGACCTAAACTTAGCGGATATTAATGCAATACATAAGACATACTCTTCCCACAGTTGTCTCCATTTCACCTACTGGCAACTTCATCATTCTGTGTGCTCAGGACAAAAATTTAAGTTAGTCGTGATACGCCTCCTCTTACCCTTCCAATCCTAAATTCAACCAGTTGCCCTTGCTTACTCCACTCCAGCTACAGCAGCATCATTGCTGTCCCGTGAATGTGATATTCCCATAGCAGCTCCCAGGGTAGGTCTTTTGTACCTATTCTTCCCTTAATCTGGAGAGCCTGTCCTCTAGGTAGCCATGTGCCTGATCTCCTGCAAGACCTCAGGCAAATATGCAAGCTCCCTTGCTTAGCACTCTCCATTTCCCTCTGGTTCCCTTTCTTCCATAGCACCTATCACCTACCATGCTATCTACTTCACCCACTTGTTTTTGTCTCCCTCTGTGTAATAGGTAGAATTCTAGAGGTTTCTGTCCCCTCATTATTGAAATAAACAGTAATCTAAATACCGTTGTGAAAGGACTTTGCAAGGTCATTAAAGTTGCTCATTAGCTGACCATGACATAAGAAGATCACCTGGCCCTCAGAAGAGTAAGGCAGAAGTGAGATGGTGGAAGGGCAGTCAGAGAGATTCAAGGCGTGGGAAAGACCACGTCATGGCTGATTTGAAAACGAATGAGTGTGACCAGGAGAGCAGACATTCTGACGGAGGTGAGAGAGGCTCCCTGATGACAGCTACTAGAGAAATAGAAATCTCATTCCTGCTCTTAAAAGGAATGGAATTCTGTCAACACCCTGAATGAGTTTAGAAGCAGATTCTCCCTGTACAACCTCCAGCAAGAAACCCAGCCCTGCTGTGAAAAGAGAAAATACCCCATATTTTTGACCTTGTGAACTCCAGAGCTGAGAGACCATGGAGCCGGGCTGGGGCCCAGTTTTACCTACAGAGGATAAATGAATGTTATGGTTAAGTCCCAGAATTTGCAAAGGCAGCTAGCGAAAACTAACACATGCTATGAGAATATATGCTCGATGAGGGCACAGATCCCCATCTCGGAGTATTCTTCATGCTTTGTTGTAGAACCTAGAATAGCACCTCACAACAACAGACAATAAATACTTGTGGAATGAATGAATATACACACTATAAGCATTCTTTCCCATGAAATCTGTATTTTACAAAATGATAGAATTTTTTTTTTACCCTAAAATATGGAAAAAATATTAAGAATGTAAAAGGTGAATTGATTTGAAAACAGTCTAATCATTAGTTTATATCTCTGCAAGTTAGTGGCAGCTGGCTACCGCCACCTAAAGTACTGGTTTTCAAAATGCATGTTGTAACATAGTGGCAGGTCACAAAATTAATTTATGAGGTTGAGATGGGGAAGAAGGAAGGGAATAAAACCAAAAAAAAAATTAGAATTTTAATTTTAGTGAGGGGTGTATATGAGTGTGTATGTACATGGAATTACACTATAAGATGTATTTCTTACTCTAAGTACCATCAAAATAATTGGAAAACAAGGGCCCTAAAGGTCACTGTACTCTGTACTGTGGACCAGGAGGCAATTTAGGGCCTGACCAGAGGTGAGATGAAGACAAATGAATGGTGAGTGTGTCGGTTGAGAAAGGGCTGATCATGAAAGAACGACACTATCCCGAGTCTGTGATTAAATTTGCAAGGCAAGAGAGAGCACTATGGTTGAAGAATTCACACAAATTGCACCATCTTAAGGTGAGGAAATGAAACTTTTTCCTCTTGCTCTGGTTTTTTTTGCCTTGGAGTTGGAATAGTGCCCCTGGACAGTGTTCAGATCCACCCCCTACCCCATCACAGGACAGTCACTGAATTTTGGTATAAAATCCAGCGGCATCTGGAAGAGGATGACTTGAGGCTTTAATCAGCAAAGCATCCTAAAATGCTATTTCTTTTCTCCTTTACAGGGAAAGGATTAAAAACCCAAATACTTATCTATCTTCTAAGATTAGCCAGTTATTAGTGTCATATAAATTTAGCTGGGAAGGAAGTTAGAAATGTCCTTGGCACGTGGAACCAAAAAATAAATCCTGGTTAAAGAACTTGAAATTGAATCTAACTCAATATCCTCATTTATTTTGCAGATGAGGAGGCTGAGCTAAATGTTTATACTATCCCCATTATTATAACAATGTTAGTCTTATATTTATCCATGCTTCCAGTGTTTATGGATTTAGTGGACTGCATATGGATAACAAGAATAATGCAACTGTACACTATTCATTCCCCCTACTCTAGGGCATATGCCTGGTTGGCAGAGACCATACCTACATCTTTGTACTCTCATTAGTGCCTACTGTGGTTTTGGAAATTAAATAAGATAATACCTGCAATACACTTAGAATGCCTCGTACACTCTAAGAGCTAACTAAATGCCTTCATATATACTTTTGTTGCTTTGATTGTAATAAGAGCATTGTTATTGTAGGATGTTTATGCATAGGCAATTCTTAATACCTGTTGATTTTCTTTGCATTATTTGCCAAAATGAAATCATATTTTATGCACTTAAAATCCACTTATATTTGAAGAGACTTTAGAAAAATAGAGTTCTTATCTGCTTGAGGCACTTTTAGTAAATTAGTAATGATGAAAGACTTCCAATTAGTTAAAAATTACCCAGAAAATGTCTTAAGTATATGAAAAGTAAATAGACCTAAGATTTGTGATTCATAGAGCTGATATTTCTAATGAAAATACAGACTTTTGCATACTCTCAAGGTCATCTTTCTTTTGGTAAGAAACAGACTTAAGAGCTGCATGACCATTGATGTTTAGAGCCCAAAGCCATGGCCACGGGCTGTAAATTTAAAATCTAAATGTGACTTCCTATAGGAGATGTTCCACAGAGAAAGAATATCAAAACATAAAAGAAATGAATCACAGTCTATTTTTTCTAAAGATCCAACAATGTTATCAAAGATTTTTTTTTCTCAAATCTTACAAGCTCTACAGCACCTTTCCCCCCTGCTACTTTTGTATTATATAATTAGCATACAATTATGTGCTCTTTCACACTGGAAAGAGTATTATTAATGACTCTTTGAAAAGTTCTTTATTATTTATCTTTGAAAGTGAGTTTGAAATCAAAGGGCTCTCATGACTTTTCCTTTCTTTACTTTTAAGAACTCCAAAGTTAAAAAGAATGTAATAGGTGGTTACAGAGGTCATAGGCAGTCCTAAGTTTCCACCTTTAAGGTAAGAAATAAGGTTCTGGAAACAAATGTTGCATCCTCCTTTCCCTCCAGAGTAAGTGTTTGGGGCAATGAAGAACATGAGTGCAAAATATTGGTATTCCAGCAAGGGTTGTATATTCTTTGCCTTTTCTCCCTTGTTGGGACAAATAGAAAATGGATCAGAATAATAAGCTTCCTGAATCTGGTACAAAGACAGAGGCGGATATAATTCACATTTATAGTAGGAAATACAATATAAATTCCAAATTAGTCTTAAATGAGGAATTCACCCAGCCCATAGTCTGTAGTCAATTCTGGAAAGTACTACCCTATCTCTGCTGAGGCTAAGCAAGTCTCATTGCTGTTTTTGGCTGACTGCTTTTTTTCTAACATTCGGCTTACTGGAGCACTCCAGACTGAATATGGGCAATTAAAAGGAAGAGTGTACATTATTGCAAATTTTAATCATTTCTTGAGCCATTTTGCTTGCAGTGATAATCCCACAAGACCAACATATCTTGCATAAGAAACTCAGATGGCTTTTGGCTGCAAGCAGTTCTTCAGTTACTTTGTAACCTAGTCATGCTTAACTTCTGGACTTCCCCCATTTGTGGCCGGAATCTGCCAAATCAGGGCTGCATGGCTGCTTGGCTCGCCGCAGCCATAGCTAACTTATTTAAGCCTGGCAAAGGAACAATAATGCCAACGAATCAAATAATCAGAATTCTTCTCGATTATTCTGTTGCTACTTATGTAGGGCAGGAGCTACCTCTGTCCAACACTTCCACAGTATGCAAAGTAATACCGGGCCAGAGCTATTTCAAAAATTTGTATCTCCCATACTTTTTGTACTATTTCAGTGGAAAAAGCAGAACAGTAGTAACCTGATGACCTCGGAGACTCTGTTTTTGAGGCCTCAGGGAAATTGCTTATCATTTTGCCTAGCCATTTGGAATACCATGATGTCCCTTCAGTTGGAAATGTCTTTATAGCGTCCTTCTCACCAGCAATCGTTTTCTTGTGAAGAAAAACAAAAGATAATAATTTACTTTGTACTCAAGAAACTCCGTCTTTCAGGATCACTGGTCTTATATATGATGATTTTTCCTTATTTTAAATAAGAATCACAGACTCCGTGTTGGAAGGAATCTTAAAAGTGATTTAATAAATACCTCCGGGTGCATGAGCCCCTCTCTACGCGATCTTCAACGAGGCCCTCTTTTAACAGCTCTTCTTCAGGGCAAAAGAGAAGAAATAAAAAGAGGAAGTACAATCCCCTCTATGTGGCCTAACACTTTATAACGAAAACAAACGGGGGGAAACTACATAATGGTCTTCCTCACTCACAAGTTCTCGGCCTCTCATCCGTCTTGTTTAATTACATGATGAAAACCGCTTAAATGTGAAGAATTGTGGAGACTGAATTTTAAGTTTGGACCACTGAGAATATGGCACATACGGGAGTGAAGCAGCACTTCTTACACAATTTACTGTGGGAATTTAGATCACATGGTCTTGACCTTTTCATTTCGATGATCCAGAAAGTTAAAGATAATTTTAAAGGTCTACCTAATATGAACAGAATAATAGGAAGCTTTCCTCACTATTACTTAAGAATAAGTTAAATTATCTAGTTTAAACTACAGGTTAAGAGATTAGGTTCTGGAATGAGACTGCTGGGTTTGAGCCCTGGCTTCCCTGTTCATTAGCTATATGACCTTGGGAAGTCACTGAAGGTTTTGAAACTTTGGTTTACTCTTCTGTAAAAAAGAGATAATAATATTATCTTCCTCACTGGACTGTTAAGAGGATTAAATGAGCTCATTCACATGAAGTACTTTGTTCAGTTTATGGCATATGTTTGAAGTATCCAATAAATGTTAGCTTCCTCAGGTCCACTGAAGTAATAAAAAAACCAGAGTTTAGTCATAGAGTGCAGTTTTTGTTTTTAAATTTGCTTCAGAATCTCAAATCTTCAGTGAATTTCCACGAGTGCTATTTTGGACTAAGAATTTATAGTGTTAGGGAAGGAAATGCATTCATGCTATAAATAACTTATAAGGAAATTTTATATTGCCAAGGATGTTTTTAACAAATCAATATGGTTTATATCATGTGCTAACTGAATAATACAATTATTCTAATGAACTGATCATGCACTCTGTGGGTTTTAGAAAAGTATGTCAGCATTTAGCCAGCAAAGAGAGCCATGAATAATTTGACAAAATATAAAGTTATTTCTGCTATTAGAAACTTAGTTGCTTTTGTGTATGTCTGAGTAGCCAGTGCACTAAACATGTTATTCAACAGACTGAATTATATATCTGATAGGATTTAAAAATAATTATCTTGAATATGTCCAGAGAGGTTTTAAAAACAAAAAGAAAAAAAAAACTGCCATTATTAAACAATATGATAAGTTAACCAGTCTCTCTCTGGTTTTATGTTACTTTTTATAAAATAAAATCTTATATCATTATTCAGTTCTAGTCCCCAATTATCCAATTCTAATCAATAGTCTGCTTCCCCCTAAAAGCAAATAGCAAAACAAGACAGAACTTTCATTTGCTAATTCTACAGAAAATTTAAATTCTGCCAGTCCAGAATATCCATGGAACTAATTAGGAAATCAAAGTTTAAGGCTAACCATTTTTCCCTTCTCTCCCATGTCCCAGAAGTCAATCATTGCAAACTGAAATACATCATTGTCTGAAGAGTATTCTTTTCATATTGACCCTGAGATTTAGAAACTCCTCTTCATAACTCATTACAAAGTTAACCATTAGAAAACCACTTATTGACCCAGAAATCAGGGAGATCAAAATAATTACTTTCATAAAAATGAAAGACTCTTAGTTGGGAAATTGTATGGAGTCATATATAAAATAAATTTTTTTTCCCCCCAGAATATATTCAAATTACTGTCCATTAGAAGAATAAGGGGTTGGGGTCACCTTCTCAGCATTTAACATGCATCTCCAGGGGGTTTCCCATTACTGTCAGTATCTCATGAAGGAACACACATTAATTTATTAAATAACATGTCAGTCAATGGCAATCTATAGAAGATGCTATTCTGAGTAAAATTAAAATGTGCTATGAAAAAATGAATTAGGAAGAAAATGGGATGGTGTAGTATGGAAAACTATAATCTTCATTGTACAACCATCACTTAACAATGGGACTGCACATGTCCACACACTATAAATTCAGAGCCCTTTTTGCTTTCCCAAGCTGGCCGTCCACTTACCCTAGTTGTTTTCACTTTATTCCCAGAGGAACAGCTCCATCCTTTCCGATCTGGAAGAACTTTACATTCCTCTCCCTCAAGACATGGCTGCATATGGCACCACCATTTCTGTTCCACTATTGAAGCTATGGGAGATTTAAAAAAAAAAATTAAATTCAGTGTTTTCTATTTGGGCTAGTTAATTCTCTGTGTACACATTTAAAGAGGAACAAAGGGCACCATTCTTCCACCACTGGTTCAGACTGGGTTTTGAAGCATGCTTCTCCTTTTGTCCAAAGGGGCTAAATCTTTCTAGATTTTCTGACTAAAAGAATTTTTATTTCCAATTTTTGTTTATTATGGTAAGAACACCTAACATGAGCTCTACCCTCTTAACAAATAGTAATGTTAATTAGAAACACATTGTGAAAGGATTTTTTTCATGTGAATGTACAGGCTTCATGAAAACTAATATATAGGGAAGAAACTTACATACACATGCATGCACTGATTTACCTAAACATATAAGAAGAAGAAAATGAACCTACTACCAGTTTAGAATCAATGTTTTAGAGTTAATGTAATACTTCCCACAAGTAAGCTAAACTTAGGATACTAGAGTGAATGTAATTTTTTTTAACTGTGGGCAGTAACCATCATCACAAGGAATGAGCCATGCTAATAGGAATACTTAAATTATTATTTATGGTAACAGTAATTAATAGACCCATACAAAGATGTATGTCCTATTGTAATTAGGTGAACCCTCCAATAAAGAAATTAATATTTTGATGGATCTCCATAAAAAATATTTCGTGTGAAGTCAAACTACAAATTCGCTCATTTGTATGGTGCTTATATTTTCACTCTTAAGAACAATCCATGGGTTTACGTCACCATACCGTTTAAGCCTCTATTTCATCTCTCCATTCCCAATTAATTTACACACACACCCTCCACTGGTAAATCAGCATTTCATGGTATCAAAGAAGCACACGGACTTGTTGGAACCTCACTAGAATGCCTTTTGTTACAAAACTGCATAAGGTCTTTGACCTCCTTGCAGAGGATTTTAGATTTCAGAATCCCCTCCCCCCCCAATAATCTCTCCTCAACCACATGATTTATGGTATGATCCCTCAGGATTGACCACAGTCAACAGCATTATAGTGGAGTTCCAGGTCTAACCAGTCCCCAGCTACATGACCACCACGAGCAATGGAAGAAGTCGTACCATCCACACAAGATGGAGCTGCTCGCGTGGTGCCTGCCACCTGCCCGGGGAAGCAGGAGCACTTGACTGTCTGTGATCGCTCTTCTATCTTGTTCTTATTACAGCATCTGTGGAGTGCCACCACTTCGCAAGTGCCCGTTTTAACATGATGAGCTGCGCAAACAAAAATGAGGTAAGACAACATTGAGGAAACTTTGGCATCTCCCCCCTCTTTTTAATTAGAAGTACATTAAATATAGCTCTATAACGGATCCCCCATGCATGAAACTAGAAATACAACGATGCTGACTCCATAATGCAGATTTGATTTCTTTTCTAAATGTGCAAGGACCATTTCTGTCAGTAAATGCTTGGTGAAGCAGGAACAATTAGTGACCAGATTAGAATGAGCTATTAGAAGAGTCTGAAATATAGACAATATGTTTTGCCATCAAAAACATACTTATTTGCATATGACTTCTTTGTCCAACATGTTAATCAAAGAAAGGCAAATCCTTTGACAAGGTGCCCTGCAATGGTGCTAAGAGCAGACCTATTCTCAAAGGGGTGGGCTGGGGGAGGGTTAAGGTTACATTATTCTTCTAAGGGTGAACACAGAAGCCAGACAGGGAACCTCTTTTCAGGAAGCAAGGAGATAAAGGGTGGAAACCATCTCCTCAGTATTCCTCTGCCCAGTTTCCCTGGGAATGAACTAACTGGGAATTCTTGAAATTGCTGCCATTTTCCTGGAAGTCCCAGCCAGTTTCAGTCCCAAAAACCTTTTCTTCCCATTTTGCCACCAAGAGCAACAACTGTAGCCAGAATGTGGATGGATTTATATCTATCTAGCCTGGGAGCCCCATCCAATAAGCTGTGAGGCTCCCCCACCCAGCCCGTTAACCTGCTAGTAAGGCTCCTGAATGGTTTGGGTGCTTGAGATTTGTGGACTTCCCTTATCACATTAGGATAGGGTTCTAGTTTGCTGCCTTTTTTTTTTTTTTTTCTTTGCAGCATTTCATCTTCAAAGTATTAACCCTACTTTGGGACAATAGTTTTATCTGCTAAAAATAGGTTTAAAATCAAATACCTGTCAAAAACTATACTTTCAGAAATTTAAAAAAATGTGATATAAAAACCAGATCTGAAATTGTTTAATGTTACAAACATGTCGAGGCCCATTTTGTAAGTGAGATCAGTATATCATGAATTTATATTAATCTAAACTCATTGGGGATGAGTATTACTGTGCAAACAGGTTAGACAGCTTGCTTAGATCTTCTGATAAGATAGAACAAATCACACATACTGTCCATCCCTCCATGCAAGACCAAGAAACTTGGATGTAACGTATGGCTTTGACATGCGATCCTCAAAAGGACTTTCAAGAAAGAGATACCATTTCCAATGCTACAAAGAAAGATTTTCCTGCCACGGTAGATACGAATGGGGATTTCTCTGTGTTTGATTCAAACGCAAGGCTATCTCTGTGAAAGTTAAAAATTGAGAGCCAGACTTCTTCCCTCTTGTGCTCTAGAAAATATTTTCTTAGCTAAGGATGATTCAGTTTGGTTTAATTTATTGAGTGTTTCTCATTATACTGTACAAGTCATTATGCTGACTTTTTGTACTGCACTTAATCACATTTTAATTGAGTCAATACCACACCTCAGGTATGGTTCTGAGTACTGGGGATATAATGATGAAAAGGAGGGACACAGAGCCTGTCCTCAGCTCCTATTCCTGTGTAGAAAAAAATTATAAATACCTGTTAATGACAAAGACAATACTAGATTTTTAAGTTCCTCGAAGGAACTGCAGTAGAGTAAGGAGAGAGTAAGCAAACAAGGAAGGAGAGTGTATTTTTATGAGTGTCAGAGAGGACCTCTGTGAGGTAATCTGAATGATGACATGAGTGATGAGAGGGAAGCATCTGTTATGAGGACCTAAGAAAGGAAGAGTATTCCAAAGAGAAGGCGCAGCAGGGGCGCCTGGGTGGCTCAGTGGTTAAGCCTCTGCATTCGGCTCAGGTCATGATCTCAGGGTCCTGGGATCGAGCCCCGCATCGGGCTCTCTGCTCAGCGGGGAGCCTGCTTCCCCCTCTCCCTCTGCCTGCCTCTTTGCCTACTTGTGATCTCTTTCTCTCTGTCAAATAAATAAATAAAAAATCTTTAAAAAAAAAACAAAAACAGAGAAGGAGCAGCAAATGACAGGGAACTAAAATGGGGAAATGTGTGGCGTGTTCACAGGACAGCAAGATGACCAGTTTGGCAACAGAGGGTTGAGCAATTGAGAGGTCTAGGGAACTGTGTTCAGAAATGTGGGAAGATGGAGTAGGGACTCGTATGCTATAATAAGGAAATACTCTGAGTGGATATGGTATCTCATTAAATGCTTTAGAAATTTGGTCAGACTGCTTTTAAAGAATGGGTTGAAGAAGCAGGCGTGAGATGAGGACGACCAGGCATGAAGAGGTTGAAAGAGCCTAGGGGATAAAGAATGATTTAGGCTATATGAACAGCAACAGAGTTGGGGAGAAGTAGCAGATTAGGAATAGTACAGAACAGCTCTGTAGAGCTGGTTTGACTTGCTATTAGACTGAACATGAGCTCTATGGGAAGGAGGAATTAGGATTACTCCTTAGTTTGTCCTGAGCAATTAGAAGTGGGTGGCTCTGCAAACTGGTGTTTGCCAGAGGGGAGGTGGATGGGGGGTGGATAAAATATGTGAAAAACACATTGATCATGATGAGCACTGATTAATGTGTAGAACTGTTGAATCATTATATTGTATACCTGAAACTAATATCATACTGTATGTTAATTATACATGAACTGTGGGGGCGGGGGGGCAGTGGTGGTGGTGGTGGTGGTTCTGGTAGATAGAGAAGGCCTGGGAACAGGGAGTTTGGCAAAAGCTGGGTTGGGTTAAAATACCTGTCGTTCTGTGTTGTCAGTGTTAAATTTGAGACTCTTACAAGGCATCCAAGTAGTGATGTAAATCAGGCAGCAACATTTATCAAGTGGAGTTTAGGGAAGAGATTTGGGCTTTAGATACACACTTAAGAAATCCAGGCTGATAGGTGATATTTAAAGCCACAGTCTAAACCAAATTACCTTGGAAAGGTTGCCAATAGAGAAGAAGGGACAGAATAGTCCAGAACCTCAGTCTGAAATGGGGGAGCCAGCAATAGAGACCGGCAAGGAGCAGCACATGAGAAACTCAAAGAGAACATGGGATGAAAGCATGGAAAACCAAAGAACAAAATGTTTCAAGAAGGAGGGGATCCATCAGCTGTGGGGAGTGCTGCTGAAAGGTTCAATAAACAAAGAGAAATCACTATCCATTAAAAAAGTAAGACCATGTACTAATTAAGAGCATAGCCTTTAAAACCAGAGTAGCTGGGTTCAAATCTGAACTCCTCCTAACAGCTGTGTGACCTTGGGCAAATTATTTAGTATCTCTGAGTAGCATTTTTTTTTGTTTTTGTTTTTTTCCTTTCTAAAAGGGGGATATAAATAGCACCATCTTTACAGGGTTGGTTTGAGGATGAAATGAGTTAATAGGCCTAAAGTATTTGGAGCACTGCCTGCCTCATAGTAGGCCCTCTGTGTTAGCTATTGTTAGCATTTGATCGCAGTAAAAATCATTTCAGTGGCATGATGAAAATAAAAGCATGATTAAAGTAAGTTTATTGGAGAATGGGATGTAAAACTGTGCAATTACACAAATTTCTTCCAAGAAGCTTTTCTGTTAAGGGAAGAAAGAAGCGAGCAATAGCCAGAATGAAGCATAGTGTCAAGGGAAGCTTTTTAAATGAATGCCATAACGGCATCCTTGCTTGCTAGAATGATCTGGTAGAGAATGCACAATACAGGAAAGAAAACAGGTAATTACAAAAGAATGTTCTTGAGAAGGAAAAAGGAATTGAGATTCAGGGCACTTGGGGGATTGACAATAAACTGATGTGGAAATAATCCATTTTAACAAGAGTAAAGGTGGGATGTGTAGTACAGAGGCAGGTAGGTGTGAATAGATTAGGTGGTGAGGAGATGAGGCAGTTTCTTATCTGACTTCACCTAATTTTGCTATGAAATATAAGAGATGTCTGAAAAGAAAAAAGAGGATATAAAATAGGTCTTTAAGAAAGAAGCAAAGTAAATTTCCTGGGTAGGAGTAGTAGGATCACTTGCAGTGAGTTGGCTCGTACAAACTAAACTGCAGAGGAGGGAAAAAAGTGTGAGATTTCAGTGCAGAGTGGAGATGAACATCTCTTTGATGACTATTGGGGATACTTGGATTTCTGGTAGTGATTTAGGGAAAGAATGCTGTAGTTCATGAGATCAGTCCTACAAATCTTTGGATGGAAACCAGGCTGGAGACGAGATTATTGGGACTTCTTCAGATACTGATGCTGTTCAAACCAGCACTGAGCTGAGACAGCTCTGGGGACAGCCTGAGGTGGCAAGAGTTCTGTTCTCTTCCAGAGGGTTCTGTTTTCTTCCACAGTATGGCAGCAGCCAGGAGAACACAGTGACATTCCACTGACCTCTCCCCCGGGAGGAGAGGCACTATTTCAGCATCCACAAAGGCCATTTTACTATTTGTTATAAGGAGGTTTTATCATACATTGGAAAGAAATGGATAGGTGAAAACTCTGCATCTGGTTTCCCCTTCCCAATGTCAATATCTAAATTCATTTCTACCTTTCTTGACAAGAAATATAGAAGGATAAAGCAGTTGTAGTAATCATTGATAAACATTAGTGCTGTTTGCCAAATATTTCTGGCTCTCTCCCTTCTGGACACATGGTAATATAGTACTTCTTCACACCATTAACCTTCACTGTGGTCATGTGACTTGCTTTGGCCAATGAAATGAAAGCTTAAGTAACAAAGGTCACTTATGAGCAAAAGCAAAGGATATCAGTTTGTGTGGCCTCTTAAGAGATAGTGTGTGGAAAAAAAAAAAAAAAGATAGTGTGTGATTCACCACATTTTTCCCCATCAGCCCAAGCAACCAAGTATGTTCTTGATAGTGGAAACTATATCGACCCGAGTCTTCAAGTGAAGAGACATGAAGCAGAGTTCCCACCAACCATAATGGACCTATGAATGACAAATAAGCCTTAAGCTGTTATAAGCCTCTAAAATTTTGAGGTGGTTTTTGTTACTGCTTCAAAACTTAGCCCACCCTGAGGACATAGTAATACTCTCTACTGCTTCCTAGATTGTTTAGTAGGATATATTTTTTCCAAATGCATTAATTGGAAGATAAGCCAATGAAGCATGATATCTCAAAAGATATCATTCTAGCTTGTGTGAGTCAATGCAAAATGAATATTTAAAGAAAATGTTTGGGATGTGTGGGTGGCTCAGTCAGTTAAGCATCTGCCTTTGGCTCAGGTCATGACCCTAGGGTTCTGGGATCGAGCCCTGCATTGGGCCCCTTACTCAGCAGAAAGCCTGCTTCTCCCTCTGTTTGCTGCTCCCCTGCTTGTGCTCTCCCTTTCTCTCTGACAAATAAATAAAATCTTTAAAAAAAAAAAAGAAAAAAGAAAATGTTTATATATTGTATCATTTAAAGAATTACAAAGAGTTATTCCATGATTGGATAATTACTTTGGCTAACTTTGGTTTGTGAGGACTCTCCTGAAGAAAGTATGCTTTCTTGTTTGAGGAGAAAGGAGGTAAGAATGATGCCCATATGGTATAATGAAAAGGAGGATAAAGTAGGAGCTGCAGGGGGAAACTGACAGACATGTCCTCTCCTTCAAGGCACATGATACTAAATGTGAAGAGATTAATAATGAAGCTGACCAGTAAGAGCAAGCCTGACAGACACAGGCTTTGCTGCCTTGACCTTTCTCTTCATTGAAGAAAGAAAAGAAAATGTACGGACATATAGGTAGAGTTCCTGGTGAAAATGGGACTGAGTAAAAAAAAAAAAAAATCTCAGGCTCTGTTCTTATTAAAACTGAAGTTGTAAAAATCAATGCACAGAAATCAGTTGCATTTCTATACACCAACAGCAAAACAGAAGAAAAAGAAATTAAAGAGTTGGTCCCATTTACAATTGCACCCAAAACCATAAGATACCTAACAATAAACCTAACCAAAGAGGCAAAGACTCTGTACTCACAAAACTATAAAGTGCTCTTGAAAGAAATTGAGGAAGACACAAAGAAATGGAAAAATGTTCCATGCTCATGGATTGGAAGAACAAATATTGTGAAAATGTCTATGCTACCTAAAGCAATCTACACATTTAATGCAATCCCTATCAAAAGACCATCAATTTTTTTAAAGAAATGGAACAAATAATCCTAAAATTTATATGGAACCAGAAAAGACCCCAAATAGCCAGAGGAACGTTGAAAAAGAAAACCAAAGTTGATGGCATCACAATTCCAGACTTCAAGCTCTATCACAAAGCTGTAATCATCAAGACAGTGTGTGGTACTGGCACAAAAACAGA
>CM052897.1:47687706-47766882 GCA_028534135.1 Potos flavus | reverse complement strand
TGCAGCCATCAAAAAATAAAATCTTGCCTTTTGCAACGACGTGGATAGGACTAGAGGGTATTATGCTAAGCAAAATAAGTCCATTAGAGAAAGACAATTATCATATGATCTCTCTGATATGAGGAATTTGAGAGGCAGGTCATGGGGGGTAGGGAGGGAAAAAAATGAAACAAGATGGGATCGGGAGGGATACAAACCATAAGAAACTCTTAATCTCATGAAACAAACTGAGAATTGCTGGGGGGTAAGGGGTAGGGATAGGGTGGCTGGGTTATGGACACTGGGGAGAGTATGTGCTATGGTGAGTGCTGCGAAATGTGTAAGCCTGATGATTCACAGACCTGTACCCCTGGGGCCAATAACACATTATATGTTAATTTAAAAAAAAAAAAAACTGAAGTTGTAAAGCTTTTTTGTGGAGGAATGAGAGATAACCTTTTTAAAATAGAACAGATGATAGGTAAATAGATGGATGGGTAATATTATCCTCAAAGAGTTTGAAGGCATGAGTAGGAAGAATATTGACTTCAGTATGTTTTAATATATGCCAAGTGACACAAGATACCTCAAAACAGAGAAGTGAATCTTCTAGCAGAATTTAGTTCACCTAAGCATGGCATATGTATACATAAGTAGAGCGTTCTTATTTGTCTGCATATCTTAACTTAGGACAACCAGATTCTTGTAGACAAAGACTAATTTTTCATGTAAACTGTTCAGCATGTGGTATGTGTTTAATAAATGGTAAACAAGCAATTTAAGAAGGTAAAACTAATTCCTGTGGTTTTCCTTTAAAAGGTTAATGAGACTGTAGGAAATTCCAGCAGTTACTACAATTCTCTATACAGATTCAGACAGAGCTCATGATAAACTAACCAAATAGAATATTAGGGCTTTCCAAATTAACAGAATAGGCTTCACAGACAGCATCATATTAAAATGATGCAAGACCCCCTGGAGAAGATTTAAATGAAAAAAAGAACAATTTTTTTCATGTCAAAATTCCCAAGTCACGAACAAACCAATAAAAGCCACCTTTCTTCTCTTCTTCTATTTTGTCCTCCCTAGATGTGATGCACAAACACCAAGGGTTGCCTCCTACCTTTTTCTGAAAGGATGTGAGAGACACAGAGGTTTAATTCTGATGAAAACAGGGATACCGAGTTTTACCCAGCTCTAACTGTGGCCTTCCAGGATTATTACCCTATGTCTCACTTCAACAACAGGATCATTAGCCCTTGAGTGCCCCCAGAAATGTGGCCTTAAGATACTGCCTCTTAAAACATGTCTCAAGATTTCTGAAAGTTTTCTAAAGCTATTGTGACTGGTATATTCTGCCTGTAAGGCATCTTAGCGAAAACGTTTGTTGTTTTCAACTGTTTTTTTACTGACTGAAAGGAACTTCTCCAGAGTGAAAAGTCTGAATAAAATATGATTTTGTTCATATGCTTGCATAGATTTTTAAAAACTATATGCCCACATGCATAATTATAATTATATATATACATGTATATTTACACATGTGTTACTATGATCACATTTATTCATCACCTATGAACTATAAATACATAGGTATGAAAAATTTGTATTTAGTAGAATAATATTTATGCAGATCATTTCACCTTGAGTAGTGGTTGCTGGCCTTAGGTTAATAAGAGCACAAAACTATGCATATCACATTCTGTACATATGAATCATTCATTCACTCTGGAAACGATGTATAAAATAATGACAGTTGCTACCATTTATTGAATATGCACTGTATGCCAAGCATATGAAACTGCTTTTAAATTGTATAGCATTATTTAAATATTAATTCTCTGTTTTTACTATTAGTGTAATTAGTGAATACACAATGATGGAACATATAAGTTACAAAGACATAGCTGCTAGGGAAAATTATCTACGTTTTCTAAAGTTTCTGATTTCATATTTCAAAAAATCTATATATATACTTAATTGTGTTGGCATGAGATGCATGTAAAAAAATATTTAATTTGACACTTAAACTACGGAAGAGAGTAAATTCAGCATCAAGTTGTAAATTTGTTCCTACTTGGTTTCCTTTCCATTAGATTTCAGTTCTTATTTGTATTCTGATTTGTCTCATTGATTCTAAAATTTTGTTTGTCTCCGTACACCCCTATTTAATAGTTTTACCCAGCTTGACTAGCTCCCCAGAGAGTCTGCATTACACCTTCTAAGCAGAAATAAAGCATCACCTACATGCACCAATAGACATCTGAAATGCAAGCTAGTTAGTGGATTTAGGTTGCTGTAAATCACTTGAATGGAAAAAATGTGCTGAAACAAAAACTTTTTGAGACAGCTAATTTCTCACTTTAATTCATTAGAATGAGAAAATAGGGCACATTTTTAGACTTTCGTGCTGAAGCAATCTAATTAAAAGAAATGGTTATTTAAAGAGCTCAATGAAATTTCAAAAGTTCACATAATTTATGAAGTCAAAATGATCAGGGAGGAAATAGCCAAGTGCTGATGACATTTTTTCAGAGCCTGTTTTCTAAAACTGCTCCTTTTTTATATGAAAAAAATAAAGTTATTGGGGGGGAAAAAAGATTGTCACTGAAGGATAATAACCCTAATAAAGAATGGTACAGTCTCTATTAACAAAAGCAAGCTCTCAACCAGACGATGTCCCCCAGTCTGTTTTAAGAGCAAGAGACAGGACAGAAGATTCACTCTTGAGAGACTTTTAGACTCATCACCCCTCAGCTCAATCATGAACATCTTCTACATTCTCTTCTAAATGAGAATTGATGTTGAAGAAGGCAAGTCGCACAGAATAGTGGTCCCTTTATAAACTACCAGGACTTCTGCTTATAATTCCTGCTCTGAAAAACAGGAATTGAATAAATCAAATACATCTTTCTGGAAATTTGAACTGAAAATTACAGAATTTCCACATAGAAATGAGTATGTTGCATTAGAAGTCAGGTGACTCGTGGAGAGATGGGTCTATATCTCATCATGATGGGACTCCGAGGAAGCAGACAGAAGAGGGAACTAAGCACAGATACAAAGGTCAGAGGTAAAACAGTAGGGAGTCCCATAAGCTGCCCTGGTGTTTGCCCTTCCTCAGGTCTTCCCAAAGTTTTCCAGAATTCCTGAAGTATTTTATACAATAGGTTTCAATGAATATCTTTTTTCCTGAGGTAATTCGATGAGGCCTCTGTACTTTGGCCCATTTCTCCTTTTTAAAATCAAAGTTATTATTAACAAAAGCTAATTATGAGGCAGAAGTATCTCTGTCACCACTTTTAAGAGCAGGAGACAAGTTTCCTCCTTCAAAGTAGGCTCCAGCAAATGCATGATCCAACAGTCGCACTTTCTACATTTCCTTCAGTATGAAAAGTGACATTTCCAGAGATGACCCTAAGGCCATCTCAGATTACTCAAACAGGAAAATGTCCGTTGTGCTTTTTAAAATGTTTCTAATGTCAAAGGTTTAAAAGCAGATTTTCTGCTTAATCCCAAATTACATATACATGACAAATGTGAAGAATCAGAGCATCCCCAGTTCCTATAAACTGTAAGAGTCATGCTGTTCTTTTATGATTAATCAGATTCGTGTAAGTGTCCCTTGGAGGAAGGGCAGTGCAGCCCAAGTGCTTCTTGAAGAAAATGACATGGTGAGTGGAAAAAGCAGTAAAAAGAAAGATGGGATATTTGGGCTCTCCTGCGTAGTTCTCTGTCCCTAAAGAGTGTACCATGGAGTAGGTCATTAAGGTCTCTGGGTATCTTTCCTCTTCTGCAAAATGATGAAATCAGACTAGTTTTAGCATTAATTTAGAGTTCAAAGTTCCTTCCAATTCTAAAATTCTGTGAATTTCTGAAATGATTAAGTTGCATTATAAAGGGTACAATACATTAGACCTATCAGAAAACGAGAGTCGAAGTAAAAGATTTTTGAACTGCTTCCAAGTAACATAAATTAATTCATTAAGTCACTGAACTTAATGAGAAACGGAGAAGGGAGTTCCTAAAATTTATATTTTGAATATATTTCCTATCTGTATGAAGTCATAAATCTTAACTACACAGAAATAATATGCACTATAAAGTCAACCTGCATCCTTATATTGCTCTACGTACAAAACCATTTAATTAGTGCCAATTCCATGAGAGCGATCAAGTCCAAAAGGTAATAGAGCACAGTGGTTTGGGTGAGAATTCTGATGCCAGATGGTCGGGGCTCAAATCCCAACTCCCAAAGATAGTGCCTAACTATTCGCCAAGCCTCCGTCTTCTTTTCTTCTGGGCATACAAGTGGACTACATTTTCTACTCTTTCTTGTATGTGACACATGGAAGGTAGGCAGAAGTGAGTTATATTTCTTTAGGACCAGGCCTGTAAAAACCTCCCTCTTCCTCTTTCAGACAGACATCAGTGCCAAAGGTGACCCAGAAGAGACACCATCAGCCTGGATCCCTGAATGACGATATCAGGGAGAGATCCAGCCTCTGACACTAACTGGTTTCACACTCACAAGAAATAAGCTATGTTGAGTCAATGAGATTTAGAGAGATATCTGTTACAATAGCAAGTATTAATGAATATGCAGTAATATTCCTATTTAATGGACTTAGGAAGGAGTCAGGTATAGTCCAAATGCTTCTTAAGGGAATTTATACAGTGAATAAAAAGAGCAATACTATGGTCTCAATGTGTATGTTCCCGCAAAATTCAAATAAATGTTAAAAACCTAATGCCCAAGATGATGGTAATAAGAGGTAGTACTTCTGAAAGGTGATTAATTTTACTGCTGATACGAAAGAGGTCCCTGAGAGCTTGCTCACCCCTTCTGCAGTGTGAGGATACAACGTGAAGTCAGCCGCCTAAAGGAGGGTCCTCACTGTACCACGCTACCACCCTGACCTTGGACTTCCAGCCTCTGGAACTGTGAGAAGTACATTTCTCTTGTTATAAGCCACCCGGTCTCTGGTATTTTGTTATAGCAGCCTGAGTGGACTAATAGAACAAAAGATAGGATCTGAAGAAATTATTTCAACTCTACGCTTCAGCTCCCCACCTGTAAAATGATAATTATAATATCATCTACCATAAAGGGTTGCGATGAGGATCAACTGAATCAACATTCCCAACAATGCTTATATTTGATGAAGAATAAATGTTAGGTATAATTGTCATGGAGACTAAGACAACCTTACTTAGACCCTTGAATCTATTTATGTAATGCAGGGATCTAAGAGAGAAT
Source organism: Potos flavus (assembly GCA_028534135.1). Classification (NCBI taxonomy): domain Eukaryota; kingdom Metazoa; phylum Chordata; class Mammalia; order Carnivora; family Procyonidae; genus Potos; species Potos flavus. The sequence goes on along the minus strand of CM052897.1, from coordinate 47,761,643 downwards.
CATCGATTTGTAGAGACTTAATGAATAATAGAGATAAAATCCTACCTTGCCATTTTACATTACAAAAAGGAAATTGATGGTTAGAAAATATCTACAATTTTTACTAATTCAAGATCACAGAGCTAGAGAGTGGAAGATCCATAATTAGAACTCAGCTCTCTTAATATCCAAGTTCAATGTCACTTTGATTACCTAACCCCCACATCTTGTTCACCACATTCCTCTTTCTACCTCCATACGCCTCTTCAATTTCCATGCCCTCCACAACTTCACTTCTACTGACTTAGCTTAAGCATCTTTAACATCTTTTCCTTGCACAACCACGAGGGGCCTGGACTGGTATCCCTATTTGCTAGCATGTTCCCTTATACACATATAAATATATGCATTCTACTACAGTAGATCTTCCTAGAATTAAGCCCAGAATATAAACAAGTCCTGGCTCTTCATTTTTTGTAGGATAAATTCATACTCTTGGCAAACCACAGCATCCTTCCGTTAGCCCATTTCTGACACTTCCAGCCTCAATTTCCTAGGCACTCTTGTTGCACGCCCCACTAAGATCCTATCTTTAGAAATCTTATTATATCTTTGCTTAGGCTACCTGTCACTCTTCAATCCTGGCCCACTTTTTACCTCCAGGAAACATCTACCCCATCTTTCAAATTCAGAACATCACAACACTTACTCTATGAATCTGTTAATCAACCCCTCAGGTAGACTGAACCACTCTGATTAACATTTTCTTAGTTATTCTGCAATACCTGTAACAGTTTTCTCTATTTACTTTTTATATCTCTGTTTCCCTCTACTAAATTGTGAGACTCAAATTCATGATTATTCATCTCTGGATCTCCAGCTTGAGGCACAGTTTGAGATCCATAATAGAAAAATCAATATGCTTGATGAATAAATGAATAAATAAATGGTTTACAACAAGGTTCTCAAAAGAAAAAAAAATAGTAAATTTAATCATTTTTCCAAGTCCAGGCTTAGATGAACTTATTAGAAATTGTAAAAACATTTGACCTTGCTATACTGTGGCTATGTGTGTTTATGTGCTTAATTTGTTATACTGGAGAGCCAAGTAGGGTTTCAGGAGGAGAGATACACTCAATGAAGCCTGGATTAGGAGGTGGAAAGCCCTAGCTTCTATTTATAGTACTACCGTGAACTGACTATTTAATCTTTGGTAAATCAGTTAATCTCCCTAAGTCACAATTTATCATCTACAAAATAAGGAAGTTAGCCATATATGACAGAAGATGTAATATCATGTAGTAAAGAAAAAAGTGTGATGTCGGCTAAAAGTATCTCAGCCAGTAACATTTGTACATAATAGAAGAAACTTCCAACATAGTCAATGAAAGCTTATTCATCTGAGTATTAGGACATTGTACTCTGCCCTGAGAAGACCTTGGTTTTAGTCCCAAATTGGTCAGGACAATTTTTTGAAAAAGCACTTTACTTATTTGGACTTTAGTTTCCTCAACTACACAATTCGAAGGATCTCTAAGTGTTTTTTCCTCTCTAAAAATGTATTCTCTGGTGTGCTATGTACAAATCAAGAGGGATAGAGGCACTAAAGTCATTTAATTTTAGGAGATGATTATCCCCTAAGACAAGGATAACCTGTACTGTTTCTTATATCTAATTTTGCAGATTCATAATTCCATACCCTACTGTATCCTAAGAGGTTTTCTATATCTGAGGTATTCTTTGAAGCCAACGAGACACCTATAAACAGAAAAAATAAGTATCATTCAAGAATGAACAAAATCTTTGCCTTCCAACAATATCTTTCTCACACATGGAAGATTTGCTTTGTTCCCAGTGATTGACATGAAAAGCAAATTTAGATTATCTTTCCTCTACACTTCAGCAGTTTTAATATGGAACATCCAGGTTCTGAGTGTCACTCTAGATCAAAAGGATATAAATCTTAAGTGAAATTATTAAGGAAGACTAGATGAGACTTTCTTTTAGTTTTTAGAAGATGCCAGTAACTCTTTGAGAAATTATCTGCCATACTACCCATTCACTGGATAAGGATTTTATATTGTCCTATCAATTAAGCTTTTTGTTGTTGTTGATAGCTTCTGAAAAATGTCCTCTTAAAAAATGACTTTAGAATTCATTAATGATGTGAAATACAAATTAGAAAAGAGAAGTCACAAAGTATAATGAGAGGATCACTGGTCAATGAGTTGGAAAATCTACACCCTCATTTGCGCTCCATTACTAACTAACCAAGAGAGCTCTGCCAACTCATTCACACACTGAAGCTTCATCCAGTGCTGACTCAGTGCCAGGCATTGTGCTGTATCCCAAGAATATAAAACCAAAGGAAAAACCCTTCCTGCTGTCAGGGAGCTTAGAAGGCTGTAGAGGGAGGGCACCATGTACACAAAAAGTAAATAAAGTGATAAAAGAGCCATGATGCAAAGAGCCACAGAATGTACAAGATTTTTTTAAAAAGTCAGTTCCACCCAGTGAGGGGCAGGCAGGAAAAAGGAGATAGGAAATAATTTATAAAGAAGAGTAAGAAATAATTTGTAGAGCAGATGATGCTTAATTTGAATGTTGCAAGATGCCTGAAAATTGACAAGTGAACTCAGCAGTATTGGCCTCACTCAGTTTCCTGATCTAGACTGCATGATCTCCAAGTTACCTGTGGTTTTAAATTTATGTAATTTTATGTACATCCTTAATAACAGTACAGAAAGATATATATTTACGTTTTGTTTACATACATATACATTTAACCATAGCACATATATCATCCCAAATCTGACTGTTTTGTTTATGTATGTGTATATTTAACCATAGTACATATACTATCCAAAACCCTATCTTGAAATATTTCTAATATAAAACGTTCTAAAACACTTATCTTTCTTTTTTAAACCACATCTCCTAAATATCATTTAACTTTTCAGTATCAATCTTGGCCACGATTATAAGCATCCAGTCCTCAGGTCTGTTGAAGTGTAACTTTATACAGATTTGGGGGGGGGGAAGGCCCTAAGACATAGTGTGAAACGCAGCACTAAGTGGATACTGACCAGGTGGTGTGCCAGGAGGTTATTTTCTTGAAAGGGTCTCTGGTGTTGTTTGGCTCTTTTGGTAATTTGGCCTTTTTCTCCTGAGGGTGAAGTGAGCACATACAGTAACATGTCCTCCTGGGCAGCAGACAATGGCCACCCTCCAGCAAAACTAATTAATGAATCAGAAACTAAAGCAGCCCTCTGTGGGAGGCAGTAGAGCGTCTGGTGGTTTCATGGGGAAAATCCGACAGATGCCAGCTTTTACACAGCTGTGACTGGCTGTGTGACTGAGCAAATTAACATTCAAGCTTCAGTTTCCTCATCTGCAAACCAAGAAGAATAATCCTACTTCGCATTATTGTTGGGAAGATTAAATCAGTGAGAGCAGCCTGGGTCCAGCATGTAGACAGTGCTCAGTGATTACTGGCTGTTCTTATTATCACTGTTATTACTAATCCAGAGACTCCTATTATCCTTGTGAGAACATGCATCAGGATGAGAGGTACAATAGGTGGCAATGGTATTTAGTGTGGCTAAGTTCAGGGTTTAGTCCTCAGCAAGTTGCCTTCTTGTAAGAGTCAGTAGGTAACAGTTGCATAGTAGTTGAAAACACTAATTCTAAACTATTAAGATTCAAGTTCAAGCTCTGCCGTTTACTTTCTGCAGAACCTTTGACAAGTTCTGTGATCTCATCTCCGTTTCCTCATCTGTAAAATAAGGCAAAATCATAGTGCCTGCCTCACAGCACTGTTTTAAGGACTTAATTAATACATCTCAAGCATTTGCAACAGCATCTGGCCACAGTAAGTATTCTGTAAATGTTTGCTACTGATAGAAATGACATTTTGCTTTACAATGTTTGGAGAAGTAGGAGTGAGGGGGACACTGCCATGGGTGATAACTTCTTACCTCAGAGGTTACAACATTTTTATGAAGTTCCCCCTGAGAAAAAAGACAACTGAGAGAGCTCATTCTCTAGGGTCAGACAGACCCAAACTAGAAGACTGACCTATTGTGCATGATTTTGCTCAAGTTATTTCACTCCAAAGTCTCAGGTGATTCAGTCATAAAAAAGGAATAGCAGCACCTACCTCATGAAACTGTTGTGAGGAGGAAATGGGATCCTGAATGTAAAATGGTTACCTCTCTGCTGGACTTGAGATAAAGGGCTCAACCTTAGGTTTAACTGAATTTGAAGTTCATACCTTCACCACTGCCCTGCACTGTCTCTAAGGGGCAAGGAAACCATTCAGAAAAATTGTCAACTGTTCTACCACCCAACCCCCATTACTGAATGTTATTACCTCATTATATTCATCCCCCAGTGCTGAACGGGTTCTCACCCAGGGCTCTTAGTGAGTGTCCTCCTGATGCCTTGTGAACATACACTGACACTTGCCACCATCCTTGACCTTGTCTTTCACATCCAACACTGTGCCTCCCTCTGACTCCAGCTTTCATTCTTATTTCCTCTCCTTCTCATGTAGGACTTCAATCATTCATATATTTATCAAATACTTGTGGTATGCTAAACACAGGGAAGCCAAGGTCTCTCCCCTCCTGGAATAAACAAACATTAAACAAGCCATGATGGTGAATGGTAGTATAGGGAGGGCACTGGTTCGGGACATAGGCTGTGGAATTAGATCAAGCTGGATTTGAGCCCCAGTCCTCTTGCTTCTTAGCTGTGTGTGGAACAAATCAGGTAATTGCTCTAAGCTTCAGTTCCTACTTTTGGGAAATGTAAATACCAAAGTCCACTTGTAACTAGAAGAATAACCCTCCCGTATCACCATCCATGCCCTATCTGCTCTGGGAATTTGCTGTTGACCAAGAAAGGAAAATAAATCATCTTACCGGTTACCCTTCGCTTATAGAGACTGATGGGAGAGGATAACTGGCTTTAAAATGTGATCAGTCAAAAAGGAAAAATAAAAAAGAAAGTCATGTTTTCTAAGCTTTGGCCAATTTTTCTGTAATAAAAGGTCACCACCACATCTCTGTTTACAGAGAACACAATGCAGTGAGCCCCACTGGAGAATGAACTGTGCCTTGCATCTTAATGTAAAGCTCTGTGTTCAGAGTGAGCAGGGACCTTTACATATTGTGCTGTATTTAAGATAACATTTTTCTTCTTAAATTATGCTTAAAAGGTAGTCAGTCTAACAAGCACATTTTTCCCTTGGAGTAGTGGTGTGCACGTGTGGGGCTATGTGTGTATGTGTGTGAGAGACAGACACACACAGATTGAGATAACTTAATCCAAAAGCACATCTGGAACCTAGATTGAATAAGGAGGCACACCTTCCCTACACAATAGCAGAGGACCCTCTGAAGGGATCAGTCCTCGGAGTGACCAAGCGTAAGTGACCATGTAATTTATTATCCAAATCAGGACCCTTTTGAAAGTAAATGGATTTGCTACTAATGATTATGTTGGAATAATAGGTGTTGACCGAAGCTGTCTGGATGCAAACTGGAACATACAATCTGAAACATAAAATCACCGCCAACATTCACCCTGAAGTGTTTCTGCCGAAGCCTGCCCTTGTTAACCATGGTCTTATTCTAGGCTACATACCCAAGGTTTTGAAAATGTGCTGCTGTGCATCTTTATATCCTATGAACTCTCCCACTGGGGACAATGGGGAGACTAAATTGGTATGGAACAGGTTTTCCTACATGGACACAGGGGTCTTGCACTCTGAAAAATCAGCCACACGCTTTCTCTGAAAACCCTAGATTGTATCTGCTGGGCTTGATGCTTCCCAGATATAACACAAGTGGTTTCCTCTTGCTCTGCATCTCTGAGGTCCCCTTTTCCTTTATTTTGTGACTATAGATATTAATCCCCAATGTGATAACATCTCTATTAATGAAGGGAATGCAGTCCAATATTATGTTGATTTGAGACAAAACCTTATAACCAGAGGTATAAATACCATTGTGCTCAGAGGTGTGTTTGAGGACATCAAATACAGAAAGTTACAATATGTCAAATCATTAAATGCAAATGAAAACAATGTCATGTATCCCAGAACAGAATGTATGTGATTCCAAGCCAGAGGGCATATGGAACAGATGGCAGAGATTAGATTAAAATCAGGAGAGAAGACACACAAGGTTCTAAGGTAGGATAAATGCCAACAGGCATACCTCTGCTAGGGCAGGACATGTATCACAAAGGGAAGAAGCTAATAATGCAGGGATATCAGGTCAACTTCAGTCAAATTCAGTAAGAACCAGACTTCACAATATTCTTCAGTGGGCTGGAGATTTTGGAGGTGGGGTTAGAAAGGGGAAGAGTGTGGAAAATGGATGACCAAGACAGACTTAAGGTTCTCCTCAGCTTGACTAAACATGAGACAGGCTTTGTTCAGACTATATGCCTCTGTTCTCCCTGCTCTTAATAGCACTTATTTTAGAAAACACACAATTGTAGATTCTTTCTCTGCTTCTTTGAGATAGAAATCTTCTCCCAGACTCTTGCCTGTTTAACGACCCAAGAATATCTTCCTCAAGGACTCTCGAGCCATCCCCCCTTGAATGTAATCATCGAGGAAGATAGAGCCTCTGTCTCCCAATCGCTGTGAGAGGGTAGGAGCCTAACTTTGGTATTCGCCCATCAGCAAACACAGGTGACCACAGATAATCACACTGACCAATCTCCCCACAATGTCCTCTAACACTTTCCCACTAATACACTTCAGTGTTTAAAACTCCTCCTGCCTTTTATTTCAGTATTCAGTCTTTCTACCCTTTTGCCAGAGTCTTGAATAAAGTCTTCCTTGCCATTTTTACCAAGTGTCCAGTGTGATTTTTCTTCTGCGGGACTTACTGTAGAGCCTCTGCTTGGACAACTGAAAACATCATAAATTGTAAATTAAACCTGCTTGACTATGATAACAGTGATTTCAGGAGCTCCAAAGGGCCTCCTCCTACTTTACTCTTCAAAAACAATCTCTTCACCAGTTCGCAAAGGAAAACAAAATTTTTCTAACAAGGAATCAGCCTCTCCTACAATCAGAGATAAAAGTCTGGTTGAGGTAATGCTTCAATGTGAAGGCATTTTAGTGGTGTAATCAGCCAATCAACAGGTATAAATGGGTCCTTATGAAAGTCTTTCCTGTTTGGATTGAGGAGCTGGAAGCCTGAGATGAATAGAAAGACAAGGGGGGTGGGGGGCAGTGCAAAAGAGGAAAAAAGGCAGAAAAATGAGGGCAAAGACATTTCACAGGATTTACAGCCTTGCCTAGAGTCTGCCTCATCTACCTCCAGCTGGGTTAGGATAAAAAGAAGTTGGGGGCTGAGGTATTTTTGTTGTGCAGCTGCAAACACAGGCAGCCACACTTGGCTTGATTAATGAAGATGTTCAGGGTTTGTTTTATTAAACACTTCTGACTTCTTGAAAAGTAGCTTAGATTTTAGAATATCACTGTACTTGAAATCTGACATTGTTTTTCTGCTTTTCTTTCTAGGGCATGCATCAAATTAGTGCATGCCTGTGTCTGTCTGTCTGCATGCACATGCACGTGCACACACACATCCCAGCCTCAGCCAAGGCAAGAATTACTAATTCCCCTCCATTCCATATATTGCTATTTTGAAAAAAATAAAAAGCCCTCAGTGATATGAATGTTAGAAATAAACCACGAATGTATTTTCAAACCATTAATAAAACTTTTAGGAAAAATATTATAACACAATTATATATTGATACCAAAAAAAAAAAAAAAAAAAACCCAATAGATTTTACTAAACCTACAACCAAAAAAATAATTGAACTAACAATAATTACAATTAAAAATCAGGAAGACAGACTGGCGATTTTTACTTTTGCATAAGTGTAGTTGCTAATAAAAGAAGTAAAAATGGAAATTTGAGATTTCTTGCCATTCACCAACCAGGAAAGCTCATAAAATTCTGTGTGTTTGAATTTTTTTCTCATACCTCTTGAACTGGGTGGGATATCCCTTAGGAAATAGGGAATTTGAGACCAAGAGAAATTGTGTGTTATACATAGTGGTGTAAATGATTGCTAAAAATATCTACATTTCCATGTAAATATTTGAGCCCAAAGGTATAAGCTTAAATTCTAGGCCTAAAAAAATAAGCTTGCAAAGATTTCTCCAGCCTTTTTTATTTAATCAGGTTTCAAGCTCCTCTGTAATTCAGAAACTCTTTAGAAGAGGTTTTAACTAAAGTTCCCATTGTATGTGATGCCGTATTTATGAGCTTACATGAAGTAAATGTGCTTTTTTCCTATTTATTTAAGATATCTAGCAAAGGCTTGAAACCTCCTTCCCCTAGGAACATTCCAAAGAGTTCTTTCATTTTCTCATAATGAAGAGCACAGATGACATACGATGTTTTTTTCTAAGAAGTTTAAGAATTTAATCTTAAAGCTTGAGGAAAACATTTCTTTTTGGAGAATTTATGTTAAAATACTTTACATATTTAGTTTTCAATATACTTTTACATCAAAGGGTCAATAAGTTGTTTGAAAACTACTTACACAAAATACTGCTTACAGATCATTAACTACCTGATGGACAACCCCAGGCAAGGCAGTCTGAAGCACTCAGAGCCCACAAAAGATCAATTAGAAATGTGAAAACAAAGCCAGAAAGGGATATTGTAAGGAATAAAGAAATTAGTATTCACATTACAGAGAATTGTTGAATAATGCCTCCCTATCTTGATTAAGACAAGTTCATGTGAATAGGCTTTGATTTCACATGTCTAATTATACATGACAGAATCAAGTTTATTTCTGGTAATAAAATTAAGAACTTGTGACAACTCCTTTTTTGTCCCACCCATGTACTCAGGCAGATAGCAAACTGTATTGTAAGAACTCACTTCCTCTAAGACCGAGATTTCTTGAATTTGGCACAGAGTAGGTGTTCAATAAACATCTACTGAACTAAAATTAATGAACACTAAAGCATATGCCAGACAGGAAATCAACAACGTTGTTCTTCACTTCCTTATCCCAGACATATTACAAAATTCACTAACAGAAAATGACTTCAGAAAGGGGAAGTGGTCAGGAGGATCTGCTGTTTAAACTAGTAAAGCAACAGATGACTAATATTTTAAATCCTTTTAAATCTAACTCACTGGGGCTTCAGTCCCAAGACAAAATGAACAAGATCTCATTTTAAAACTGCAGAATTCAACACCCTATATTTATATTTTCTAAAGAAAATTCAGTGCCATTACGGAGGGAAAGAAGCATGTCCTTCACATATTTATATAGCTTAATGTTCCATTTCAAGGCTTGTATTAACAGTTCATTTAGTCAGAGGAGATTAATATACTGGTATATTTACTAAAATGACCCAAGACAATCAACTTCAGATCACGTAGAAGTGGAAAACTAAATGGAAGTCAGAGGCATACAAATACAAATACCATGGCTCTTTTATGAAACCAGGGTTGTTTGGTGGTCATGCTTTCTCCTGTGAGACAGTCTTTCTCTGGAAAAGAGAGGGAAAATAGGAGAAGGAAAGGTCATAATCTAATTCTTTTAGATCGTTTGGAAATAAGCGCACCCAATAGAAAAAAATATGAAAGTGGAGAGGAAAAAGGATATTGAGTAAGAGACCAGGAGGATGTCTTACTTTGGTCTCCTATAGCAGGAAGATAATAGACTGGCTGGCCTAAGCAACAAATACTTCTCACACTTCTAGAAGCAGTTCTGGCATCTGGTGAGAGCTCGCTTCCCTGTTTGTAGACAGCTGACTTCTCACTGTGTCCTCACATGGCTGAGAGAGGTCCTCTGTCTCATGTCTCTTATAATAGGAGCACTGATCCCATTCATCAGGGCCCTGCATTCATGACCTAATACCTCCCAAAGGCCCCATCTAATACCATCACACTGCAGACTAGGAGCTTCAATACATGAATTTGTGGGAGCGAGGGAGGAAGGACACAAGCATTCAACACTTAGCAGAAACTGCCTCCCGCTTGAAGTCACGACGCTTAGGTGACTGGAGAAGGTCTCAGAAGTTTTTTCTTGCTCAAAGAGTGATCAGCATAACAAAGAACTGCCAAGTATATTAAGAGCTAGAAAAGAAGCCTCCTCAGAAGGGGGTGAGGCATGACTCATCTCTGGTCCTCTAGGTGTCTCAGATCAGAAGAAGAACCCTCTCCAGCCTCAGGTTTTAACTGCCGAGTTTCACTGTCACAATGTTACCTTCAGGGAAGTGGTTCCGAACCACAGTTTGGAATGAGAATTTATAAAGAGAATTTCTCACAGTCTAGTACAGGGAGAGGGAATATGCTAGAGATGAAAGTTCCAAGTGCTCAAGAATTTTGTGTCATCAAAAGACAACAAAGTCATGTGTGAGTGTATCACTAACTCTAATTAAACTAAGTGGGGGGTTCAGTATGTCTTGCAAAATCTCTTCCCATTTTTCAAAAAATTGTATTTCGAATTTATGTTACATAAAAGGGAAGCTTTACATATTTAGTCTTAAATTCTGTTGTTTTTAATTATTTGATTTTATCTTTCCTTTTTAAATTTCATTTTCTGACTCCTAAGGAAAGAATCAAAGGAAATGAACATTTTACTGTAGTGTAGTTTTTCTATGATACCAAAGCCCAGATTTTTTCTATTTGTTGACATAAAAAAAACTAAATATAAAAGGTACACCTCTCATACCATTTTGGAGTCCATGAAGTACCAATCATGCCTTGAACTTTCTGTAAGAATTTGGAATATAATATCTCTGCACTTTTAGTATGTGAGCAAATTTGCATTATATTGTTTATTGACTCAGATACATGTGAAAAATGAATGCCTTATATATACATACATGGTTTCTCTCAAAATCCTATGTAAGAAATACTGGAAATAGGATAATAACTATCAGTTAAAAGAGAAAATAGGTATTTTACCAAAATACATTGTTTATAAGAGGATTGAAGTCTTAAAGATACTTTTTCAAGTTACAAGAGATATAGGTCATATTATCAAGACTGGCTGTTCTAGCACAGAGATAAAAAGCACACATAAGGGTAACTTTCATCTATAAGTCTCTGCAACAGTCACTGTATGTAATTTATTTGTAATGATTGAGTACTTTTTCATATTGTGATCTAAATAAGATCCTTTTCCTCAACTGATACCCTAAAAAACCCAGGTATTGACTTTACAAAGAGTCCAGGATAGCAAAATACATTTGTTCTTTTATTTCTATTATCTCGTATAAACTTCCTAACTACATACAGGCATAGTCAAGGAAAGACTGGCACACTTCATACTTTTAGAAACTGAGGCTCAGAGAGGTTTAGCAACTTGTTCAAAGTCCTATCGTTTATAAGTCATAGTGCCAGAACTGAAACTCAGGTCTTCAGGTGCCAAATCCTAGTTTTACACAATTGAAAAGGATTCATTAACTAAATGGCCAGATATTTATTATAAGCCCAATGCTAATTGTGTCATATTTAAAGTTACTTAAAAATTTTTAGGTGACCAAAGAACTAAAGTTTCATTCTTTCTTCAAAGGAAACTAATTCCCATCCTAAGAATAGTTTGATCCCTATGAGAATCACGTTCGGAATGAAGTATTAAACTTAAAAACAAAAAACAAAAACGCAAACTAAGGAGGAGAAACCCAGATGGGGTCTGGCCAATGCCCCGAGTTGAGGAGATGGGGTTGTGAGAAAAAAGCAGCTAGAATTCACAGAGCACTTTAACAGGGAGCACAAGATGTACGGGGAGAGAACTTGAGTATTCAGCAGAATACTGATCACCACAAGCTTCTGAGGAAACTCTCTCAGGCAAGGGAAAGAAACACCGGAAAGGATTAAAGGAAACAGTAGCCAGAGATCACACAAGACTGGGAATAGTGTCTGGTTTCAATTGCCAGACTAGAAAACATTGTAATTCTTGAAGCACTGAATAGAATACAAGGTCTTGCCTCAGTAGTAGGGGCTAATTAGTTCTAGATTAAATACTGTTCTGGTCCTGCCTTCCTAATCTTAAAAGCAAGACCCAGAAAGATCAAAACTATTTCCAAGCAATTTAACTGTGTCCCAAAATAATATTTATGATAATAATTTAAAAATACAGCTCTGAAAAGAGGTAAAATTCACAAGACTTTCATCCAGTCAAAAATTACCAGACATTCAAAGAAACGGGAAAATACAATCTATAATAAAAAAATTAAAGCTGACACTGATCCAAAATTGACACAGATATTAGAATAAGCAGATAAACCATAAATTAGCCATTATTACCTCCATTCAATATGTTCAAGAGGTTAGGAAAAAAAAATTGAACATGGTAAGTAGAAAATATAAAAGCAATCTAAATTAAACTCTGAGATAAGAAAACTACAAAGTCTGAGATGAAACAATACATTGGATAGGATTAATGGTGACTTACACATTGTAGAAAAAAATATCAGTAATCACGAGTAGTAACTGAAGATATCCAAAATAAAACAGAGGAAAAAAGGACTAAAAAACAAGGAAAGGTCGGTGACTTGTGGGTGTAAAGTATGTGTAATTGGAGTTTCTGAAAGAAGGGAGAGAGATTGGGGGAAAGAAAAAATATTCTATTTATATTTATTAAGAGCTAATGGACAAAAATCCCCCAAAGTTGAAAAAATATATATAAACTCACAGATCCAAAAAAGTTCATCAAATTCCAAACACAAAAAATATGAAAAAACTGCATTAAGGAATATTATAAATATATTATTCTTATAAACAGGAAATCTTTAAAATTGCTGGAGAAAAAAAGACTCATTAGGTACAAAAGAACAATGACAAGAATGATAGCCCATTACACACTGGAAACAATGCAAGTGAGAAGTAGTGGCATAACATTTCTTCAAGGCTAAAAGATAAAGACTGTAAACCATAATTCTATACATAGCAAAAATAGCTTTTAAAACTGAAGGCAAAATAAAGACATTTTAGACATAAAATTGTTGAAATAATTCATCACCAGTAGAGTTTTACCACAAGAAATCTTAAAGGAGGTCCTTTAGACATAAGGAAAATGATACCCAGTGGAAATATGGATCTATACAAAGGAACAAGAATCCTGGATATGGTCTCATGTGGAAAATATGTAAGTTTTTCTGATAATTAAATTCTCTTCAGAAGATAGTTGACTATCTTTTCTATCTAGTGAGGTTTGAGGTATATGTAACAAATGAAGAGGTGAAATGTACAACTGCGATAGCACAGAGACCAAAAAGGAGAAATAGAAATATGTTATCGTAAGATTTTAACCTGTACATAAAGCATCATAATATTACTGGGAGATGGAGTGTTAGAGATGTATACAGTATGCTCTAAAGCATTCACTAAAATAACAGCAACGACATAAAGGTTATAGTTAACAAGCCAAATAAGATATGAGGGAATCAAAAAAATTAATCCAAGAGAAATCAGAAAACAAAAGGAATGAAGGACAGATAGAACAAAGAAAACAATGAGCAAGATCAGTGATTTAAACTTAACCATATAAATAATTACATTAAATAAAATAGTCTAAATGCTCTACTTGAAAGGCAGAGATGATGAGATTAGTTAAAACCACAAGACACAACTATTTCCTGCCTATAAGAAATCAACCATAGGGCCACCTGGGTGGCTCAGTGGGTTAAAGCCTCTGCCTTCGGCTCGGGTCATGGTCTCAGGGTCCTGGGATTGAGCCCCATGTCGGGCTCTCTGCTCAGTGGGGAGCCTGCTTCCCCCTCTCTCTCTGCCTGCCTCTCTGCCTACTTGTGATCTCGCTCTTCTCTGTCAAGTGAATAAATAAAATCTTTAAAAAAAAAAAAAAGAAAGAAATCATAGGGGGCACCTGGGTGGCTCAGTTGGTTGAGTGTCTGCCTTTAGTTCAGGTCATGATCCTAGGGTCCTGGGATAGAGCCCTGCATCAGGCTCCTTGCTCAGCAGGAAGCCTGCTTCTCCCTCTCTCACTTTGTCTCTCTGTCAGATAAATAAATAAAATCTTTATTAAAAAAAAAAGAAATCAACCATAAATATGAAGACACAAATAGGTCAAAATAAAAGGATGGAAAAAGATATACTGTGCAAACACTATGCAAAAAGGCTGGTGTGAGTATTAATTATACACAAAGTTGATTTCAGTGCAAAGAATATTAACAGGCATTTAAAAAGAATACAGACAGGGATATAGAAGTCAGCTCATCAACAGGATATAACAATCAAGTTATACAAAGTACATTATTTGGCCATATGGAATTGAATTAGAAGTCAACAGCAGAGCGATATAGAAATTGCCCAAGTATTTGGAAACAAAGTAACGCACTTTTAAATAACTCATGCGTCAAGGAAGATATCAAAAGGGAAAATGAAAATTGTTTTTAACTAAAAATATAACAAACATATGTCATTGTATATTTGTACAAACTCAGAAAATGTACAAAACAAGGAGTGAACCCTACAGCAAACTATGGACTTTGGGTGATTATGATGTGTCAATGGAGGTTTAAACATGGTGGAAAAGATACCGTTCAGGAGAATGGCAATAATGGGAGAGGCTATGCAAGTGTGGGGGCAGTAAGTATATGGAAATCTCTGTATCTCCCTCTCAATTTGTTGTAAACATAAAACTCTGGAATAAACTGATTTAAAAAAAAAAAAAACACTAATCTGTTCTCTGCATATATGAGCTTGGTTTTGTTTTTGTTTTTAGATTCCACATATGAATGAGATCATATGGGTTTTATCTTTCTCTGACTTAATTAATTCACTTAGAATAATACCCTCAGGATGCCTGGGTGGCTCAGTAGGTTAAGTGTCTGCCTTCAGCTCAGGTCATGATCCCAGTGTCCTGAGATCAAGCCCCACATCAGGCTCCTTGCTCAGTGGGGAGCCTGCTTCTCCCATTGCCCGCAGCTCTTCCTGCTTGTGCGTGCTCGCTCTTCCTCTCGCTGTGTCAAATAATTAAATAAAATCAAAAAAAAAAAAAAAAGAATACCTTGAAGATCCATCCACACTGTCACAAATGCCGAGATTTCATTCCCTTTTTTTTATGATTAAATATTGCATTTTTCTATGTATATACTACATTTTATCTATTCACCCATTCATGAAAACTTGGGTTATTTCCAAATCTTGGCTATTGTAAATAATGCTGCAATAAATGTGGGGTACATACATATTTTTGAGTTAGTGTTTTCATTTTTTTCATGTAAATACCTAGAAGTGGAATTGCTGGATATGATAGTTGTATATATTTTTTAAATATTTTATTTATTTATTCAACAGAGAGACACAGCAAGAGAGGGAACACAAGCAGGGGGAGTGGGAGAGGGAGAAGCAGGCTTCCCGCCGAGCTGGGAGCCCAATATGGGGCTCAATCCCAGGACCCCAGGATCATGAACTGAGCCAAAGGCAGACGCATAACAACTGAGCCACCCAGGCGTCCCGATAGTTCTATTTTTTAAATTTTTTGAGGAACCTCCATACTGTTTTCCAGAGTGGCTATACCAGTTTACATTCCCACCAACAGTACACAGGGGTTCCCCCCTTCTCTCTACATCCTCCTCAATATTTGTTATGTCTTATGTTTTTGATAATTGCCACTCTAACACATGTGAGGTGATATCTCATTGCGGTCTTGATGTGCATTTTCCTGATCATTAGTGATGTTGAGCATCTTTTTAGGTACCTGTTGACCTTCTGTATGTGTTCTTTGGAAAAATGTCTATTTAGATCCTCTACTCGCTTTTTAATCAGATTGTTTGACTATAGTTAGTAATACTGTATTGCATATCTGAAAGTACTAAGAAAGTAAATCTTAAAGTTCTCATCCCCAAAAAACAACTATTACTATATAGAGATGAAAGGTAACTGGACTCTTTGTAGTGATCACTGCACAACATATAAAAATCAGGTCATTATGTTGTATATCTGCAACTAATATAATGTTACATGACAATTATGTCACAGTAAAAAAATTTTTCAATTAAAAAAATCAAGTCATACAAAGCATATTTTCTGGTTACAACTGAATTAAATTAGAAGTCAACAGTAGAGAACTATCTAGATATTACCCAAATATTTGGGGGGAAAAATACATTTCTAAATAACTTATGGGCCATAGAAAATATCAAAAAAGAAAATAAAACTTGTTTTTAATTTTAAATTAAAATGAAAATATAATCTATCAAAATTTATGGGATGCTGGGAAACTTTAACACTCTAGCTACAGTGTAGGATTCAGAGGACAGAAAGCTTCTGCTGTGTCATATTTTGATGCATCCCCAATGTCATTAGTGTCTAATGCACAGCAAGAAATGAATAAATATTTGTTGAATAAAAAAAAAAACACTAAGCACCAATATTATAAAAGAATAAGGATCTAAAATCAATGACCTCAGCTTCTATCTTAAGGAATTATAAAAAGAAAGGGAAATTAAGACCAAAGTAAGCAGAAAAGAGGAAATAATAAAGATTAGAATTAAAATTAGCGAGCCAGAAAATATAAAAACAATAGGAAATATCAAAAAAAACCAAGAGCTAATTCTTTAAGCAGTTCAGTAAGATTTAGAAACTTTTACCCTGGATTATCAGAAACAAATATGAGGGGGAAAATTACCCCAAAACAAAATGAGAAAAGTGATATCACTATTACTTTTATAGATATTAAAAAGGGAAAAAGTAACGATAATAACTTTGTGTCAATAATTTTAACAATGTACATGAAATGGGAAAAACTCCTTGAAAAATATAAACTGCCAAGCCTCACTCGAGAAAAATTGGATACCCCAAATAGCCCATATCTATCAAAGAAATTGAATTTTTAGTGAATAACCTTCCCACAATGAGAACTCTAGGCCTAGATGATTCCACTTATTAATTCTACAAAACAAAACAAAACGAAACAAAAAAAAAATTCTACAAAACATTTAGGGAAGAAATAATACCAATTCTACCAAAACTCTTTTAGAAAACTGAAGACAGGTGAGACTACTTCTCAACTCATTCTATGAGGCCCTGCCCTCATTAGCCTGGTAACAAGGGCCAGCAAACACATTATAAAAAAGAAAACTATAAAAAACAGTTCTTCATGAACATAGATACAAGAATGCTAAACAAAAATTTAGTAAAACAAATCTAACGATATATAAAAATGATAATACAGAATGACCAAGTGGGGTTTATTTTGGGAATTCAGGGTTTAGCATTTGAAAAATCAATGTAATCTGCCATATTAATAAACTGAAAAATGATTTCAATAAATATAGAACAAGCATCTAACCTATTCATGACAAAATCTTACAGCAAATTAGTAATAGAAGACAACTTCCTAACCTTGATAAAGGATATTTATAGAAAACCTACAACCACCACACCTGTGAGAGACTATTTTCTCCCTAAAATCAGTAGCAAGACAAAGATGTCCCATTTCACCACTTCTACTGAACATTTTACTAGAAGTTCTGGGTAGTTCAATCAGACAAGATAAATAAATAAAAGGCAACCAGAATGAAAGAAATAAGTAAAACTGTATTTGTTGACAACATGATCACCTATGTAAAAAAAAACCCTATGGAATCTACAAAGAAGATTCTATAACTGAGTGAGTTTAGCCAGGTTACAGAATTCATTAATATAAAAAAATAAACTGTGTTTCTATTTATAAGCAATAACCAATTAGAAACTGAAAATGTTTTAAACAGCACTTAAAATATCATCAAATTATGAAATACCTTAGGGATAAAACCGAGAAAAAAATTTGCAAGACCTATACCCTGAAAATTTTAAGACATTTCCTCAAGAAGATCTAAATCAATGGAGAGATACATCTTGTTCAAGTGTCAAAACACTTAATATTGTTAAGATGTCAGTTTTCCCCACAGCGATCTTTAGATTCATTGCAACCCTAATTAATACTAAAATCCTAGCAGGAGATTTTGTAGAAATTTACAAGCAGCTTCTAAAATTACTACAGAAATGAAAAGGACCTAGAATATTCAAAACAACTTTGAGAAAGAAAAGCAAAGTTGGAGAACTAGTATTTCCTGATCTCAACATTTCCTGTAAAGCTACATTAATCAAGACTGTAAAGAGCTGTTAAGACAAATTGATGACTGAAACAAATGAAGAGTCCACAAATAGATCCCCATATATATGATCAATTGATTTTTGACAAAAATGCAAAAGCAATTCAGTGGGAAAGGACAGTTTTTTAACAAATGGTGTTGGAAAATATGGCCATCCATCTTCAATATGGACACTTCAATAACAAAAAAGAAAATACGATTGGTAGCTATGCATATGAAAGGATGATCAACATCAGTAGTCATTGTGGAAATGCAAACTAAACCACAATGAAATATCGTTACCCACTATTAGAACTGCTAAAACGATTGCTTTAGACCAGGTATTGGTGATAACATGAACGAAATGGAAGACACTGATGTCTCACACACCCCCAGTAGGAATGTTAAAACAGAACAACCATTCTGAAAAGTAGTTTGACAATTTCTTAGAATGCTAAACATATAATATGACCCAATCATTCTATTCGGAGTATTTTCCTGAAGTAAATAAAAGCATGTGTCTTTATAAAGGCTTGTAAATAAAATGTCTATAGCAGATCCACACATGCATTGATCACAAATGGCCATCAATAGGTGAATAAATAAATCGTGGTGTAAACATGTAGTATATACTACTAAGTAATGAAAAAGAAATGAACTATTTTTTTAAAAGATTTTATTTATTTATTTGACAGAGAGAGACACAGTGAGAGAGGGTACACAAGCAGGGAGAGTGAAAGAGGGAGAAGCAGGCTTCCAGCCAAGCAGAGAGCAGTATGTGGGGCTCAATCCCAGGACCCTAGGATCATGACCTGAGCCGAAGGCAGATGCTTAACGACTGAGCCACCCAGGCGCCCAAGAAATGAACTATTAATACAAACAACAATATGGATGCTTCTCAAATAATTATGCTGAAAAAAAGAAGTCGGATTTAAAGAGTATATATAATTCCATTTATAAAAAGTTATAGAAAAATTCTAACTAATTTATAATGACAGAAAGCAGATCACTGGTTTCTTGGAACTGGGAGGTAGAGCAAGATGGGGAAAGGCAGTAAGGAGAGATTTTTAAAAAGAAAACAAAGAATTATAATATTATTCTTATAATCTGAGAAAGGAATTTTTTAATGGAAAAAAAATCAAGAAATGAGATATGAAAGTTATTATTATTACAAGCATGCTTTGACTTGAAAAGTCATGAGTGTTTAGTCCAGCTATTTGTGTTCATGATGAATGGATGAGAAAATGGTGGCTTCATTCATCTTGTCTTAACTTCAGTGAACAATTCTGTCAAACTACCTTCTTGTTCTCAAATTATGGCAAGTGTCAGGGAGTCTTTGCAAATCTGAAATTTACTGATTCACAGTTTGACATAAGTAAAAATGCAGAAACATATCTAACAACTAGCAAGAAATTCAAGTAAAGAGGACATGCTTTTCGTACCTTTTCAATTAGCTGTTACAGAACTCTCTCAATCAGACTTCTAATTCCAGGGAGAGCCGTTATGAATTCAAAGAATTCTTGGTAAGTGTTTAGTATATAGACGTTAGGCCAGTTACATCAGAAGAGCTGATTCCACTGAGCAATTAACCGGTTTAGTCCAGTTGGGTGTAGAATGTTGAGCAGAATTCACACAGAATCACACACCAACACAATCTCTAGTAGCCTTTAAAAGCGAAGCTAACAAATGGTTTGCCAGACCCATATTGCCAAGTGCTCTCCACTGCATGATGCCAAAGGAGAAAATTCTCATCCATCAGCTTGCCTGCCAGCCACCAGTAACAGCCATCTGTCAAGGAAGACTTTCCCTCTTTGGGAAAAAAATCAAGGAAAACTCAGATGTAAGCAATTCTCTAAGGAGTTTACACACTAATGACCTATGAAATTAAGCCCCAAATAGTCCCAGGACCCTGCCCACGAGCGGCAATGCAAGTGGGTTGGATTTATAGCTGCTGAGTCAGGAAAAGGCTTATACAAATTACAGGCAAATTGGCCTAGACTCAGCTGGGCACAAAAGTCTGTTTTAGAAAAACCCAAAAAACCAAAAAACATAAAGCCACAGATGGAGTACTCCATGTAGAAACCCTAGGACCTGGCCAGTGTTCAGCCATCTGACTTCAGCCTCCTGGCTTTACGAGGACTCATTTTATTCAATCAGTCCTTCTGCACTGGGGGGAAAGCATATTTCTCTGAATAGATGATCTCATCCTCCACGAAATCAAGACCCCTCCATGGCCACAGGGACAGATTAAGCTTTACCGCCAATGCTGTAACTAAAGGCGCGGGCATGGGCTCACACCGATTCCTGATACAAGCGTTTGCTGTGAATTAGACTTTCTCCAGTCCGGAATTTTTGTCATTCAACTTTTGGACTCTCAACCACAATAAGGAAGATAGTTTATATCATGATCCAGTACACAATACATAGAGAGGTGCTTTCCAACTATTTAATAATCAGGGTATTATAGACATCAATCTATCAGAGTAGGGCATTAACTAAAGAGACCAAAACATCAGCCGTACACAGCCTATTATCATACCAGTGTCGATGGGTAAATTGTCATGAAATGGAAGCTTGTGCAATACTTACTCTTACAATGAGCAATGCGTTTATAGGTTGTTTCTTGTTTCCATTCTGACTCTTGTTCAAATGCTGATCATGACCTTCTAAATTGCTGTCAGGATCAATTAATCAGTCATGGCTCGCAATTCAAAAAATACTGCTCTTGACAATGGGTTTCGTTTTTTGGGGGGGGTTTTTTGTGGTAAAATACACGTAAAATTTACTGTTTTAATGTGTACGGTACAGTGGCATTAAATGTGCAACCAGCAACAAAATATCTCTGGAACTTCCTCATCTTTTCAAACTAAAACTCTGTACCCATTAAATACTAAGTCCCCCCTCCTCTCTCTCCCCACCCCTGGCAAACACCATTCTACTTACTGTCCCTTTGAATGTGACCACTTTAGGTACCTGTGACCCGTTTTTAAGGCATAATGATTCTACGAAATTGGAAATTGGAATATATGTGCAGTGAGGAAAAGGTGAAACTGGACAAGGAGTGAACATGTAATAGAACCACCATCAAAATGCAAAGTTCTATCGTACTTACATATTGTATAGTTAAATGTCTTATAAAAAGATATTAAAGATCGGTGATACAGAGATCTACTAGGATACATAAGATACTTAAAATGTTCTAGAGAAGCTGTCTAAGATAACTGACTATATGATCTTTGAGGAGAAATGCCCAGCACCAAGTGCTTATTCTCCATTTTTCCTTACAGGGCCAAGTGCCAAGAATTTGAACCCAACAAGCAGCAGCATATCCTAGGATAGCTTGCAGCCAAGAAACAAGCAGACAGAAAACACAGCTCCCTTCATGTCAATTCCGCTGGGTCTCTATACAACTGGCACCAAATTTGCACATTTGCTTTATTACCAAATATGTAAGATCCACTTTTCACTTTTAAACTCATGTGACAGATAATAATATCTTGTGGATAGAGAACAGTATTATACAGTTCATTTGTGATTCTAACAGCATGTGTTTGTTCCCCTTTTCTCTTCTTGTAACAAATTAATATTTTGTTTCTAGTTCACTGTTTAGCAGTGCCTTATTATTTTTACTTTTGGGAAGAAGTCACATGATGGGTGTTATTAAGCATTTAGACTGTCATCTTTGTCATTAAAGACCTTGGTCCTATCTTGGGATCATGTTTTGGTATGTGTGATGAGAGGGGCTTCCATGAGAACTGAGGGAAAGGATAGAGTCCTTTGCGGGCCCAGAACCAAGGTTCTCTTGCGGTAGGACCCCTGTCAGAGGCTCATCAGACCTCTGTGAGGCCAACAGTCAAAAAATATTTTTCTAGGGGTGCCTGGGTGGCTCAGTGGGTTAAAGCCTCTGCCTTTAGCTCAGGTCATGATCTCAGGGTCGTGGGATCGAGCCCCACATCTGGCTCTCTGCTCAGCGGGGAGCCTGCTTCTCCCTCTCCCTCTGCCTGCCTCTGCCTACTTGTGATCTCTCTGTCAAATAAATAAAGTCTTTAAAAAATATATTTTTCTATCTCCAATTTAGTGGTGAAAAATTAAAAATCCGGAGGATAAAGTGATTCACCCAAGTGTTGGAATCTGAACAAATGCAGAGATTTGGGGTTCTAGTACAGTTCTCTTTCCCTCTGGAAAAGAATCTTTCTATTCCTTCTAGATTAGGATTGCATAAAACCAAGGAAATTCAATGCTCAAAAATAAATACTATTATTTGGGATGGTAAGAAAGTAATGGATATTCTCATATAAATGATAACTGAGAAGACATAGAATTAATTTAAATGGAATGTAAGAAGCAAAATGTACTTGGGGCGCCTGGGTGGCTCTGTCAGTTGGGCATCTGCCTTCAGCTCTGGTCATGATCCCAAGGTGCAGGGATCGAGTCCCACATCAGGCTCCCTGCTCAGTGGGGAGTGAGTCTGCTTCTCCCTCTGCCTCTTCCTTTGCCCTTCCTCCTGCTTGTGCTCTCTCTCTCTCTCAAATAAATAAATAAAATCTTTTTAAAAAGAAGCAAAATGTACTTGAATTAATAAAATTAGAGATCAGATGTAATTGACCATCATCATGAATAATACACTGACTATTCTGTGTGCCAGATATAATGTTGGTCACCTGTACCTCTGATGACTTTGTCCATCTTCACTACAACTCTAAGAAGTCAGTAATATTCTTGGCCAGGTACTCTGTATTCAGATTTAAAATTTGCTGAAGAAAGAAACTGCATAACTGAAGCCTTGCTTTCAGAAGATAAATTTGACAGATTTATGCAATTTATATTTATTAGGAGGAAGCTGCTGGTGAGAATCTTTGATTCAATAACTGAAATCAGAAAAACATGAGAGGGCTTTATCTAAACATATAGAATTAGTGGTAACAGTGGATACTGGGGGAGAAATTCATCAACCACTTGGAGGCGGGGGGGGGGGGGGGGTGCAGCAAATATTCAGGAACTTAATTAGCCTGAGAAATGAGATGGGAAGACATTTGTTACAAAGGTGCAATCTATGACGTTTTAGGAATACAGAAGGCATGAGCAATGATAAGGGTACAGAAAGCAGAATTTCAGAAAGGGAGGAGAAGGAACAGCAAAAGAGAAAGAATGTTTACAGATATAGGAGAAACAGGATAATGCCAGGTAGAGAAAAATGGAACACATATTCAAAAAGGAGGTTGTGGGGACAGTGTCAAATGCTTCAGAAAAGCCAAGGAGGACCCTTATAGAAAAAGAGTCCTCTGCGGATTCCCAAGAGAACACTTAGGAGTTATAGGATCAGGACTAGACTCCACATAGTGCAAAAAGATAAAAGTTAATGCGATGCCATTTATCACCCTCTTACTGTAAGGTACCAAGGGTCACTGTAGTACATGTCAGTTATGAAGAATGCCTCACAAGAGTCTGGGGGGCTACATATTTTCAGTGACAGAGACCTCTGTGTGTGTGTTGTTCTATCCTGCAAGCAATTATAACTTGAACCTTGAAACTTGAATCCCTTAACAGCAATTTCTGAACTTTAAATATATATATATATGTATTCCATTTTTTAAGGATGGATAGCATATGAAATCTAAAAACAAAAACAGATGAATAAACAACAACAAAAACCAAAAAGCCAAATCAGATATGTAAACGCAAAGAACAAACTGATGGCTGACAAGGGGAGGGGAACATGGGGATGGGCAAAATGGGTGAAGGAAAGGGGGAGATACAGGCTTCCAGTTACAGAATGAATAATTACTCAATTTTCTAATCCATAACTATCATTCACTGACTTATTCAAATTAATGTTTTTATTAATTTTTAAAATATGAAGCAAAACTTCTTCCTTTATGGCTAGCTAAATGAGTTCGGAAGAGGTTTGCTATTAGAAACTACAGATAAAACAAAGAGCACATACTCCAGAATAATGAGAAAAACAATAGCTAAGATTTATATATCACTCCCTAAATGCCAAGTGTAATATTATGCATCCTACATATATTAACTCTTTCAATACTTATAATAAGCCTACAAGAAAAGTATAATTATTAAACATTATTATTCACTCAGTAAACCTGAGGAAGAAAGATAGTACCAAACAGTGCATTTGTTCAAAGTTTCCTACTCAAAATACTCAACATCTTCAAATGACAATGTGAAGACTTCTGAGACCTGGAGTACCAGTCCAAAGTTTCAATCCAAGTCAAGACTAGTATATAATAGCCTTGCACAATTTAAATTTAAAAATGTGTAACTCATATTTCTCTTTCATGAGCCTTCGATAATTTAACAAGCAACAGACACAAATGCTCCATTCACTATTAATGTTGCTAACATATAAGATATTATGTCCATCTTCAAAAACATTTGTCACTAATTCCAAACATTTACAAGCATATCTGTCAAGAATTTGCTTTATTAAAAAAAAAAAGAATTTGCTTTATAAACAAAGCCATATGGTTTATGCTGCCCTTCTCACCGCGTCAAATTCAGAGAGACTTGAATTAGCTCAGCAGGCACTCTCTCCTTGGTCTTCTTTAAGAGAGAAAGACAAGAATAGTACTGCAACTACTTCCTACTTTTTTAAATAATCGAAGTAGAGGTGACGTACAATGTTATATTAGTTTCAGGTGTGCAATACAGTGATCTGGCAATTCTATACATTCTGCAATGCTCACGATGGCAAGTGTAGCTACCATCTTTCACAATACAAAATTATTACAATATAATTATATTTCCTAGGCTATGCTTTCTGTCCCCCTTTTCATTATTTTGTAACTGGAAGTTTGTACCTCTAAATCCCCTTCACCTGCTTTACACATCACCCTAACCCTATCCTGAGGAATCACCAGTTTGTCTCTGTATTTATGGGTCTTTTTCTGGTTTTTATTTGTTCATTTGTTTTGTTTTTCTAGATTCTACATATAAGTGAAATCATATGGTATCTTTCTCTTTCTGACTTATTTCACATAGCCTAATACCCTCTAGGTTCACCATGTTGTCATGAATGGCAACACTTCTTTTTTATGACTAATATTCCTGTGTGTGTATGTCTCACATCTTCCCTATCCATTTGTCTATCGATGGACACTTATGTTGCTTCCATATCTTCACTACTGTAAATAATGCTGCAGTAAACATAGGGGTACATTTACATTTTTGAATTAGTTTTTTTGTTTCTTTGGGTAATACCCAGTAGTGGGATTACTGGATAGTAAGTTTTTTTTAATTTTTAATTTTTTGAGAAACCTCCATACTGTTTTCCAAAGTGGCTTCACCAATTTACATTCCCACCTACAGTGCATGAGGGCTCTCTTTTCTCCACATCCTTGCCAACACTTGTTATTTCTCATCTTCTTGATACTAACCATTCTGACTGGAATGAGGTGATATTTTTTTTTTTAAAGAATTTATTTATTTATTTGTCAGAGAGAGAGTGAGAGAGAGATCACAAGTAGGCAGAGAGGCAGGCAGAGGCAGAGGGAGAAGCAGGCTCCCTGCCGAGCAAGGAGCCCGATGTGGGACTCGATCTCAGGACCCTGGGATCATGACCTGAGCCGAAGGCAGCCGCTTAACCAACTGAGCCACCCAGGCGTCCCTGAGGTGATATTTTATTGTAGTTTTGATTTGCATTTCCCTGATGGTAAGTGTTGATGAACATATATTCATGTATCCGTTGGCTATCTATATGTCTTCTTTGGAAAAATGTCTAGTCGAGTCCTTTACCCATTTTCTAATCAAAGTATTTATTTTTTGGCATTGAGTTGTAGGAATTCTTTATGTATTTTGGATATTAACCCCTTGTTGGATACATCACTTGCAAATGTCTTCACCCATTTGGTAAATTGCTTTTTCATTTTATTGATGGTTTCCTTTACTGTGCAAAAGCCTTTTAGTTTGATGTAGTCCCATTAGTTTGCTTTTTGTTTCTCTTGCCTGATAAGACATACCGAGAAAAATGTTGCAAAGGCTGATGTCCTGTGTTTTATTTTAGGAACTTTATGGTTTGGGGGCTCACATTTAGGCCTTTAATCAAATTTGAGTTTATTTTTGTATATAGTGAAAGAAAGTGGTCCAGTTTCATTCTTTTGCATGTAGCTTTCCAGTTTTCCAAACACTATTTATTGAAGAGAAAATCTTCCCCATGGTATATTTTTTCCTCCTTTGTGGTAGACAAATAACCATTATAAGCATGGATTTCTGGGCTCTCTGTTCTGTTTCATTGGTCTTCATGTTTATTTTTGTGCCAATACTACACTGTTTTGATTACTATAGCTTTGTATTATCGCTTGAAATCTGGATCATGCTACCTCCAGCTTTGTTCTTCCTCAAGACTTCTTTGGCTATTCAGGGTCTTTCATAGTTCCAAACAAATTTTAAGATTATTTATTCTAGTTCTGTGAAAAAAAATACTGGTATTTTGATAAGGATGGCACTAAATTTGTAGATTGCTTTGGGAAGTATGAACATTTTAACAATGTTAGTTCTTTTACTCCATGAGCATATTAGATCTTTGCATCTGTTTGTGTTTTCCTCAATTTCTTTCATCAATATCTTATAGTTTCAGACTATAGGTCTTTCACTTCCTTTGTTAAATTTATTCCTAGGTATCCTAGTCATTTTGATATAATTGTAAATAGGATCATTTTCTTAATTTCTCTTTCTGCTACTTCATTATTAGTGTATAGAAACAACAGATATCTGTACATTAGTTTTATATCCTGCAAATTTACTGAATTCATTTATTGTTTCTCAAGGTTTTGGTGGTGTTTTTAGAGTTTTCTACATATATTAACGTGCCATCTGCAAATAGTTCCTGCTTATAAACTTGTGCTAATGCCATCCGGGAAATGGATTAGGTCAAGTTTGGAGCAGAGAATCAAGTCAGGGACTGCATTTTATATTACAATGATTCTGAGTGCCATTTATAGAATATATGTTGGCCAAGATTGTTTCACCAAGTTAAGTTTCTGTGAAACAAGCTTCTACAATAAGTGCTCCATAGACTCATTATTCCTGGAAGTCTTTTAAAAATTAATAAACTCTAATATCTTTGAATCACTTCTAGGTCCGATTCTTCTAAGTTTTTTATAGGTATTATCTCATTTAAACCTATAGTAACCTTTCACATCTATACCTATTATTATTCCTTTTTTAAAAAAAAGGTTGCATTTATTTATTTAGAGGGTGTGCATGAGCAAGAGGAGGGGCAGAGGGAGAGAGAGAATCTCAAGTAGACTCAGCACTGAGCTCAGAGCCTGAAGTGGGGCTCAATCCCACAACCCTGAGATCATGACCTGAGCCAAAATAAAGAGCCAGACACTCAACCAACTGAGCCCCTCAGGTGCCCCATTATTCCCACTTTCCAAATGAGGAAATTGAGACACACAGAACATAAGTAATTTACCTAAGATCATACAGTTCATATTTGGAAGAACCAAGACCCAAATTAACAAAATTTCAAAATTCCAATGGTATTTATAAAGTTACTTATACCATTCTTATTTCTACAATTCTTATTTGATATTGCAAACCAGATGGTAGAACAAACTTGACTATGCACTTTCACCTGTGACCAATTAAGCCTAAAAGCAAAATTAGCATATAGCATGAATGCTACAATTATTACTTGTACAAAATTAATAATTTTATTTTTGTCTATCCATAAAAGGGTATATATCCTGGATTTATAGGTGACAACACATATTGTAACCAAAATTTTATTTTAAAGATGATTTAGTAATTTAAAACAGTGTCTAAGGAAATAAAATGGATAGAATAAAGGCAAAATTCTTTCTAATATATAAGCTTTGACCACAGTATTTAGCCACTAAATAGTCATTTGTCAAAACACACCAGTAGTTGGCATTTCTAATGATTATTACCTTATAGTAACAGAGACCTATAGCACAATATCAGTTCTAGAAGAGATTCTATCCCTTCCCTCATTCGTGATTATATGTGGAAACATCTAATTTTGTTTCAAAAGCTCAAACTTCAATGAATATTAAGACTGCATATTGCAAGATTTAGAATAATATATTTATCATTTTTTAAAATGCACTACAGTGCATTTTTATTTTTGCCAATAGTTTGTTTAAAGTTTATTGCCCAAATATTAAACACTGTTTAATATTTAATATTGTGATAGAGATTATTATGGCAACTTCATGACCATGTTAAGTAATTCTTTTGTTCAAGATATGTCCATCAAGACGCCCTTGGCAAAACTTTTTTTAATTTCCAGAATGAATTCATACCTGCAGAAATAAGAAATCATATTCACTAGAATGTGGAAATAGCAACTTACTTAATTTTACCTCTTAAAAGCATAGAAATATGGGGCGCCTTGGTGGCTCAGTGGGTTAAAGCCTCTGCCTTCGGCTCAGGTCATGATCTCAGGGTTCTGGGATTGAGCCCCGCATCGGGCTCTCTGCTAGGCGGGGAGCCTGCTTTCTCTCTCTTTCCGCTTGTCTCTCTGCCTACTTGTGACCTCTCTCTCTCTCTGTCAAAAAAATAAAATCTTTAAAAAAAAAAAAGTACAGAAATACTAGTAAGCAGAACTCATTAAAATGTTTCTAATAGGACAATAATCTCCTTACAGACCCTAAAGCTGGGATGGGATTTTACCCTAAATTGCTGATGGTTTCATCTTG
This sequence comes from Potos flavus, assembly GCA_028534135.1. Lineage (NCBI taxonomy): Eukaryota > Metazoa > Chordata > Mammalia > Carnivora > Procyonidae > Potos > Potos flavus. The sequence goes on along the minus strand of CM052897.1, from coordinate 47,732,873 downwards.
GTGGAGTTAACAAATTAATACACTAAATTGTTTGCCATGATGTACTACAGTGCTAAAACAAGATTCCTTAAGATACAGCCCCTATAATCAAAACACATGGAGAAGAAAGAAGTGAGTAACAAACTATTAACATTGGTTACTTGGGTGTGAAGGATGGAGAGGGTGAAGAAGACAGCTGTTTTCTCCCACGCTGTGTTGTATTTTTATAGAGAATATGTATGGTTTTTATTGTTCGATTTTATACTTCTTTGTATAAATATATACCAATCAGAAAATAGTGTATAATTATATATGTGTGCATTGCCTATTACATAGGGAATAGCAACCTCATGGGAAAACCTTAAAAGATTAGGATTTGCATAAGCTGAAGAGTAGAGCAATGTATGAAGACACAGATGTAGAAGAGAGAGGAAAGGACATGTCATTTAGCCCCTAATTAAGATTGGATCAATACTTTAAAAACCCATTAAGTTTAAGCAGAAAAGCTTAAATTTCTAGAATGAAAGCAACACTGAAAGGCGTTGATCTGGAAGGAGTAATGCTAGATGGGTTCTGGGAGGGAAAGATTGGAATCAATGAATCAGTGTTTTTCACAGTAGCCTCACACCCCTACAGTGTGCCTGCAGCACAATATGCAATCAGTAAATGTATACTGAATGAAGGCATAAATGAATGAACTATGATATCAAGATGGAAAGTCTGGTAAACACATCTAGAAACAGTGGTTACAGGAAATTGAATCACAGACACTCGAGTTTGGAAGCATGTGTGCACAAGACCACACCTATAGAAAGGCAGAGAGCAGAGGGCTCAGTGCGCAACTCCCAAGTCAGCCTTCCTATTTATCATATTGGAGCCCTGATACATACATTTTAGCTAATATTGGGCAAGTTATTTAACCACTCTGAGCTTCAGTTTCCTCGTATTTAAAATGCTGATAATGATAGTAATCTCCTTATCTTTAAAATGCATTAAAATAATATTTATAAGATCAGTTGGGATAATAAAAGTATTTATTAAACTGTCTTACACATAGTAAGCATCAACATTAGTTACTATTAGTGATATTTTTTCTTTTTTCAAAGAGCTATATTCATGCGAAGATTTTTCTTTCAGACGCACTTCAAGTATTGTTGATTGGGTCGTAATAAAACTATGCTTTTGTCGTAATAAAACTATGCTTTTTATTTTTTAAAAAAAGTAGCACATGCACTGATATCCACACATTATTATCTAACCTATGAAACTAGCAAGAATCATGATAAGAACATTTTTTAATTAAAAAAAACATTACTCTTATAAGATTTCAACTGATCATATTACTGGATTTTCTTTCTACTTCTCCATCTTTGTTTTTTACACTGAGGGAAACCTAACTTTTACCTACGGTGAGTGAGGAAAGCCTATTGAGGATAAGTGTGTGAATCTACTTCACCCTACTCTCATGAGCACAAAGTACCAAGCTCTTCTCAGCCTTGAAAGCCACCCTGCCACAGAAAGGAAACTTACAATAATTCTTAGCACATTAAGTTTGATAAGTTCCAACATTTCCAAGTGGTAATTTCCATACGATTTCCCATTCCCACAGCGGTCTCTGTACACATAATGGGCCAACCCTCCCCACATCTGCAAGGGAGTCATAGGGAATGTTAGGGTCCTCCTGAGAGCCGCATTTCTTCAATCTTCTTTGCCGTCTGATCAAAGATTTCCCTTCTGTAAAAAATATGTATAGATTTCCTATTCCTATTCTTCTATCTTTTCAAGTTTTTGCAAATATTGGTAAATGAACATTTAGTATTTTTCCTTAAAATGAGCCCTGCCAACATTTTAAGAATTCTGCCTCTGATTTTCAGTGTATTAAACTTAAACCTGGCTTCCTAAAATAAGTTCTGCTTCAAAAGAGGCATCGCCATTCTCTTTAAGACATATAACTTTAGATCATGACTCCTGTGTTTTTAAAATGTAGGTATTTCAACTTAAGCATATTTAAGATTAAATGTAGCCTCAGATAAAATTATATGATTAGGAAGGTAGTGCTTGCAATCAAGAACAGATTAGAATTATTGTTTCACATAATATGATTTCTATTATTTTAAGGTGACCATTCTAATAAAATCTAAATATTAGTAAAGTTCAAATAATATGACAGAAATAGCTAGTTATCTCCCTTGTATTCCCTTCCTCATCCCAAGTGTTGTTGCTGGAAAGTTGAAAGCTGCTGCCTGACTAGACACTACATTGCCCAACTTCCCTTGTGTCTTGGCAGGGTAGGTTGTTGTTAGTGGAATCAGTGTAGAAATGAGGTTTGCTACTTCCAGTCCTGGGCCATTACAAGCTCCTGTAAAAACTTCAGTGACCTTTCTCTCTTCCACCATCAGCCAGATGTCTAAGATGACCTTGTAAACCAGGTTCTGCAAAAGGCAGAGTTTACTCAGCCTGGGTTTCTGAAAGACTGGGTGAGAATTGAGACCAACCTACCACTATTCCCGCCACGGGGAGGAAAGGGGGTGGATAAACATTTATTGTATTAGCCTATGGCGATTTGGTAGTTAATTGTTTATAGCAGCTACAGTAACCCTAACCAGACCATGTATTCAAATGACTAAACAGTAAAAGAAAACTATATTAATGCTATATAAATAAAAATAAACATTTCTCTCAAAGGGAGATTTCTAAGTGGTAATGTCAACAGATTAACATACAATTACTATAAATACCACATAATGGAAATCATTGTAATTTGTCTAACATGTATTGATTGCTTAAAATGTGCTGCTCAACATATATTACCACGTTTAATTCTGAAAAACCCTACCACGGAAAAACATAAAGCATAAAGAGGTTAAGTGACTTGCCAAAGATTATATTGGTATTACTCGGTAAGATAGGGGATTTAAAACACCCATCAAGTGGAAAATAATCATGTGGCTAGTCAATGAAGAGAATATTAAGAAACCCAAACCAAAAGAATAAAGCAAATTTGTAAGCTCATTGTTCATTCAATTAGGAAGTTTTTATGTACAGGCCATGATGGTATTCAAGGACTGTGGGAAATAAGAATATGTAAAGGACATGAACCATGACATGAAGCATATTAAAAACTAGTTGGGGACATAAACCATGCACAAAAATAACGGCAATAAAATATAGTATATAGTAAATGTCATAATAATACTGCAGAATATTATGAGAGTTCAGATGAGAAAGGTCATTTTTAGCAAAGAGTCAGATCACACTGTAGAAAATAGCACTTAATCTGGCCCTTCATGAATAGGTAGAATTCATTAAGTAGAGAGAGGAAAAAAAACTTTCAAGTGGACAAATATATGGCATGATGGAAAGAGGAGGAAATGAATGGGCAAAAAGCTAGAAAGACAAGTGGGGATCAGTTCATAGTGGACCTTGAATATCAAGCTAAGATTTTACTTTATTAAGCACATAACAGAAGCTATTAATAAAGTTCTATAGTAGCTAAATAAATCTAATGATCAAGTATGAATTGAACTAGAGGATTAGAATGTGAAGAGCCTCATCCCTCATCTTTTTCTCCCTATGTTAGTGTAAGGGCTATTTTGTCTTATGTTATACCTTTCTTTTTCATAGATATGTACTGAAGACAGGTCAGAAAATTCAGATGAATAAAAATGAAAAATAGTCTCCATTTGTTTGCCAAATCTCCTTCCCTAATTTTTCCTTAAAAATATACAGAAAAAAATGTTTTACAAAAATAGCATCAAACAACACATACTGTTATGTAACCTTCTTTTAAAACTTCATCATCATGATTGTATAGCATCCCATCAATTGACTAAATATAATGTCTTAAACACCCAACTAATAAAAATTTTTACTCATTAACTATCATAGATAACTGTGATAAACAGCAGAGTAATTCCTCTTCTCCACAAATATGTCCACATCCTAATCTGCAGGACCTGTCAGTATGTTACCTTATATGGCAAAGGGGACTTTGAGATGGGACTATTATCCTGGATTATCTAGGTTGACCCAATGTAATCACAAGGGTCCTGTGAAGAGGGAGATAAGGAGTCAGCATCAGAAAAGGCAACATTATCATGGATAAAGAGGAAAAGAGATTAGAAGATGCTGTACTGCTGGGCTTTAAACATATAGAATGAGACGACCAGCCAAAGAATGTGGATGGCTTCTAGAAGCTAGGAAATGCAAGGAAATGTACTTTCTTCTAGATCCTCCTGAAGGAACAAAGCCCTGCCAACAGCTTGACTTTAGCCCAGTGAAACCCATTTTAGACTTCTGACCTCCAGAATTATAAGATTATCAATTTGTGTTGTTGCAAGTCATTAAATGTGTAGCTATTTGTTAGAGCAACAATAATAAAAGTAATACATAAGACTTTTGCATTAAGTAATTATTGTGGGAGATGACAGTGTCCTGGAGTACAGTGATAGTGGCAGAAATAGTAGAGAAGTAGATAAGCCTGATATTTTTTTTCTAGGCAGATCTGATAGAATAGGCATTGAATTAGATCTATGAGATTTGAATCATACAAGTAGCTAGATAATGAAGATATGTGTTAAGTTGGGAAAGTTGTAGAAGAAACAGGTTGAGCAAAGGAGAAAGGGAAAATACTGTTTCATTTTACAAGTGTTAAGTTTCCTATGCCTATTAGATATTCAAGAGAGGATAAGAAGTAGGCAATTGGATATATTCATTTGGGGCTCAGTGCAGAGGCAGAAGGTGGAGATTTAAATTTTACTTAGGGGGCACCTGAGTGGCTCAGTCAGTTAAGCCTCCAACTCTTGATTTCAGCTCAGGTCTTGATCTCAGGGTTGTGAGTTCAAGCCCTACGCTGGGCTCCATGTAGGGCATGAAGCGTACTTAAAAAATAAAAATAAATAAAAATAAATTATACTTAGAATTTGGAATTCATCACTATTTAGGTGGTATTTGTAGCTATGAGGCTAGCTAAAATTACTCCTTCAAGCACTAAATATTTATTAAGCAACTGCTTGTCTAAGATCAGGACATACAGTAGTGAGCAAAACTGTCCCTACTCTCATGAAGCTTTTATTCCAGTAAAATGAGCCATATAATAAATAAACCACTTGAATAAATAAATATATAAGGAGGAATAAGTGTTATAATGAAAATAAAGCAAGATGGTGGAGGTCTCGAGACCATTTTAAATAAAGCAGTTGGAAAAGGTCATTCTCGGGAATTGGCAAAATATATTAGCATATGGAAGAGCAGAGCATGCTCAGAAGACCAGAGACTTCTTTACTGAGAAAGTATTTAAACTGAGACTTGAATGACAGTAAGCAGCCATACTTAATCGTCTTCTCGCATGTGAATGAGCACTTGGAAAACAAACATATCACTTTTTCTTTTTTTGTATGTAGTCTGGCACCAAAGTAGCTATTATTATGATATATATTATGTATGGCTTTGAAAAATTATGAGCAAATAATAAGTATTTACTGTCTACAAGGTTTGGGAGACCAAAAGAAAGAAAAAGACTTTGTTGCCATTTCCAATAGTTCACAATCTATTTGAAGACACTATATGTAAACACAGTGATCCAAATGGCAAGCCATCGAGCAGCATGATGTGCACCTGCTACAGTGTGTGCTACATGAAGACATCCTGAGAAAGTGAATGAAAAGTGGACTTGTACTAAGAAGTCAAGATTCTCAAACCTGACCTTGCACATGAGAGGACTGGGGACCTTGACAAGTAACTTAACTTCTGAGGCTTAAGTTTCTAGTCTGTAAATAGCAGTAAATCTATCTTCCTGCCCTACCTGCATGTGACAGGGCCACGTCAGTCACCAAGTGAAAACAGTAATTATTATCACAGGAAAAATAATTCCTATTAGGATAATCATTAGGAAAACACCATTAAGAACCCAAAGTGCCAAAAAATGCCCTATCATAGAGACTATATGATAATTTATATTATATGGCTTTGATTTACTAGAAATCTTAAACATACACAATCAATTCCTAGACACGATTTTTTTCCCCCAAGAGAGAGCTTTTTATTTTTTCCTACTTAAAAGGTCATCTTAAAGTTTTAAAGCTTTAAAGATGGCTTTTTTGTGTGTTAAGTGGCAAGTGGGTATGCCTTGGGTCTTTAAAGACCGATTCCTTGGTTCTTTCCAGTTCTGATGCAGATTAGTGCAGCACAGAGCAGCCATAAAAAGGCCACAATGAGTGAATTTTAGCAAAAAGCAATAACAGTGATATATAAAAATGCCTAAAATAAACATAAATCAGCTACCTCAAAATGACATATTGACACAATTCTGTGGTCTACTGAACCAACCTCTACCTTCCTCTAGGCATTTTTTCCTCCCAGTGCTCTAAACTTCATTCTCAGAAACTTTAAATCACAATGATGGCTCTGGGGAGCCTCTGCTATTCAGTTACCTTCACTTCTTGCTTCCATCATTCTTCAGCTACACTCAAGGCTGCCAAGTAGCCAAAACAGGCTCTCCCGAGGGTCCAACATCAACTACGTCATTCTTCCTAAGTCAGCAGCAGGATGCCTGCCATCCTCACCATAAAAATGGAAGCCACATCTTCATCCCCTGGGACTTTCAGCCAATTGACTCTGATCATTTTTTCTGAAGTGCCAACTTTCTCTGTCCGTCTCACCTGTCATTAAATCTTCAACTCATTCTCTCTGTTCTGTATTGTCACCTCTCTCTTTTTCTTTACCAAACAGAATCTGCCAAAGCCCATTCCAATTACATAAAAATTGTATATTTCAGTGCTCATGTTCTTTTCTTCTGTTTAATAGGTCATGTGCCAACACAGTTATTCAATTTGGATAAGTAATATAACATCCCTGGGTCCCTCTCATCAGTAAAATTGGGGTGGAGTGAACTAAAATTACTGGATTTCACACTTATATTAAATAGTGAGATTCTTTCTTTAAATGCTTTTGTATACCTATGTATATAAAATATGTATATAAAATCGCTCAAATAGAGCACCACCTGATACAGGTTGGAATGGGATTCCAGAGCCCTGTCCCTTTGGTGTATCATCCCACTTTGTTATGGTGGCCGCTGAGATACTTCCAACCCATAAGACTCCAAGGAGCACATGGTCACCCTTGAACTCAGGGATCAATAAGTTGCTTTCTAGCTCAACTATCCAAAGTGCTATTCAACATAGTTATATAGCAAGAAAAATTGAGTGGGAAAGAAACCATAATGTTGAGCACTAACTTCTGCTTATCAAAATGCTCCATAAGCAGTATCTTATTTAACTCCCCCCAATAATGGTATCATACTCATTTTAACCATTGAAAGGACAGCTTAAGAGATTGTAACTTGTTTAAGTTAATGTGTTTTTTAAGAAGGCTGGGATGGGATTCAAACCTTTGCTTCTTCTACTATGGTACATTACCTCTCAACCCAATCACCTCTTCCTAACCTAGTCCTCATCCAACACTTGTGTTGTGAAGGTGTTCAGCATATCTGATCCATGGTGGATGTTTACATTTACTTATCCTAGTAAAAAATAGAACAGCAGCAAGGAGCAGTTTTGTAGAGATCACTAAGAAACTATAGTTTTGAATGAAAGAGAAATGGGGAAGAGAGTATTGACAAATTTACAGTTAAACGTTCTCAAACCTAACATTGCTTTTTTTTCCCACCAAAACTAAGGCTTTTATTTTTTTAAATATTTTATTTATTTATTTGACAGAAAGAGACACAGCGAGAGAGGGAACACAAGCAAGGGGAGTGGGAGAGGGAGAAGCAGGCCCCCACCAAGCAGGAAGCCCGATGCGGGGCTCGATCTCAGGACCCTGGAATCATGACCTGAGCCGAAGGCAGACGCTTAACAACGGAGCCACCCAGGTGCCCCCAAAACTAAGGCTTTTAAATGTACTAGAAAATTGTGATTATCTGAGCATATTACTTCAAAGAATATATTTTTAATTCATATTAACCCATCCAGTACCATGGAGTCCATAGCACACATTGGATTACTAACACTCGTAATATTTTTCCAGCAATAAAATGTAAAAATAATCAGATTTCTTCTCATAATCAGCTGAATTCCATGTCCTTAAAATACCTCTTCTTCATATCCAAATACCTCTGGATAATTACAAAAATAGCATAGTTGTGGAAAATATACTAGGGATCTGAACTCAAAAACTTGTTACATACTGCATTATCATTCCCTGTCTATCATCTTATATCTTTCCTCAGATTCTATGTTATCTTTGCTCTTTTTCCTCTGGCAGATGTTCAGGGGTGAATTACGCAATTTAGAATCCAAAATTCCACTCCATCCAGATGCCTAATTTGCTAACTATTCACTTGTCAAAAACACATGTTTACTGTCTATTATATAATGACGAAAGCTCAGAACAGCTTCTGGTTTCCATTTCATGAATCGATACAGAAAATCTGACAAATGTCCCGGAAGCCATTTTTCAGTGCACATTTCCATGAAACTTTATTAAATTTCATAAATGCACCAACATCTGGGATAGAAAAACTTTCTCCCCAAAAGTTTTAAGTTTCAAAATCATTGTACATTTTTCTTTTCAAAAATCCATGGACAAATTTGTGGAATAATGATAAAATTTCACTGGGTCTCCAAGTTTTGTTAAAAGTTTAGCTGATCTTGAAAAGAGCCACTCTACCCTCTTCTGAAAACATGAAAAAAAAAAAAAAGGTTTGCATAAGTCTTATTGGTCATTGTTGAATTTTTAAAGAAAAGTGCATTTGTATTAGTTTTTCCTACTCCAATAGTTGCTAACACCCTTCATAGTGTGAAGGACAACATTACTCTGTGGATCAGTGATGACATAGTGATAGAGCATCTGTGTCATTTACTTTAATATGAAAAATTTATAACACAGTTGTGTGGTGATGGATAGTTTAAATAACTGGACACCAACAGATAATACTATATTGTATTCTCACCTTAAATCTGTTTCAATATATCTGAATAATATGGGAAACAAGCTTTTGTTGACTATAACATCTACATTTATTCCCTCATTGATTTTCACTAAACTCTAATAAGCACTAATATAAATAAGCACCAATATAAGTAATGTAAGAATAATAATATTGTTTCTATCTACCTACCTGCCCACCTACTTCCTACCTGGCTTTCTTGAACTCTACCTAACTGTGAGTTTTAGGAACTCCCAATACCCAGATTAATGTCAGTTAGAGTAATACAAAAAGAGGAAGAGAAGTTGGAAGGAGGGAGACAAGGAAGGAGAGATATCAAGCTTTATTATACCACTTTTTCTGTCCTACTAAATAAGGTACTCACTGATTATTTGATGACCCTGGAATAAATGAACATGAAAATACAGTGAAAAGAATTCTACTTGGGAAAGGAGATGGATTTTAATCCAAGGTTTTTTTCTCTAGCAAGAATAGAAACTCATTGGCCTCTCTGGATCTCATACACAACATGAAGGACTGAGACTATGTGACTTGTAATCTAACATTAACATTCTATGAGGGTGTATATATATGGGAATATATGCATATATGGAAACTCTTGTTCTTTGTTTAGAAATATTATGCAATCACCGGGTATATCTATATACTAAACCTTGGAAAGATGTCTGTATCTTTGCTAATTTGTTAGTGGGAGGGACAGCTTTTCTTATTGCCTGTACACATTAGGAATTCATTCAATGATTAGTTAGTTCCTTTTGTTTCCTCAAGAATTACTACCTATTTGACAGAGCTTTACACACACACGTATCACACAATTAAATGAGCTCACTAAAACATCTCATTGCAATTTGAACTAATTGCTATATGTAAGATGAACATATCTCCTACCTTATTTTCTTTAGCTAAAGGGTAAAATGTTGACATAGTCATATTGATGATTAAGTATTTATAATATAAGTGAATGGCCTGAAGATTCTCAAATTTTTATTAGGTGGAATCTGTTTTTATTAGTGCTTTTTAATATCCAATTTAGGAAGTAGTTAGGAAATAAAAAGAAAATCAAAATACATCTACAGTTAAATAAGAGTACCCTTTCAGAACTGAAACTGGAGTTTTCACTTTGAGATAGCCTACTGAGGGTTATCTTTTAATAAAGTGGATTGCAAGAAAGGGAAGAAGAAAAAATAAAAAGAAGGAAGACAGGGAGGGAGGAGTAGAGACAAGGAAAGAGAGACCCTTAGAAACAAGTGTTATTTCAGAGCTGTTCTAGGAAACTGTGTGTCATTTGGACTGTGACTCATATTAACATAAATTTGCAAGTAAGAACTCTAATAAGAACATATTTATCCTCCATCCTTAAAATTCCACCAGAACCTCTCCAAGAGAATGTTAATTATAACAATGTATAACTGACTTTATGGGATTTAAATGCAGAGAAATTTTTTTAAATTAACTCATTTTCTGCCATGCTTCAAAACTTGGTTCTCAAAACTTAAGAAATGAAAATTCTGAACTCATATTACCAACTTTTGAATGTTTTTCTTTTCTGTAGAGCTTTTAATTTGTAGGGAATTTTCCTAGCCATGATCTTCTTTGAGTTTCACAATCCAACTATAGGGTAAATCAGAATTGTTAGCCCCATTTTACAGATAAGCACAGTTATAGGTGATTAAATGAATTTAAAAATTAGCTACAATTTTTAATTGAAAATCAGTTATGAAGCCACAAATATAAGAAATTTTGTAGATTTTTATGAGTAATCTCTCTTCTGAATGTATTTTGCAAATTTAATTTCTCATTCATTCTTAGGGAGTCATTTGCACTAAAAGATATAATTTGTGTACTAATTCAGTCTGTGGCTGCCATATGTAAAAATGTTCATCTTATTCTTCACTGATGATGAGAAAAACATGAATTCAAGATATTAAGAAATGGTTCTCTCACCTCTAAATCTCATAACTTGAACACCAGAGATCTAAAATAAATCACCTCTTTTTTAGGCACATCAGTGTATATGCCCATTTGCTATGAGGTCATGAATAGCATTAAGTTAGAAGCAATATCAAATTGTAAGGGGAATGAAATGGTGCTCTCCTCCCTGTCCCCCAACTCTAATCTATGACAACTTTAATGTCATCTAAATATTCTAAATCAGGATAAATATGCAACTGTGAAGAGGCAAAATAGAGTTAAGGTAAAACTGCTAGAAAACTAAGAAACCAGTAGGGAGGACAAGATATTTGTTCACTGTGCACCTTCCCAATGTTAAATGTCACTTCTCTGAAGGTCTCTAATTCTTCAGACACAGAAGATTTGCACCAGGGTTAGTTCCTATCACCACAATCTGACATACTGTAAAATAATTTTGTTTATGCTTCCTTCTTCCCCACTGGACTATAAAATACTTAAAAGGACTGAGTCTTGTTGACCTTTGTACTCCTAGGACCAGCATAATGTCTAGGATGTAGTATATACTAAGCCGCAGTAATATGTAATTAAGTAAATGAGCTGATGATTCACATTGTGGGAATCACAAATACATTCTCTAAGGAGTAGAGTCTAACCAGGATCAGAAAAAGAACTAGGAGTATAATCAAGATTCAGATCCAGGTATTTCATGTATTTATAATTGATAATTTTGGCCATTCATTCTATATATTTCTGTACAGAATTATAGCTAATGTTTAGGAATTACCATGGAAGTTATTTTTTTACTCTATAAATAAGCTAACAGCTAGCATATGCATAAAATATTATTTAAAATTGGTGTCAAAGAATCTTTTAATTTTATTCTTTGTGTACTAAAATAAGCATAGTATGCGTATAGTTTTTACTTTATTACACCATTTTAAAACATGTTTATGAAAAATGTTCCAAAATCTGTTTCTTTGGGTCAAAGCCCATCTCCATAAACTATATTTAACTGAATTAATTTCAGTGTAGGTACTCATTAACTTTGCTATCTAAGAGTTCAGGGTCCTCAGGAGGGTCATATTTTCAGCTTCAATCCTACAAAAACCACTCAACCTTTGAATACTTTGGCTTGCAAGTCAGTAAAGTGAGTAGTTATATCAGACAACCTCACAGGTTCTGTCCTGCTCACAGCATTCTGTATCGACGTATCCTTTTCAGGAATCTTAGTATGAACTCTGCAGTAGTTTCAGTTCTTAAGCTACCAGCAAATAAAGATTGTCTTCCTGCCCCCTCCAAACCTATCAGGTCCTTCAATTTTTATATCCTTTCGGTGTAAATCCACACATAACATTTTTAAAAATGAGGGAGGGGAGAGTTTTTAGAATAAACCTACAACAGATCTTGAAGCAGGACTTATGCATGAACAAACAGGAGCCACATGCCAAAGCCATCCTTGTGGTGAAAGACTTGAAGTTGGCCCCAAAGATATAGCCAACTATTAGTGTTCCCAACCTTATAGATTCCTCTCCCTTTGCATGTGGGTGAGACCTGCGATTTGCTTATAACCAGAAGAAGATGGCGGAAGTAATGGGACGCCCCTTCACGATGGTGTTATATAAGTCTGTCCTGTTAACAAAGTAGCTGTACAGCCTCTCTTGCCAGCTGTGAAAGAAGCAAGCTGCCATAAAGTAGAAGCTCATGCTGCAAGGAACTGCTAGTAGTCTCTAGGAGCAGATGGTAGCCTCAGCCCTAGGCTGCAAGGAAATGAATTGCCAGTAACCCGAGTGAGCTAGGAAATAAGTTCTTATGCAGTCGAGCCTCCGATGAGACTGAGACCCAGCCTACATCTGGACTGCAGCCCTGTGAGATCCTGAAGCACTGAGCCCAGTTATACCATGTCTGGACTCCTGACCCGCAAAAACCATGAGATAATAAATATGTGTTGTTTTAAGCTGCTAATTTTGTGTTAATTTTTCATGGTGCAGTAGGTAACTAATACAAACTATGAAGGCAACCTCAGTCTTTTCATGTTTGCATTTTGTGTAGGGTGCTCCTTATTGCCATACACTTAGGAAGTAAAAAAGCATACTGACCCATTTTATCTCCTCTAGAAAAAAATAGACATGGCTATTTTATTTCTTAAAAACTCATTACATTTTATTCTCTCAGAAAACCGAAATAAAACGCACCTTAGAAAATGAGCGAAGAACTTATTCTCAAAGTAACAGTGAGGTCTCTGGTCATTCTTTGCATTTAGGGTCCAAAAATACTGATAGTAACAAGTATTAAATTCATTCACTCATTCATTTATCAAATCTTGAATGCATTTCTATTTTGTGGAAATTGTAAAATTGTAAAAAGTGCTCTGGGGAATACAGATATGTATAAGACATGGCTAGTGCCCTAAGAGAAATTTTAAGTTGTTGCGCTGTTTTGAGAATATGTTGTCAATATAAAAAAGTTTAAATTGTTTGTCATACCATGTATCTTAAAGGATCGTAGCTTCAGAACAGCAGAAAATAAATTCATTATAGAAAAGCAAAACTACTTGTATGAACTGATCTGTGCCATCTTTGTGAAAAAAAAATGACTTCAGTTAAGTGACCATAAGTCTTATGAATGAATGGGTAATATTTCAATAACCAGCTATATGAAAGAGAACATTCTATTTCCCACTGAAAACAATGTATAAAGGTACTTAGAGGTAAGAATGAGAGGCATGTTCAGAGAATAAGTGATTTTGGCTTGAAAGGCATCATGGTTTATTGGAAAATGCAAGAGCATAGGATATAGCATCAATTAAAAAATCATGAAGGCCTGAACCAGGCTGGAATGGAAGGGAAGATCCCAGTAGAAAAGGAGGACATTGTGGACCTGGACCCTGCAAGAAACAGGACAAATGATTGCATGAGACAGATGATAGAGAGAGACAAATTGAACATGACTTTGAAGTTTCAAACCTGCATGAAAGGGAACAGAAGCATCATTGGAAGCCGTGGGAGAGATAAGACGCAATATGGGTTTGTGCGGAGGGAGCAGGTGGATCTGGTACATGATGGACTTAAAGGGAGAAGTGAGTGAGAAGAGAGGTGAAGAGAAGGAGGTCAAGGAGGTCTGGCAATAAGGAAGCCTGTAAAAGTGCAGTCTCACTTGAATATTGCGTGTACAGTGAGTAAAGACACAAGTTCAGAGAGAATGTGGACACTTACTGGCTCCAAAAAAGACACTTTTAAGGCAGCAAAACGACAAAGATCTTGAATAAGAACATGTAAAAAATAAAAGAAGGTTGGAGTTACTTGAATGCTTTTCAGGGTATCTCTTCCCACAAGTCAAAAGGAGAGTTCTGGGCTGAGTATTTTCCAAAAAATGAGAAGTATTGTATCTGAAAGAGCCCACTGAAATACAAACAGCAAAAATCTTAAATATAACTTGGTTATTGTTGACACACAATGCCCTTTGGTACACAGCAGCTCTCTTGTCTGTTAGGGGAAATTAAAGGAAAAAATAGACCTTCCGTCCTAATTTTGAGTGTAGTATAAGACACATCTATAAAAATGGAAAATACACATAGCCGTGATGAGTGTAAGAGGATTGGTGAAAGTTCAGAGAAATATGGAGTTAGTTTATATATATCTTCTGTGGGCAATTTTCTGACACGCTTTCCATTTCTTAATACAGCACCCAAAATTGAAGCAATGACAGCTAGATGTAAGATTGTAACACCTATATTTTCAGTTATGAAAAGCAAGTTATTTCTTGATGATGAGTGTTAGGTCCAGACAAGCAGATAACACCATGCCTACTAGTCCTATAATTTGCATTTTGTTTTAGAAAATTTTGTTTTCTACATTTTCTATTTTTAGAGTAAGTGTGGCACACAACCTCACAGTGACCAAGTGCTAACCTTTTTTCACATATTCCATAGCATTTGGCACAATTCTATACAGAGAAAGTGCTTATAACTACTTATTAGTTTATATATATTAGTTTATATAAGAGTTTGTATATATATTAGTTTGTATACAAACATGTATAGTTTTATATATAGCTTATATATATCAGTTTATATGTATATTAGTTTATCGTTTATATATTTTAGTATATATATAGTTATAAGGTGCTTATAGCCATTTATTAATTTATATTTGTATAATATGTAATGTGTGTATATATACAGATGTGTATGTATTTGTAAATTTGAAATTGTGTGTTCAGTGATGAAAGATGTCAAATAACAAAGTAATTGTTCATGAAATACTTAGGAGAAACATGCAATCTTAAAAATACTGAATGACAAAAAGTTTTGAAATTTACAAAAAAATTAGCAAACAGTCCTAAGCTTAGAATCTATGCTATGTATAAAACGAAGTATTAACACCATCATAAAGAAAATAATTTGTGAATATTTGAGTGGCTATGAGTCAGACAGCACATGTGGCCTTTTGAAACAACATATGAATTTTCCAGTGGCCAGGGAATCTCACCTTATATGCAGAATGTTACTTTCAGCTTTGACTCACAGCAAGATGCATTATGTGTGTTCTAGCCAGTGCTCCCCTTATTCATTCATAATTTCACTCATTCATTTCCTTTCTTGTGTGTTTGCATATTCTTTCTTTCTCAGATCTATTATTAACATTTTATATTTTGCTAGATTTTCTTGGATTTTAGATGTATACTTAAGGGAAAAATAGAAGATTGGTAAAGGAATACAGTTTTAATTTTCAGAGACAATGTTTCCTTACAAATATTATGTCATCAAGATGGCCAACAGACACATGAGAAGATGCTCAACATCGCTCATCATCAGGGAAATGCAAATCAAAACTACAATGAGATAGTACCTCACACCTGTCAGAATGACTAAAATCAAAAACACAAGAAATAAGAAGTGTTGGCAAGGATGGGGAGAAAAAGGAACTCTCCTGCACTGTTGGTGGGAATGCAAACTGGTGCAGCCACTGTGGAAAACAGTACAGAGGTTCCTCAAAAATTTTTAAAAAATAGAACTTCCCTACAATCCTGTAATTGCACTACTGGGCATTTTCCCAAAAAGTACAACAACACTAGTTCAAAGGGATACATGCACCCCTATGTTTATTACAGCATTATTTATAATAGCCAAACTATGGAAGCAGCCCAAATGCCCATCAATAAATGAATGGATATAAAGAAGATTTGGTGTATAGATGCAATGGAATATAATTCAGCCATAAAAAAAGAATGAACTCTTGCCATTTGCAACAACACAGATGGAGCTAGAGAGTATAATGCTAAGTGAAATAAGTCAGTCAGAGAAAGATAAATCCCATAGGATCTCACTCATAGGTGGAACTTAAGCAACAAAACAAAAGAGCAAAGGATAAAGAGAGAGAAACCAAGAAACAGACTCCTAACTATAAAGAACTGATGGTAACCAGAGTGGGGGGGTGTGGGGGGATGGAGAAATAGGTGATGGAGATTAAAGAATATACTTATCATGATGAAAATTTTTTTAATTTAAAAAACGATAAACGTTATGTCATCCAAAGGAACTGCAATGACAAATATGGCTCGTTCAGCAGAGACTGCAGGTTGTTCTCCAATATCCATGTTCTCCTACTTTTATAGTAAGAGAACATCTCAATCTTAGCTGGGCATATAACCCCCCAGAATAAACCAGGCCCAGCCCATTGCAGTTGCAGGTGGCCATAAGTTTCAGTTGTAACCAAAAGGATGCTAGTAGGAGTATTATGTGCAATTTATAAGTTGTGCCCATAAAAGAAAGTAGCTTATCCACTCCTTCCCCTTTTCTGCCAGCTTAGACCACAGAGATGAAGGGATTGTGCTAGGAAGCTGGAGTAACAAGGCAAAAGTATCCTCAGACTTAATAAATTCTTGCAGCTGATCTCCAATACCATTTCAGAGTTTTAGGAAATAGCCTCCTCTCTTGTTTAAAGCAACATTATTTTGGATCTTGTCATGTCGTTGAATAGCTATCCTTTTCATTCTAAAAAGCTCATGTATATTACTAAGGAAATAGGACAAATAAGAACTATTTGTTCTTAGACATCATGCTCATTTTATTTTCCCTCCAAATTCACAGCTCCATTTAAAAAAAAAAAAAATTCAAATAATCTTAGAGCTGTAAGGAGCTTTACGTAACATGAAGTCTGGTGTTTCCTGATGTGTATTTAATTGGATAGGCAGTAGCCTCACGAGATACGAATAAAAGGCATCAAAGTCAAAAAAAGTTTGGAAAATACTTAAAATTAATTTCCTTCTCTAAGATTCACAAAGCATATTAGCATATCAAAAATATGAGCACTCCGGAAATAAAGGAACGTGTTAACTATTTTTCCCCTAGTAATGGAACATAGAAACATTTAAAAACAAAATATATTAACATTTTATAACTGCTACTCTGCTTACATTCTTTGGGGAATTTTTAATCACTAGATAATGCATAAATTCCTACATGTTCAACAAATAGTTCTTCAAGTCTTGCTAAGATACATTCCAATAATGGAGAACTCGCTACTTCACAGGATGGTCCATTTCGCCCACTTTTCACTTCTCAAAGACATGAATTAAGATAGATATTAATTGGTTCTGTTAAATATGTCCATGTCTACCTTCTTTTGGCCACAGTGTAGCAAGGATGATTCACTAGTTCCGTGATGGCATCTGAAAGTTCAATAAAGGCATTTGAAGCAACTAGCACCTAATCCTTCAAATGTTCCCATCCCCCTGCAATAGTGTTTAATCAATTCACTTCAGGTTCATGAGCACCCTACGGGCCAGACAGAAAGGAATAAATTGAGGAAATTTTGCTTTCACTCGATCATCTAATAACATAGCAAATATCACTGAAGAAAAGTCATTATTTTCTGATAACCAGCATGACCAGTTTCATTAGACTAGAAACGAATTGCAAAACGAGAGAATTATATAACTGAAATGCATAGTCCTACACATCTTAGTCTTACACATTCATTCTCCTAATCAATAATTGTTGCCTCAGTACACAATCATAAATTCATATGTGTATGGGCCACGTTAGTATTTCATTAGTTACGCCAATAAAGTATAGTCTATTAGAAATTTTAAAACAACATAGATCTACCAAAGTGATAGGATTTACAGTATAACTAACTTTATTTATGTAAGTCTACATAGTAATATGTGTAGCAGTAGTAACTAACTATAAAATTAAAAATTGCTTTACCAAAATAACCAATCTTGAAAAACAAGTATCTGAATTATTTGTTGTGACCAATTTCCCAATAGTATTATTGTCTTGGCTAGTTAGTGTATGACCAAGTTGCTTTCAGTCAGATCATGCACTACCCTTTCATGAATTAACCAAATATACAGTTCTCAAAAAAAAAATTTTTTTTAACTGCTTTCACTAAGTTTAAGTGATCAAATTGATTTCAATCAAATCTCTTGGACCTCACTAATAGTAGCTCTCAACATTAAATGTCAGAAGTTTAATTAAAGAGAATTAATAGTGATTCCTCTGAGCTCTGAGTAATATGTAAACTTTTGAATAGCTATCTAATGACTCCACATGGACAGTGTGATTCTGAATATGAATATATTCTTGAATAAATTAATAGTGTTGTTTCTTTTCCCAATTATAATTTCAAATTAAACTTATTCAAATGTCTTGTCACATTGGTAAGATATTTGTGGATATTAATTAATTCTATTTAAAAGAAAAAATGGTCTCATGATACATTTGGTTCCCGAGCTGTTTGTTTGATACTTAATGTTTTTACAAGGAGATGGGAATTTAATGGGAATGGACTAAAGTTTAGCATTAGTCTTAGTTTTACACCCAAATCTGCCATTAGGTTTGGCTTGAGACATGACCTTGCAAATGCCAAGGAGTCAAAAGTCTACTTCAATGCCATTTCTGGCCTCATTGAACTTGTATGTGATCAATGATCATGCAGTGGGTAAGTTATCACCATTTCTATCACAATATTAGTATAAATTAAATAAAGACAAATCATTTCAATCCATTGTTACTATGTGAATACATAACCTGGAGGAAATCTCCTTTTGTGCTTCTTATTTAAAATAATTTCAGTCACTAATGCAAATGTATTTTTCTAAGAGTAAAATGCTGTAACAATTTATATTGAATAATGAAAGCTGCTAATTTTATGTTGAAAATGATTAAAAAACATCCAAAGAGTTAAACGAACAGGGAAATACACGTGATTAATAAATATCAAGGAAAAACACATTAGCTAGATAATTTTAGGAAGAACATACCTTCTTGATCCAAAAGTTTTTATGAAATGTAGATAATAATAATGATTTAAAAAATAAAGTAGAATAGTATGGATGATATCATCATTCTTATATCTCTAGAATTATTTAGCATATAAACATTGACACCATTAAAAAAACTATAATTACTTCAAGTTGTCTTCCATCCAAACATAAATAACACAAATTACAAAAAGGAAGAACATCTGAGAGGAAAATGTAGTACTCTAAAATATCTTTTTCCTCCACCCTACTTCAGTTCATGTTCTATCAAAACTAGAGTTCAAAAACTTTCACAAGCACAATTTGAAAAAAAAATCAAAACAAAACAAAACACAACCCGATCATGTATTTATTGCAACTGATTGCTATGAATAAAATACTTTAGCTGTAAAAAAAAAAAAGTTAGCTGAATAAAAACTTGTTTTTATGTCTGGTAGAAATACACTGGATACATATTTGGCCCACAGAAGCCAAGGCCGAAGTCATATTTCACAATCATAGAATTAAATTCTGAGGTGTGTTCATAAATCTAAAATTTTGTATTGCATAAAACTGTTGACACTCACTTATTGTAAAGTGAAGATCATTCTACTGCATGTGAAGTGGACCATGCAGATTTCTGTATGATCTCAGTATGCATCACTAGATAATGAAGTCTTTTTTGAACAAGGAGGGAGAAAAAAAAAAGAACACTGTCTTTGTAGACTAACTGATTTAGTTTTGAATCACTGAGTGACACTAGACAAGTGATCTGAATTATTTGAACCCTTTGGATAATAACACGTACTTTGCAGGAGTGAAAGGATTTACAGGCATCACATCTGTAAAGACCCTAACTCAGTGCTTGGTATGTACAGATCTGCAACAACTGGTACTTTTCATTTTCTTCTTCCCCTGGCCTGTCCTCAATGTTTGGAATTGCTGTCAATGTCAGCTTATGAACCATATAGAAAAATAGGAACATAGAAATTTGGAAATGAAGGGAATTTTGAGAACACTTACTTTGTTGTTTTCAATTTTTTTTAGCAGCAAAATATAATCCCAAATGGGACTCTAATATAAAACTGATCAACTCAGAGCTGCTCTGGTTGAAGCAGAGTTGGAAGGCCCTGAATCCACCTTTACCCAGACCAGAGCAGATTCTGGATCACACCACTCCTACAGATTTCCAGACTATTGCAATGGAATGGGAAATAAGAAAGCATGAGGGCTTCTGAGTAGTGTTTACTGGCAACTGGTTTTCTTCCAAATTGTGTGCCCTTGCTCAGGTCACTTAATCTCTTTGGTTCAACTCTTTGGGTTTTTTATTATTATTATTATTATTTGAAAATAAGAAGTTTGAAATATTCCACTTAAGTCTAATCCATCCATCTCTTTTCTTTCTTTTACCACCAAAATTAGACAAATCTATATAAATAGTTTTATCAAAAGTTGTCAGTTGTGGCAAATATTATTTTCAAAGATGGTAGCTATGAAATCTCCCTCCCACAAGCCCTTTTGCACTATAGTCTTGCCACTTGCCAATCAAGAGATGGAATCTCCTACCCCCTCCCCCCAATTTTAAGTCTAATTATCCTCCCTCATCTGCGCTGGTCACAGTTATTTGCTTGCAACCAACACCATGCAGCAGTGCAATGACACTGTGTGATTTCCTAAGCTGGATCAGAAAGGATATGCAATTTTTATCTGCTTCTCTTGGAAAGCTCACCTACCAGATATTCCCACTCTGGACACTTCCCTTCAGAGACAACCTCGGCACCAACCTGGATTAGCCTGTAGGTGCCCTGGTCAATAGTCCCAGCCAAGTCCCATCTCCAAGCTATGCCAGACCAGGCACCAAATATGTGAACAAAGCGTCCAGATGATTCCAGCCCCAGTCCTTAAGTCACTTTAAATCAATCGAGTGTTCCCAACTGAAAACCCCAATAAACTATCCCCATTATGCCATGTCCAAATTCCTGATCCAAAGAATTCACGAGCATATCGAAATTATCTTTCTGCCACTAAGTTTGAGATGGCTGATTATGCAGCAACAGATAACCAGAACATACATAGCTTTATTATTTACTGAACCCGATGTCTTCTACACATTATTCATCCCTTTAAATCTTGCAAGCACCTAGTCTTTAAATCTCTGTCCTACCTTTACATTCCTGGCATATTGCATTCTTTTTTCTTTTTTTTTCCAGTCAATGAAAGGGAAACTTTATTGAGGCCCCAGGGCCCTGAGGCTCAGGCAGGAGGCCGCCCTGCAGGCAAAGGAAGCCCGGTGGAGGAGCCTTATTTGACCTCCTCTTTGGGGCACAGGTTGTTGGTGTCACCGCACTTCTTGTGGCAGTTGACAGCGAGCGGGTGCAGGGAGCATAACACTTGCACGAGATCATCTTGTTGCAGTTGTATTTCTGGGCCAGCAGAGAGAGGGAAGGCTCAATGATGCCACCCCGGAGGCAAGGCACCAAGTGCAGGGTGGACTCTTTCTGGATATTGTCTACGGAGTGCGGCCATCTTCCCGCTGTTTGTCCACAAAAAACAGACACTGTTTTGGGTCAGGTGGGATGCCTTCCTTGTCCACTGTTTTGGGTCAGGTGGGTCAGGCGGGATGCCTTCCTTGTCTTGGATTTTGACTTCGATATTCTCAGTGGTGTCACTGGGCTCGACCTCGAGGGTGATGGTCTCGCCCATCAGTGTCTTCACAAAGATCTGCATCACTACATCTGCTGGTGCGAATTTGCAAGGCTGCCGCCACCAAACCCCTCGGCCACCTCGTTGAAGAGAAAGAGCGAACACTGCATTCTGATTCTCTCCCTACCTTATCTTTTCATGGTTCATTTCCTCTAGCAAACTCTTGAAAGAAGGCACTCCTAGAGGTCATTTCTTTAGCCCTCTTCCCTACTATCTCCTCTTGATTAGCTGATCCACTGCTAGGGTTTAAATTATCACTTTATTTATTCATTAATTCATTAAATAAATATTTATTGCATACCTACAAGGTGTGTCAGACACTAAGACTGAACATAAATAGCTGGACACCAAAGAGATAACATCCTTCCTCTGATGGTACATAAATTCTAGTAAAAATAGAAAATAAATTGGCATACAATAATAGCCCAAGTAGAAATAAGTGATATGAAGAAATATAAAGCAGGTTGAAAAGGACAGAGAGGTACTATTTTTATATAGAATGGTAATGGAAGACACTTTTAATAGGATGTATTTAATCACAAACTTACATAAAATGAGGGATCCAGTCCTATTCATATTGAGAGATCATTCCAGGAAGAGGTCTGTGACCAGAGTGTTCAAAAATAACAAGATGGCAGGAATAGCTGGAGTAGAGTGAGGAAGTAGGACAGTGGCAGAAGATATAGCTGGAGTTATCCAGGAAGCAGACTATATGAGATCTTTTGGCTATCACAAAGGCTTTAGATTTTATTCTGAGTAAGATGATGTGTGAAACACTAAATATGTTCATGAATCTCCAGCTTTTCTCTCCTTTTTGGGTCGCAGAAAATATTCTTCTCAGTTGGGCAAGACCTTTTGATTAGATGTGGCCAATGAAATATGAGTGGGAGCAACAGGTTATATTTTAGCTGAGAGAGCAAAAATGTCATGTGGGATTCTTCAGCCTCTCTTTTCACCCACCTAAGCCACCAAGGTGGCTGCAAGTTCCAGGTGGTTGAACTACAAGGTAAAGTCTCTATTAGCTTGGGTCTCAAAGGGACTATTAGGAAAAGAGATCACCACTCTATTTCCCAGAGAGACATACAATGGACATGGTGTATGAGTGACACATTCGGCAGGGCCAAGGAGCTCATCACTGGGATGTATTTCTGTAGTATAATCTGGCCTATCCTATGGATGGAAGGCACTGGAAGGCTTGAGGGGTACCTTGACAGCTTATATTCCGAAAAGCTCATATTGGCCACTGTGTGGAGAACAGACTACAGGGCAAAAGAATGAAATCAGAGAGACTAGTGAGAGTCATTGGCAATAGTCCAGAAGAGAGATGATAGTGATGCGGATTAAGGTGGTAACTAAGATGACCATTATCCATATTAGGTCACCTTTGAGAGTAAAGAGAATGCTATTAACCATCATGAACTAGGAATGCCTTGAGAAAATCAAATGGTAGCTGTACAGGTAGTGAAAACTTAAGAATATAAGAATATATTTTAAAGATATCAACAGGATATATGCTGATGAATTAAAAGTTGAATGTGAGAGAAAGAGAAGTGAAAGGATCATTCCAGTGCTTTATCTTAGCAACTGGAAAATGGAGATGGGGAAGACTGAGAAAAGAGTAGATTTGGGGCAAGAGTTGGGAAGTCAAAATATGATATTAGAAAAGTTAGGTTTGAGAGTCATGTTAGCTATAAATGGGAGATGTCACTTAAAGAGTTGGATCTATGACTATGTAAATCAGGGGAAAAGCTGGGGCTAAAGACAAGAAATTTTTTGGAGGTCATGAGTATATAAATAGTATTCAAAGTCATGGGACTGGCTGACCACACTGTGGGAGTCTAGACAAACAAAAGAGGAGATCCAAGTACTGAGTGAGAAAGATGAGGAGGATTCTTCAAGGAAATGGAGAAAAGATGGCATAGGAAGTTAGAAGAGAACCAAGAAAGAAAGGGTCTCCAAGAAAAATAAATAAGGAAAACATCTTAATAGAACATGTGCTCTGTGTCAACATCTGCTGTGATGTCCAGTAAAGTGAGTGCTGGGAATATACTGTTGGTTTTAGCAACATGAAGATCCTTGGTGACCTTGACAAAAGCAGATTTAAAAGACTAATGGGAACCAAGGCTTGACTGAAGTGGTTAAAAGAGAAAACAGAAAGATAAAAGGTAGAGCCAACACATTCAGACAACTCCTTCAAGGAATTTTGCTCTAATTTGGAGGGAATAAATGAAGCAGCAAGTGAATGTGGGATGTCGAGAAATAAATGTGTTTTTATGTTAATAAGAATGATCCAATAGAGAGGAAATAGTTGATGATGCAGGGGAGAAAAATAAAAAAACCAAAGAAGTCCTTGAGTTGGTAAGAGAGGATTTATGCAGAGAGTCAGGGATTCTCTGGGGCATGGCTAGTTCATCTGGTTCATCTGCTCTAGCAGAAGAGAAAGGATTGTTTTTATTTTCCAAAAAAAAAAAAGGAGAACAAAGTCAATACCTAAAGATCATGAGATCAGAAGATGAAGAGCATTCAGAAAGAAAGAGAAATTGTGAAATACTTGTATTAGTATACAGGTGAATTGACTATGGCAGCCTGGTTGCATAGTAGAATGACTTGGGGGAATCTTCACTTGCTATCAACACTGACACTCCACCCCAGAACAATTATATCAGATCTTCTGGGATTGGAACCAGGGCATAGTTAATGTTTATGAGCCAACAATGAGATTAATTGCAACTAAGTCTTAATTAATTTGATAACCATGAATTTAGAGGCAGCATGGTTCTTCCTACCCACCCTCCAGAAGTGTTCAAATTTATATTCCTGTTTCTCAGGACCAAGAACATCACTCTTAATCTCTCCTCAATCTTCAGTGAATCTCTATCGCCTACCCAGTAAAGTCACATCCCTCTGGCATAACACCCAAGATCCTTTATATAATAAGCCAAACTACCTTTTTGAATTTGTCTTCATCTATAGTGTTCCAGAACTCTCTTCCTCAAATAAACTGGGGTGACTCACTACAAACATCACACAAACCTCCACACTTCCTTGGATTTCATTATGCTGTTGTTCTCCACCCACAGCTCTAACTTCAATGATCTCAAACTGGGCTGTGCATCAGAATAATTGAGGGAAGTCTAAAATACACATGATATAGCCCTGTTGCAAGATCTAGGGTAGAGCCTAGAGAGTCTCCATTGTTAGTAAGTTTCCCATGTGATTCTTACATAGCCAAGGTTGGTCCCTACACCGAGGATGGAAATCACTGCACCTACTGAACCCTTTAAAATTCTGCTCATCCTTCAAGACCCAGGGAATATCCCTTTACCATGATCCTTTCTCACTGAAATTTATTGCTCCCTTTTCTCACTTACACTGTTTATTTCGTATGCCAAACACAGATCTAAATACTTTCATACACATTCTCTCACTTGATTCTCACAAGCACCATGAATCAACATAGCTTAGATATGGCTTTTGCCCTAATTCATCATTTTGCTCCTGGGTCCAGCTGTGGATATGTGTCTAGTTTCCAGAGATCTGCTGCTTCTTCCTACTCAAGAGAAATGAGAATTTGGCAGCATTTGCAGGAAGTCAGTAAGATCAATAGCTTCAGGCTGTCTGGTGCTGTGGGTTGCTACTGGATTCCTTACCTGCACATTAGCTCTTATTTCTGCGATGAATAACCCTTCTGATTCACAATGTTGACTTCGGCCTGACGCAGTCACATTGGCTTCCATGGAAGGAAATCTGGCAGACTGACAGGGCCTTCAGGCCAGTCTGCAGCTCCATTTGCAACAGAGCACACCCGCAGGTGAGAAGTCTCTTTACGGTAGTGTACTGACCCGGTATACGGAGCTTTGTACAATGTTTTGCTAAGAGGTCATTACATGTTTTCCCACGTCCCTTCCTGGGAAGACATCAACTCATGGGGGACTATCCTAATTAGATCACTTCAAACCTTGCACAAACCCTGCAGATAAATATAAGTGGGAAAAAGCGCAAGAAATACCTAGCTTTAAAATCCTACCAACAGTTGATTTTATCATTTGACTAGAGTCTTAGTCTTTCTGAATGAAATGACAACCATTTCTCTTTATACCATTCTCTATTCAATAAAATCAATAATACTGTGTAACTTATTGAAGCCACAGCAATTATTCCTTACGTCAAATCATGTAATTTATTTCTGTCATGGTTCTAGTCACTCCAAACTTAATTTTTGGAACACAATCTTTTTTTTTCTGTCACTTGGTTAATTTTTCTTTCTCTGTGACTATGATCCTCCATCATTGCTTTTGTTGTCTCAGCTGCTCTGTCTTGACTGTTTTCTGCATTTCTAACTAAATGCTAATCCATTTCCTCCCTTTGCCTGAGGAAAAAAAAAATCAGCTCTACCCCCAAACTACTTTCTTCTTCTGACTATAAAGTAATACATAAAACCTGTAAACAGGTCTCAAATAGAAAATTAAAATTACACACAATCCAGACTGAGCCACTCTTAACAGTAATGTTTTTTATTCTAAGCTTTGATATATATAGATATAAATAACTGTTTGTTAGAATTAGAATAATGCTATATACAGTTTTCACTGCAATTTAAAATATATATGTGCAATTTTGAGGATTTTTCCATGTTCTTTGAAAAAAAGACTTTAATAAATTAAAAAACAAACTATTTTTAATGATGGTATAATATTTTACCAGATGCTACCACAATTAATTTATGTTTATATCATTGAGTATTTAGGATATTTTCCATCTTTTACTCTTACGAATAGTGCCTTCAGTGAGTAAGCCTAAAGCCATTTTTAAACTGTCAAAAAAACCTTTCAATAAACATTTTTAAAAATAGATCTCTGCCAGAGGTCTGAATTTTTCCTAAGACAGATTTACAGGAGTGAAATATTACTGAAAGAAAGAGTACATTTTGTTTCCTTCCTTCCTTCAACCTAAAAAATAGGTAAACACCTATTATGTGTCAGACCCCGTAATAGGCTCAAAAAATAGAGCTGTGGACAAGATGAGGCACCACTCCTGCAGGGGTCTACAGTTCAGTAGGAGACAGAGTTAACTGAAGGTCTGCACTTAGCATCTTCAGTACTGCAATAATAGTAAGTTATAGTAATAATAGTAAATTAGTAAAATAATAGTAAGTAACAATAGATGTTCCCTTAACTCACTTCCACTTAAGACAACTCTGGAGTATCTGGTGTCATCCATTCCTAGCCTCTGGTAAACGGATTCCTCAACACCAAGTGTGCGTACTCTCAGTTAATGGCTACTTACTCCTACTGGTTAAATTGAGTACCTATCAGAAATCACTTGCATGTGTCCCCAAACACATTTATATCAGCCGTACATGCCACTTCACTTCTGTCATTTAATTAACTATTATAAAAGCTGATGCTATATGAATGTGAAAAGCTGTGGTAAGATTCAAGAACGACAAGTTACTAAAAACGTATTTCTGAGAAGTATGAGTGAAAGAAATTTTTAAAAGATTAGTGAAGATGATGTCTGGAAAGATTCTACAGACAGATTATTCTGCAAATGCTTTAGATTCTTGAATCCTGACCTGGAAATTTAGAGGATGCATTGTAAGTATTGTTTACACAGGTAAGATAAGGGAAAACTCTATTTAGAGGACCCATCTCAAAGAAAAGGCCTTAGCCCTCTATAACAGTTGGGTGAATTAATATGTATTTTTGCCAGTTTTAAATTTTATAATTTCTTCCTTAAGCCAGCTGTTGGGCTAACTAACCACTGCTGGGCTCAGCAACACTGAATAAATGAATTATTCCTTTACAAAAGCAAAGTTCTTACAAAGTAGCGCCAAATAGCTTCTTGGAAAGTTATTCTAATTATATTCCTCAAACTGTTTTGTAAGTGTCTTTTACCATAAATTAACCAGCACTAAGTATTCAGAATCTTTGCTAACTACATATATAATATTATAATATCTAATATAATTATAATTATTGTTATATTATTATATTATATATCGCCGTTATTATTTTAGCAAATTAATAGTTAAGTGAAACCAATTTCTGTATGTTTATATGTTTATTGGGAATTTGTATTTCTTCCTTTGTGAACTTCCTACTAATCTGTATAAGTGTTTGCAGGGTTTTTTTCTCTTATTGATTTGTAAAAGATTCTTAATATATTATTATCCCTTTATGTCATAAATATTGTTGAAATCTGTTTCATGTATTTTAATTTTATTTGTGTTTTTTTTAACTGACCAAAGTTTTCACTGTTCATGTAGTCAAATCCATTATTCTCTATCTTTCATCTCTAAACTTCCCTTTACCTTATCTGTATCTTGTGAGTGATATAACAACCAACAGATTTTATACGGACGGCAAGCAATATATTTTTTTTAGTTGGGGAGGGACAGGGGGAGAGGGAGAAAGAGAATCTTAAACAGGCTCCATGCCCAGCACCAAGCCTGATGCAAGGCTTGATCTCATGATCCTGAGATCATGACCTGAGCCAAAAATCAGGAGTCAAACACTTAACCAACTGAGCCATCCAGGTGCCCAGGGATGGCAAACAATATCTCAGAGTCATTTAAATTTTTTTTCTTTTATTACTATTTGAGTTTTCAACAATCAAAGATTATGTGGTATGCCTTCTTATGTCTATGTGAGATTCCCTCTCCAATCTTTAGCATCCTCCTCTCAAGGGTAAAAAAGAATGTTGTTCTTTATTCACATCATAACATTAACCTATTGGTGCTACCTTAACAGTTGCATAAATTGCAAAGAACTTCTGGTACATAGTCCTCTTAGCAAGAGTATTTAAATATGAGCCATACTCTTGATATAGACAGTGTGTATATTATATGAAATCCACAAATATTCCTGTAAGTGACTATTTGGAATCTTTGAGCATGTCCTTTCTAATACATCACTTGTATGTCTGACTTGCTAGGTTTGAAATTTTGTGACTCAGTCCAGGAATTCATTCCTATATTCAATAACTCCTAATCAGATACATACTTTTAGCAAGACTTTGTGCTAATTGCTGAAAATAACACAGAAAAAATAGACATGGTTGCTGCATTCCTGAAGCTTGCATTTTAGTGGGGAGGAGAGATGGCAAACAAATTATACCAATAAAAAAGTAATTATAATTTTAATAAGCATTATGAAGAAGTGAAAAGTGCTCCACGAGCTTGTAATTAGTGCTCTTTGAGGAAATGGTATCAGAGACGAGCACTGAAATAATTAGCCAGTGGAGTAGACAACACTGGGGTTGGCTGGGTAGCTCACCAAATCTGGAAAAGAACCCTGTGCTGCCGTGTCTGTTTTACATGAGTTTAGCTCACAACCTGAGCTGACTCAAGTAGGCATGGACACTTGATATAAGGTAAGCCAATTCTGGGGGCTAAGCCTAAGAGAAGAAAATCAATGCCTCAGAGCTGGTAGAATAGTCAACACAGGCAGGAGACTCCACACACCAGTGTGGCTCTCTGTTCTTTGCACGTAGAGGAAGAAAGTTGTGGGAGAAGAAAACACAGTCTGTATCAGAGGAAAGGGCAAGCTAGCAGATGGGTCAGACAGGTGAATACAGGCAGCAATTAAGTTTCTTATGCCAGTTGTTCCCAAGGCCCAATGATCCTGCTCTTCATACAGTCTTATGAGATACTGTAGCATGCCTCCAATGAATCCTTTTTCCAAAGCTTATTGAATATGAATTTCTGTAACTTTCAACCCAAAGCATGCTAATTCACATAAGCAGGTAAAAGGGGGCAGTATATTCCAGACAGAGAATACAACATCTGCCAAGGCTCAAGGCAGACAGATGATTGACACATAGAAAAAAATCCTTCGAGATGGAAATAAAAACCATCTGACATGAGAGTAGTCAGGTAGGAAGAGCTGGAATCATTTGGGGCCTAATGGGCCACGCACAGGATTTGGGATGTAACCTACAAGCAATTTTCATATTGTTCCTACTGAAGCAGAAAGAGAAGCAAGCAAACAAACAAAAAGCAACTCAATGATTGAAAAATTTGTTCTTCCCAGACATTTTTTAATAGTTTCAGCAAACATTTTTGAGAATCTATTATATAGCATGTGGTACAAAAGTGTATCAGGGAGTGGGACAGCAGGGGAAAGACAGGCATTGGATTTCCCAGAAAACATTACTTAAAAAGTACATTTTTCAATAGTTTCAAAGAAATAGAGAGTTTGTATAGATTAAGATGAGTAACTTTAGAGCAGTGATTCCCAACTGGGGGAACTCCACCCCTCCCCCCCGGGACACTAGGCAATGTGTAAATACATTTTTGGTTGTCACAGCTGGGGCAGGGGACTACTTGTATTTGAGGGATGGAGATCAGGAATACTGCTAAAATTCTACAGGGCACAGGACACGACAAAGAATCATCTACACTCAAATATCAATAGGGCCGAGGTTAAAAAACCCTGCATTGGAGGAAATAGGTGATAGCAAAGCTATTAAATACGAAGACAAAGTAGTCAAAGAGTAGAGACTTCACTTATGCTTGTTGCACCAGCTGTTAAAACCTGTCTATGCCATTAGGGCCCTAAAGCAGGCAACTGTTTGCCCTCTAGAAACTTACAGTCTAGGGGCACCTGGCTGGCTCAGTATGTCGAGCAACTGACTCTTGATTTCATCTCAGGTCGTGATCTCAGGGTTGTAAGATGGAACCCTGAGTTGGGCTCCATGCTGGGCAGTGAAGACTGCTTAGGATTCTCCCTCTCCCTCTGCCTCTCTCTACCCTACCTCTCTCTCTAGAAAAAGTAAAATACATGAAATATTTTTTAAAAAGGATTCTCTGTCTCCCTCTGTCCCGATCCCCACCCATGCATATGTGCTCTTTCTCTCAAGAAAAGAAAAGAAAAGAAAAGAAAAGAAAAGAAAAGAAAAGAAAAGAAAAGAAAAGAAAAAAGAAAAGAGGACACTTACAGTCTAGTGGGGGACATAGGCCAGAAAGACAGGAAGTGAGCAATTCTGTCAATACTAAGATATGGAGGGGCGCCTGGGTGGCTCAGTGGGTTAAGGCTTCTGCCTTCAGCTCAGGTCATGATCTCAGGGTCCTGGGTTCGAGCCCCGCATTGGGCTCTCTGCTAAGCGGGGAGCCTGCTTCCCCCTCTCTCTCTGCCTGCCTCTCTGCCTACTTGTGATCTCTCTCTGTCAAATAAATAAATAAAATATTTTTAAAAAAATACTAAGATATGGAGGAGCATATAGTCTTATAAAACAATGAAGTGAATATCTACCCCAGTCTGGGGAGATCGAGGAACACTTTTGTAGAGGAGAGAGGTCTTAGATGCTGCCTAAGATGGTAAGAGAAGAATCAGAGTCAGTATCAGGAGAATGAGGTGGAATTAGCCAGGCAAAATTGACACTGACATGGAGAAAAGATCTCAAACAGGAAGAGCCTTATATGCAAAGATCAGGAGTCATGATTCAAAGATCTGGAGCTGTGAAAGCCTATGAAATGCCCATGGGGCTCAGGTTCTCAGGATCTCTGAAGTAGAGAGCCCCAGAAGTGGCAAGGCTAATAGAGATCATGCCGGAGAGGTAAGTTCTTGCTGTACTGGGAGCAGCAGTAATTCCAAACCGAACACAGGGCTGCACTAGTCGAGTTAACAAAGCACAGAGTTGTGACTTGGTATATTGAGAAGTGGGAAGCAGTGGCATTTTGAGGTTAATTCTGACTTAATATGCTTCAAGTCTATTTTTATATATGTGCCTGAAGTGCCTCAGTTCTGTATTTCACTGTGCCTGGATATTTATATCGGGAGTGTGATAAATCAGTGATAATGTTATTTGGCATGTTTCGCAACCAGTCACTTTGACTGACACAAGGAATCAACTTTGCATATTTTAAAACTGCTTAAATTTACTTCGGTTATAAGGTTGTATATATTAAACATCCACCTCCATTGTTCCTTGACAAACCTTCCTTTAATTTTATATACATGTTAATTTATAACATATACCATTCAACCAAAGAGCAGACAATAAGTCACTCACATTCTAGGAAGCCTTATTAAAGGGATTGGTTAAGAGATGACAGAACGAATGAGCCAGCTGAAAAATCTCAGGTAGAGAGCAAAACAATTTGCTATCAGTTGCCAGGGAATTATCTATGTTTCCAAGGTAACGCCCAACACAGCTTGTTGTCTTCGGTATCTATTATACTTTGGAAATTTTTCAGGCTTGTTTCCTTTTCTTAAAGGTCTTTTATGCTTTTAAATATTCAAGATCTTCAGTTAAACATTTACTACTTCCATGACCAGTCTCCTAGTGAAGGAGTAGAGGAAAACAATGATGTTTCTTTCCTACAGAGATTTATTTCAGTTTCTCTTCTGAGAATGTCATACCAAGACAGTGGGAAGGTGAGGATGGTGGCAGACAGACACTTGAGGGATCAGGAGCAAGAGTCATGAGGAAAATTCAGAGTTTAAGTAAGGATAAGTCCAGCAGACAGAAGCCAAAAATTATAGAGGTGCCTGAAACCAATGCTAAGCATGGCCAACCATCAACATCAAAGAGTCAAGATACCAGATATAAAAAATACCTTATACTGGCCAAAACCTCTTCCCATTTGATTTAGGAGACTGATGGAGTCCCTAATTCACACAGAGCACTATGTATACCCATGTTTCCTGCTGGAACAAGGATCAACACTAATGAGAGGTCAGGCCGTAGTTGGCTTGTACCAGTAGGTGAGCCCCAGGAAAAACACAGCTCATGAGCCATCTGCCAATGGATAGTGTGCAACCATATTGAAAGTAGCTGCTGTCAGAAGAGCGGCATTACCCTACACACTACATCAGAGGTGCTCTCCCTTTATTCAAAATCAGAAGAGTCAACATCGACCTTCTTTTCCCCCAAAAAAGGTTATTTTAGAAGAGCCTGTCTCAAACCAGTACACTTCTTAAGGATGAGGCTGACTGGAAGAGTAGAAAGAAAGTTGAAAGTCAACTGGCTGATTCAATCAGGATATCCAAATTGGTCAAGAAAAATGATACAGAGAGGTGGAAGGCCAAATAGAGCCCAGGTAAGCCAAGTCATGATTTGAGTTCCTTGGTCAGTGCCAGATAAAGTTTAAGCTTTAAGAAAACTACCAGGGGATTTTAATGGCACAATCTTCATTGGGAATCTTTTTTTTCTTTTTTGTTCGTAGTTCAAAGGTGTATGGAAAATAATTACACTTAGCAGTAGATCATGAATCTTCTCAACCACCTACATGGATTCACTAAGTACACAGGGATAAAAAATAGGAGAGAAAGAAGAAAAGAAAATATGGTCTATTTTGTTCAATCAAAGGGCTCCTCCAACATGGGGCAACTTGCTCTTTATTTTGGGGAGATCAAAATATTGAGTGCCACTAAATGCTTTCATTCTAAAGGCAGATGCTATTTCAGTGCAGTGTGTTCTTGATTTTTTTTTTTTTTTTTTTTTTTGTAAGTTGAACTATGTTGTTCTTGAAAATGTCAGGTACAAATCCTCTGAAATGCCTGACCTTTTCAATTTCCAAACAATGGATCGCATAAATCTGTATGAAGAATAAGAGGGCAAGTTAAGAACCCGAGCTTATTCAGGTTTGTGAGGTTTTTATAATGAGCCCATTTAAAAGATGCTCATGCCAAGGCCCAATAGACTCAAGTGAAATACTTTCTAGAAGTCAAACTAAAACATATACTGTAGGGCAGGAAAATTTGGATGATACTCAATTTTCCAAAAACCTCTAAGTATGAGAAGCCCTAATTATAGGATATTTTAATTTCATCAAAAATGAAAAATAGTAGCAGCCACAGGCTGAATATTGGAGCAAACCAAGGAGCTAGTCAACATTAAGGCAGATACTCTTTCTTTAAAATGTCCTACACAAATCATATTTAAACTTCTGTCGCAGTTACTTAGGGCATTTCTCTGAGGAATTTTCACTTGATATTGAAATGTACTCATCTCAGATTCAGTATGTGGCTGCATCAGATGTTGTATAAACTTGAGAGCTCATGGGTGGCCATATACACCTGGAGAAGAACAGCAGATTCCCAGAAAGAAGAAGGAACCAGACACACAGAGGAGGGCTGAGATTAATCCCTGTGTGAAGAGAGAGACTAAGGGAATGGCTGCCTTTGTACCATCAGGACTTGCAGGAGAATGGAGACTAACTTTAGTGCAAAATTTACCTCACATGAAGAAAAAGAGGGCAATCATGAAAAGTTATTTCCATGCAATCTTTTCTCTCTATGACTACAGATCTGAGACACCTGAGTCAGATAAGGAAATTATTTCTTTGTTTGCTGAATTACTCTACTATGCTCTGTTCTTAAAACAAAGTTGGTATACTATTTAGAAAGCACTGGGACTCAAGAAAATTGGAAGATTATATTTGAGGGAAGCTGGAAAAGTGAGGTTGACCAAACAATCACAGAAAAAGCAATAGAAAATGTTAAGAGCACTGTATTTCCCATTTATTCTGCTTTGAACAGTTCACAGCCCATAATTAATGCATTCTGTAATATGTAGAGGTAAGTCCTCAAAGGGTCACAAAGAAAAGAGTCTGTTTGAAGATTAGTTGAAAAAGTTGGAGGATGTTAATTCTAAAGAAGAGATGAGAGATATTTAAAGGACCTGAGATATTTGAGGACCATTACATAGAAGGAATAGTCATGTGATGCCTCGTTATCTATTTTCAATTGCAGTTATGCAGATTTTTCTTTTTTTTTTAAAGATTTTATTTATTTATTTGACAGAGAGAAAGAGAGATCACAAGTATGCAGAGAGGCAGGCAGAGAGGGGGAAGCAGGCTCCCTGCTGAGCAGAGAGCCCGATGCGGGGCTTGATCCCAGTACCCTGAGACCATGACCTGAGCCGAACACAGAGGCTTTAACCCACTGAGCCACCCAGGCGCCCCTATGCAGATGTTTTTACTTCTAATTTTCAAAGTAGATACATGCATATCACATAAATAGGTAAGCAAATGTATAAATATATAAAGACATGAGACAGAACTCTCAAAGAAGTTCAAACAATTTGATGGTTCAAAAAACAAAGTAGGTGAACTTTGTGAAGTTGTAAAGTAAGCTGTGATAATACATAGAAAAAGCTGAAGACTGGTCAGGAGTGTTAGAGAGTCATGCACTGAATTAGTGCTTAGAATATATGACCTCTATGTTTTCGATCCTGAAATTCTGAGGTCAATTGGTTACCTGGGAGAAGAAAATATTTAATGTTAATAACAACATATACATGGCTTATTAAAGATAATTCTAAAAATATTTAGTAATTTATGCAGAAATGTAGATCACTGAGACAGGTTGGGCCTTACAAGATTAGAGTTTTATAAATTTGTACTTTCTCATTATTCATTTAATACTTTCTTCCATGGAACAGCCAAATGAGACTCCATGAGAATTTCATTTTAAATTGCTTTGACATTTTAGCCAATAAAGAAATACTTTAGCCTTGAGCTTAAGACACAGTGAGTAGCAAGCATCTCCAATTTGAAAAAGATTTTTATCTAAGTAGTTTTCCACAAAATATTTCAAAGAATTTGCAGCTAGACTGAAAACTGGTCAAGTATAGTTTCAACATTTCAGTATTCAGAACTGAATATGGAGTCATTTGTAAAACCCGAAAGAAAAGTTTGCTTTCTTATTACAAGAGTACCAAAAAAAGCTCCAGCATTTTCTTCATATTTTCAAAGGGCTTTTATTTCTTTGAGAAACAGAAATTTGTACTAAGTCTTTATTATTTGGGTTAAAATGGATCATTTTTATAGGAACTAGGTTTTAAAGCTCATTACACCCAAAGATTTTCATTATGATCTAATTTGAAATGAAAGTAAACAGAAATAATCATTTTGTTCTGCTAAAAGAAGTCCTTGTGCTTTAATAAAACATCACAAATCACAATTAAAGAGAACTAACAAATTGACTAAAAAGTATGATTCATGAACAATTACCAGCCATGTGAAAATCTATTATTAGTTTCAGAAAATCATCTCTGTCTATGAGAAATAACCAGCAATTATCTCATCCCTAGATGGTATATTTTTGCCTTCCTGAAAACAATTCACAAAGTCAACTCATCTGGCAGTATCACACAACTTAGAAATATATACACAGCATACATTTATATGTTAATATACATATAGACAACCTACAAGTCAAAGAAAGTGACTACCATGTTGAGCTCAGGACCAGCTACAGAAATGAGTCAAAGTCATAAGGAATTAAGCATAATGAAATGCTCTGTTTGACATGGCAACTATGGGTTCCTGGAAAAAAAAAGGGGGGGGGAGCAGAGAGCAAAGATATTTCATGAAGAGAAGAAAATCAAATAATAAACTGAGAAGTTTGCAAGGCAATTAGTTGAGTTGGTATTTTAAATCTCTGGTGTCTGAGAGAGCTCCAGACTGGTCATGTCCACAGCAGCTGTGGCACTAACAAAAATAGAGGAGATTCTTTTTTGTGACATAGGCCATCATTCGGCGAGACTACAGAATTTTTACTATAAATTTGAATTTACATTATTAATCATTTTTCCCTATGTTCCCTTGTTTACTCAGTCAGAGATACTGTCTCTCAAAAGGAAAAGCATATGGAGACACCAAATATGTCCAAGAGCTTGGTCACTTCCAGATTCTAGATCCTAATATCCAAGCCCAAAGCTTCTCATTGCCTTATAGGGGAGAACAAATGATACAGAGACCTTGCAGCTTTGCAGCATATGAGACACCGTGGCTCCACAATCAACCTTTGATTTACTAAGAATTTCTTTAGCACTGAAATTTTCTCCATGAGGAGT
This sequence comes from Potos flavus, assembly GCA_028534135.1. Lineage (NCBI taxonomy): Eukaryota > Metazoa > Chordata > Mammalia > Carnivora > Procyonidae > Potos > Potos flavus. The sequence continues at coordinate 47,696,278 of CM052897.1, read as the reverse complement.
TGGTATTAAGACTTTGAGAGAAGCCATATTTGAAACATTAAAGAAAATCCCCTAGAGAACTGAGATAGGTCAGTATCCCTCTGGAAAGATTACCCATTTCTAAAGAGAGTATCTCAGCATTTGGAATTAAAACTTCATATTCTAAAGTTCCCAGTGTGTCTGAGAAGCATAAGTAATAATTTGATAACTCTCAAGTCTAAAGCCCTTTGCCACTAGCCCTCATGTAAACGACCCACAAAACAAGATTCTATAAAAATACAAAAAACACGACATACCATATGGATAGAGCCCAGGATGTTCCTATTGACAGAATAAATGGTTGCCTAATCCCATTTTACAAGGCCATAATTCCTTCATTAACAGTTCAATGCAATGTTTGTGTTGAACTAACGACAGAATTCATTGTATAAAATAAGTTTTTGTTCACTTTCATGATGTTATTTAAAGTACTATCAATCTATGTTTTGAAATAAAATTAATAGGGGCACTTGGGTGGCTCAGTTGGTTAGGCATTTACCATCAGCTCAAGTCACGATCCCAGAGTCCTGGGACCCAAGCCCTGCGTCAGGCTCCCTGCTCAATGGGGAGTCTCCCTGTCCCTCTCCCTCTGCTCTCCTCATTCTCTCTCTTTTAATCTCTCTCTCTCAAATAAATAAAATCTTTTTAAAAAGAATAAAAATAATACATTTAGAGCCCAGATTGGGAGTCTAGACTCTTAGAAATATGAAACTTTGGCTAAAGAACAACAAAGGGAATCTTGAAAAACAGCAATTCTCGGACTGATCAATAGTAATATCCTAGGGTATCTTCATAGGTGCTGTCATTGCATGTCTGACATGCAGTGTCATTATGTGAATAGATAATATTATGTAAATACATACTATTTACAATGTATTATAAATATAAATATTTACAATGTTACGATATGTAAATATTGTAAATATTTACAATACATTATAAATATTATTGGGGCTTGACATCTCATATTCCTTAGCATACTTTCTTCAAGTTATTAAAATTTGGGGCTCAATTTTTCTTTTTATCAAATATACATATTCACATCCAACAGCATTTTCTAAATGATTAGATCCAAGTTCAAAATACTTCTGAAAGATGAGTGGGACTCATTCTACTACTTCTCCCAAGGTGACATAAGACAATTTCATAGAAGTTTATGACTTATTTGAGAACTCTGTACTCTGATAAAAGAAAATCTTAACCCCAAAACAAATTCAAGTAAGAAAACCATAAAAGATAACTGTTTTTAAACATTTCTACGATATAAAGGTTGACTTTGTTAGAGCTATAGTCTTTGTTCATATAACCTGAATATTATTTCAATTAAAACAAAAACTTGATTTGTGGTTAAATGAGAACTCTAACTGCAACCTAAAACAATCCCCTGACCAGAGACAGCTTTGAGAGTGGCAGTCACATTTTGATAGAGATAGTTAATGCCTTCCATAAAAATACAAAGAGATTCCAACAACTATTCAGTCAAAGTGGTAAAAGTTCTACAATTTCAAATTCCAAGCTGTTACTCTGGAAAAACTAAAAACTCCAGTTCATCTCCCAGGGGTATGTCATGAAACAAGTTGTTTTGTGATCAAAGCTTGCAGCCATCCCTCCCTTCTTACTTCCTACACAGATTTCTCATCCTTCCCTTAGCTGCAGTCTCACCACCTACACTTTGCCTCCCATACAAGTCCTTTACTCACGCATGAACACATCAGCCATCTCCTACTTACATGGACACCTTCAGATTAACAGATTTATGCACTTTCTAGTAATTGTGCTTTTTGTTAACATTAATATGAACCTGTCTCTATCATTACTTCTGCTGTTATTATTAATACCTGTGCACGTGCTTTGTCCTTAACTGTCTGTGAATAGGTAAGATTTTATTAAATACTCATGGTGTTCCTACTTTCATTACACCAAGGTGTTTTTCTTTTAGTTGATGAGTTACTAGAGAGCACAACGATCTAATTCATTGTGATGATCTCCTGGTGCCTAAGTAGTATCTGGCATATAATTAATGCTCAACACATGTTTGTTGAATGAATGAATGATAAATAATTCACTAAGAAACAAAATGTTTGGAAGAAAAAAATCAGAATTTGATATTATTTCTGAAACTTAATTGTCTTCAATATTTGATATGTATAAATTACTTAACAAAAAACCCATTATGTTTAAAATATATAAGAGAAATATGTTGGAATATAATTACATGTCAACATGATTGACCTAGAAAGAATGAAATTTCTTTACTGTTTATTTAAATGACCTTATTTACTAAGTTCACGTAACAAATTTTAGGAATATATAAATGGCAAAGAAAGAGAGTGCTTCACCTGTCTTTGATCTAAATGTCTAGCCAGGACCAGCGGTCTGGAGGAGTATTTCCTACAGTGTTTTGTATCAATGTTAGGGTAGCATATCTTTGTCGGGAAACAAATACAACAGGGTGATTTTACTCAAGTAACATCTATATTGAGATAAGACATTTGCAAAGTTAGAAAATAACACATAAGCTAAAAATACTACATAAATAACCTAATAACTTATTAGTATATTTTCTCCCTGAATCCTCTATTAGTGAAGCTGCCATTTTTACCTATAGTTGATTTTCATTTCTTTTTTAATGCAGTTTGTTTTGAATCAGGAAAAAATTTTCAATTAATTGTTTTTCTCAACATTAATCTTCCAGTGACTAGTTATAACTTGAAAATACATTATAAAACAACATGTAACATTCTACTAACAGGCAACAGTTTCCTCAAAATACTCCCACAGATATATATTTGGAGAAGCATATTAATTTAATGTATGGGCAAAGAATTAAGGGACTGATCATTTTATGTATCATATTTCAAAAGGGAAAGGAAATGTTCTCTATATGATTCACACTTTAATTTTATTTTCCAAGAAATACCTTTCAAATCAATATTTATAAAAGTATTATCAGTAAAATTTAAATTTTATATACAGTAAAACTATAATAACTTGCATTTTATGGCACTTTAAAAGAAATTTCATACATATTATCATTTTTTATCTCCCTAACCAATCCAGTATAGGAAAATATGCACCTATTATTCCTAATTTATGGATAAAGAAACTAAAATTTCAGAGATAATGTTTCACCCAAGCGCATTCAGCTCAAACTCTAAATTCTCCTGATTCAATTTTTTTTCTCCTTTTACCACTCTGATCAGATATATATTAAGCAACATTTCAAATTTGTCTTTCAATCTGTTACCCAAATATGCAGTCTCCCATAGTTATTGTGAACTTATAAACAATTTTTTTGGAAAAGTAGAGATGTTCATCATGAGTTATGAGCTAAGTAGTCATCTTGTTTGGTAATTTAATACCTAGTCTTGTGTTCTGATTATTTTATTAACATCCAAATATCATGACCAGACTTGAATTACTAAGTAAATGACTTCCTATTTTATGGACATACTACATTAGTGATACAGACGTGGAACTCACAATATGAAAAAGTAGAAACTAGAGAAGATACTAAGAATACTTTCCAGTGGCCAGATAACTTATATTATTATAAAAATTATCACACAGTATGATTTGGTAATTTGATAAGTAGGTGTTCACAGGACTAAGGTCAGGAGGCTATTGTGATCAAATAAATATTTTAGTACTTTGTAGGCCAAAATTTTTTTACCACACACATGAAAAAAATATGAATAAAATAAATCATATATATATGAAACTTTTTCCCTGAAACATGTTGTCATATGAACTCATTAAAATGTAGATCATTGATCTACAGGTTACATGAGCTACTCTAAGTCCTTAAAGTCTGTTATGTGAATATTTATTTGGGACTTTTAAAAATGATGATTAATGACAGTAGAATAATACTATGAAACAGGTATCACAGTAAGAAAAATTGACTAACTGGGTCATGCATTTTCAACAGGGCTGAAAACTGATTCAGGAGAAAAAATCTTACTTTCTACTTATAAATCATAGCTATATATACAGCACAGAACAAACAGATATACAGTATATCTGTGATATTAAAATCTCAAAAGAATGGGGATCAACTAGGAAAAAAAAATCTAAAAAGCTCCTTAGAAGGCAAAAATGAGAAAATGGTTGAGAAACACTCCTCTAAGTAAACAAGGATTAGCAAATTCTAAGTTAAATTTATTCAAGATGTCTTTGACTTCCTTTGATTATTACTACATGATGAGGGTTAGTCATACGAATACATTAAATAAATTCCCCCAAATAAGTTATGGAATGCTTTTTGATAGCTATACAATGTCCAGTATAGGCCTGAAAATAACTACATATTTTTTAATTAATGAATTGTTCACAGTCAAAAGAGAATGAGTGCTTTATGATTTTAATCTTTTTTAAGCATGCAAGTATGCAATAATGATATGTAAATTCATTCAGTGACTATTGAACCCACCAATATCAGAAAAACTATATAGTATTTCTTGAAATAGCAAGATTCATTCTCCTCATGGCACACTGTTTTACTGTAGGTTTATTACCAAAAAATTCTCGAATGCATGAGATAGAGAAAGAATATTCGATTCATAGCCCAAGTAAATAATGTATTTGAAGTCATACTAGAAATGATAAGGATTATCCATTTTTAACTTTAAATATTCAGAATTTCTCTAATTCTACACTTCCAAATACATCCTAAACTGAAAACAAAACCCAATATCTTAAAATAATAAGAGAAAATACAGCAAAAAAAGATTTCTTAAATGCAACTTTTAAATTATTTTTTTAAAGTCAACATTACACTCAATGCTGGAACACTAGACTTATCACCATTAAAATAAGAAACAAAAAACCAAAAAAAACAAAGATATCTGCTATGCTATTAATTTCTTAAACTCTTTTGTAGTTTTGTAAATTTATAAACTTCTGTTCAATGTTTTAAAATACAAAATCTAAATTAAGAGCATATTTAAAATAAGAGACCATGTTATAATTTTAGTTATGTTGATACTGTTAGAAACAGCCAATGCTGATCTAAGAAATATACTTGGATATACATTCATAGAGCTTATAGCTAAGTGGAAAAGTAAGCATTAACAAATAATTGTACAAATAATTAATTACAATTATGATAAGAGATATAAAGGGAGCAAGATACTGTATGGCCATATGACAGAGAAACTAACCTACAAAGATATGAAAAGCCTTCTGGGGGAGATAATAAACATGAATAATGGCTTACAATTAGCTAGACAAATAAAGCAATAAAATGCAAAAAGTTCACAGAGGCAAAGGTCACATAAAGGAGCCCAGTGCCTTCAAGAAACTGCAAAAGAGAATGTGTCTGGACCATGTAAAGAGGGAAGGTACCTAAAGAAGAACACAAGAGACAAATCACATAGGGCTTTGTTGATCATGTTAGAAATTTTGGACTTTATCTTAAGGGTTCTAAGTAAAGAAGTAAAATTGCCAAATATTTACTTTTAAAAGCTCGCTTCGGTAGCTGCATGGATTACAGATCAGAGTCAGGAAATATTGGATGAGAAGTAAATTGCAGTAGCTCAAAGATAAAAACCATGGAGATGGAGAACATTCAGATTTGAAAGGCAGTTAGGAATTAAAGCTAATAGGTTTTTATAATTGATAGGATGTGAGTAGAGATGGCAAGAAAGCTGTCAAAGATAATACTGAAGACTGTCCTGAACAACTGGGAAGAGAGCGAGAGTAACCTGTGGAGTGGAGAGCATGCTGTTGACAATGCTTTCTAAACTTTCAGGGTTAAATAAATGTCCTGAGAGGCCCAACAGAAAACCAGAAGGATAACAGTACCCTCCCTTGACTTTACCAGTAGCAGCCTTGAAGAGAAGATGGGAATGTCATATGTATCTAGCAAGGAAGCTCTACCAATACCAAGTTCCCAATTAGATGCATCTATCTGGTGCCTATCCCAGCAACTTCCATAAATACTAAGAAACCAGGAAGGAACTAAAATAACTAGCCATAGCTTCAGAATTTTACATTCTAAGAATAGAATTCCAAGAGAATACACATGAGGAGAGAAAATTCAAGACGCACTCTCCAGTTTGGGACAAATAATAGGAATGGATGAGACAACAGGAAAAAGAAAAAGGCCTGCAGAATGGTATTTTTTAATGAAAGGAACTACAGAATTGAAGTGAGACATAACTCCTCAGCCCACCTGCTTTTGCCTTTCAACTCTCTGACATTCTCAGCCAAGAGATTAAAGGATTCTTGTCTAAGAACTCTGGCCAGTCCAAAAGGGAAAACTCAAATGTAGTGACATCACTGCTCCTCCAATAAAAGTTCTGACACATCATCTTAAATTGAATCTCAAACTCTACAAGCTTCACTGACATGCTCAGAGCTCCCAGAGGAGACAGTTTGGGATTAGCTATTAGCCTTCTGAGGAAACCTTTTAGCATGGAAGACAGAAACTAAAATAATAAAGTAGGGAAAAAATATTAGAAGCAAGACTATGCAAGAAGGAATACTTATAAATAGGGAGCAAGAGAACATTCAGTAAACAAAATGGAGAGCACACAGAAATCAGAAGCATGAAAGAAGATATAAAATTTTACACAGGTTTAGACAATAAAGGTAAAGATATCCACCCACACCCCCCCCAAAAAAGCCATAAAGCAAAAAGACATAAAATCTAAGACTATAAGAAGACAAGTCCAGGAGGCCAAACAGCCAGACAATTAAGGATCCAGAAACAGAGGAGGGAAAAAATAAAATAGAACAAAAGACAAAACTATTATTAAATACAGAGTAAAAGTAAGGTTTTCTCTGAAAACTGAAATCTAAGCTTGAAAAGATTTACTCCATAATTAAAAGAAACCAAACTTAGACATATATTGGCAATATTATTTTTTTTAATTTAAAGTAAAGGAAACGATCTTGAAAGTATCCAGATACTCTACCCCCCAACCAAAAAAGAAAAACAACATTACCTACAGTTAGTAAAAGAAGCCTGGATTAAAACAGAGTGGGGCTCTGAGCTGTGCTCATGCACAATACATGCTAATTCAGGGACTAGACAAAATATAAACCACTGGCAACATGACACCAAGCATTAGCTCCTTATAAAGTGCTTTCATAAAGCCATAAAGAAAAACAGAGTCATCTAATAAAAATAATAGACAGGGGCACATGGGTGGCTCAGTTAGTTAAGCAGCTGCCTTCCGCTCAGGTCATGATCCCAGGATTCTGGGATCAACCCCCACATCAGGGTCCCTGCTGAGCAGGGAGCCTGCTTCTCCCTCTCCTTCTGCCTTCCCCTCCTCCTGCTTGTTCTGTCAAGTAAATAAATGAAATCTTTAGAAAAGAAAACAATAGACAAAATACATGCAAAGATAATTAATAAAAATACTAATGGTCAATAAATCAATGAAGATGTCTATCATTTTAGTAATTAAAAATTGCAAACTAGAACAGGATGAAGTTGACAAAGATCAAATAGAATAATAAATCTCAGTGTTGACAAGAATGTATAAATTCTGTGCTGATGGGATAAATTAGGATATTTGCAACATGACAATATATATATCAAAATGTATACATTTAACATATAAAAATATTACATGCATGACCTGTGAGTATATTAGATCATTTTATCAGTGCTTCTTTTATATTTTCCAAATATTATAAAATGAACACAAATTATTTTTATAGCTAAAAATATCATTGTCAAGGTACAACATCCTTTCTTGATCAAAACTCTTCACAGTGTAGGGCTAGAGGTACATAACTCAATATCATCAAAGCCATCTATGAAAAACCCACAGTAAACATCATTCTCAATGCCAAAAAACTGAGAGCTTTTCCTCTAAGGTCAGGAACACGACAGGGCAGTCCACTATCACCACTGCTATTCGACATAGTATTAGAAGTCCTAGCCTCAGCAATCAGATAACAAAAAGAAATAAAAGGCATCCAAATCGGCAAAAAAGAAGTCAAACTCTCACTCTTTGCAAATGATAAGATACGTTATGTGGAAAACCCAAAAGACTCCACTCCAAAACTGCTAGAACTCATACAAGAATTCAGTAAAGTGTCAGGATATGAAAGCAATGCACAGAAATAAGTTGCATTTCTATACACCAACAGCAAGACAGAACAAAGAGAAATTAAGGAGTTGATCCCATTTACACTTGCACCCAAAACCATAAGATACCTAACAATAAACCTAACCAAAGAAGCAAAGAATCTGTACTCAGAAAACTGTCAAGTATGCATGAAAGAAACTGAGGAAGACATAAAGAAATGGAAAAACATTCCATGCTCATGGATTGGAAGAACAAATATTGTGAAAATGTCTATGCTATCTAAAGCAATCTACACATTTAATGCAATCCCTATCAAAATACCATCAACTTTTTTCAAAGAAATGGAATAATCCTAAAATTTATATGGAACCAGAAAAGACCCTGAATAGCCAGAGGAATGTTGAAAAAGAAAACCAAAGTTGGCGGCATCACAATTCCAGACTTCAAGCTCTATTACAAAGCTGTAATCATCAAGACAGCATGGTACTGGCACAAAAACAGACACATAG
>CM052897.1:47627218-47687206 GCA_028534135.1 Potos flavus | reverse complement strand
CAATTCCAGACTTCAAGCTCTATTACAAAGCTGTAATCATCAAGACAGCATGGTACTGGCACAAAAACAGACACATAGATCAATGGAACAGAATAGAGAGCCCAGAAATGGACCCTCAACTCTATGGTCAACTAATCTTCGATAACGCAGGAAAGAATGTCCAATGGAAAAAGACAGTCTCTTCAACAAATGGCGTTGGGAAAATTGGACAGCCACATGCAGAAGAATGAAACTGGACCATTTCCTTACACCACACACAAAAATAGACTCAAAATGGATGAAAGACCTCAACGTGAGACAGGAATCCATCAAAATCCTGGAGGAGAACACAGACAGCAACCTCTTCGACCTCAGCCACAGCAACTTCTTCCTAGACACATCACCAAAGGCAAGGGAAGCAAGGGCAAAAATCAACTATTGGCACTTCATCAAGATCAAAAGCTTTTGCACAGCAAACAGTCAACGAAACCAAAACACAACCAACGGAATGGGAGAAGATATTTGCAAATGACTTATCAGATAAAGGGCTAGTATCCAAAATCTATAAAGAACTTCTCAAACTCAACACCCAAAGAACAAATAATCTTGCAATCAAGAAATGGGCAGAAGACATGAACAGACATTTCTGCAAAGAAGACATCCAAATGGCCAACAGACACATGAAAAAGTGCTCAACATCACTCGGCATCAGGGAAATACAAATCAAAACCACAGTGAGATACCACCTCACACCAGTCAGAATGGCTAAAATTAACCAGTCAGGAAATGACAGGTGGTGGCGAGGATGTGGAGAAAGGGGAATCCTCCTGCACTGTTGGTGGGAATGCAAGCTGGTGCAGCCACTCTGGAAAACGGTATGGAGATTCCTCAAAAAGTTGAAAATAGAGCTACCCTATGACCCAGCAATCACACTACTGGGTATTTACCCTAAAGATACAAATGTGATGATCTGAAGGGGCATGTGCACTCAAATGTTTATAGCAGCAATGTCCACAATAGCCAAACTATGGAAAGAACCTAGATGTCCATCAACAGATGAATGGATAAAGAAGATGTGCTATATATATACAATGGAATACTATGCAGCCATCAAAAAACCCCTGAAATCTTGCCATTTACAATGAGGTGGATGGAACTAGAGGGTATTATGCTAAGGAAATAAGTCAATCAGAGAAAGACAATTATTATATGATCTCACTAATATGATGAACTTGAGAAACAAGACAGAGGATCATAGGAGAAGAGTGGAGAAAAATGAAACAAGATGAAACAAGAGATGGAGACAAACCATAAGAGACTCTTAAGCTCAAGAAACAAACTGAAGGTTACTGGAGGGGATGGCGGGTGGGAGGGATGGGGTGGCTGGGTGATGGACACTGGGGAGGGTATGTGCTATGGTGAGAAAAAAAATAGAAAAAAATCATTGTCATAACACAATAATATTTTAAAATTTAAGTTATTTGACCTAGTAATTCCATCACTAAACACCTAGCCTAATAAACAGATACGGGGGAAAAAACAATCACACATACAAATATTTATTACAGGATTATTCTTTTTTTTTAAGATTTTATTTATTTTTTTGACAGAGAGAGACACAGCGAGAGAGAGAACACAAGCGGGGGGGGTGGGAGAGGGACAAGGAGGCTTCTATAGTATGGTTAAGTATTTTCACAGGAAAATATGAAAATATGAAGATCTGCTTGCAATATAATAAGTAAAATGGGAGAAAAATCTATAGATATATTCCTTTTTTTTTTTTTTTAAAGATTTTATTTATTCATTTGACAGAGAGACAGCGAGAGAGGGAACACAAACAGGGGGAGTAGGAGAGGGATAAGCAGGCTTCCTGCCAAGCAAAGACCTGATGTGGGGCTCGATCCCAGGACCCTAGGATCATGACCTGAGCTGAAGGCAGACACTTCACAACTGAGCCACCCAGGTGCCCTATGGATATATTCTTGATATTATATGATAATATTCAAGAGTAAATAGTGATTTATATATAGGATTACAGGTGTTTGGAAGTTTTTTTAACACTTTTATGTATTTTCTAAACTTTCTCAACAGTGTGAGAATGCTTTGTGTTTTGAAAATATAAAAATTATTTTACAACATTAAATTTGAAATTCAGTGTATATACTGAAGATATACAATGCACATGATCAAGCTGTAAAAGTTACATAAGATTTTCAAACAGATCAAAAGAAAGAAACATTGAATTGGCAAAGGAATTGATGAATAATTCAAATAGAAAATGAAGAGTTCAAAAATTTGTTCACTCATTAGTACTCAAAAATATTAATTAAAACTTGAATAAGAAGCTATGTCAGGACCTTTTGATTTAACAAAGTTTTTTTTTAATTAGTAGCCAATATTTTCAGATTTGTGAGATGTGAAGTTTTATATACCTCTGTGAGGAAATAAAGAATAATTTGATAATCTAAATATTCCTGTATAAGTAATATAAATTCATGTATAAATATTCCTCTCATAGATATTTGTCATTTTCTTCCCAAAATTTTTCTTCTTTATTAAGATTTCATTTATTTGGGAGAAAGACCATAAGCAGGGGGTGGGACAGAAGGAGAGGGATGGAGAAGCAGGCTCTCCTTGAGCAGGGAGCCCCATGTGGGGCTCTATCCCAGGATCCTGGGATCATGACCTAAGCCAAAGGCAGATGCTTAAGCAACTGTGCCACCCAGGTACCCCTTCTCCAACATTTTTCTGTTTTCATTCCTCTCTGTACTCAAGGAGGCTAGAAGCTTAGATACTAGATTTCTCAGATTGCCTTGTGGCTTAGATATTGCCCATCAAGATTGACAGCCATAAGAGGTAGGCTTTGATCTCCCTCAAAAGAACCCACTGCAAAGAACATAGCTGACCTATGACCTCCATCTGCCCCATCTGAAGATCCATTATAGGCTCCCACCAAAGCTACACATTCCCTGAGCTGCTACCAGTCAATGACTAAGCATGACAAGAATACTACACCCCATTATGGGACACTCTCCAAAGGGTAACCTTTGCTCAAGGATTCCATATTGGCTTAGATAAGACGTTTTCAAATCTGGGCTCAAGCTTGAGGCCGTTACTACTCAATCTTCCTTCCTTTTCTTCACAGGTATCAGATCTTCCTCATGGTCTGAAGGCTCACCCCCATTTACTCCTGCTCCTGCCCTCTTTGTACTTCAAAAGTGTTTTCTCCAATAAATTTCTTACACACTAAATTCCATTGTGGAGTCTGTTTCTAGGAAGAAGGCTCTCATAAGAAAGGGAGACTGAAGGGAGTAAGAGTCATCTATTTTTTTCCTGCTTCTGGCTTCAGAAGTACTAAGGGAGGATAATGTGGATGCCTGGGGGTTTTCGCAGCATTAGCAGAGAGTCCAGCAGCACTGGCAGCATTCAGCCTCCCAGGCCCTGCAGTATCATGAGGGAACTGGTGCAGGCTTCCTGCTCAGTGGCAATGGAAGTGATTCCTATACCAGCGGCAGTGCTTTAATGACCTCAACAGCAAATCCATTCAGCTCTGGGTAACACTGCTTCCTTATGCTCTTCCACCTCTAGGGGCAGGAATGGCTTTCTGTGGTTACCACTGTCTGGGTAGTACTATCATCATTCTATGTTTCCTTCTCCTCCCCTTTCAACACTTTTGTGACCAAGTCCCTGTTTTAAACCCCTTTAGTATGATTTCCTCATTCTTGAGTAAATGTGGAATGATACAAATCTGTTTCATTCTTTTTGACCTAATAAATTCTCATTACTGTTAACTTTGTAAAGAAATTAATAAGAACAAAATTTATTAATAAACCCAATGCACAATTATTAAATATTAAATGTAAACAACTATTGCACAAAAATTTTAGATTAGTACTAACAAAAAAGTCCCAAAGAAATCTAACACTAGGGCTCCCAGGTGGCTCAGTTGGTTAATCATCTGTCTTCAGCTCAGGTCACGATCATGGGGTCCTGGGATCGAGTCCCGCATTGGGCTCTCTGCTCAGCAGGGAGCCTGCTTCTCCTCTGCCTCTGCCTGCTACTCCTCCTGCTTGTGCTCTCTCGCTCTCTCTCTCTGTCAAATAAATAAATAAAATCTTTAAAAAAAATTTAAAAAAAAATCTAACACTAGAGGTAAGTAATTAACCAAACTAATTTAGAGTACATTATTATGTTTTCTTATGCTACAATTAAGATGTGTTTATGAATAGTTTTTAGATCTGTAAGTAAATACACATCATTTACTATTAACTATATAAAGTGGGGAAAAAATAAAGTTAAATATGTGGCTATGACTCATAAATTTCCTATCTGAGAAATATATCCTGGGGAAATTTTATACATGTAAACCAAAATACATGTACAGTAATGTCCACAGCAGCATTGTCAAAAACAACCAACAACTTGAAAGACCCAAATGCCTGTCAAAAGTAAAAGAAATAAACAACACAATATTTCATATAGTAGAATCCTATGTCACAGCATAGATGAATCTCTGGAGAAAATCTTCAGGGAAAGCAGCAAATCACACTAAAAAAAAAAAAAAAATGCCATAACGGGATTCCATTTTTACAAAATTAAAAACCACATAAAATTATATGTGGTTATTATAAAACCACATATAAAACCACATATTAAAAATCTTTATATAAAAGATTATATATCTTTTGTTTAGGTGTAGAAAGTCAGGAAAAGAGTACATTATGTCTGGGAGGAGGGGTTGTAGTCAGGGTTGGGCATGAGGGGTGGTGAGGGGCTGACATTCTATTTCTTTTCCTGGTTTGTAGTTGCCCAATTGTTTGCTTTATAATTATTCTTTCATGTGTACATATATGTTTTATGCACTATTCTGTAAGCATGAGATATCTTGAAATAAAAGAGAGAAGAAAAAGGTGAGGATATAGAAGGGTAAACTCCAGGAAAACAACACCTCTACCTGCATGGTTTAAAACAGAATCACCAGCTCAGGGAACTTAGTCTCTCACACACCTAAGTCCACGTCAATAACTATGTGAATACATAAATAAATGAACATGAAGCTCTCAGGCATTTTAATATGTTCATAAATTAAACCAGAAGAAAATACACCCAAATGCCATCTAGTAATTACCATTTGGAAAAATTATGGGTGTCGCTATTTGTCTTCTTGATATTTCTCTGTTACCAAAATTTCTCAAATAAACATGTATTACTCTGAGAATTAAATAAAATAATTAAATGTGTTGTTCAAAGTCCAGAATAAGGTCAGTTTATGTTCTGGCCATTTTTGTTTCTCTAGAAACATTAACCCAATTGTTTTCACAAACAAGATCCTTACAACACCATGAATTTTACCAATGTTTTATACTTTTCAGAGTACAGGTCTTTCATCTCCTTTGTTAAGTTTATTCCTAGGTGTTTTATTCTTTTTGGTGCCGTTGTAAATGGAAATGTTTTCTTAATTTCTCTTCCTGCTACTTCATTATTAGTGTGTAGAAACTCTACCAATTACTGGGTATTAATTTTGTATCCTGCAACTTTATTGAATTCATTTATTACTTGTAATAGTTTTTTGGTGGCATCTTTAGGGTTTTCTGTGTGTAATATTATGTCATCTGCAAACAGTGACAGCTTAACTGCTTCCTTACCAGTATGGATACCACTTACTTCTTTTTCTTATCTGATTGCTGTGACCAGGACTTCCAGTACTGTTTTGAATAAAAGTGATGAGAGTGGACATCCTTGTCTTGTCCTTAGGGAAAAAAGCTCTCATTTTTCACCATGGAGTATGACGTTAGCTGTGGGTTTTTCATATGGCCTTTATTATGTTGAGGTATGTTCCCTCTAATCCCACTTTGTTGAGAGTTTTTATCATGTTGAATTATAAATCAGGGTCCTTAAACTTTGGTGTACATCATAATCAGGTGCAAACCAGCCCAAGAGAATCTAGTAATATCATAGCTAAATTGGATCTATTTTAACTGTAAGTAAATCAGCATTCTGAGTATGGCCCCAGTGAGCTACCCCAGCCACCTCTCCAAGGTGACTGAGCACCACCAACTTCCTTCTTTTTTTCCCTACAGACACAGCAATCTTCTAGCCCCAGAGCATTCTCTTCCTTCATGTTGCAGCCCCTTGCCCGTGCTGCTCCTCCTGCATGGATGCCCCATCCTCTGCTTATTTAACTAACACTCCCCATTCAAAACTCAGCTCAACTATCTCTTCTCTAGAAAACACTTCCCTGACCATCCTCTACCCATTTTACTGTTTCGATATTCTTATCCTGAAAATTTTTTTTACAATACTTTAATACCATTTTAATTAAATATTTGATTATCAGATTACTTTTTCCCTGACTGTACTGTAAGCTTCATATCACATGGGACGTGCCTACTTTGTTCACCTTTATTTTTATTGAAGTATAGTTGATAGACAATGTTACATTAGTTTCAGGTGTACAACACTGTGATTTGATAAGTTTATACATTATGCTGCGCTCACCACAAGCGTAGCTGCTATCTGTCATCATCTAACACTATTACAATACCATGCATGGTCTATATTCCCTATGCTGTACCATATCTCCAGAACTTGATCTAAAACTCAACCCTCAAAATAGATTAGCGATCTCAGTATAGATTAACAGACCCTCAAAATAGATTTTGTTTACTGGGTTGTCGGTTGTATAATTGAATAAACTATCAAACCAACAGAGAAGTAAAAAAAATTTTTTTTGGTTAAAAAAAGATTAAATGACTGCTCTATCATCCAGGCTTTGAATGGAAAATTATCTGAATTTTTTTTCCTTTGAAAAAATTCCATGTAATCAAAAGTCCCAAATCAGATGAGTAATTACTTTGTATGACAATGAGGACAGTATATACTCAATCTTAGCTAATGAATTTTGATTTTCTTTTTTGTCTATAACTCACCCATGTGTACTTCTTTTACACTAAATACAGATCCTTTACCAACCCAAATATCCAATGGTGACTCATTTTCTTTAAATTTAGTTTGGACGTGATGGGTAGAGGAAGAAAAGGCAAGAAAACATATTAGCCTTCTAAGATTAATGACTATTTTTTTCTGCTAGGAACTTGGAGTCCCAGACTGAAATGTTTCCTCTCTGATCCCTCATATCTGAAGCTGAACCTAATGTAATTGCTTCCAAGGGGGAAATACTGCTTATGCTTTCTGACTGGCTGTCACAATGCCTGAGTTAATCACCACCCCCTCCCAAAATGCCCAGCCCAGTACCATCATGAGAATTCTGAACTGAATCTCCGTGGCAGTTTGAGCAATAAACTTATTTATCTGTGTGTGAGGGACTGTTAGTTCCCAAAGCTCAGACTATTTTATTAAGCTGGTGACATTTTCTGATTTTTAGATATCTCATTTTTCAAATCCAAATGCTCTGGATTTCTAGTGTTTCTACATTGTGTTCAGAAAACGGAGTAACACAATTCTCCATTTGGTTACTCTTGAGAGCACAATGCTATGGCATTGATATTTTCGAGTTATTTTTTCCATTCTTTCATCTTCTACATATACCCGTTCTGTAATGACCTAATCTCCTACCACTGTCTTTCTTAGATACTCTACTCTATAAATATCATCCTTCTAAATATCATCCATCCTATAAATATCATTTATAGAGTATTTATACTCTATAAATATCATCCTATAACCGGCTGTCTCCAGGCATGCTCCTACTTGAAAGCATTCATACTTATTGCTGCTTTGCCTAGAACATCTTTCCCCTAGATATTTCTGTGGTTGGCTCCACTGGAAACTTTAGGTCTTGCCCAAAGGCCTTATTTAAAATTACAGTCCCTCTTGAACACTTCTTATACCTCTTCCTTTATTTTTTTCATAGCATTTATATGATAAAACTATTTTATTTTTCTTTTTATCATCTGTTTTCCTACCTCTAGGAAAAAACTCCATAAAGACAAAGAATTTTGCCTCTTTCATGTACTGCTATATTCTCAGCCTTATTGCAGGTACTTGAAAATTACTGAGTAAAACAAATTTTCCATCAGAATTACCCAATCTTAATATTCCTTTGAAAACTACCAATCTAAGAGTACTGGTTCCCAGAAAGGGGATGCCTTTACCAGAAGAAACAGTAAGAGTCTTGCTAAACATAAAGCTACAGCTGTTGTGTGGTCAACCCCAAAGACCAGCAAGAAAGAAAGGAGTTAATATTGATGTAGTAAATGACTTTGTTGACCCTGAGGAAGAGAGTAGCTACTGTGTATGGGAGGGGGGAGTGCAGAGAAGGAGTATGTTAGGCTCTCAGAAGATAACTGGGCCATATCTTGGCATCCCCATACCCAGTTACAATTATAAAATTTTTAAGTACAATCATAGCATTAAGAACATGATAATCCATGGCTCAGAACTCTCAGGTATGATGTATGGGTAAAACATCAAACAAGCCTCCCAGATGAGCAGAAGTGCTGACTGAAGGAAAGGGAATTCTAAAATGGCTATGGCAGTGGGCAGATATGAATATCAATAACGGCCTTGGTACCAACTGCATTATCAACTTGGGGGGGGGCACCATTCCACCCCAAGTACATTTTCTTGAAAACTACAACCAACTGTGACCAATTTGATAAGCTTTGCCTGAATGAAGTGAACTTATCTAAGCAGCAAATGGATCTGAGGGCTACAAGAAATGTAGTGGAATATAGACGCTGATACATTACCAAGATTCTTTTTTCATCACCTATGCACCTTTCTTCCATTTGCTGTGGATGTTAGCAGATTACAGTTCATAGCTCTTCCCTTCCTTAGAGGTTCTCCCTCTGCAAAAGAGGAGCCACTATCCCAGGAAGGCTATTCCCTGCCACTGGGAATAGATCAACAGCCAATGACTAATGAACACAAGGGTAGAAGAGGCTATCTATCTTCTCGCAAGGAGAGGCCAACTCTATGGAGCAATTCATGTTTCAGAGCCCCTCCAAAGGATCTGACCAGGCTGTCCTCCAGCTGAGACTCTATTTGTGCTTAGCTTTTATTTCCTGCTCTATCTTGCTGCCCTCGCTCTCCTCTTGAGAGCACTCTTTCAATAAATCACATAAATAAGAATTCCTGACTTGGCTCTGCTTTTGAAGAACCTTACCTAAGACATATGATAGTATACAAATCATCTGAAAGAATGCATCCTAAGCATAGGCCTTAAAAATTCTCACAAATATGGTTCCAATGAATATTATTAGCTCACAATTTTTTTCTAAATCACAAAACTTTAAAATACATATCATGAGTGAGTCTCACCAGGAAGAAAACACAAAAATTTCATTAAATAGAATCAACTCAAATATAAAACATATATATAATATATATGAAATATTTATTATGCATACAAAATGTACATGACATGTAATCATTTTAATATACTATATATAATAATTATATATGTTTTAAGGTATTTGTATAATATATGACATATATACAATATAGTATATTATATATAATTTTTGTATCTATTATATATTGCCTATATAATATATACAAAATATACATAATATATAAGTATAATATATATTACATAGTAATTATATATAATATTCAAAGACCTATGTAATATATACAAAACATATGTAATATATATCAAGTGTATAAAAAGAGGAAATACAAACATAAATGAGAGCAAAAATATCAGTATCGAGAGCCAATTCACCAAAAAAAAATTGTGAATAGCATATAATAGATGAAATTAAAACTCAATATATGGATTAAAGGCAGATTAGACTAAAGAGAACACAGAACTAGTGTGGTAGGAAGATATGAATAAAATATCCCAGGATTTGCTGAGAGACTTGAAGGTAGAAAATACAGATGTTGAAACACACAGAGGACACTGTGAGAAAGCTGACATCCACATAACCAGAGTTTTAGATAGTAAAGACAAAGGTGTAAAAGAAATATTTGATGAGATAATGCCTGAAATTTTTTCAAAGTTCATGAAAGACACCAATCCACAGATTCAGGAAGTCAACTAAACCACAAATAGTATAAAAAGAAATTCACTACTAGCTAAATATCGTGGTTGTATGGAGCAAGGCTGCCTAAATTTGAATCCTGTCTCCTCATTACTAACTAGCCAATCAAGGACAAATTATTTAACCTTTCCTTGCCATAGTTTCTGATCTGTAAAGTGGGTTTAATGATAGTACATACTTCAGAGATTGTTATGAAGATTAAATGAACGGATATCTGTAAAGCTCTTAGAATAGTGTTGTTGAGTTTTTAATATTCGTCTTTATTACTTTTATCTTGAATGCTTATACAAGGTGCTCTGAATCAGAGATTTCTTATGATTATTTCATAATAAATAAGTACATCAGTCCGCTTTGCCCTATGCCTTCCTCATGATGAAGGCCAGGTCATACGTCTACGTAAGTAGCTGAAAACTCTACAGGTGAGTAACAGAGTAGAATGGGTTTTTTTTCCACTTACATACAGGAAAGACAGTCATCTCCTCCCATCCTAAAAGGAAAAAAAAATCTTTTGCTGCTTTGAGGTAGGTTGGAAAAGATCCTAGGTTCTCACTCTAATCTTCCAGAATGTAAATACATCTTTCTAAGGGCAAAATAAACCCCAGGTGTCTCCAAGATCGGAGTTTCACACCCAGGGAGGTGGTGCCCCAATCTTTCTGGCACTTGAGAGCTTAACCTAGGGACCTAATCCAAGCTGTAACATTTAGCTCACTTAAGGAATTAAGAGGAGTTTTACTGTCCGTTTCAATCAAAGAAACTAACTACACAAATAACTATAGGTATGAAAAGTCTCAGGAGGCTAGGACTTTTTGGAGCTTTTTGAGAAATCCAAGGAAGCTTCACTTCCCCACAAATACCTGGCATACACTGAGTTTAAGTTGTTATATAAATAAAAATAACACAATTGATGAAATTATAAAGATAAGAGCAAAAAGCAATGACATACAAGAAGAGACACAAGGGAGAGGATTGACAAAGGCAAAAGTTGATTTGTAGAAAACTACTAAAATTGACCAATTCTGGTGAGACTAATCAAGAAAAGAGATAAGACATGCTGAGTACTATTCACCCAGAAAGGAGAGAGATCTACACATACAGCAAAATTACAAATATGGTAAGAAAATACCTTGAAAGACTCTATTAGTACTACCACTTTGGAAAACCATTCGGCATTATCTGGTAAGACTGAAGACATGCACGCCCCAAGACCCAGCAATTTTGCTCCTCGGAATATGTTCTCAAGAAACTCTTGCAGACGTGCACCAGGGGGAAAGTGCAAGAATATTTATAGAAGCATTGTTCATAATGGCAGAAACATCAAATACCAAGTGTTCATGTACAAGAATACATTAATTCTGGTGACTTCATACAATAAAATGTGGAGTGACAGTAAAAATGAATAAACTATAGCTATATGCCATCAACCCTAATGAATGCCACAAGTACCTGTTGGGCAAAGTAGCAAATTACAGAAAAATACAGTATGATACAGTTATGAAAATTCAGTACAGTCATAATTAAGGAATATGCCACTTGGGGATATAGAAATACATGGTGAAATTAGAAATAAACACCAAAGGATTATAATCACAAAATTTAAGAGTAGTGATTGTCTTGAGAAAGAGAAAAAGGAATGAAATCAGAGTGGCAGACATGGCCAGTTTCCAGAGTATTAGAAATGTTGCATTTCTAAACTGGGTGGTGAGTAGGAGCCACATCTTATGGACATGACTTACATATACATCGTACTTATTATTTAAAAGGTAAAATAGTTTAAAACAAAAGGGGCATTTTGCATGGATCATATCACTCGGCTTTGGAGCTGAGAAAGCATCTTTACCATGAATCCTTGCTTCACTAGAGTGACTCCCACCATTCCTATAAATCTCCCCACTTCTCTCAGTTCTTCTTTTATAGGCTGGGAAAGGGCACTGGGGTGGCCACCCATCACAGAAGGGATAGTGTGTCTTCTCTTGTTAAGCTCAAGTAGTAGGCAAGTCTTACTAAAAGGTGAGTATTTAACACTACCTTGTCCTTAGATTTGGTTAGTTGTTGCCAATTTAGAGGGAATTTAGAAGGAAAAATGTCCTCCTCAACATTTTTTTAATTTTCCACTAATAACAATTACCAAAGAGGATTTGTGCATCAGTTTGCTGTATTAAAGAAAAGAAGAAAATTCTAAAATAGACCTATGATACAATTAATATTATATGTATACACAGGCACACACACTGTAGGATGAAAACAGTATTATGAAATATGAAGGGCCTCGTCATAAAATTCTCTCACTTTGAAAGATGTCTCTTTTTGGTTTTAAACACAGGGGAAAAGCTTTTGCCTCAGAAGCATCACTCCCTCACACCATGTCTTCCCTCTCCCTGGTGTTAATGTTCCATGTAATGCCAATTAAATGCACAGGTGTAACTAATTTAAGTGTTACAAAATTCAAGGCACTCTTAACTCCCTCTCCCCCCAAAAATAAAATTTAAAAGTTGCTTATCTCTAGACTTTACAGAGGACCGAAAATTGAATTGTAAAATCCTATTTCACAGAAAAATCTAAATTGACTATTCAGGTTATGAATACTTGATTATGGTAGGAACAGTTCGGAAATAGCCCCATTTTAATTCATTTGGAAAAGGTAGTTATTCATTACACTGAGTCTTTGGCTCAGGAAAGAGAACAGAAATGGCTCAACTGTCGGGCTTAACACATATGTATAAAACAAATATTCTCACTCTGTTCTGAATTGAGCCTGCTGAATATCACATTAGGGATAGAGTCCAAAAGGTGGTCAAAGAGGTACTCTAGCATGAAGAAATATGATCCACAGAAAGCACAGAGGGGAAATTTACATAGGTACATATTATTAAGACACAGATCATTAAAGATACTTTCATTCCCAGAATGATGGCAATTTGAAGCTCATGTTTATTACATGTCAACCAAATATTTTAGCATCACTATCTTAAAAATGGAAGTGACAGGGAAAGGCAGAGTCTTTGAACACAATTTGCAGAAACGGCAGTAATCCTGGAAACAATCAAGCTTCTCCCATCAAAGCCATATTAAGGATAACTCTCTCTGCATTTTTACTTAAAGAGAATTAGCAGGGGGGAACCCATACCTAGTAAAACTAACAGACCAGTGAAGATAGAACATGATAGCTTGTGTTAAAGGAAGTCACTTTCCACAGAGAGATAAGGGAGAAAAAAAAGCGGAAGAGCTTACCTTTATGATGGTTTGCACTGGATACAACTTTTCCCCACAAGGTTACAATAAATATTATTATTAGCAGCTTTCCTTTTGTTGCTTTCTGTAAGTATCTCTTACTCATCCTGCAAATAAAATAAAAATAATAAAAATCCTAAGTATATGAAATCACTGCTTTTCCTTTATAATTGTGCTACATTTAGAGCTTTCATAACACCTGAACACCGGAAAATGGCATTTATTGTATTTGAAATGCTGTTTACTGTATAAATTCCGAAGGGAAAAAAATAAAAGCATTCCAAACAAAGTGCCTTGATATGATGCAAGAGATAAGAGAGGCCCTACCTCAGTCAGTCTTCATTCACTTAACAATAGCCTAAATCAACTGGGAAACATTACCATTTTTCTCCATACAAATAAAGATTTAACTTATTCACAAAATCCAAGGCACAGTTGTTTGAATAATCTTTAAATAAGTGACTTTATCTTACTCTTTTTCTAGAAGATTCCTTCTTCAATGCCAAGTCAAATGGTCAGAGTAAACAGTTTAGATAAAATGTGTTAAATGAATTCCTGTCCAGAAGAAACTCATTTCAAATCTATTATTCCTAATGTGCTTTAAGAAAAAAAAAAGTCACCTGGTGCAAGTGCTTCTTACAATGCCACTACTAGAGACACAAAGATGTTTGAATGTTATTGGAATCCACTGTTCCATACTTTATCAGAAGTAGGAGGAAAATGGAAAAACAGACTGAAAAATGCAAAGTGAACATTTTCAAGTTGAACCCACAAAACTCAGGAAAACAAAGAAATATTCTAATATAATAATAGCTACCTATAATAAAAGCTCAGCACCTATTTTCTCTAGCACTTTACATGACAATATTTATATTATTCTTCACAGCAAATGTGGGGTATTGGTGTGTTCATCCCCATTTCAAAGATCAAATTTGGAAATTTGCCTAAGGTCATGTTTAATGATAGGCAATTCTGGGTTTGAATTTTTACTGTTAATTCTAAATTCCTTATATTAACTACTACTTTGCTAAGGGGTCAGTGAAACTAATATAAAATATAATTCATCTGTATTTATTTATGAGGTATATAAAATATATGCCCATCACTCAGTGCCTTCTCAGATTCTAATCCTATACTAAACTCCATTGTTGTTTGACCTAGAGATTCTTGCCTTAGCTCTAAGGCAGGTTCATGAGGTCACTTTCTGACCTAGTTTGATTCCTCTTCCTCTTGAATTCTCTAAATTAGCTTTCTCCTCACACCATTACTTCCAAAATTCCATCTCTAAAAATATGACTCAGTGATAGCCATGATGGCTATAATTTGTATTTCTGATGCGGAGTCTTTCATATGGATAAATGCATTAAAAATGAATTATATATTTTAATATAGATATATGCAAGCATTCCCTGGCCTGGAGAAGCTGTGTGCACTAATTCAGATGTTGAGGAAACATTGTTGCATGATAAAGAACATGAGTAACTCCTGAGTCTGACTGTTTGGATCTGAGTCCAGCCTGCACTGACTTCTGGATCTCCTACTTCAGTTTCCTCTACTACAATATGGGATAATGCATGTGAAATGCCTGATCTATTGACTGGCACGCATAAGGGCTCAATGACTATGAGATTAGAGAACATTCCAGTCATTTGGATGTTCCTTTGGTCCTTGAAAAAGGTCAGTCCCATTCATGTGATGACTGAAAGGAGTTTCGGTCACACCAACAGCGACCAAGTCCTCTATGGACTTTAGTCTTATGACATGTCAAGATAATGTACAAAGGGGTAAGTGTTTGACCTTTTAGATTAGACTACTTGGTTTAAAATCCAGTTTCCTGCCTACTGACTATATTACTTTGGACTAATTACTTCATAGCTTATTGTCAGTAAAATGAGGATAGTGATTGATAGTGTTGATAGTGTTGTCAGTATGAAGACTAAGATAGTCCATGTAAAGAGTTTAACACTATACACAGAAGATGATAAGCACTCAATAAACATTAACTGTTACTAAAATTATCACTTGGTTGGTCCAGCATTTCCCTCGGAGCATTCTGTGAAGCATCAATTCCACAGCATGTTAGTACAGTAGTAGCGAACAACATGGCGGGGAGAGGCAAATGTATTTGTATAACTCTAGCTTCAACAAACGTAACCAGATCCTTTTCTAACAAGAGGCAATTTGAGTGTGCAGCATTTTCCAGAAATCTTTCTCCACAGAGTAACACAGGATACTAGTGTTCTCAGGAAGCCTCTGAGGGAAATAATCTGATTTTGTACTCTCTCTCAGAAAACCAAATACTCATTTTACATAACCCATTATGTAGCCTTTGTTTCCTCGCAGCACTCTTAGTACTAGTTTTGTTCGGAGATTCTAATTTTTCTAACATTTTTTTAGCTATCCTGCCTCTCCCCCTCTGTATTCGATCCCTGCAAACTTACCGTACTGCATATCATATACCAGAATGAACAGTTTAGCAAAACTTATCTGACAAGAAGAGCTGGTTAGCATAATTCTTGATAATAGCTTTGCCATAGCAAATGGCCTCTGCTGCAAGGTCAATGACCCATTGTATTTTCCACACCACTATGCACCCACCAAATGGGATGACAGAACTGACAGCTGGTCAAACTGATAACTAGACATCTGGAAATGGAAACACCCACAAAGTCACCAGGCTGTCAAACTAAGAAAGGAAGGGGAATACAGTTCAACATGTGGAAATGTGTAGAGACCCCTGCCTTTTCCCTCTCATCCCTCTCCTATCCCCTCCAATCAATTACCATCTTCTTTCAGCACTATTTCCTGAATATCTCTAAAACATACACACTTACTTTCATCCCTACTGAAATACTGCAGTTCAGACCACCAAAATTTTTCATGGGCCACAGCCAGTTCAGACCACCAAAATTTTTCATGGGCCACAGCCTCTTAGCTGGACTTCTTATAGCCAATATTGTCAGCCTCTGGAACTGAATTCAAGGTCTGGGTCTGCCTTTTTTTATGACTACATTTGTAGTATTGAGTATTCAGAAAGTGTCTAATACTGTTGACTGAATAGGATACAGTGTAGCCAAATACGTAACTATGATCATGAGATACCCTTTACATGATTAAACCTTCACGAGATTCCCCTCTATGTTCAGAAGGAAAGACCCTTAACCCTCAGCAAGATTTAAAAAAAAAAAAAAAAAAAAAACCTGAATCAAAGTTAAACATTTTTTTTTTAATATCTCCAATCTTATTTTCTGGCTTTCCTCCCCATCTCCCTCTCCACACATACTCATAGTCTGTGTTTTAACTTCACTACACTTCCTCAATGTCCTCCAGCTAAATCTCACTTCCATGGCACTTGAAACATATCAGCCATGCACTCCATCCCCTAGTCCACTCTCATTAATGCTAATTTCTATTCACTGTTCAGGGTGCAAGTTAGAAGTCCTTCCATAAGATTTGTCCAGACCAGATTGAGTGCCCTTCTTTATGCACACCAGCCACCTGCCACACTACTATAATTTCCATTTACTTATCTCCATCCCTCGCTGTCATCTAAGATTCCTCAAGAGGGACCGTGCTCCATACATTTGTGAATACCTAGGGCCTGACCCAAGGGTCAGTTTAGTAACTGGAAAATGATTCTTTGCTGAATGTTCGTGGAACCTTAGAGCCAAATATACCATGTAGTTGTCAACATGAGGAAGAAGCAAGTATGTTTTATTTCTTTACGATAAAATTAGGAAAGGACAAATAAAAAGAAGAATTTGAGAAAGTGGTAGGGTAGAGGGAGACAAGAAAGGGCACACTAGAAAAGAAGAAAAAGGAGGAATCCAATCTGGAGTGTGTTTTATTCTAACTGATTTTTAAATAACAACATAGTTTGAGCAAACTGAAGTGTAATGGAGTGAAGGAGGGCTTTTGACAAAGGCACATTATCAAAAAGGAGAAAAGCTGAATAGTCCATTTCTTCTTGACCTTCAGTGAGAGCACAGAGGAGGGACCATTCACTTACTATTCAGTGTGTAACTAACAGATCCCAGTTTAAATATATCTACCACAGTCAAGGGCCAAACGCACTATCAGAATTGTCCCATTCATCTGTAAAAATGACAAAATGTAAGTGACTTTTTAACAGCAAAATCTGAGAAAGAAGAAACAGGAAACTGAAGGATAAATACACACAGAGGACGAAACCTTGAAATTGCTCCTCAAGCAGCCACAGCTTGCAAGGAGCACAAGGCAAACAGAATAATTGAGCAATGGTAACCTTGGCAGGGAAGGATGTTGAAAAGTTGTCAAGGTAGAAGACTGACAATTAAACCTTCAGACTTTCTCCCACTCCTTTCTTTTGTGTGGTGTGTTTCAGTTATATTCTCTGAGATTTAGTCTTTTGAATGATTGTGAAACCCTTTGCCTCCCCACCCATGTGAAAAGTGCACTTAACTATAAATATGGACTGAAAAACTATTATGCTACTAGATAAATCATTTTCCCATAAAAACAGAAAGTAAGTTTAGCCGATCTAAAGAGAAGATGGGAGGAAGAGGGGAGTGATGGGGGAAGCCTTATATACAAAGGAGATAAAAACTGGGACCTAGAATCCAACCACTCTTGAGCAAAGCTCTTGAGCATAAGACACTTCTGCGGAAATAAAGGCCACACAAGACAATATATCTAAGCTTTCTTTAGGAGTCTTCTCTACATTGATCTAATATTTATAACAACACAGTGTTGGCATGGACTTTAACAT
Source organism: Potos flavus (assembly GCA_028534135.1). Lineage (NCBI taxonomy): Eukaryota > Metazoa > Chordata > Mammalia > Carnivora > Procyonidae > Potos > Potos flavus. The sequence goes on along the minus strand of CM052897.1, from coordinate 47,669,242 downwards.
CCCAATCTAGGACAGGAATTTACCCTTGAGGTGGAATGCTGCAATTGATAACACAATTTTCTCCTCACAGGGACCAGAACGATGTTATAAAATTTAAATCAGATTTTATTACTGCACCCCACTCCTTGCTTTAAATCCCATAATTTACTTACCTATTGAAACAAGAGTAAAATCTAAATTTCTTACTGAAAAGAAAGCTCAACATCATTTGCCTCCTCCCACCCCCACCTTGGCCTCTCTGACCTCACTTCACGTCCCTGTTCCCTTCCTTCCCTACACTGCAGCCAGTGGGGGGAGGTATTGAGAGGATGTGACTGGTCATTGACCCATGAGCTAGATCCAGACAATCGGAGGCCCCTCCCCCCTCCTCGTTCTTGGAATATATATTCTGCCCACCACTTATATAGTGGAAACTGTTTCAGGGACATGTTCTTGAGAGTGCAAGGTGCTATTGCAGTCATCTGGAATGGTATATGTGACCGAACCCCATTAAGGACTCTCCGTATCCTTTTAAGAGTCTGGTGGGTGAGTGCAGAAATCTGCTCTGATTGTGGCCACCCAAGACAAGCCTTATATGTAAGTTCCCTTGTTTATTAAATCTGCCACCTGCCAATCTGGAACAGCCTCCCCCTTTCTTCAGTTTCTCCTTGCCCTCCGGGTATGGGAGCCAGTTGTAGATTTCACCCAGGCAACTCCCAAGGGTGCAAACCAACACCCTCATGCCGAGCTTGTTCTACACCTTACACTAACTGCTAGCTCTGCCTTAGAGTCTCCTCTTTGCACAGCAAGCTTCTGTTTATGATTACCTGCACAGAGTGCCTCCTGACCAGCTGGCCCTCAGGAGTCTAGAGAAACCCACCCACAGTCTCTCTTGCTCCCACGCTCTTGTAGAATTTGCTCCATTTGTTATAATCTGACGTTATCTTATTCACTTATTTATGCATGTTTAGTGTTTATTTTCTTCTTTTTCCCATTAAAATGTAGTTTCCATGAGGGCAGGTCCTGTCTATTAATCACTGTTCCACCACAAAGAATACCTATATCATAGAACATCAGTACATGTTCAATGAAGGAAGGAGTGTATTGATTTTATAATGAGAACAAAAGAAATGAATCTTTTCAACGAAGAACTTTCATTACTTCTAAGGGAAACAATTAAATTTCTATTATATTCAGCAGCTAGGAATGCCAATGGCAAGAACAGTGTACATAGTAGTGGAGTGAGAGGAGATGAAGAAAGAAGCAAACTGAGAGGGAGACAAGGAAAGGGAAACAGAGACCAGACTGCTCTCTCAGGAAACATGTAGAGGAGAGAAGTAAAGATAGAGTGGTAGCCAGAGAGATTTGAACAAGGCAATGGGAAGGAGTGAGAAGGAAGAGAAAAGGCAAAGGTACAAGTGAGGGTAGAATGTGTAGTAGTTTTTCTACGCTTGCACGTTCTAAAAGTTATTATTACAATGTGGTTATTGGAATATTATTCTTTTTATTTATTATTACTTTTAATTTCCTTATTTTATACAGAAACAAATGTGTCTTCCAAAACTATTCTTTTTTTGCTGATAGGTGATTAGAAAACCTTACTAAATAGAATATCTAGAGCCACAAATTTTATAACATTGTTGTTTTATGCAAAAATCATGTCAAACTTGACTAGTATTTTATGACAAATACTATGACTCTATCTAGTAAGTTATTTACTGAAATAGAAATTATATTTAGGATTGCAGAAATACAATATTGAGATTAAAGATTAAAGTACTTTGCATATACACGAATGTATAGTAACCAGTTTAAGAGACAGTCATGTATCTCTATCAATAATCCTACATTATGTGTTTTATCATCCAGAAGCTGGGGTGGTTGATTCTAGACATTTTCATTTTTCCTATATATTTTGTTTTTATTTTACATCTTATATCCAGTACCATCACAGTACAGCACTGAGGCCATACTTACCAAGTATGTTTAAATTAAAATCTCCCTGCTGACCAACTAGAATCTGGACTTCCCATCTTGTAAATTATAATCACAAGTTTAGAGAGTTGTATTGTCATATGCCAGTCGTATGGTTAGCTTCTATTTCCTTAGGTAACTTCAAAACAAAGATTTTGGAATCTTAGTAAGTTTTTTAACTCTTTCTGAATTAAAACGATTGCTTTAAAATGTTCATTTTATTGGATACATCAGTGTTTCATGATGAATCTACATTTGGGATTTTATCCAGTTAAGTAAACCCTGGAGAGTTAGCCAAAAAAATCTCCAGTGGTTTCTTACTAAGGCTTGCCTGGTAGCAAATACAAGCTTCATTTAAGAATCACAACTGCCTTCTTCCTTCACCGAAATTTTATATTTCCATTCATTTTGCCACAATACTGCAATTTTGGTTGGTATAAAAACCCAGAGAGCACTTCTGCTTTATGCTTAGCGATGTAAAGCCAAAGTGTTTATTTTTTCCAAATGCCTTTGCCAACTATAGACCATAATGATAGAAAACAGAAATTTAATGATTCGGCTCCAATCTCTAATACCCCAAACAGACAAAAAGCTGTAAGACAAAATAAATCAACAACCTGAGATTTCTAAGAGCGCCAGAAAGACACCTGCACTGCTTTGCATCTTTTATTACAACAGAATCACTTACTATCCTTTTCTATCTATAAAATGGGAATGTCACTATTTTCTCAAGCAGCAACACCACTATAATAAACAAGAAATCATGTGAGTTTGAACTTAAGAAAAGATATATGATAAATCAGAGGCGTTACTCTTTCTTCTAAGGTCCTTGTCTCAGAGCATGGGCTTCTAAGCATGGGCTTAGAAATCAGAAATGCTTGCCTAAGTGCCTACTGTCTCTAACACACAACTAAACTTGATAAATCCATTTATCTATTAACAACTCTGAGTCTCAATGCCCACATATGGAATGCAAGGATACTATTACTTATTGGCGGGACTGTTGTAAGAAATAAAAATGTATATAAAGCATCTTTCACAGACCAGAAAAGAGTAGACATCAAAATTGTAGCTATTACATTATTAATAATTGGAGCATAGCCTCCTGGCTAGGAATGAGTGGGAAATAAAAAAAGTCTTTGAGCAACAAATAAAAGAGCCCACATGTTTTAATCATAGGTGAGAAATGAACCTACTTTTAGGAATTTATCCTAAGTCTACAGAATTAAAAGGTGAGAATATTAAGCAACAGGCTAAATATGGAGGCAGGGCTAATGAACAGAGATTTCGGATGGTTCTGCAAAATGAATAGTGACACAGGGATAACAGAGAATAGATATGAGATCTATAAATACACAGCATTCTCGGATCATTAGGTGTAAGGACAAATACTCCTCAAACGCCCATAGAGACAGGTAGAGAACAGCATGCTAACTGAAGTTACTAATATTACTATGTATATTTTTACAGTTTTAAATGTACTAGCTTAAAATATATTGGCTTCTTTAATGTATCACTGAATCCTCACAATAACTCTTTGAACTAAGCTCTGCATGCATTAATGTCCCCAGATTACACATTAGAATCTGAAAGAATAATTTAAAGACAAGACCTAAGTGGCAATGGAGTCTTGAATCCAGATCTGCCCACTGGCTCAGTCCTCACTGAGACAGTGGTTGAACAATACTCCACACTCTGTGATGGGTCCCAAAAGTACATGATGCATTTTAGACAGGTGTGCACTGAGAAAGGCTAAAATGAAGTGCTAACTCTTGATTATCTGGAATTTTTTTTTAATCACCTAAGTGCCACAATATGAGATAAAGGAAATACTATTATATCTCATTACTGTGGGCTATAAATAAAATGACCAATCATTACATGGCACACCTTTTATCAGTTATACACACTGCACCGTCTGATGAAAGGTGAGTTCACACTTCCAGAAATAAGTGTCCCATGTCTACCAGACACCAGTCTATTGAGATTAGATCTAAGGGAATTGCTACACCAGGAATGGCAACCTTAGTTACAGTTGTCATATAAAATACAGAATGCCAATGAGTTTTGGAGGGGAAGGGGTGGGGCACCAGGAATGGCAACCTTAGTTACAGTTGTCATATAAAATACAGAATGCCAATGAGTTTTGGAGGGGAAGGGGTGGGGGGATGGGCGAGCCTGGTGGTGGGTATTGAGGAGGGCATGTATTGCATGGAGCACTGGGTGTGGTACATAAACAATGAATCTTGTAACACTGAAAAAATAAAATAAAAGTATTTGGGGAAAAAAAATTACCAATAAAAAAAAAAAGAATTTATCTTTTTTACAGGTTGAAATATTTATGATATACAAAAATACTGCACATATTTAATGTATACAATTTGATGCATTTGGACAAGAAAATGCCCAGGATACCATCACCATATCCATCACCCCCAAAAGTTTCCTTGTGTCCCTTTGCTGGGGATATGTGTGTGTGTGTATGTGTGTGTGTGTGTGTAAGAATACTTAACCTGAGATCTACCCTCTTGATAAATTTTGAAGTGCACAACACCATATTGTTAAGTACATGCACTGTATTGTACAGCAGATCTCTAGAACTTGTCTTCCATAACTCTAATTTTATAATCGCTGAACAACAACTCCATTTCCTCTTCTCCCTGCCCCCTGGCAACCAGTATTGTATTTTCTGCTTCCATAAATTTGACTATTTTAGATACCTCATATAAATAGAATACAATATTTGTCTTGGTGTGACTTATTTGACCAGCAGAATGTCTTTCAGGCCCCTCCATGTTGTTGCAAATGGCAAGATTTCCTTCCTTCCTACAGTTGAATAATATTCCATTGTACATGTATACCATATTTGCTTTATCCATTCACCTGTCAGTGGATATTTGGGTAGTTCTCATATTGTGGCTACTGTGAATAATTCTGTAATGAACAGGGGAGTATAGGTACCTCTTTCGATCCTGATCTCAATTCTTTTGAATATTTTTCCAGAAGAGCTGAATCTTTTGGTAGTTCTATTTTTAACTTGAGAGACCAAGTTTTCTGTCATGGTTTGCACTATTTTACATTCCCACCAACAGTATACAAGGTTTCTGATTTCTCCACATTATTATTATTTGTTGTTGTTGTTGTTTATGATAGCCATCCTAACATATGGGAAGTGATATCTCATTGTGGTTTTGATATGTATTTCCCTGATGATGAGAGATGTTGAGCACCGTTTTATGCATCTATTGATCATTTGTATGTCTTCTTTGGAAAAATATTTATCGAGATCCTCTACCTATTTTTAATCTTTTTTGCTGCTACTGGTTGTAGAAGTTCTGTATATTTTGGAAATTAACCCCAATCAGTTTTATCTGAAATTCACATTTAACTGGCTATCCTATAATGTGAGTTGTCAAATTTGCTGACTCTACTCTAGTTTTCAACCATATTATTTTAAGCAAGAAACTAACATTGACTTCTAAGTGGAAACATGCTTGTCTAAAGAAAAAACAAGCTTAGAATTTTAGAGAGGATGGTAGACACTAAAACAATGAAACCTTTATTTGTTTTTTGACTTTTTTCTACATAGACTCAAGAAGAAGTGACTAAAAACTATTTCTTCAATTGGGCTGCAGTTCTGCTAGCCAATTTTGAAGATTCTCAATTGTTTATATGGTTAAAAATGTAGCATATAGTATGGCAATCAAGAGCATGTTTGAAGTCAGACATGGAGGTCAAGACTTGGCTACCTACTAGCTGTTAGAGACATGCTGTTTAATTTCACAAAGCCTCCATTTCCTCTTCCATAATATGTGGATAATAGTTATAACTGCCTCAAAGAGCTGTTGGGAGGGTAAATGAGTACATTTATGTAAAGTATTAAGCACAGATCGTAGTAAGCAATTTATAAATGCTTGCTATAATATAGTAGTCATTTAAAAGTCTTCTTTAAAAAAAAAAAAAGTCTTCTTGATTAACTCTTCATTAAATAAGAAAAAGCCAGTTGACTGATCTCCATATCTGGCTGATAAGCACCACAGGCATGAAGAGGCCAGTACTAAAGATGTGTCCTTCATTTTTACATGTCATGATGAGGCATTTACTCCTTTCTCAGTGGCTTTAGACAGTTTGAGGGTAGTGTGTCCATCAAACCTAAATTTCATAGGTCTTTGCACTTTACCATATTAACCTTAAGCTACATTCTTTTTCTGCATTTCTGTTTCATATTCAGTGGCCCTATCCTTACCATTTGTTTATCGATTTTTTTAAATTACGGACTATAGATTCTGGGATCCAAATCAGTTCTTCCTAAATTAAAAACAAACAAAAGCCAGCATGGTTATATGGTATGATCGAAGTGAGATTTCATGTATCATATGTCTCAAGCAATATATGATGTCAAACAATAAGCCATAAGCAAATTTGAGTGTAATTGAGCTAAAACTTAAAATGTAATAAAGCCATTTAATTGTAAATAAACCTAGCTTATACTATTTAATGTAAAAGGTGTGTGTACCCCAAATGATGGTGCATTTACGATTTTTATAAAGAAGAGGGCTGGGTACTTGAAATCTAGACAACACAAAGCTTCATTTCATATTCAATCTCTTCTCCTATAAAAACTTAGGCAAAAATGTCAACAACCAAGACAATTGAGATTTGCCTCCTCCCACCATCTTAGAGCAATGACTCTATGTCACATGATGGCTAGAAACAGGTTGCAGGAGACAGGCGGTATGTAGACAACTCACAAAGCATCCCCTCCTGAATGATACAGAAATGGCTACATTTCATAATTGTTGGGTAGAGTATCACTAAATAGAATAAGAAAGAAAACTTCCAATCATATGTGGCTAAATCATAAGCCTACCATTTAATTTTGTGGGTCACTATGGTAAAAACAGCCAGCTCTGCACAAACATCTAAGGTCCACACACAGGGTTCATAATAAAATATTTTCTTTCCTTATCTAATAAAATTTGTATATTTAATAAAGCGAAAAATTTATTGTCACAAAATCAGTTCTAATTTTTTGTCTACTCTATTAGCCCTGGGACTGCTTAAGAACTTCTTTCCTTTTCCTCTAGTGGACTTGTTCTCTTGGGAAATGAGACGAGAGAGGAAACCTACTCCACCTCAGCTCCTTCTCCCTTATGCTAGCAATGGAGTGCAAGAATGAGAATAATGAAAAAAATTAATCTTTAAGGTTTTTTTTAAGATTTCATTTGTCAGAGAGAGAAAAAAAGAGAGAGAGAGAGAACACAAGCACAAGCAGGGGGAGCAGCAGGCAGAGGGAGAAGCAGACTCCCCGCTGAGCAAGGAGTGCAGTGCTGGGCTCCATCACAGGACCCTGGGATTATGACCTGGGCGGAAGGCAGATGCTTAATCGACTGAGCCACCAGGTGTCCCAAGGGTTTCTTGTTAGGATAAAGTTTGTGGTCCAAGAAGGACACATATTCTTACATTCAGAAGAATAACACACCTTTACCAAAAAGCCACTACAACACAGACCTTCCTCTCAACATAGAACCTTCTGTGAGATAAGGGAACTGAAAGGCTAAAGTTTTATCAGTGAAGGCCTCTCTTCATATAAGAAGGCTCCCGCAAGAGCCCTAATATTAACACATTTCATCCTTATCATCAAAAATTATAAAAGCAAACAAACCATGAAAGAGACAATCACAGCTATGTGTTGAAAGGCATGCCACTCTATGTCCTCAAAAGAAATCAACAGAAAGAGGTCCAAGAAAAGGCTGTTTAATCAGGAGTTCACCAGAATCTATGCTTTGCTCTAAGAATAATTCTTTAGCCAAGATTTTTGGACAACCATGTATATAAACTCCAAGCACATCAACTTCACAATGTATGATGAAAAAGATGATGACACTGGGATGCATGCATTTTTCTAACTGCAGTTTCTATATACCCCTTGTGTTCGATATTTGTATATAACTTCATATATCTTAATGAGCTCCTTCTGAGGGAAGAGTGGAACATTATCAGATTTTAATATAGCAAAGTACCATGCCCAGCTTTCAGTTAATAGCTTAAACAGCTATGAACTCAACTGATTAAGAATCAAAGCAGCAACCACCATGTTCTATAAACCTCTGTCTACACAGTAAGCTCTATAACGTATTGCTTTCTGGTTTGCTCCTTTTACAAGATTTCAGTTCCTTCTTAAGTCTTATGTTTTTACCTTTCCCGATATTTGGGGCTTCCTTTTCTCAATAACATCAATCATTTAACAGGCACTAACTCTACTTTATCTGACATCATTGTTTCTAACTATCCCTAACATTTTCCTTATGGAAGAATTTGGTTTTCTCAGTCACAGAACAGGTATGTTTCCAGCAGGATGCAATCACACTGCAAAACAAGCCAGGGGTTAAATGTTCATCTTGAGAAATTCTCCCAACAGTGAGACTTAGTAGATTGTCAAATCATGTCCCAAGGTGGTGGTAGAAGCCTATTACCTGAATCTATTTTCGAAAAATGCTCCAAATACACTGAGTAAAGTCCTACATTAGGGGAGTAAGACCGATCTGAACTACAGCCATTGTCATTTCATACCTGCTGAAAACTACTGACCTAACTTCCTCCCAATTTACATACCCTCACTTCATTTTTGGGAACTGGAATTCAAGACACATCATATAGAATATTACACAAACAAAATGTGCTAGATACCACTATGATTTTACAACAATTTAACCAATAATCCCTAAATTAACATTCTTCTTGCCATGTGCATGGATATTAAAGTGCTTTGTGAAGTATTCTGCAAATTAGACCCATAACCAAATCATGTTAAAATAGGTAATATTGTCAAAGGATGAACACTGTGGTGTGTATATTCAGTGGACTATTATCTTTCCTTAAAGAGGAATGGAATTCTGAGACATACTACAACATGGATGAACCTCAAAAACATGCTAACTAGAATAAGTCAGACGCCAAGGTACAAATATTATTCCACTAATGTGAGATATCTAGAATAGGCAAAATCATAAACACAGAGAGTAGAAGAGAGGTTTCCAGGATCAGAGATGGGGGGAGAAATAGAGGGTTATTGTTTAATGGTTATAGAGTTTCTGTTTGGGATGATGAAAAAGTTCTAGAAATAGTGGTCATAGTTGTACAATGTTGTGAATGTACTTAATTCTACTGAATTGTACACTTAAAATGATTAAAATTAATAAAAATTAAGATATGTGTGTCTTATCACAGTAAAAATAAAGAAAAAGGGTAATATAGCAAGAGTCATAATGGGAATAGTTCTGCTCATCAGCTCTAGCATATATCTACACTTATTTTCTTCATGGCACTTAACAGTATTTGAAATCATAATGTTTATATATTTACCTTTTATTTTCCCTCTCTCCCTCTACTAGAATACAAACTCTACAGGAGCAGTAATCTAGGCTTTCTGTTTCACTACTTTATCCTCAGCACTTATGATGCTTCTGGTCACAGAGTTGGTACAGAATAAGTATTTATGGCACAAATAAATTAATAAATGGAAGAAATACTATAAATGTCCTTTTAATTTTAAGTTTGGTTATCCTACATGATCACGCACTTTTTCTTATGTCTGATAACATTTAATAGCTCTATCCCTTGTAGATAGCAGGATACCTTCAATTGTTATTTTATCCTGTATTTAAGTCCTGTCTCTAACACTAGATTCCAAGTTTTGAGAAACCATATGTTAGCTCTGCTTCCCCATAAAATATCTCACCCTTACATAGTGCCATATGGTGTATTAAGAACTTTCACATCCATGATCACATTTGATACACATGACCATGAGGCTGGCAGAAATAATCACCTGGCAGAGATGAGGAAACAAACTCAGAGAAGTTAAATGACTTGTTCAAGGTCGAAGTTAGTAAGTGGCAGAGCCAAAACTCAAAATCAGGTCTTCCAGGTCGAAAATTGTTTCCATTAAAAGAATGGCAATGAAAACATATTTTCCATACTTTAAAATAGAATACTTTAAACTAAGTCCTACTATATTTCTTTTTTGGGCTTCTAAAAAAGGTATCCTGACCATAGTTTGTTTTTTGTGTTTTTTTTTTTTTCGATCCTCAAAAAGATGCAAATTATCCATGTCTGAGAATAAATTTAGTGAACTATTTGTCAAAATAATACTGGGTGGAGGGAGGGAGGGCCTGTGTGGGTGGAGGGGAGGAAGGGTGAGGGAAAGGGAAGGAGGAAGGAAGGAAGGAAGGAAGGAAGGAAGGAAGGAAGGAAGGAAGGAAGGAAGGAAATAAAAAGCTGTATATAGATCTATGATGAGGTTAGTAAGAGCAGTAATGAAGTGAAATGATGGACAAATCTCATGGTCTAATTCCCCTCCGGAAACCACCTCCTGTCCATTGGTGATATACGGAAATGTGAGCTTTGTTGTGTCATACCCTCCCATTTCTTATGAAGATTCAGAAATCCAGAACCATATATGAAGTCCCTCAATTTTTAAATGTTCTCAATTAATTCCACTTTAAGAACACTGTGCATGCCAAATACAGCCCTTGAGCAGCCAGTATGTAGCTTCTGATCTAAGCCATCATTTTTCTGAGTAGGTTATAGAACAGAAAGCACTTTCTAGTCATATGCTATATAAATTTTGTTTGACTTGGATCAAAAAAAAAAAAAAAAAAGGAAGGTGGCATATAAAGACAAAAATAACCTAAAACCAAGTAGTTACTTTCGCTGTACTTCTTATTTATCCTCAATTTAAAATTGCATCTAGATTTACAGACTTCAAATGAATGCTTTTTTATCAAACAACTGTACTTATAGGGATATTTTAAAGTCCTTAGATTTGAAGATGTTTCATTGGGAATGCATCTTAAAATTCAGTTTTCATTTCATGAAAGAATCCAGAGGCTAAAAACAGAGTATTCATTCATGCAAGAACAAGATCTGACTCTATACTTTAGCAGTGGCACATAAAGATTATAATCGGGAATGAAAGAAAGAGAAGGACCTACTGAATAGCAGATGTCTGGAGCTAGAAGTAGCAATCACAGCATCTGCACTTTGGCATCGGGTAGAAAACACAGGAGGAAAACAATAAAGCACAAGGTATAAAAATACCAAAGAAGTCAGCTGGTTCTTTTCTGATGGTAGGAACAAAAACTATAGAGTACAAAAAGATATTTAGAAGATTTTGGTAAAGATGTGAAGCCTTAAATAGCTTATGGTTCGCGGAAGCTGGAAAATAGAGGCCAAGGAAGTAAATGGAAAATAAAGTGGCTGTACTTAGTTTCCTTCCTAGTCTAAGGCTCAAAGGACAATTCAGAACTACCTCAAATTCAGACTCTTTCACCAAAATCAGTAACATTGCGTCCTTGGTGATACCATCTTTCAGATGCCAAAGCCACTTTAATTTATTATGTATACCTTTCCAGAAAACATCTTAAAAGGCTGTCTAATGTGGTTACCCTTGTCAACATTCCATTCTATATGAAAACATAGAAAGAATGCAAGATATGCAGTAAGAGTACTTGGATCCGGGGCACCTGGGTGGCTCAGTGGGTTAAAGCCTCTGTCTTCCGCTCGGGTCATGATCTTGATCCTGGGATGGAGCTCCACATCGGGCTCTCCGCTCGGTGGGGAGCCTGCTTCCCCCTCTCTCTCTGCCTACTTCTGCCTACTTGCGATCTCTCTCTCTCTGTCAAATAAATAAATAAAAATCTTAAAAAAAAAAAAAAAAAGAGTACTTGGATCCAAGCGCTGGTCACCACCTACTGGTAGGTAGATTATTTCTAGAGTCATTTAATCTCTTTGAGCCTCAGTTGACTTTTTTGTTAACTGAAGGTAACAATATTTGCCTTAACTACCTCATTCAGTTGCCGTGAAGATCAAAAGAGATATCTATGTGAAAGTGCCTTGCAACCTAAATAATATATTATCCAAAGAGTAAAAGGTTCATCATCTAATGAAAACTGCAACCTCACCCACCATTCAACAGATATTTTTAAACATCTACTGGCAATATAGCTGTGAAAATGATAGGCAAGATCTTTGCACACTACAGAGCCTATGTTCTTACTAAATTTGTAAATTCTTAATTTAAGGTTTGACAATAACATAGTAAACACAATAATTCATCCTTCAGCTAATAAAGGATTACGAGTAAGTTTATGATAATGCATTGCTTGTTTTCCATTAATTTTCATAAAGAGAAGAATATAAGAGCGTATCTTAATTAAATTCAGACAGACACAGCCTAAAATCACATAGTCAAAGTACTGTTTACTATATATACATCATCAGTACATAGTAATTATTAAGCAGTCAGCACAAACACACTTGCTATCAGGCAAACTTAAGGGAAATGCAGCTGCTTACTCAAATTTTGGCTTGGGGAAATACCCTGTATTCATCTAAAACAGCTATTATTAAATGCTTATTTTATGCAAGGCCCTATAGGGGACATTGTAAGGGATACCAAGATCAGCAAGCCCCAGTGCTGTCCATCCCTCAAAGACTCATATTAGAGGAGAAATAAGATTTGCAAGATCATGTAAGAAGAGAATGATGCACGGAGTAGTAAATGAAGGATTATAATGGTTTAGAGAGGTACACCCAATTTAGGGGTCAAAGGTACCTTCAGAAAATTTTGACAAATAGGACAAAGTGCCAGGCCAGTAGCCAAAATTCTGAGTTAGATTCTGATTATGTCTTCACCCAAGTCTGGTATATGAACTAAAGCAAATTATTTCAACCCAGTTTTCTCATCTAAGAAATTAAAATGATAAAACATTACTAACTTTCTGACCTTCTCAAACCCTTTTGAAAAAAAACTCAGGATAGAATAAACAGATTTATCTGAATATCAGTTACTTCACGATTTTCGTAGTTACAAAACTACCAAAGTGAGGGGGAAGCACCCTCACTACTTCTGACACTAGAATGTCCTCAATATATGTTAAACCTGGCTCTGAAGTAGGAAATAATTGAACTAAATAATAAATAAATAAATAAATAAATAAATAAATAGGTAAGAGTTTAACAAGCAGAGATAAGAATGGCGTGTCAAGTCAAGGGAACAGTCCGGGGAAAGACATGGAATTGGAAACATGCAAGGAGTAGGTAAGGCAAGCAGTCTCATTTGGCTACACCCCAAAGTCTATGGAATGGAGTAGAATTAAGAGTTAAATCTCTAACAATCTATTTCAAAAATAAGAAAACCAAGAAAGGTGGAGTGACTCTCTCAATAAAGACACACCCAGAAGGAATAGCTTTAGGACCCACATCCAGGTCGTCTGACTACAAGGTCCTTGTTCCTTCTACCACATTGCCCTAAAGCAATGTTAGTGGACACGATAGACACCAGATGAAGAGTATAGAAAGAGTTCCTGGCTTTCACCTTAGTGCCAGTTTGCACAAAGGAGGAACAATGACATGATGCCAGGGTGAAGGGCAGCTCCTTTCCTCCTCTTTTTTAGTTCTGTACCAAGGACTGTATAACAATAACACATTCGCATAACCCCTGACACCCTCTGCTGACACCACACTGTACAAACATCAAAAGAAGATGATAACACAATTAAGTGTTTACCTACTGGGGGACATTTCCCAATTTGTGGATTATGTGGGGAGCATGTGTCCTCCACCGAGTTCACCCTCACTATTCACCTGATTCTGGATTAACTCTTTCCATCTTAAGGTATAAAGAATAAAAATTAATCACTATATTAAAATGTATTTAAGAAGGTGATTATATGCTGACAACTACACAATGGCCCTAATAATAAAGAGAGGTAATTTTCTATCTCTATTTGGGTTACAGACATCACTCGTCCCGTCCCTCCATGCCAGTGACTTGACCACTGACATTATGCCATGCCTAAATGGGCTTAATTCCCACCTTCTGCCAAAGAATAACATATTGACATAAAGGATTCTTCCCTCCTTTCAGAATGTTTAGTCCTGTGGAAGGAAGACAATATGTCTAGAAATACTATCTTCACTCTTTCTCAAGAACCAGTCAGAAAGGAATCTAGTAAGTATAACCAACGGAATGCACCTAAATCTAGAAACAACCCCTACAGTTATGACAAATAATTGGTTAACATTTGAGAGAGGATATGGGTAAGGCCTTCCTTTGATAAATGAGAAAGCATTTTTCCAAAGCCCAGAACTGTCTCCCCATCTCCTTTATGCTCAGACTTTCCTCCAGTAATTAGGATCATTAGCCCTAGCATCTGGAATAAGATATTTAAGGAGATATGATCAATACCATGAGATTCACATCACATTGGTCATTCTGGCTATCTTGTAGTGCCACAGTTCTGGAAACTGAACTTCTACCATTTCCCAAGCCCGACTTCTTCTCTCAGTTACCTATATAGGATCTCCCTTTACTCTTGCTAACTACCTGGACTGCCATCCCTGAAATTTAGCCCTAGTCTTTTCTCCCTTCTGATAGTCTTCCCTGATACTTATTTGTCTGCTTATACCCTCCAGGCATAAGATTTCTTGGGCTTCATTGCCCCCTGCCTTATCAATTAGATACCATGCCTTGTTTACTAGAATGGACTATCCCTCAAGACCCAAGCTAGACCTGATTCCATTATCAGGTTCTCATAGTGGCAAGATCTAGTTCTGGACTCTAACTGTCCTCCTCTGTGTCACCTTACTGATATTATAACTCAGGGTTTATAATCTAATTGAAAGAGATGTATATAAAAAGAAAAGTTTGGTTCTTAACTTTGTTAGTTCTCATAAGACATTAAAAATATCAAAGGATAAAATAGTATGATTCATGAACTGGTAAGCTTGGGGGCATTATTCAGCTGTAATTATGACTACCCTAGTTGACACTGACAGTATAATGGCTATACTGAATAGTGGCTATGTAGCTGAGGAGCCATTTCAAACCATAGTTTTGACACTGACCATTGTCAATTTGACATTGACCGACTTTGGGTCATTGGACAGAATTAGCAAGAGCTTTCATTTCTTCAACTATGAAATGGGAGGAAATAATGATGCCTTTCTTAAAGACTTGTGAGGACTGGATGTGTTAACACATATAGAATGCTTACCGTAGGGCCTCACTCATAATAAAGGCTCAACAAGTAAATATTATCGGGGGGGGGGCTGCCATATCTAACAAATAATTAGAAGAGTCATAGAGAAGACCCAACGGAAAAATCAGTGCCATGTTGACTCTTAACTCTTCCAAGAAGGCATGTCTGACCCTCTCCAGGACAAGATGGATGTGCCTCCTATACATCAGTCACTGTTTAGCAGGGAGGTTTGGAGTGCTAGGTCTGCCGTGGCAGCTTCCTACCTGTGTGAAAGTCCTTTATCTGTTAAATGTGGAACATAATTCTTGTCACTTACTAGGGTTAGCCTTATTACTAAATTAGTTAAGACACCTAAAGCCCTTAGCTTGGCACCTGACATACAGAAAATGTGTTAGCTACTCTTCATTATTAGTGTAGCCCACACAATAGGCAGGGAGATGAAATGATGGAACCAGAATGTCCCTAAGCCATTAAAACCAGGAGGTATCCATGTTTCTGACAAATAGGCAGTATACCACAAGCTTTGGCTCTAATCAGGACTCTTCCCACCAAAAATAAACTGCGATGTTAATTGCAGCCTAAAGAAGAGCACATCCCATGGAAAAGATCACCCAAATCAGAAGGAAGCAATCATTGCCACATCCTCTTACAAAGAAAGCAGGCAAAGTGAGCATAACAAGTATATATAACAACTCGCATTTTTCAAGGCTTTTAAAGGATGCAATCTTTGTTAGAAATTCAGTGAGAGACTGCACTTTAAAAGATCAAGTGGATAAAAGGACTCTTATAGTAAAAAATTAGGGGCCCTAAGCAAGAATGTGGCAATCCAACACACAATGGCATGAGGCAAGAATAGTGGGAACACAAAAGAGGATCAAAAGAACCAAAAGGAAGAGAATTTCACAGGGAACCAAGGCGTATTACCAGATTCTTAGTGACTACGTCTGAGAAATGAATACGGAGTTCCAGTCTATACCACTTGGAGATGTACATAAACATGTCTTAGTCATAAGGTAAATTTCAAAGTATATTTCTTATTCCAAAATGTAGATTCAGTAGGTTAAACTCCCCTGGGGTCATGGGATGCTGTACAGCAGAGACGTCTACAGCAGGTCGCCCTTGACCTCTAACTGCCTGTGTGACCGTGGCAAAGTTATTTCTTCTCATGCTCTCCTGGTCTCATCTGCAACTTAGTAGGAGCAGCAGCACTATTAGCTAAATGAAACATTTAGCATGGTATATGATACATAAAAAACATATACACATTCTGTTGTGTCATAAGGTATCAAGGTGAAGGATGTCACCATTTGTTGTTTCTGAATATCTAGACTAACTGGACCCCATTGAATATTCTAGTCACCACTCTGGAGCCCAGAGGGGGCAAAAGCAGGTAAGTAACTCTTCTCTTAGAATGTTGTGTTCTGCCCTGTTCCCCAGGATGCAGTCTGCACAACTAGGTTTAACAAGGTTCATTTGCTCTAGATTTATTGTACATTACAACCTGAGATCCTGGGAATGTGCTGCTTGAGAAGCCAGATGATGCCTTTGATAGCACAAGGCACAAACCAGGGTCTCAAAAAATAATGATCAACAAACGAATATCAAATAAGAAAAAATTATTATAAATCCAGGACTACTTACTAAAATCAGCAAACTTTTAAATTCATTAACAAATTACTGTCATTTTAACGGTCTTTTAATAATTTACAGCTAAAAGCATTAGCAGTGCTTTTTATCTATTTTTTGTTTTTTTTTTTAAGATTTTATTTATTTATTTGACAGAGAGAGAGATCACAAGTAGGCAGAGAGGCAGGCAGAGAGAGGGGGAAGCAGGCTCCCCGCCGAGCAGAGAGCCCGATGCGGGGCCCAATCCCAGGACCCCGAGATCATGACCTGAGCCGAAGGCAGAGGCTTTAACCCACTAAGCCACCCAGTCGCCCCAGCAGTGCTTTTTAAAGTGAATTGTGTAAACCCATATGTTGGAAATCTTGAAATGTTTACAATGAATATTACCACCATTTCCTTCTTCACTTAAAGACTTTTTAAATTTTGTCTGCCTCAAATGTTCTGAGAAGCTTTGTGCTCTCTATGCATTGGAGTGCCTAAACATAGAAAAATTATCTTCTTCCCCATCAACGACTGATTTTTTTCCATTACCAAATGAGAGGTTCTGAAGGCCCACAATGACTAGGATAAATCACTCCATTTCTTTGACTCTATTAAAGTAGATATTTTATGTCTCACTGCCACAAAATCCGAGATGAACACCAGAAATAGCCTGTGAGTTGAAGACTCTCATTTTAAAATGGCACCACGATTTATCCTATTTCTTACTGTACCATGAGCATTACATTATTCATTAGAAGTATTTGTTTTTTAAGCAGCCATTACTCAGCTTTTGCTGAGCAGAGCCTTCCCAGTGTAAGGTGGTGATTTTGAGGGATATCTTCCAGCGATAAGGTCACTTTGTGGAATTCCCACCTACATGACCCTAATGTGTTTGCATAAATATAAATTCGCTCTATGACATTCCTGTCATGTTTGCTCAGTGAGCAAGTAATTTGCCATTCTCATTACTCCAGGTACAAGGTACCTTGTAGAAAATCAATCTTCTTTCTGCTTCATACATCACAGCTTCCCCCAGACATCCAGAGCAGTTTGACTCTGAAATGAAGCTGTGAGATAGACACAAGTCTGTCTCAGCAACTGCATTGTCCAAAAGGGGCTAATGAACGTTACACCTCACTGGGAAACCCCATCTCGGGGCAGGGGAAATGCCTATATACAAAGCAAAGATGTTGTTTCATGCAAAGCATTTCCTATACCAGAGGGAGGAAGGTCTTAATAGTGGAACAAACAAGTAGCTACGGGGGGTTTAGTGCACGCTTTTTCAAAAATATTAATCTACCATCTCTTCAGGTCACAAATCATTTCTCCACCTCTTGACAGGCTGAAATTTGACTTTGAAAGATAATACACTCCAAGATCCTGACTGGCTGTAATATGTCAGGCTTCTCCCCAGGGACAGAGCCAGCTCATACCAGCAGATGAAACCATTTTCAGTGTTTTCACTGGTGCTGATTGCTGTTTTTTTCACCAGCAGATCCAATTCAGCATCATAGTAGAAGTGCCAGTGAGGGGAAAAACACAGTGGAAATATTTTTATTCTACACCTATCTTCAAATCCATAAAGAGTAATATGCTGGAATTTTCATGATATATTGTGGCTCACAATATATTTCATAATAGTACAGAAAACCACTGTTTCAAATGTCAATGAATACTTATTGAGTACCTACTATATTCTATCTTGGAAACTGTAGATAAAATAATCAACAAAAAAACCAAGGTCCTTCTCCTCATGGAATTTATGTTCCAGGAAAGAGAAAATGAATGAATACCTAAATAAACCAACATGACAATTGCAAGTATTGATCAATGGAAAAAAGAAGACAGAGTCATGAGATAAATAGTGATGGAGGGGTGGGGATTATAAAGCAATATTAGGTAAAATAGTGACAAAGATATTAGTGACGATATTAACCAAAGGAACCAGCCATGAGGAAAAAAAGAGGAAAAGGTATATTCTGGGAAAAATAAAGGAACACAAATAGTGAAATAGAGAGAAAACAGTGTGGCTGGAGGAGGTTAGCAATAGTCAAAAGAATGGTATCAGCCACCGTCAGATCATAGAGGCCTTGTTGGCTATGATAAAGAATTTGGGTTTATTCAAAGTGAAGTGAGAAGTTATTGTCAAGTGGAAGTAGGTGTTTTGAAACAACAGGGCAATTGTCAGCAGCAGATGTAGTAGAAGCAGAAGGAAGAGTTAGGAACCTGGGGCCATAGTTCAGGCTTGACCTAAGAAGGTATCAGTGAAGATAAACAAAAGTACATATAGCTGTTTTGGATATATACATCTTGGGAATTATCCAAAGGTTTAATGAGAGGATGTTAAAAAGAATATCGGTGTCATTAGTAAGATGGAGAGGGGGTAGAAATAAATAATTCTCTTTTGGACATACTGAGATGACAGATATTCAAGATGTTACTTATGAAATTGGAGCACAAAACTGGAGCATAGGGAGAGGTAAATTCTGGGGCATACAGATCCTATTTAACACCAAGTAACCAGATAAGCTCACCCAGCATAGCATTACAGATAAAATATAGGACACTAGTTAAATTTGAGTTTCAGATACAATGAATAATTTATCAGTATAATAATTTATTAGTATAAGCATGTCTGAAACATTGCGTGGAACATAGTTATACTAAAATATATCCCTATAGTTTATAGGATGGATGGATGGATGGATGGACGGATAGATAGATAGATAGATAGATAGATAGATAGATAGATAGATAGATAGATAGATAGATGTGTGTGTATATTACATGGGAAAAACTTACACTAAAAAATTTACCTGAAATTCACTTTTAACTGGGCATCCTATATTTTTATTTGCCAAATATGTAACTAAATAGTTGCTAAATGTGGTACCCCTAACTCAGGATGAGAGTGTACATATAGAAGACCGAGACCCAGTGTACTCTGAGCTTCAGAGGTGGATCAGAGGAAGAACGGTTTATGAAGTGTTTGTAAGGAGCTTTGGAAGGAGGAGTCAATAAGGAGAGTGTGGGGTCATAGGCACTAAGAGAAAAAAGATGGCCCAAGAAGGAGATGCATGACTGAGTCTAAAGTTTTGACTGTTGCTGAGGAGTTGAATAACATGGACCCAACTAGTAACTATGGCATTTGGCAGCATGGAAGCAAGCCTGGGTGACCTTGCAAACTGCAGCTACAATGAAGTGGAGGAACAAGAGACCCATTGCTATGGGATGAAGAGAGGAAGAAATGGAAACAGTAAATACAGAAAGAGGGTGGTAGTGATGGGGTGACACAGGTGGGGGAGATATAGGAGGATGTGTGTCTGTT
Organism: Potos flavus; assembly: GCA_028534135.1. Taxonomy (NCBI): domain Eukaryota; kingdom Metazoa; phylum Chordata; class Mammalia; order Carnivora; family Procyonidae; genus Potos; species Potos flavus. The sequence goes on along the minus strand of CM052897.1, from coordinate 47,649,307 downwards.
GATGGGAATGATCTGGTGGTAGGGAGAAGTGAATGATTCAGAGGTGAGATGGGGAAATGGTGGGACCAAAGCCCTTGGTAGGAAATGAGATCCAAACCGTGATGGATAGGCTGACTGTTAACAGCAGTAGAAACAATCCTTCAATTTTAACAGAAAAAAAGACAGCATATTTATGTGTGGGTTCTGTTGGTTTCAAATTTTATAAAATCATTCCATTTATAAACATGTACACAAAAATATTTCCTATAAAATGAATTTCCTACATTTTAGCTTGTCCAAAATTACCCAGCTATTATGTATTCATATAAACAGAGACATACTCAAAATTAGTTGCATATTTCAAGATGTTTTGATAGCTAAATGAATTACTCTTAGATAGTTGTTTAGGAAAAAAAGTGTTCATTTTTACTTTCCCATGATTGCTTTTATTTTTCAAGAATCTGGGAAGTATAAAATAGCCTCTAAACTGTTGTAACATCAAAACTGAAGTTTTTCTAAATGGAAACCAGAAATTCCTAAATAACATTTCCCATAACAAGTGCACCATACCATACATCATTAAATAGAAAAGTTTTGCTAATACAAAGTGAAAGCAAAGACCGCCAAGCTCCAGAGAAACAAAGGTCAGTTGCTGTGGGAACCATACTTTGGACCTCCTAACCTTTGCATGTGTTGCATTAATGTGGATATTTGCATTGAATCTCCTCCAAAATAAAAATCAGATATTCAGTGATATAGCTGTAAATGCAGCTCAGCAGCAAACAGACAGTGTGGCACTTTGAGGAGCACAAAGAGAAACAGTAAAGACGTTTAAAAACTAGATACGATACTTTTAGAACATTTCTCTAAGTATCATGCAGTCATTTGTCAGTTACCTGAGTTCCTGATGACATTGGCAAATGAACATAATTATTTGCCTGTAACACTTCATGTTCTTATTAACAAAAGAGTGATAGTCTGGCAAACAAAGTTCTCTGATTTATTAAAGTTTCAGAATAAGGATTGTCTGCATGGTTTCTGTTATTTTTAACACAAAGTTCACAGCTAAAACAATCCTGTATTCTTTTGAATATTTAAAGGAATGTGTCGCTTACCCATATCCTGCATTTGAAATCAAACTGATACTACTTTTAGAACTGATAAAATACGGGTACAGAAAAAAAATCCTGATTATTAAACCAACTAACATGTGGTTATCTATTGATAACATTTTACAAATAAACAGGCCTCTTTCGTGGCATGTTTACTACATTTAAATTTTCCACCTTCACTATCTTTGGACAGAACTTATCTTAGTTTCCCTGTATGAACACAAGAAGCATAGTGCAAAATCTACACTCCATAAAGATGGAGGTCTTTTATGCACTGCAATTGCAATGTCTGTTATCCAAAAGGCAGGCAGTAAAGATGGATGGATGGATGGTCAGCCTACCAGAGGATTATGGGGAGGTGAAATTATGAATTTAGTGAGATTAAAAAATACATTTATGATAACTTTCAATCAGATAAGAAAAATAAGACATATCAGAGATTCTCAATGACTTGGTACCATCCCTAAAGCAACAAGTTAGTGACGAATATTTTAATTCCATTTAAAAAACCCAGTCCTTCTACGTCCTTCCACCCCTCCTGCAAAGGACATACTTGCCCTCCTATAATCTATCCATTCACACACTTGAAAAATAAAACAAATCTCATAAAAATTAATCCAATGACTTTCTAGACTTTTGTGGCTAAATTTTTACTTCAGCCTCCCTGAGATGTAATTGATAGATAACATTGTGTAGGCTAAAGTGTACAATGTGATGATTTGATACACAAATATCAAGTTTTGCTAATACCAATTGAAAGAATTGAAAGCAAATACTGAGAATATTGAGAAATGATTACCACAATAAGGTTAATTAACACATCTACCACTTCATATAATTGCCTTTTCTCATGTGTGTGGTGAGAACATTGAAGATTTACTCTCTCGGCATTTTTCAAGTAAACAATACAGTATTGTTAACTATAGTCACTATGCCGTACATCACATCCCTCAAACTTACTTATCTTACACACCTGGAAGTTTGTTCACTTTGACCACCATCTCCTCATTTCCCCCACCCCCAGCTCCTAGAAACCACCAGTGCACTCTCTCTTTCTTTGACTTCCACTTTTTTAGATTCCACATATAAGTGAGATCACAGAATATTTGTTTTTCTCTGTCTGACTTACTCACTTAGCATAATGCCCTCAGAGTTCACCCATGTTGTCGCAAAAGGCAGGATTTCCTTCTTTTTATGGCTGAATAATATTCCATTGCATGTATATCCATTATATACAATAGATCTTTATCCATTCTTTATTCATTCATCCATTGACAGACACTTATGTTATTTTCCTGTCTTGGCTATTTCAAATAAATGCTGCAATGCATTTAAGACCTGATACCTGGGATTTTCTCAAGGGTTCCAAAGCCATCTCAAATACAGTGTAGTACAGAATTAGAGAGCAAATCACAAAGACCAGTATCCCCAAGAATGACAACCATGCTTATTTTAAATAACCCCAACAGTTCAGATATTTAACAGCTCATACTTCTAAATCATAAATTGAGGTAATCCCTTCATTAAAAAAAAAAAAAAAACTTTGTCAGAGGCTGGGACTCTGTTATTCTCAACTCTGTATTCTAGACGTTCACCAGAGCACTATCATAGAGCAGGTACTCAATACGTATGCGTACTGGATGAATGAGTGAATGAAAGCATGCATGCCCAGGCACTCTAGTAAGAAGTAGAGTGTAACCTGGTAACTAATGTATTAAAAAACAGTTTATGCAAATTCCTCAAGTGTGTAGTTTTATGGAGAAGTTACCTCCCCCAAAAAAGGACTGTCTTGTAAATAAGGATTTCTTAAGACATAAGATCACAAATCCAAGCAGCAATTAGAGAAAAGGGAGAGAGAGGAGGGGGAGAGGGGAAGGGAGAAATAAAGAGAGAGAGAGAGAGGGAAATGGAAGGGAAAGGAAGGGCCAAAAAGAAGGGACGGAAAATATCTAACTATGAAATTTTGGTGGGTCAAGACAACGGTGCCTAAAATCTATGCTCATAGAGGAGGCAATGGGGAGCTGGTTTTTTCTTTTACTTTTCTCTTGTTTTTGTGACAATTAAAGCCTTAAACTTAGCCAAAGCTAAGTGCACAAGGAAAGTAATGACTCTGGGGTTGAGAGTTAATAAAATTCTGGAATGAAAAAAATTAACAATGGCAGCCAAAAACACAAACTAAGCCAAGATCTAATTATATTATACTTTCATGAATGTAAAAAACATTATGAAATATTTACTAATCTACCAAACTCCACGTTTCTCATCTGCCCAGGGATCCCATAGACTTGCATACAATTATCTTCTCAGTTAAACACACAGCACTTGACAAGTACTTAGATTCACATTCACATCATTGTTCCTGATATTATGGGGCCACTTCAAATGCTGGAAGCTCTTCTTTTGACAATCTCTGTGCTTAGAGAGGTTTTGGTGATGAGGGATTCAATCTGCTTGTTTTAATTAGTACTTCTGCACTATTTGCCTATACCTTACAGGTGAGCCTTCTGGCAGATAATTTAATTTTCTTTATTCTTATTTTGCCAGCATTTCTAAAATTGAATAAGAAAGAGAAAGGGCTCAGCAGGCATTGAACAGCATGATTCCCTGTCAACTGAAATGCTAAACAGATATTGACTTCTGAAAGACCCCAGAACTCCAGCTAAGCTTTCAAAGAAAAATGTAACTGTCTGTATTATCTATGTTCTTTTCTTTTGTTTGCTATCAAGATAGTTGTGATTGAACCAGCAAATGGAGGATATGGATAGACTTATCTAAGAACAGGTAACCTAGGTAGTACTCTGTCAGTCAAGAGGATCCCAATAATAACTGATTTCACGGGATACTACTTTTACTACATATAAAAATAGGTAATGTATTATTGCTAGAAAGCATAATAAAATAAATGTGAACCACTAGCTGCTAAACACATCACTAATTTAAGAACAAAAACATTACCACTGTTCTTAAACCTAAGTGTTTTGTGCTGCCTCCCAGCTCTCTTCTGTTTCTCTTCATCCAAAAGTAACCAGTAGCTTTCCTTTTTAAAAATAATTTCAGCACACATCTATGTGTCCTTTACCAATATGTTATTTCAATTGGCTTGGTTTGAGCTTTGTAAATATAGTATCATACTGTGTGTAATCTCCTGAAACTTGCTTTATTCGCTCAACATTACAGTTCAAAAAATATGTTTGTGTTGTTGCATCCAACTGTACTACATTCATTTTCACAGTTGTATGATCCCTTGTGTGGTTTTAGCAAAATACATTCATCCATTTCTTGTCAATGGGCATTTGGGTTGCTTGTAGTTTATTTTTTTTGCCATTGTAAATACAACTAGAAATAATCTTTACACATGTCTCCTGGTTCACATGTGTTAAGAGTTTCTCTAGGATGTATACACGAGAAAGAGACTGTTGGTCAAAGGGAACATGTTTAACTTTACAAGATAATACTAAGTCATTTTCCAAAGTGGCTGTCCAAATTTATATCACCACTAGCAGTACTGTGTGAGTTTGCATTACTTTACACACTTGTGATCATTAGATATAGAAAGTCTTCTATATTTTTGACATTGTAGTGGGTATAAAATGGAATCCATTTTTGGTCTTAATTTGCATTTCTTCAATTATAACTGAAGGCAAATGTCTTTTTTTAATTAAGATATAATTGACATGTAACATTAGCCAATGTCTTTTTCTACCATGCTTATTTTTTTAACTTCATGACTTCGATTGATATCCATTAGTTTCTGAACAATTAATGGATTTTCAAGTAAGTAGTCAGTATCATCCCTTTGTTTCCATCACCGAGGTACCAAGATTACATCAAGTTTTTCATTAAACTAGCCACCCAGTACTGAATTTTGAGTTGTGGATGTGATTACCAATTTCTGATCTACTTTTAACAAGCAGGATAGATTTTCTTTAAAGAGCTGCTGGTCACTTCTCCATGATATAAAAAATATATAAAATAAAATATATGCCTACATATGTCTACTTAACTAATCCTTTTTTCCTTAGTAATGTTTTGAATATTTTCTAAGTAGAATGATTCTAATGTTTCTGAACTTGCTTTCCAGATTTCAACTCTTCAACTGCACTTTTTATAATAATTTTAATTGTTTTCCACCTTTGTAATTGAAAAACATTCTCTAAGGGGTTTTTAAAGATTTTATTTACTTATTTGTCAGAGAGAGGGAGAGAGAGTGCACACACAAGCGGGGGGAGTGGCAGGCAGAAGAAGGAGCATGCTCTCTGTCGAGCAAGGAAACCAATATGGAACTTAGTCCCAGGACCCTGGGATCATGACCTGAGCTGAAGGCAGACGTTTAAGTGACTGAGCCACTCAGGTGTCCCATTCTCTAAGTTTTATTAGCACTTGCCAACTGTGGAAAAACAAACATATGGAACTCCTAGAGTAGAAAAAAGACACAATGTAATTCTAGTGAAAACTACCTTGATTTTGTCAAGAGGCTGTGGGAAGAAAGCACATGTACCTGGCCAATAAAAATTAATTATTTTTCTCAGATAAGATCAGAAAAAACAGAATGGAATTTATAGTTGAATTGAAAGCACAGTTCTGACCAGACATTTTAGATTCACACAACTCTGTTAAATTACGTCTCCCACAGCATCCAGAGACGATTTTAGATTATTAGACCATGTCATGATTATATAGCTCGACGACCTGCCACTGATCTGCCATGATATCAGTTCTGAGAATGGGTTCTTTCCTTTGAGTATTTTTATGCACAGGCATCACATATTCCTTACTGACTGCACATGACTAGGATAGTGGTACAACTTCTATCAAATAGAGTTTTAGGAAATTTACAGCACCTGGCTATGGTCGTAGGGAGCACTAGGAGCTCTGTACCTCTGCTAGTTAAACTCCTTAAAATGCAGCCTGTTGGTTTAACTATGGGGTATTAACATTAAAGAACTTATGTTTTTCTGGTATGGTAGTATAAGAATGATCCAGCCTCTTAGTAACCTATTAAATCTATGCTGACTGCAGAGTAATTCAATCTAAGAAGTCTAGTTAACTGTAGAACTTGGGAAACACATAACATCAACTTTACATTTTAAAAAAGTGACCAATTGTCACAACCTTAAAATAAGATATCAATACCATGACTACATTTTATATGCTCACCAGTTCAAAGCTGGGCATGGCATACAATCAATGCTCAGTTCAAAAAATAGCACAGAAACCACCTCCTGTGCTACCGGTAACTTCACTGTCTTCATTTTCCAGAGCTCTCTGTAGCATCAACACAATTGAGCATATCCTCCTTTTTGAAATATTTCTCCCTCCCCTGGAACTGAGGAATCCAACACCCTCATACTCTTGGTTCTCCTACTACCTTACTGGGCTCTCATTCTCAAAATGCTTCACTAATATTTGCTGTTCTGGATAACCTCTGAATGGCTATTAAAGTGCATTGGGGCTCTGCCAGACCCTTCTTCTCTGTCTTCAGTTTCTCCCCAGATGATCTCATCCAGTGCCACAGCTTTAATAAGATTCCTCTCTTCACTCACAAAATTTTCCTCCAACACTGACATCTTACCTGAGCCAGATTTCCCCATTCAATTGAGAATTTCACGTCTCCAATTAGATGGCTAACAGACATCGCAAACTTATTAAGTAGAGTTATGCATCTCCATCCTTCCCCCCAGCACACCATTCCTCCCCCATTCTCCATGGCACCACCATCCAGCCAACAAAAATATTCAGAAGTCACCTATGATTCCTCTTTCCCTCACCATTTCCAACATTTCAGCACAACCTATGCTCAACATATTAAATATAACTTAAATCCATCCATTTTTTTCCACCTGCATTCTTTCCCAAGTCTGGCCTTCACTACCTACGATGGCCTCCTACCTGATCTCCCTGCTTCCACCCTTCCATCATAGAACTTTTTCTCCTAATAACATACAGAGCTAGCATTTTTTTATACATGCAAATCTTAGCACTGTCCACTTAAAATTTTCCAATGTACTTTTCGCTAGTCAGAATAAAATCTCAACTCTTTACCATGACCCACTCGCCTCCTTTCTAAAAATGCCAAAATCCTCAAGTTCTTTACAATCCCTGAAAGTCCCTCTCATTCTTCAGATTTCTGTTTAAAACCTGCAAAGAGGCTTTCCTGACTACCACAGATAGCTTAGTACCCAATTGATTTCCATTCAATGAACACTGAACATTACTATCAGTAATAATATATTTGTGTACTTTCTGACTCCTACCACTAGCATCTAAGTACCATCTGAAGAACCCTTCGTCTTGCTCACCACGGTGTTCCAAGCTACTTGGTCTAGAATAGTGGCTGGCTCATAGTAGACACTAAATAAATAATTTTATAATACAGTTAATAAAGCCTTTCTTCCTGAGATCCAATAGCCATCCCTCCAAAAAGGCCCTGTGTTATTTTTATTTTCATGTAAAATTCAATAGTCTTGGAGAAATTGCTTGATTTGCATGCTACTCTCTAATTTTAAGAAACATTCATTTAAAATCTCTAGTTTCTCTGCATGTCAGTTATTACATGTTGAGTCAAAAATGCAACTGCACTCATGAAGTCAAAAACTTCACTTTTATATTTACTTATGAAGAACTTCAAGAGCAAAAGCTTTTCTCTACAAAGTGTAATTTACACTCATTAAATTCTCTGCCTTTCAGACAATGAAATAATAATAGCCTAAGTGATTTGAGAAAAATGCTCAGCTTTTGGCAATCCGGCTATTCTTCCCAAGATCCATCATCAAATTACTAAAGACTCTGTATTTTCAAAGCTATGCTTTTGGGACACTAAAAAACTGACACAATATCATAGAAACTTCAAAGCCTCCTTTCATATCAACTATATTATTAATAAGGTAAAGAACAATATAAATTTGATGAGCATCAATGTACTCTGGCAATTAATGGTGATGTTCTAAAGATATACTCCCCACAAAGAGGCCCCTTGCTTTGCAGCCACCATACCTGGTGGAACAATCTCCAATATAAATTTTTGGACATTTGGATAAAAAAAATACTACCGGTTTTTTCCCAGTGGGAAAATCTCCCTCCAAAACTCAAGTATTGAAGAGGCAGAGTAGAAGACTAAGAGTGTAGGGAGATTTTAGATTAAGTTCCAAATTTAGCTGCCTTTTACTAGTTTGTACCCGAGCATATTACCTGTCTCCCTGTCATCAAATATTCACTGAGCACCTATCCTCCCAGGGGCTATACTAGGTGTAGGGCTATAAAAATAAGCCCTTGCAGTAATTTAGAGACTTAGTTGAGAACTTTAGTTTTCTCCAAGATAAAATGAGAATAATACTAGTCCCATTGATCAACCAAGATAAAGTAGGCAACATACTTAGCATAAAGAAAATGCTTACCCTGGGGCAAATAATACATTATGCGTTAATTTAAAAAAAAAATGCTTCAATAAATAACTTACTATTTTTACAATTTTCAACCAGGTCACATTAACCCATGGGCTATGTGATTCCCCCTAGCCATTGACAGTATGCATTTGAAATGAAAATTTAGACAGATTCAATTCCATTGGCAGAATCGCACTATAACTATTGGCCTAAACATAAAACGAATAAGACTAAAAACCAGTTATAATGATATATTTTCAGTATGCTTAAAGATTAACTGAATAAATGTTTCAATTGACCTCATCTCTGATTCATTGTAAAAGTACAAAAACCAACATGTTGATTTTGTTTACCAAACAACGTATTTTTTAACGTAATCTCTTCAGCAAGTTGCCATTAAAACATAGATGCTAAAAAGAAGTCAAAGGAAATTGTATATTTAGGACCCATTGGCCATTCAAGAGTTTGGAGTGTTTTGTTTTGTTTTCATTTTCTGGTTCTCCATTTCATAATAATTAATTAGTTAAATACAGGAATATAGCCTAGAAGTATTATTCTGTTTCACAGAGAATTACTGTACCTAATGCAACAGGACATGAGACTTCTACAGTATAATAAGACTATTTTATAACTCTCTTAAAAAAGTGGTCTCTTATCTTCTCAGAGAGTAAGAGATTATACTGTTGTTCAAAAGCCTAAGCCATTGCTAGGCCTTCTAATAAGTGTGCTAATTACTTGAAATGACATGAGAAGTACCAGAAATGAAAAAGCAATAAATTGTCAGTTCTTTAGAAACTATAGTTTAATAACCCAATGTTATCATTGCTTTAATATCAAGATACTAATTTGGAGTAATAGTTATAATAACAATGATACAAATTAAAGAAAATAAATCATTAGCTTAACCTCTCAAGAGGTAACATGGTCTTAATATTATTTCAATGAGGATCAAGTTTGATATTGTATGTATATGAATATATAAATTACGAAGTCCCAAATAAATGTACAGAATCAGTATCACCAGCGGTTCTCAGTATCACCAGACACATCACTGTTACATATATTAGAGACTGTGGAGGTCTCCAGGAAAATTATCTTCATATCAAATTGGCACAAAATGAGATTTTAATTAGAAAAAGGGCTTCCTGTCTTCCTCACTTATGAAAGCAAAGAATAATGCAGAATTCCTTTCTCATATACAGGGGATAATAGCTTTTTGAAAATTACCAAAAGGCAAATACTCATTTTATTAAGCCCCTGAACAAAATGCCTCTGACATCTATCTATTGCTATCAGGCATGCAGACACACACTCTCACATGCAGGCCCCAGATCTCTCTCTTTTACAGTGCTTTCTCAATTCATCTGAGACTATACAGAGAAAGCCTAAGTTCAGTAATCATGTTGTTAACATCCACCTTTACTACTTTTAATCTTCCTTTTAAAAAAGAAAGTCTACTACCTGATTCAGAGTAACTGCAGATGAAATTGGTTTTTGATGGGTTGTCAAGAAAAAGTATAACCATTCTAAACACTGAATGTTAACTTGGAAAATACAGAAGAGTCGCCTATATTCTACCACATGGCAGAATATCACCGCCTGCAAGTTATGAGGATATCATAAACTCGACTACAAGGACATGGATTTTCGGGATTTTGAATGTGTCAAGCCTGGTGATATGTGGAACTAGGATGTCTCAGAACTTCAAGACTGCCAAGAATCATTGGCCCAGATACCCAAAATATGACACCAAATGATAGTCCATCAACCTATTCCATGTAAATTTAGGGAAATCTCTTTATAGAGCAACATAACATAGTTTTGCGTGTATGTGAGAATGAGGGAGAAATAGATAATATCTCATGGTCTTTCCCTTCCCTTTATTTCACTGTATGATCAGAATGCTGCATTCTTTGCAAACCTAAGCCAACTGATAATAACTTTTCCCCAAAGTCAGTTTATTCTCAGGCCTGAACCGTAATTTTTAATCGTGGAGGGATCTAACAGTGCAATTTCAGGAAGCAAGTTTTGCATGAAGGAGCCTACATTTCAGTGTCAGAGAGCTACCAGAGATGACAGCTTGTAATCCCATGGACACAATGAAGGATGTCTACATATCAGGAAATCTGGAGAGAAAGGCATTCAAGGCTCTGCTCATGATAAGGAGTCAGTCGCAAATTCGTAAACTATAACAAGCATTTTGACCTTGAAGTCAAAACATTTTCAAGGTTCTATTTTCTAGTTTGCAAAAATGGAGGTGAGTTACCAAAACAGGAGAAAAATCATGCAATTTGAGAACAACCCAGTAGTGCCTCGGGATGCAAGGGTAAGTAAGGCACTTTTACACCAGTAAAAGTGACTAGGAGGGGGTTTTTAGTTAAGATTCAGATTCTGAGCCCCAGGAGGAGATGTTTAGATTAAAAATACAAAAAAAAAAAAAAAAAAAAAGAAAGAAAGAAAGAAAAGAAAAAGAAGAAGCCGACCAAAACGACATGAGAAGGGCCAGGTTGGTGCAAAAGGTTAGGCGACCAATGGGGGATAGAGAGTCAAGCGAGAAGGAACTAAACAGCAAATGCACCAAAGAATAATAAAGAGATTGGAAACCCCTCACTACATGTTTCTAGAATGGGGAAAGAGGATTTGAGAGTGGTCACATTGGGGCACCTGGATGGCTCAGTTGGTTAAGCGACTGCCTTCGGCTAGGGTCATGATTCTGGAGTCCCAGGATCGAGTCCCACATCAGGCTCCCTGCTCAGCAGGGAGTCTGCCTCTCCCTCTGATCCTCCCCCTACCCAATGTTCTCTCTCATTCTCTCTCAAATAAATAAATAAAATCTTAAAAAAAAAAAAATAGGCACATCTAATAGCTTCTAGTTTTCCACAAATTAAAAGCCTCGGTAAACTGTAGAAAATTGAAGCAGGAAATCAGAATATGGTCTTAAAGAGACTGGTCGAAGTTTCAAATATTCACTGAGAGGAATTTACTTAAGGAAAACTTTTCTAGATTCTTTAAAGGAACAATTGACTTACTGCCTTTTAAATATGCAAGGAGTGTACATTTATTCAACAAGTAATTATTAAAGGAGATTATGGGAAAGGACAAGGATATATAAGACAAATCTCTGACCGCAAGAATTCAACTGTGTAAATAATTTTCAATACAATGCAAAACAAGTGCCCAAAAAAGTCATGAACAGTCTTCTGGATGTGTGTGTGTGTTGGCTGGTGGTTATGGTGACCAATCCATACTCTTTTCTCCTTCAGTCCCTCAGGACACAAGGCATGTGTGTGGAATTTTCCAAGAGGATTGAGAGGATTCATGGAATTAAGGGGTACAATCCACAGTATGAAAAGAAATGCTCTCTTATTCACTGGTATTACATATCAGTATATATGTCAGGAACAGAACTTAGATTATTAAGTGGAGAATGCTGGAAATGTTGCTCCCTCCTGACTTCCACTCAGTACAGGTTGCTGACAACAACCAACTGAAGTTCTCAGGAGACTGACAAGCTGTGACTCTCTGTCTCTCAGAGAATAGACGACACTCTCCCCAGAGGTTTACCGTGAGATCAACATAATCAACAAATGCCTGCTGGGCAGGGCTGGGGGATGGGGGGGTGGGGTTAAAGTGGTATAAATAATAGCCCCTGTTTTCGAGGATCTTCCAATTTAACTGCACGATAATATGTAATCATGAGACACTTTAAGTAACATTAAGATTTTATAGGCCAGTCAAGACACCTAGAGAGCAGCTAGCTCAGGGGGTATGCCTAATTCTTACAAAACGTGTGCTACAGACAGAAATGTACTAAAAGAAGGAAGAATGTGCTTCAGGAAAATTGGTGACAGAGGTAGGAATTGTACTGGGTCTTAAACCTAGGTGAAGAAGGAGACCCATGCAGCGGAGTGAAACCAGCCAGGCCCCTCATAATTAACACCCCCTTTGCCATCACTGCTGAGAAACCCACCCTGTGCAACCCAGAACCAGCTGCATTTCTTCAACGTGGGTAATGTCAGCCCTGACACTGCCAGTGATGGGGACAACTCTAATTTGGGAGGCCCTCGTTTCAAAGATCAGATGTTCCACTCTTTGTCTTTACAACTTGCAAAAATAAGTAGTTTGCCCACAAGTTCCAAGCATGGCTGAGAAGTTACATCCTGCGCAGATGTTCACAAAGGTTGTATTGCTTCGTATTTTATCCTCGCAATTTTCAAAAGAAAATAACCATGTTTATTTTCTGTTATGCTTTCTGGGCCATTCATTTAAGATTGGATTGGGAAGCTTCTATGGGTTTAGATTTTTTGCATTTAAAAACAAAAATGAAAAATCCAACATGCAACCCCCCCAAAATTAGCCATTTACCATAATTAGCACTCTTATAATCACTCAGCAGCAGAAAGCTCCCTTCCTGGAATCTCTACTCTGTACTCCCACCTTTACCCAGACTCTGGGCAACATTTCAAGCAAAGAGGCATTTGGATTGGCCCAATCCTTCCAACATTCTAAACAATCAACAACCCTACCATTTCTCTTATGCTTATTCCCATGTCAAACAAACTCCATGTACCACCAAGCAAAGTTGTATTAAATCATGACATTTTGCACTCACACACCACCTCAAATTAGTTTGCCTTGGCTTCCAAATTAAATCGCACAAGGAATTCCTTGTCAGGCTTAGGTACTGACACTAAAAATCACCCCAAATCTTTAGAGAGCCCACACTTCTCACGCGTTCAGTGAGCAGGGTTATCTGTCCTAGTTTGCGTTCTGGGAGAGAGCAAGAATAAAACCAGGGTTGGCGCCAGAGAAGCAGAAAACAAGCATCAAGCCTAGACAGTGAGTCACAAATAGAACTGAGGGTAAAATCAGGATTGATTGCAAGGATCCTGAAGGAGGGATGTCAAGAACTTGAAGGGGAAACATCAGAACGGCAGCTGGGACACAACAAGCAAGGCTCTGAAGGGGAATGTGCGAGCAAAATGCAAACAGCACTGGCCACAGCAGAGGATGCAGAGAAGAACCAGACCAATGCCATACCAAAGGGAATGCCTTGTCCCGGGTAGCTAAGAGTTCTCACCCAGTCCTCATTGTGAAGAAACTTAAAAATCTCATCCAAACTCCTCAGTGGAATCTAATGATACTCATAGCTACAAGTTACCAAGTGCTTGTGTGCTAAACATTTTTCATACATTATCTCTTTTAAACGTCATAACTCTCTAGATATTTATTAATTCTCTATTTTACATATGAGAAATCCAAGGCCCAGAAAGATAATTTCCTTAAAGTCACCACAAAGTAACAACCAGAGCTGGGATTCAAAGTGCTTATATCTCTATAATATGCTGTTTATGCTGACATTTGTGCAGAGCTAAATGCATGCAGTTCTTTCTCATTCTAGAATCGTGTTGTCTGGTGCAGTTGCTGCTGGCCCCATGTGGTTATCGAGTACTTGAATTGTGACTAGTGCTAACATGTTGAAACAATAATGTTTTGGATGTAATAATGTAAATAAAATACATTGATAGCTAGTAAAAATTAATTTCACCCCTTTTAATGTGGCTAACATAAAATTTATACATAAAATTGCCCATATTTCTATTGATCAGCACTCTTCTAGAATGTAAGTTCAGTCTTTCACAGCTCCTTTTTAAAACAAAACATAGGGGTGCTGGGGTGGCTCAGTCAGTTAAGCGTCCGACTCTTTTCTGCTCAGGTCATGGTCTCAGGGTCATGGGATGAAGCCCTGCATCGGGTTCTGTGCTCAGTAGGGAGTCTGCTTAAGACTGTCCCTCTCCCTCTGGCCTCCCCCCTCTCTAAAATAGGTAAATATATATATATAAAACAAACAAACAAACAAAGAAACTCCAAAGTTTTAGCTGTAGAAAAATAGTATCTAGATAAGAAAAAAGACAACCGAATGTCCCAACTTGTCTCCCTTTTTTACTGTCCTCACTGGAATCACTGCTTACGGCTACAGCATCATGCTAGCCTCTAAATGTGGAAACAAATTCTTTTCTTACTTCCTCTTAGAAAAGCTAAGAAATGCTTGCCTCTTCAAAAAGGTAATTTAAATGACCATGATACAACAGAGTTGAATCACAGAAAGTTCAAGGAACATTACAGTAGACCTGAAGGTAAGTCAGAGGTTTCAAATCTGACCTTTGCTAGCTTGTTGAAGAACATGAGAGTTTCATCCTATCTCAGAAAGGAAGCCGCCTTCTAGGCCGGAGATCATGGACATAGAGAATCTACTCTGATATGAGGAATTTGAGAGGCAGGGTGGGGGATCGTGGGGAGTAGGGAGGGAAAAAATGAAACAACATGGGATCAGGAGGGAGACAAACCATAAGAGACTCAATCTCACGTAACAAACTGAGGGTTGCTGGGGGTGGGGGGGTAGGGATAGAGTGGCTGGGTTATGGACATTGGGGAGGGTATGTGCTATGGTGAGTGCTGTGAAACGTGTAAGCCTGATGACTCACAGACCTGTATCCCTGGGGCAAATAATACATTATATGTTAATTAAAAAAAATTTAAAAAATAAAAGAACATAGAGAATCTACGCTGGGGATACATATGAGAGAAGTAGATCTGGTGTTGTACAATAGAGAGTGGTAGGAGGTTTGGTAACAGGTGATGTATGTGTGGCTAAATGCATCAAGTTTGAAAAATTTTTAAAACATTCTGCATAATTGCTAAGGAGGTAACCACGAACAATCTTCTGTCCCAGTTCTGAGGCTAGAGGCTTTAGTACACTAAAACAAAAACCAAGTGAAGAAAGAGAGAATGAGGAAAGAAAAATAGGTGAGAAAAGAGAGAGCTAAGAAAGAAAAGTGAGCATAAAACAGTTCTGAATACTCAACAAAGTGCCCATCCCTATATGACCCAAGTCTGCATCATCAATTGACATTTATACTATCAAGCCTCCATTTCCCAAAATATGATATGGATATGTGCTAATTATTATACACAATAATTGCTAGAGGTAACTCTAATCCAAGAGTTTTTGTTAAGAAAGAAAAAAAACTGGGGGGTTGCATTACTTCAGATGACACTTTGAAAGCCTATGATTCTGGCTTCAATCCATGGGTCACAGTCCTTTCTGTCTCATGCCATTGAAGCCAGAAGGATGTGACTCACAGTGACTGAGGGGATAAGTATCATGATCATGACTTCCAAGTATCTGTAACATTCTTTATTAATATTGTTTTGTACAACTTCACTTTCTCAGTAATTTCTTAAGCAACGGAATGAGGTCACCAATAACAGAAGCTGATGTCCTCCATGCAAGGAAGCCACGATGTGGTCATAGCAGAACATATGCCTCTGAGGTAGCCATGCAAAGCCTGACAGAACACTTTAGGACAGTCAGATGACAGAAGCTGGGTGCAGTTATCTTCACAGACCTTCAAAAGACCCCAAAATCCGAGTCCTAAGGACCATGATTTCATTGTATTCAGAATAAAGGTGACAAAAGAAACAAATACTTAAATAAGAACTTTTGGAAGTGACTGTGTGGTATAGGAATACAAGCCCAGGACTGAAAAAAGAAGACTCATCTGTATCACACCCAAATGACCTGAGGCAGGACACTTAACTTTGCTGGACTTAGAGTAGATAGCCACACAATCACGAAAAGCACCGGCACTGTAGGATTCCGTGATGGAGAAATTTGTTCCTTACGCATATCCTAAGCAATTATAATAATGCCATGTGAAGACCAGACCAGCCTTTACTATGGGCAGGAAGACTGATGAGATCTGGGGATACCAGGAAGTCCACCCTAATCACCTCTCTCCCCTCACAGCAGTCCCTGATGCCTTCACTTCAAGGATGAAGACTCATGGGTAGAATTTGAGGCAGTATTAAGGAGAGACATGTTAAAAGTTCAGCTGGAAACTATTAAAGTCAAACTTCATTTACTTCATAATTATGCCATGGACTATCATGGTCTTAGGATCTCATAACAAATTTCTATAAGGGTCTAAAGCTAGCTGCACACCAGAAGTAAGTGGGAGACCCAGAATATGGGTATTACATTCACCATACTGCTCCCCATAGCTCAGAGGTCCAAAACTGTGGGAATTTGGGTAATCACTGTGAATGTCCATAAGGTGGGAAATACATTATTTGGAAAGCCTACTTATTTGAAACTATGAGTCACTCTTGGCCCCATGAAAATGATGAGTGCTACTCCAGTTACACTCTCTTGGTCCATCCATAAATAAGGCTACCTAACATGAGACATAAGAGACTTTTCCTCAAAAAAGTTTTCTAAAAAAAATTCTTATTGCTAGATTGTAGGATCTTCCATCATGTTCTCAAGATTTCACTATAAAATTATATAGACCATACACTGATTCATTCAACAAGCATTTCAGCATGCATTGTGTGCCAGGCAAGAGATCTAGAATTGACAAAAAATTAGACAAGGCTTTTATTGCCTAAATTGCTGCTTTCCAGTTGGAAAGACAGGCTATTAAAAAGAAAAGAAATTTCTTTTATATATGTAGTGTAAGAAAATGATGTGTCATAAGCTGGATGTGTCATAAGATGGATGTGATTTGCAACTGCTCTACAATTCTATTTCCTAGATTAATATTGTTTAAGGCTTAGAAGGGTCCATAACTGTATACAGTCCAAACAACCATCCAATCCTCTCTACAAGATCCCCACCAAGTGGCTGTCCCACATATTCTAGAAATCACCCTCACCAAACCATTAGGACAAACTCATTTTCCCAGTAGATCCTGGTCCCACGCCATATAAATGAAGTCACGGTCTTCATCCGTATGGACATTTTTCAAAACTAGAAGATAGCTATCACCTTCTTCTTGGTTGATCTAAGCCATCCCCAAGGCCTTCAACCCTTCCTCATATGAAATGGCCTGAAACCCTTTGCCACTGAGGTCACTCTTCTGGACAGGTTCCAGTTTTCTCTATGTCTATTTTGAAAGATGAGATCCAGAAGTAAGCATAATAAAGGGAATATATATATCATAATAGCTTTGAAAAACAGGCTTTGAGTCCTGATAGATCTGTATTAGAATCTCAGCTCTACAACTGCCCATTGCTTGGCCTTCAGCAAGTTGATTAACCTCTCCATTTCCTCATCTCCACTTCTACATAGTACGGAGCAGAATATTCCATTACATTCCTCAAAGACTGATCGTAAGGATTAATTGTGATGTAGTATGTATAGTATTCGGTATGGTATTTGAAAATTTAAAGCAAAAGTTGAATACACAGTAGTTCTTTTTATACTGTTACTGTTTTTACTCTCCAGCTATAAACTGATCAGCCCAAAGTAAAGCATGACTAATGAAGTTGTTTAAAATTTACTTGAAGACTCTCTATTACCTGTTTCCACTTTTCATCTTTTGGTTGCAATTCTGTTTTTACTTTTTTATTCTCTCATTTCTTGGCTTGGTAACTCACCTACCTCTGGCTTTTGCTTTCATCCCACTTTTACTTAAAAAAAATGTCTGCATGGGGTCACCTGAGCCATGTGTCACAGTAAATCTGGAGTGTGGGTTCAAGATAAATCTCTTACTCCAGATTGACAGGATCATAGTGAAAATTCCACTTTAATCTAAGGTGCTCTCCATTTTTGCTTGAAAAATAATTAAGAAAGGATATATTTCAGGTTTTATGCTTCCTTATCCAAATTATGTACAGATGCTGCATGGAAATGTATTCTTAATAGCTACATTAACTATGATAAGTTCACTCACATCATTGTCATTCATGTCTAATTAACCTAAATGCCCAACTGGGAGTAGTAAGAACTTGCACAAGACAAGGAGAGTGAGTCATGTGGATCTCCCAGCCCCCAGTCCTGCCATTTGAATCTGCAGAAGGTAGGAGAGGGAAAGCAAGATGCGTGTTCAAGATCAAGAGGGGTAATTGTCAAGAGAACCTGGCAGACTGCCTTAATAGCAGAAATCTGATGTTATTGGGCATGAAAACTTTCTTTTGACAAGGAAAGCATTTGTGAAATAATAAGACAGTAAGAAAAAGCATAAAATTGCCCCTATGAATTCAAGTCTACATAGTATTTTGAAAGGAATGCACAAAATTTTTAAATAATTTTCACCTGCCAGAAATTAAACATTAAGCTTTCTTTAATGGTAAGATCAAGAGTTATATCCAGTTCCCTTTGTAGTATCACCGTCAATAAGGCATCCAGACTCTGCTTGATTATGCCCATTGGTGAAGGGCTCACTACCTCACAAACCATGGCATTCCACTGATGAAGATTTTTTCATTAGATACTTATTCCTTTTATTTGATTGAGCTCTATACCCTCCCATAATACCCATCTCCCCACCACAAACCCATAATCGACCTGTCCTCTGGAGTGACATATCAGGAAGCTTAGCAAGTGGGAGATCAAAGGGAAGGAGCTGGTGGGTTCTTGGGGATGATGCATTTCCCTCTGTTGCCTGTTAAAGCAGACCAGGCTAATTCTACCTACTAGGGGGCAGGCTCTACTAGGAGCCTAGTAGAATGTTTGTTATCCGGGAATAGGTATATCAAAGTCACACAATTACTGTATCAGGCATGCATCTAAAGACCCAAGAAGCCATGCAGTAACCAAAATAAAACAAACAAACAAAACTTGGCTGTAAGCAGGCAGAGCCTAGCCCCATGGAAGAGAATTAATAACTAAGTTTTGGAAACAAAAGACAACAATTTGTTCTGGAGCTTCATGAATCCTAGGAATACATGTAGTCATAGAGAGGCAGTATTGAGTAGTTCAGGGATTCTCATGTTATAGTGAGGAATGTTTGTTTAAAATACAGACTATTGGCTCCTTTCTTGGAGAGTCTAACTCAGTACCTCTAGTATGGGGCCCAGGAGTCTTTATATTTAGCAAGAGCAGGCTATTTGGGAAATAGTGGTGCATGGTTAAGAGCTCTAGACTCAGAAAGATGTGAGTTAACACCTGCTGTTTGCTGATCCCAGCCATATTTTCTCTTTAGCAAAATGGAGATGAGAATCTTAGCTGCAATCCCCTTGGGTTGCTACAGGAATTCAATAAGAAAGTGTGTGTAAAGCATATAGCATGCTGTCGAGAATGGCCACTAAGTAATTTGTAGCAATTATTAATTTTAGTTCCCATTATTACAACGTATTGATTTCTACTTCCCCTCAAGGAATTACTTACAACTATCAAGACCACATTTCCCTCTTGGCTTCCTTATTCTGATGCTCTGTTTGAAATTCAGAAGATATCTTTGGAAATAGGGCATAGAGGAACCAACCAAAAGACTTGTTAATTTAATACTCACTGTATCTTGCGTATACAACCCTTCCCCCTTGCCCAGAGACTACCTTCCACATGCTCACCACCATTTCTCCCTTACAAGCTTTCTGGCATGTTGGACTTTTTGCTAGAAAGCCTTCTAAGTGACTTTCTCAATAGCTATATATTTTCCATCTGTGAAACATTCAGATCGAACATTACCTCCCCAATGCAATCTTTCTGATCATTGTATTTGTTTTCTAATTGTAATTATATAACGGGCAATTTCTTCATTTATCTCATTTGATCATTGAGTCTAAATCTGTAGTAAGAGTGGGAAAGGGGGAAGCGGGGCAATGAATGATAGTTAATCACTCAACCCAAAACAGTAAGGCCTGTTTCAATTGCTTAATTCAGGCAAATGCATTTTTGACCTGGCTTATCACCATAATATCCTCAATTTTCCACTTCACTTTCTTGATGTTGACTCATGCTAAAATTTCTCAGTCCCATTAGTTCATTACCAATGTGAAATTATCATATGCAAAATTTAAAAGCAGTTAATAATCACAAAGACAATTTTTGAAGTACTTGAAGCAGTATCAAGCCTGAAATTAAAATGTCTATAGTGTCAATATAATCTATGACTGGTGTAACAAATTGGCACCAACTTAGACACTAAATGAGACAGTGAATTGTGAAAGAATATTCATTCTTTCTACCGACAATATATCGTTAATAAGTATGGTTATTAATAAGTTAATAAGTACACTATATAAGATAGTGTAAGACTCTAATAATATAATAGTATAATAATAAGTAAGCCATGTAGAGAATTAGTAAGGTTAGGATGCTATGAACAAAAGGTCAAGTGAAGAGTTTCCAGAGAAGCCCTCACTGAGACAATACAGACTTAAAAAAGATGAGGCATATCCTAGTGAATATTTGGGGCAAAAATTCCCTCTGGAAGTGCCAGTGCAAAGGCCAACTGGCAGGAATGAGACTGGTGGACTTAGAGGCTCGTGCAGCCAGAGCAAGATAGGAGAAAGGGAAAGTAGTAGGAGCCATCAGGAGGAAAATGGTGGCCAAATCATTATGGGATTAATTGGCCATTAAGAGGGATTGGTTTTTTACTCTGAATGGCAAAGAGAGCCACAGGAGTATTTGAGCAGAGGAATGACAAGATCTGACTTAGGTGTGACATTAATCACTCAGGCTCCTTGATTACTTCAGGGGAAGGCAGAGAGCAATGGGGCCAGTCTGGGGATGATATACTAATCCAAATCAAAATGATAGTGATGTAGGCCAAACTTATAACAGGGGAGGTGGTGAGAAGTGGTCAGATATTGGATAAAATTTGAAGATACAGTAAGAAGATACTAATAGATTGAATGTAGGGATAAAAAAAAGAGGTCTCAAGGATGACTCTAAGGTTTGGGGATTGAGCAATGGAAAGATAGAATTTCCACTATCTGAGACAGAAAAGGCTAGCAGCTATGTATCAGCCCTCCATGGAATTGCCAAATTAAGCAACTCAATATATAAGTGAAGAGTTAAGGATAGAGATCTGGATAGAAATACCAGCTTGGGAACCATTAGCAGAAAGACATAGATCTAGGTACTGTCACTATGGGTGAGTCCATACAGAATAGAGAAGAGAATTAAAGAGGCCCAAGGTCTCACCACCATGGAGAGGGCAGGGAAAAGAAAAGCAACCAGCGAAGAAGACAGAGAGAAAATAAGGTAGGAGAAAAATCAAGACTATGATGTCCTGAAAGCCAAATAAAGAAACTGTATCAAGAAATGTGTGATCAGGGCACCTGGGTAGCATAGTCGATTAAACATCTGACTCTTGGTTTAGTCTCAGGCTGTGATCTCACCGTTGTGGGATTGAGCCCCGCAACAGGCTCTGCACTTAGCACAGAATCTGCTTGTGATTCTCTCTCCATCTCCTGCTGCCCCTCCCACCCATGCACTCGCTCTCTAAAATAAAGAAATAAATCTTTTAAAAAAATGTGTGATCAAGTATGTCAGATGCCATTAATAGATCAAGTAAGATGAGGACTAAGAACTGAACCTTAGAATTAGCGGCGTGGAGGTCTTTGGTTATCTCAGTAAGAGCAGCTTTAAAGGAGTAGTGACACATGGACCAGATGAGATTTGCTGTCAAAATGGACGAAGAGCAAGATTTGTTACAAAGACATATAAAAACCATAGAACTGGGGTGCCTGGGTGGCTCAGTGTGTTAAAGCCTCTGCCTTCGACTCAGGTCATGATCTCAACGTCCTAAGATCGAGTTCCGCATCGGGCTCTCTGTTCAGCAGGGAGCCTGCTTCCCCCTCTCTCTCTGCCTGCCTCTCGGCCT